>OX438772.1:16851716-17461066 GCA_949316455.1 Acleris holmiana | reverse complement strand
CCTTCATTCCCAGAGTAGAATAGGCAGAGCTATAGAAATACATACCAACAACTTTAAAAAGAGTTGTTGGTAATTCTGTAACCACATTTTGCATAAACAGGCTAAGATGTTAACCAGTGTATTAGTGACAGGTTGCAAGCGATAGGCCTAACAGTACAAGACATAGAGTGGCACTATTCTAACCCGGCAACCACACGGGCATTTTCAATTATAGACAAATTAAAATGAACTTAAATACTCTTCGAAATAAAGTTGAAACTAAATTGCCTTGACTTAAACTAAAACTTGCCTACTCGATGCACAGCCAACTCACTCACTTTTCACTTTTCTCAATTTCTCAAGGGTTAGCTGGAAGAGATCCCTTAAAGGGATAAGTTTGCTTTTGCAAATTCTTTTCTTGCATCTTCATTGTATTTTATCTGTTTTATTTTGTACAATAAAGTGTTTATATACATACATACATGCAATTATGTACAGTCACCCAATACAATAATTAGTGGTGGTAGGACCCTGTGCAGGGTCCGTCCGGATCGCTACCACCATCTTACCCATTAACCAGCCGCCACGCAACAGTGTTTGCATAGTTGTGTTCCGGTGTGGGGATAAGATAACCGGTGAAATTACTAGCATAGAGGCATTCCATCTTAGTCCTCAGGGTTGGCAACGCATATCTACAGTTATAAAGAAGAACATGAGATACATATGTTTTTAGGGTTCCGTTGTCAAACTAGGAACCCTTATATGTAGTTTCACCATGTCCGTCCGTCCGTCCGTCCACAGCCTAGCGCAGAGACACTTAGTACTAGAAAGCTGCAATTTGGTATGAATATGCGTATAAGTTACGCCAACAAAGTGGTACAATAAAATGTAAAAAACCTCCCCTACACGTAACGTGGGGAAGTTTTTTTTTCTCGTCTGCCCTATTAGTAAGGAGTGTCGTTGGATAGGTCTTTCAAAAATATTACGGGTTTGTGAACACAGTTTTTCGTTTAAGTACTTAATTCGTTTATGAAATATTAAGCTTCAAAGCGATACTTTTTGTTAGACAAAAGTGCCCCCCCTTCCCCCTAGAGCCAAAACAACGAAGACCAATAATTTGAAAAAAATATTAATTGGTAGAACATTTAATGAATTTTAAATGAAAACTATCACGACTAAGTAGACACAATAGACGATTAAAGTGTTTATACCTACTAAAATCATCCAAGACGACACCAAATGACTTTAAATAGAAAATTAGTTATTTGTCGATTTTTAATTATGTTTGTTGTACTAATGGCTTCGGAACCCTACACTGAGCATGGTCCGACATGCTCTTGCCCGGTTTTACATTTTCAGTATACACTCATGCGTTACCAAATAATAAGTATTAATTTATTTTAGTAACGAATATGGAACGTTCATCGAACTTGCAGTCAAACATTTCACCCAGTTGAAGAAATAGCAAAAATAACAGCAGTTTCCTCATTGGAACGCTAAATATTTAAAACAGCTAAATTCATTCGTGTACTAAAATTAATCAACCCAATAAAAGTGTTTCGCGCATCTGTTGGGCACTAACAAATATTAGACCTTAAACTTAAAACATAAGATCTATAATCAACGAGCACAAAATTGTTGCATGGTATATTTTTAACGCGTCATCTACTGAAGGGTGACGCAGTTTTAAATACAGCCCTTTCGTGACGTCATTGTGTCTACGTCATCGTTCTATAAACGTTTATACAACGGCATGAGATATCTCGCAAGTCGCACGTAGGCGTTTGAGTATTCTTACGCCATGGCAGTCTTTATTAGCTTTGGGAAGTGCATAGAATTTCTTTAAGAGTTATGACAACGGGATGCTTATCCTATTTAACTATAGAATAATAGTTAATCATCAACTAAACAGACTTGTTTATAATTCTGTAACCACATTTTGCACAATCAGGCCAAGATGTTTACTAGTGTATTTGTGACAGGTTGCAATCCCATCGCCTAACAATACTACAAGCACTTAATCCCTTAATTTATAATTTTATTTATTTATTTATCCATCCAACAGAAAAACCAGAATAGTTGGAAGTATTTGGATCAAACACACTCTTAATAACAAAAGTTGTCTCTCCTGTGGCCAATAGTTAAGATTGTGTGCATATAGGTTATGTTTTATATGATAGGTCTAAAGCAGTCCTGACGGTGTTGTTGCGGGTATGGGCTTAGCCAGAAAATTAGGCCTTAAGTTTTTAAGGCCTAATTTTTCGGTGCGTCCACAGGAAAGACGGTAACCTAAATCTGTGTATGACCCATTTTTGTTTTGCAATAATCGTCAATCAGGTTTCATTTTGTTATATTATCTTCTCTCCCGTTTTTCAAATCAATCCACATAACCTTTTAAATGTTGCAATAATTAAACCCTCCAATACTAACCGCAAACTCATTAAACTCCAATCTGATTTGTGCAAAATCCAAAAAAACGTCACAGAAAAGTAATTAATGATTTAATTACGCTGAGGTTTAATAAATACTGATTTAGACGAGTTTAATAACGACATTATGCCAACGATATTAAATTCCGTGAACCCAATTCTGATCTCAAGTTTCTCTGACAATGCCTATTACAGCTGAGTTAACTCGATGGATTGAATTAGGCTTAGGAATGGGTGATAATTAGGATATCAAATTGTATTTGTATAGTTAAATTGAGATTTCTATTTGCATTACAATTCATACTCTACGTATTTCATTTGTATTAATCTCTAATACAAATAACTTGAAATAAATACAGGGTAATTTTTTTATTAGTGCACAAATTTTAATATATGGTTATCTATCGTTATAACAGTAAAACGAGTAAAAAAATATTTTTTTTCTTGTATAATTATCTTTTTTTTTCCTTCTCGTGTGGTCATAAAGTCACACTAGAAATTATGACATGGGTTGTCAAGCTGTAGGTATGCGATACACCGTATACGAAATTTGAATTTTCATGTACAGCTTATCAAACAACAAGCCCCTCTCCTACTGATATTCTAAATTTGAAATTTCATTTATTAACTTACTTAACAACACTCCCCTCTCCTCGCACTCCTGCATTAGAGGGTCCATGAATATCGTTAAGTTAGTGGAATCATTGAATCGGCAATATCTCTAATATTTTTTAAGCTAGAGTAAAAATAACACATGTGTTATTGATTAACAATAGCGAAGCAAATATTAAAATTTGTGCACTATTAAAAAATTACCCTGTATAGTATTTTTTATACCTTTTATTCTTTATTCCGAGACGAATAAAGGAATGTAACCCGAGACGATTTCAATCTTTAATCACGTGGTGGCTTCTGTCCAAATGTTTCTACTCGGTCAAAAATTCTTCGAGTCTAGTTGAGCTTTAAATATTATTTTGTTATGTTTTTTTTTGTGCTCATCTGCTAAAATAATTTCTTGGTCAAAAAAAAAATGCTTCCTGGGGGCACACTCGTGCCCCCGCCAAGACGAGCCAAGCGAAGCCCAAGGGCGCTACCTTTTCTCGATGCGCAAAGTCGTTTTTTTTAACCCACATAACTTGGGTTTGGATTATACCAGATAAACAAAGTTCTCGGGATATGATGCTAATAGTGGAGTTATTAAACGTACGAGTATAATAACGTGTTAATTAATATTACGATCCTCTTCGGCCACTTTGAAACCAAAGGTTCAAAAGCAGTTTAGCTCCTAACAGCAATTGCACGCCGCTCCCGCTCTATAGGTATGTCGGGGTCGTCCCTCAGGTTCTCCGTCACAACATGGCCAAGATACCTAAACTGTCCAACTCTCTCAACAGAAACTCCATCCAAATATGCAGGCAAAACATTATCCGGCCCCCTCCCCGCCCGGAACACCATATACTGAGCTAAAGGACCGTTTAAGATTGTTTACGATGAACTTCCTTCCGGTCCGTGACGGGATTTCATTTCTTTTAGTTCTAATTCCTGAGTCAAATCTATCTCTCAGAGATGTTATGGGCGTTTGCTCTGAAAGGCTGTTAAAATAGCTTCTTGCCATAGTCACTGACGTCTCTGTGGATACCATGGCAATGACCTTGTCTCGCTACGAACCTTTTAATAGCTGCCAAAGCGCCTTCAGTATTTCACTTACTGCCTCTAAATGATTGCGATACATACAATATCAAATGTATCCTATTGAAAGAAAATCGTTTATTTAGTGCATAATAAGTAAAAAAACAAGTGTTTACACCTAAAGACACTATAGGGCGACCAGGACAGCATAAATGCAGCAGCATGTAGCCACAGCGCTGATTTAAATACAGCTGGACCCACAGATACGAGATTGAGTGCATGCGGAGGGCAGTCACAATAATTACATACTTTTAACACTAACGAAAATTCTTACAACGAGACAAGTTCCCTGAAGGCCACCAAAATAATTTTGTACGCATTGGAAACATGAAAAATAATGGGCCGAGCGAAGTCCGCTTTATAGAAACGCTCTCGCCATGTTTACTCCCAGCGATGCTAATTGGCCCATTAATTGATTTCGTGTGGCGGATACGTGTCGAACATGACATGTCATATGCATACAACGTTGACGTTCTGAAAATCCAGCATTTGGACCTGAGGTAGTGATCATGAGAGGTTCCTATCAAAGTATTTAGTGGTCCAACATAGCATCAAAAGAAATTATTTATTTAGGTAGGCAGCGAAATACATCCCATTTAGAATCTTTTATGCAATTACCCTCTTACACGCTCAGCTGTTTTAAAGTGCAGGTTTTCCCATTAAGTTTTTCCTCCATCGTAAGATTGAGCATCGGGTAACTTTAGAAAAAGTCATTTTTTATGGTGGCTGGTTCGAACTCGGTACCTTACGATCACGAGTCTAACCCCTGCCACTAGGCTACCGAAGCTGTTGAGTCACCCTGTCAGTAACTACTGAAGAAAAAATCTAAAGTTTATTTTCGATAAAAAAAAAAAGGTAGGTATATCTCTAGTATAAAAAGAACGAATTAAAACGGCAAAAACGTCCGGAAAAACCCTTTACATATATCGATTAAGCAGACCGTTTCAACCACGCTTTCCGAGCGTATTCCGCAAAACAACGCTCGTCACAAATACGTCGCTAATTGGTCGTCCGCAAAAATGTTTGTTCATCGATTTATTCTAAATGCTTTGTTTGTCGTCGGCGAGTGTTCCCGGGGCGCTGGTCACACCGCAGCGAGCATAAACTTAGAATGTATAGACGAATAGATCGAAGAAATAGTTGTTTGTACTTACAACCAGAAAGCAAAGTTGGTGTTTTCTGCGTGTGAGTAATCTTGAATCCCGAGTAAGCGAATGATTCTAGAATTTAATCACGAGCGTAGAGTGTTTCTAGGTTAAAATTCAGAGTGCAGCGAGGGATTCAATGACCGAGATGCAAATAACTTTCGTCTCGTGGTTGCACGTACAACGTTTCACCTCGGCAAGAACATAATTAAAAAGTTACTTTGTCTTTAAACGGTAAAACCTGTCTGTTTATGGTGTTGAGGTGAAAAATAATATTACTGAACGTGTCATTTAAGAAACAGAAAACGAACATAAACCCCATTCGTCACTAGAAGTCATGTCGCGTACCTAGTTCCTGTGTACTTAGATACGTGCAATTTTAATGATAGATCGTTTAAAGTCCTTTCAGCTGGACTTTCTGTATACTGTGACTCATTCAATGAGCGTATACTTAGGCTCGTATAAAGTTCAAAAAGTAGGTTAATTTTTTGTGCGGTTTTGATCCATCTCGATACGTTTACTGTGTGCAGAATGGTCAAGATGCATAAAGCTAATTTAGCGATTTTATAAAATCGACAAAATGTATAGGATTGACGTAAGCTGATAACAGGGGCCCTAGCCAAGATGCAAACGCTCCTAACGTTTTTCTTTTCTATCGTTCAAAATGGGATGACAGTCGACGACGTGGTTTATCGAAACGCACGAGAATGCCATCCCATAGATTTTGAGCGATAGAAAAGAAAAACGTTAGGAGCGTTTGCATCTTGGCTAGGGGCCCAGATCGCGTAGACCGCATATCAACTCCATACATTTCGCGTAGAAAACAGAAACGTTAACAGCGTTTTTGCGTCTTGGCTATGCCTATAGCTACGAGTAGAAATCGTATCTAGATATCGTATCGGGAGTACGACGCTGATTTTCTGTAACCTATGGACTGGTTAGACAGCACACATTGCATTCGCTTCTACCTCCTAGTTCAACAACAAAAGAAAAATATATATAAATAAACTCGTTTGCAATAGATGCTCTGCTCTCGACATTACATTTTCGATTCATTACAGTTACCTTAAACTTCAAAGTTAAACAATGCCTAATCACACTTATTACACTCTGCTGCGAGCTGGACTTTCAAGTGGCTAATGCTGTTTCTTTGTTCGCCAGCTAACTATCAAGACGGTTCTTAACTAGGCTTGATGAAAATCGGGCCGTTCAAAAGTTTTCAATCCTAACACGGGTGTGATTCTCTTAGTATATGTCTCTTTTTAACTCAACGCTACTTATAATTATCCGACTGGTCAGTGGACCTTACACGCTGCCACGGGACAAGATTTTGACATAGGCACGGGGTTTTCGTCCATTCCATATTCGGAAGTGCTTTTTGTGAGACTTAAACCCCGAGTGGCTATCATTATAATTATATTTAACACTAATTCCCGTTTGACATATTTGACACTAGTTCCCGTGGCAGCATGTTAGGCCCAGCGTACAAAACAATTTAAGGCTTCTCAATAGGGAACATGCATAATTACTTTTCTTACGCTCTCTGGAAAGTGCTATGAAAGAGAGGAATTACTGTATACGCAATATAATTATCATGTAATTTTTCATAAGATATGAAGCTTTAAAAAGTCATAGTTCAGACCCCTGCAAAAACACCCTATACAAAATCGACGACAGGAATGATGTCACAGCTGTTGTTCCATTTTTAAAATATAAGGACCTTAAAAAGAAATTTGCATTTATTTTGTGAAAATATTACGATAATAAAATGAGGATGCCGAAAAAAACAACCTAAATATTAAACGAAGTTTTAAAATTTTATCAAGTTTTGATTCTATATAAAATCTTGATAAATTAGTCAAAACTTAATATATAGCATTTTATATGCTTATTTTACGTTTTATCTTAAATCGTATCATTAAACTCAATTCTGATTGTCATGAATGTTCTCAATTAGACAGCTTTTATACGACATAGAGATCGACCCACGCACCGCTCAGTAGGGGCCGCAATAACGTTGAGAGAATTAATACTAGCTTCTGCCAGCGACTTCGTCTGTGTAGAACCAGTTATATAATTATTTTTACCCCTTAGGTGTTAAATTTCGAAAGAGCCTCCGTTGCTAGGTCTGTCTTAAAATTCATCTACTTTCGATAGTTTCAGTGGTTGGGCTGTGTGCTGATTTAAAAAATTCGTTACTTTCGTACTTTAAGTACATGGATAAACATTTTTGTGAAGAGAAATAAATACAGGGTGATTTTTTGGTCAGCAACTTCCACAATAGGGGTTTACAAGTTTATAATAATTTTAATTCTTTTTTTTTCGTCAAAAGTCGAAAGAATGTATTTGCTATATTATAAATCATGGTCTCTCGTTTCTGTAGCTACGAAGGGGGTAGGCCGCTTATCGTCACGATGTTATTGTTTGATACTACCCTCACAAAACTATGCGCAAGCGACGTTAGTCAGTCAGTCAGGGAAAGATGAATCATAACATTGTGCACGGTGATTACGTCATTAAAGTCTCGGTAAACACTGCTCATGGTATTCTCTGAACATAGGTTTTTTAATTTTTGAATAAGATATTAGCATTCTGCATTAATTGTACTATCTCTCCTGTTTTGGAAGTAGTCGACCAAAAAACACCCTGTATACACAGAAAAATAACTAAGACTTGTCTTGTCCTCGTCACATAAACATTTGACTTTACCGGGGATCGAATCCGGGACCGCTAGCTTCGTAGCCAGGGCCACTACAAACAAACTAAAGAGAATAATCGATTCGTCGAATTGTCGCCACGTTTATTGTTCATTGTTATCAAGTTACAGAATCATCATCAACATCTCGAGCATCTATCCGTCCAGTATTGGACATCGAAATAAAAAGTAACAGAATAAATCATGTAAATAATCAAGTCTAATTGATAAATCCCGCGTGTAATTCCCGGGTTAGAATAGTGCCACTCCATGTCTTCCCGTGGATGTCGTTAAAGGCGACTAAGGGAATAAAGGCGATGGGATGGCAACGGACCTGTCGATAATTACACTGGTAAACATCTTGGCACGAATGTGCAAAATGTGGTTAGAGAATATTATCAACAAGTCTTTTTAGAGTTGTTGATATTTCTGTAGCTCTGCCTACCCCACCCTGGGAATGTAGGCTTGATGTTGTGTATGTATTTATTTGATAAATGATTGAGCCTGTTGTATGTTCGTTTGTATGTGTAATATGTGGGTTAATATTTGTATTGGATACCTGCCTATCTCCCTTTCTAGAGAGCGTCGCTTACAGAAAGGAGAACACATAACATTTTTTTTTTTTAGAGTAGGTAGATTACTGGTGTTGTGCCACATTACCAGTAATCTACTGTAGTAGCTCGTTCCCCGGTCTTTATTGGGGTATTCTAGGGTCCTGATTAGCTTGTCTTTCGGTATTTTATTTGAGTAAACTAACCAAATTGTTTTTAAGAAAATCTCTGAACTTGTTTACTATTTTTCGATATTTAACTTTACATGTCATAATGTTAAGTTTAAATCTTGCAAGATAAATTAATACCAGTTCTAATTGTTAGAGAAGGCTGATGTTAACACAATGAAAACTGAATATAATGATAATGATAATGTTAGAGATCGCTATTCAGCGATAGGACCGCCTCTGTGACATTTATTTTGTATATACTTTCCGTCATGTTATCGTGTTTAATAAAAAAAATGTATTATATTGTATGTAAAATGATGTCCGATTTAATCAACCACTCAACGACGTTAACCACTTAACAGACAATTAGAGCGTTAACAGTTGTCAAAATGTATGAACTAACAGTCGATTAACATTGATTAAATTTTGCATCGTCTGGTGAGATTGGTACTAAAGGTGGCAATAGGATGTTAAAGCTCGCTACAACGTAGCCCAGTTGATGTCCGTGTAAAAAAATACAAACACACGCATTACAAAGAACAAAAAAGTTTGTTCTTGGACGGAAACATATGCCGAAAATCGGGTTTATATTAAAGAAAGAAAGAAAGAAATGGTTTATTCGGTGTCAAAATAAAATGAACAAAAACTATTATAAAACATATGAAAAACAGAGTAATACAAACTTAGAGTAGGTACTTAATCTAAAGGTAACACCGAAGTGGTTGCCACTCAGCAAGGTGTCCAGGCTTACGCTGATTTTCAGGGCCACCGAGTTGAAAAGAGAGGAGAGCGCTGCCAGTCCGTCTCACTACTATTTATTTAAAGTAATGCTATGCTTAAACTAAAATTATTGACAAATAACATTTCTGACTTAAAATTATTGTGCGTGTGTGTCTGTGTTTGTGTGTATCTATCTATGTAAGATTATATTATAATATATATTCACAACGAATTTTAAGTCTCGCGTCCAGAAATTTCCAATGACAGAAAAAAAAATTATGTAAGTATAATGTGATATTACTAGAGTATTAGTAGTATTAACAAGTTAGGAAATATATTTAATTCTATGTTTTACTTGAAATAGCTTTTGTTCTGAATGGAGGCTGTTTAGCAATTTAGCTAAGCCATTAAGGAGATTGCGAATGATTGCGAATGGGTCCCGCTGTGTTGCCAATTGATTGGATGCCTTAACGTCGATGGACGAGAAACAATTGTCTGCAGGACGCCTAAGCTTTAATATTGTTACATATTGGTTTTGAAGCTTTTAGTTGCATGAAATATATTTTTATTTTCCTTAAAGTGGTAATACAAATTTCAGCTAATTCTGTGTCCATTTGTGTCCGTGAGTTGATTTAATTATCATTTCACAATCCTCTTAACTGTCATATTATTTCATCCAAAAAAATGTTGTTTGCTCCCAGAAAGTTGTTTGTTCGAAAGTTCATTTCGGTGTGACTAAGGACAAACCCACAAAAATGCTATGAACTGGTATAAAGCCCGGCTTGCATGCAATTTGGTGTGTACACAGCGTAATTGCCTCCATACATACAAATCACACAACCGTTAATTATGGCGCCTCGGCTCGGTTTCGTCATAATTTCACTGAAATTCAAGGGAGATGGATGGTTTTGTACGTAACAATAATCTGTTTCTATTAATCGTTCACACTTACCTATAGTAATGTTATAACAATTAGTACCTGAGCTGAGATTCTACAAGCTAAAAATGGTATTTAAATAAATAAATAATAAATATCAGGGGACAATCACACACAAATTGACCTAGTTCTAGGCTTGAAATATGGGTACTAGACAACGATAAACATACTTATACACGTAGAAATCATCCAAGACTCAGAAACAAATATTCGCGGTCAGAATCACACCTTTTTATCTGTCCTTACCGGGATTTGAACCCAGAACCGCTGGCATCGGAGGCAGGGTCACTCCCAACTAGGCCACCGTGTCGTCATATTTATTGCCTTTGACGTGCTTCCGTAGTGCCAACGTTTTGATAACTCTAATTTACTTAACAATAATGGCGGACGAGTTAAAATGAATACTTAAACACGTCAAACGCAATAAGGTTCTCGCTGGAGGACATAATAATACCACTGGTTTTGATGACATTAGCTTGATATTTAACTTAAAGCTGGAATTCTACAGAGGTGCACGCTAAAAACGCACAAAACTCGCTTCGCATCAAAATGTATATAGCCCTCTGCAACTGTGGTGACTTTTTTAGAAACATTCTACTGAGGTGGAGTCTGTCAGACGTCATTTAAGATTAAACATAGAAAAAATACTAATAGGTCATTGTTCATTAAGTGTATAGCATGATTATTTAATTTTCATGTGGAATTTATAATAAGCATGTATATGGGCTTCTAAATAAAAAAAAAATACATTAACTTGAACGAGGTAAAAAAATCTGGAGTTTTAACATAGGTTAGTTTATAATGCCCGAGTCTTTAGAGAGGTTGCTGAGCGATACAGACCTATTCCACGCTATAAAGCGATTTTTTTTTTGGTGGTGTCTGATAGACGTCACGTCAGTCGCAGAGGGATAGATACCTTTTAGATCTTAGAGACAGTGACACACGGACATAATGACGTCAGTGTCATAAGCTTTGAATAAAATGATCTCCGTGAAAACCTTCAGGGAGGAAATTGGAGGGATTTTTACGTTGAATACATCTGTTTCTATTCATTCCAAAATTACTGTTTGGTTTTTGCTTTCTTTTTACCCGACTGCCTCGGAAGAAGTGTTATGTTTCTGAGTGTGTGTATTTATATTTGTATGTCTATTTCTTTAGCACCCTTTGCAGCCTAAACGACTTGATGGGTTTCAATATATGAGGTGTCGTTATATTCGTCATGATTGTAAGAGTGGATTGATGCGCTATAATATTTTAATCAACGTGTTGAGAGGGGCTATTTTTTTAAACGACACACACCGGTCGCCGACTTAATTGGTGATCGCATTAATATTAATTATTTTTATTTTTTAAGTTGAATGCAAATTGTGTTAGTGAGGTAGGATTATCTGTGATTAGATCCTTCACCCGAATGACGTCACGGACGGCAATGACGTCATGACGTTTATCAACACTTCATCATGATAATATGCATGATACTGAAATACATCCTGATATTAAATTGTTGATGGACTCTTTAGGGGTATAATGAATAACAAGCGTGTAAAAGTTTTTTTCAATTCAGGGACCGGCCCGCTATCCCATTCAAGCGGTTTTGAATGGGTTTTACAAGGGTTTTACTTAAAAAAGCCGTTCGATATGCTTTTAAAAGCAGTTTATAAGGGTTATCTGTGCTTTAGCTGTTAAGGTTTCCCTTATAGTGAATGGTTAGTTTCACAAATAACTTATTCAAATATGTTTCGAGAGGTTAGTGGGGTATTCTAATGAGAGGTTAGTATTTCAAAGGCTTTTATCGGTGAATGGGTAGGCGGGTCCCTGGTTTAAAGTGTTAGGAATTTTACCGGTAACTTCTTGGCGTGATTGTGCAAAATGTGGTTACAATTTTATGAGCAAATCTCTTTAGAATTGTCGGTATTTCTATAGCTCTACCTCTGGGAAGGTAGGCCTGATGTTATGTATGTAATGTACTTTCGCATTTGTAATATTACTTATTTCCGCTGTAGCTGCCGGAACCCAGAATGCTTTCGAGAGGATTTCTTAACGGCTTCTATTAATAAAATTAACTGCTGTATTTAATTAGTACTTTTGAACTATCCAGGGTGAAACGTAGCCTATGTGTGCCTATGTGTGTTCTGTGTTAGTTCAGGGTAAGCTATCTCTATTCCAAACTTCATTCAAACCCGTCCATCCGTTACAGAGTGAAAGAGTAACACACACACACAAACTTTCGCTGTTATAATATGAGTAGGATTTAAACACATACCCCTTACTTATAAACGTGGAATAACCGTGGGGTAGCTTATGCCATGCTTTGTCTTTATCTATAATAGTGACATTTGGATCTGACAGAAAGTGGCAAAGCATAGCATAATTAAGCTACCCCACAGTTATTCCACGTTTATAATTTATTTATTTTTATGATAAGGAGAAGGCACACGAGCACTCAGGGCACCTGATGCTAAGTGGAATCTGAGACCCGTAGACATTTGAATTCTCAAGACTATAATCCTAAGACCTCAAATGCGTTGCCAACCCTGAGGACTAAGATGGAATGCCTCTATGCTAGTAATTTCACCGGTTGTCTTATCCCCACACCGGAACACAACAACGCGAATACTGTTTCTTGGCGGGTGGTTAACGGATTATATGGTACAGGGGCCTACCACCACTAAAACGTTTATAAGTAAGGAAGTATGAGTTTCCCCTTTGTTTTGTACACAACATCCCAAAAGTATTCAAGGTTAGCATTCTCCTAAACTTTATTTTGTTCACACCATCTAATTTATTAATGAAAAACTGAAAATTTGCCTGGCGGTAAATCACGCGCAGCCCGTTATGATTTATGCGAGCGAAGCGGACCAGCAGGAGTTGGAAATAAGATTTATTATATACCTTTTTTAATGAAGCGCATATCTGAGATTGTTGGAAGTTTTGCGCTGCATTCTTTTTTACCCGACTGGGTAATGTGTACTACTCAATGACTTAACCGTTTTTGAGAGATACGTCATAAGCATATTATACCGTCTTGATGGCGCGAGTGTCACTGGAAACAAACAATAGAGAACATGCATGAGAATCAGTTTTTTTTTTTTTTTTTTTTTTTTTTTTTTTTTGTGTTAAGGAGAAGGCACACGAGCACTCAGGCCACCTGATGGTAAGTGGAATCTGAGACCCATACACATTTGAATTCTCAAGACTGTAATCCTAAGACCTCAAATGCGTTGCCAACCCTGAGGACTAAGATGGAATGCCTCTATGCTAGTAATTTCACCGGTTGTCTTATCCCCACGCCGGAACACAATAATGCGAACACTGTTGCTTGGCGGGTGGTTAATGGATAAGATGGTGGTAGCGATCCGGACGGACCCTGCACAGGGTCCTACCACCACAAAATGAAGAATGAATTGAGTTTCTTTGATACCATTTAGGAGCAAATGTAAAAGAAAGCATATAAAACGCAATTTATTAAGTTTTAAGATTTTATATAAAATCAAAACTTGTTGAAATTTTAAAACTTCTTTTAATTTTCAGATTGTTTTTTTCGGCATCCTCATTTTATTTAGTTATTAAGTTTATCCTCCCGAGACCTCGTGTTCCATAGGAAGTACATAATCAAGCCAATTTAGTTTCAACTTTATTTCAATGACTATAAAGTTCATTTTTTGTTTCAAACTTGAAAATGCCATTTAAGAGCAAAGGAAATTGAACTTTATTTCCTTGTTTGTAAATTCAAATTGTTAGTCACAAAAATCTCCCTGTTTGTAGTGTGGTTACGAGGATATTTGGGACGTAATAGTTAAAACGATATTGGCTTAAACGTAGTAATTTACGAATTAAATGCCTTTATAAGGTCCTTATATTTTTAAACATGGAACAACAGTTGTGACGTCACTCCTGCCGTCGATTTTGTATAGTGTTTTTACAGGGGGTCTGAACTATGACTTTTTAAAGCTTCATATCTTATGAAAAAATTACACGACAATTATTTTGCGTATACAGTTATTCCTCTCTTTCATAGCACTTTCCAGCGAGAAAAAAGACGCATGTTCCCTATTGAACTGCTAAATTGGCTTGCTATTTTTTTAGTTATCTATCCCTTTTTTCAGAAAAGAAAAAAGTGGTTTTATTGGGACGTTGCTGTAAATTATAAATTTAATGTTTTTTGTAGCGGCAATATAAGGTGCTAACTAATTAAATACCGACAATTTAAGAGATGGTATATCACATCAAAACAATTAACTTTAAATAGAAATTAAGAACACTTTTATATGTTTTTTTTTGTTTTAATTTACTGACGACACGTTGGCCTAGTTGGGAGTGACCCTGCCTCCGAAACCGGAGGTCCCGGGTTCAAATCCCGATAAGTGCAGATAATCGTGTGATGAGCACAAGTATTTGTTCTAGAGTCTTGGATGTTTTCTATGTATTAAGTATTTTTTTCTCTAAGTATGTTTATCGTTGTCTAGCCCTCTGCGACTGACGTGACGTCTATCAGACACCGCCAAAAAAAATCTCTTTATAGCGTGAAATAGGTCTGTATCGCTCAGCAACCTCTCCTAAAGACTCGGGGCATTATAAACTAACCTATGTTAAAAACTCCAGATTTTTTTTACCTTGTTCAAGTTAATGTATTTTTTTTTATTTAGAAGCCCATATAAGTACATGCTTATTATAAATTCCACATGAAAATTAAATAATCATGTTATACACTTAATAAACAATACTTATCATTGACCCATTAGTATTTTTTCTGTTTTATCAAAAATGACGTCTGACAGACTCCACCTCAGTAGAATGTTTCTAATAAAGTCACCTCTGTTGCAAAGGGCTAGTACCCATAGTACAAGCCTGAAGCTTAGTTTCGGAGCTTAGTCAATCTGTGTGACATTGTCCCGTGATATTTATTATAATTATTTATAGTTATTATATAGAACAAAAACAAGAAATTAAAATTCTGTCTAAACATAATAATTCTGTGCAATTAAATGACAAGATGTTGCATTTAACTTTGTCATGTAAATAGTTGTTTGTCATAAAATGTCATGATGATTATCTTCAGATCGGCGGGAAAACTGAGGCTATTGACTAGTATCCCCTATAGCCTTAGATAAATTTATTTTAAGGCCTTTTGGCCCATCCCAGTCGCAAAATCTTTGTTGTGCTCCGAGGATAGTGCAAGAATTCATATTATGTACCATATCTTTGTGAGTAAAGCTTTGCACCTCTCACGGCACTGTAGTTTGCTTCGCAATAGCATGTTACCATGTTTAAATGATCGTTGTTTGTGTAACGGACAGGCATTTTTGAGAAAATTTATAAGAACCGACACAACCAGGCAACAAATATCATGACATTTAAGTATTTCATTTATCAACGTGAAGTGGCCAGTCAAGTGAGAGTTAAAAGGTTCTAGAAGATATTTAAAGAGGTAATAATCAGTTATTATTAATTATCTACTTAACAGGGTGTTTTTACATAACAAAGTTGTTTCCCCGTGTGGTTGCCGGGTTAGAATAGTGCCACTCCATGTCTTCTCGTGGATGTCGTAAGAGGCGACTAAGGGAATAAGGGCTTGAAGTAATATAAGGCGATGGGCTTGTAACCTGTCACTAATACACTGGTCTGGTAAATATCTTAGCCTACTTGTGCAAAATGTGGTTATAGAATTATCAATAAGTCATTTTAGAGTTGTTTGTATTGCTGTAGTTCTGCCTACCCCTTTCTGGGGATGTAGGCGTGATGTTATGTATGTATGTATGTAAGTTGTTTCCCTATTTTTTTACAAAAACTATCATAATCATCATCTACTTAGAGCTGAGATTTTGTCGGTGGACTAATTTCCATTCTTCCCTATTCTGTGCTTTCTCTTTAACACATTGATACAGCGCCTACTTTTTGTTTTAATTGGTGGCAAGTTCTTCTTGGTCTCTCTTTTCCCTTTTCCGTCTTTTTTTTCTTCAATTATAATCTTTATGTACTTGTCATGCCGTAACAGATGACCCAACATCTTCCCGCGTCTATTTTCTGCCGTCTGCAATAGACTTCTGTCTTCCTTCACTATACTAAGTACTTCCTCATTAGTCTTCTTGTCAATCCCGCTAAATCTTTCCATCTTCTCCAGCACCACATTTCGAAGACTTCCAGTCTTTCTTGATCCCGCTGAGTCATTGTCAAAAACTATCGTAAGGCGTATGTTTTACACTTAAATCTAACTCCGAGAGCAGAGTACTATTATGTGAAAAATATCGGTATCTAACTCGTGAGCACCTTATAGAAATACCTACACTGTCTCCTTATCACTCAGACCCCATTCTTAAATGTCTCAGTGTTAAATCCACAAGCTAAGATATAGCCCAAATTTAAATAAGCGCTTGTCTACGGATCCCTTATATCTAAATAGTAAACAGTTTTAGTACCTACGAAAACAAACACCGCGTTTTCGTAAGAACCAAATTAATTGTAAATAAACAAGCCTCCATTCCTCTTTCTTGGATACTAGAGATATCCCGTGGTTTAGTTCGGGTATAATTACATACATACATACATAACGCCACGCCTTAATTCCCTGAGTGGGTAGGCAGAGCTACAGAATACCAACCACTAAACTGGTTGATAACTCTAAAACCACATTTTGCATAATCAGGCTAAGATGTTTACCATTGTATTAGTGACAGGTTACAAGCCCATCGCCTAACAGTACTACAAGCCCTTATTCCCTTATGGCAGAAATCCAGGACCACTAGCTTTGACACATTTTGTATGGGCAAATGTCAAATTTCAACCCGAAGTATGCCTTATCTATCCGCGGTTTGAATATAGGGCTCGGCCGTTAGTCGCCTCTTACGACATCGGGTATAATTAATTCAATATAATAGCTATAGTTAACGACGTGTTAGCCTAGTTGGTAGTGACCCTGCCTATGAAGCTAGCGGTCCTGGGTTCGGTTCCCGGTATGGTCAAATAATTGTGTGATAAGCGAGAGTACCTGTTTGTTTCTAGTTTTGGACGTATTCTATGCATTTTAGTATTTATTTATCTATTTAAGTATGTTTATCGTTATCAAGCCTAGAGCAAGAGACTAGGTTTTTTGTGTGACATTTTGTCCTCTGAAAATTGTATTGAATGTCAAGAAATTCTCGGAAACATTAAAAAAAACAATGAAACTTACTAATTCCATACACAAAATAGGAATATTATAACATTATTTGTAGCTAATAATTCTACTTGAGAAACTTTCACAATTTCTGAACTGTTAAAATTAAGTCAAACAGATTGTACACGTAAATAGTTTTGATCCTCTAATTGAAATTGCAGTGGAAGTACCAGGTATTCTAGAGTGGACAGTTAACCGCTATATTGCTCAGTTCTGATCCAGGTCAAAGCAAATTGGTCAAAGCCAGAGACAGTTGCAGCCGAGTTTAGTCCAACTTACTCGTCGAGAAGCGACGTAGACCGAGAGGTAACTGTCGGTAATGCTACCTTACCAAGTGCCAGCAAATCACAGTTACAGTGGGAAGAATGAGGAAAATGACTGGTATTAAACTTGATACTTGATTTGCCCAGGTGCTACCAGGTTGTGTGCAATAATGAAAAAAATCGTCAGAAGACGTCTATGTATGTACTGTGAGTATAATATGTACTGTGAAATAAGACCAAAATATGATGCTAACGATGTTTAATTTCGTTAAACAAACACAATACAGTGTGTTACCGGCATGAGGGCTTTCCTTGATATAGAGTAACAATGGGCAACTCCTTATGGTACCTACATGTTTATTTTAATTAAAACAAGATAAAACAGTACACGCTTGTTTTGTAACAAAAAATAAATGCAAGCAATGTACACTGTGCGTTAAAGTTAATTAATAAAGTCACGTGACCAAACTAAGACTTGTTTATAAGTGACCATAGCAGCCCCATTTGACGTCTGAACTCGTTGCACGGCTTCTAATATGAATCTGGGATTGTGAGGATGTCGCCTGTTCGGGTATCTTTCACGATACAACCTCAACGCTTCTGCTGCGTTGCCGTGTGTTTCACTGTACAACAAAATCATGTCGCACATTAAATTATTACGAGCGGAATGACTTTCGTTCAAGTTTGACAACCACAGATTAGAAGGGTATTTGACAACGATTATTTTCTGTCATTTTAGTTTCTCAAATCTGACAAATTCAAGGAGTATTAATAATAACTCTCTATGTTCTGCCCCTGTACCAATGTATGCCTTGTACAAAGTAGTAACGATATTGATTACGATACTTACACATAGCTCCAGTACGTTGATGATAGCTAAAATCTAAGAAGTTAAATTGCAGCGTTACGTTAGTTAACTTCGAGTTAATTATACCTGCAAATAGTTACTTAAACAACATATTATCGTTAGTTAAAGCAGAAGCCCTTATGCCAGTAACACACTGTATAACCAGTTCAACAGTACGCGTGACGCGAGGATAGTTTTTAAGATGGCTGCCGGACAAATGGCTGAGTATCCCGATGTGATGCAGCTCCCACCACGAAGCCGCGCGCTGTCCTTGTATGCGTGAGGCTGCGTCGGTGTGAAGGATCTTTCTTAAAGTACCTACATAATAACGCTTATGTCAGTGATAGTCCACGACCACCTATCTATACAGATATATAATGAAGCGGCGTAGACTAAGAGGTAACTGTTGGTAATTCTATCTGACCAAGTGCCAGCAAATCACAGTGACAGTGGGAAGAATCATTAAAAAATTTGTTAGAAAACGTCATGAGGTACAGTCAAAAGCTCTACTTATACATGAATAGATAAATAAAATAATCATAAATATTGTCGTATATAGGAATTAACTTTGTTCTACACGTTAGTGTTGTAATTTTTAACTTATTTAAAAAAATAGACTTTCCTGTAGATAAATTGTTATAACAGTTTTGCGGCGCTTTGATTGTATGTTGTATACTTTAATTTATTAAATTAATAATTATAATTAGGGGTACGGACGGACGGACGGACATGGCGAAACTATAAGGGTTCCTAGTTTGACTACGGAACCCTAAAAACCAGAGAAAAACTGCCAGGCTAAATTCCGTCGGACGATTCTAAAACACTTCAAATGCGATATCGTTATAAGTAACGCAGTACAATAGAGGCCCCGAGTGGGATTCTACATGGTTAAATCGATATCGTATTTGACGTGTTTCCATATTGTCAACATTTTGATAACTCTTATGTCATTGACATAATAGTGGCAGAGTCATAAACGATTCTAAAACACGTCAAACGCTATATCGTTATAACGCAGTAGAATAAAGGCCCAGGAAATAACAAAATAGGTTTGTCAAAATCAGAGATTGTAAAACCGGTTTTATTCAATACCTGTATTTAAATTGACAAATTGTTACCGCTAAAAAAGTAATACCTATATTCGAATAAGAGGTATTATTGACATTCCGCTTTTGTTTTTATCGCTACGTATACACTATTTACAGTATATAATACCTGTATTCAATACCGCTATTCATTGTACCTGATAAGTAAGATGTCAATCGGACTGTAGTTAATTGTAATTTCAGACTTGTCTAAGGCGTGTCTGAGTTTTTTGTAATAACACCAAAAACATTTACAGAAACAAATAAACGAGTGTATTGACACTGACAGGTTTACTGGTTATGGTTTTTAAAGTATCAAAAAGAGGTATTGTTCTCAATTGGCTAAACCGATAATATACTTGATAACCGGTATGCATTATACCGCTAATCAGAGCTTTAGCGATATAAATAGCGAAATACAATTAAAACCGGTTATACCTCATTTAAAACTGGTGGTCAGAATACCGGTAACGATCCCTGGTCAAAATACTACAAGTTAGTGCTACCAACGGTGCTCTCTTAGCCTAGTAGGAAAGTAGGAAATGAAAACATTGATATTGAACCTGCAATAGAGCTAAGGCTATGCCGCAAGAGGGCATTACTTAGATTGAATAGAAGCTCGAACAAAACAAAGAGACGTTAGTATTATGCATGGTAAAGTATAAAGATAAATTTTGAATCTTAAGCAGTTTTTGTACACTAAAGCAATGCAATAAATGACAAAATTGATATGAATGCAAAGCCCTTTTTTCAGGCACTTCGTTTTTACAACTAAACTAGAGGACGCCCGCGACTTCGTGCGCTTAGAATTAGTTTAAAACTTCGCTCAATTTTAATACAGCGTGCGTGCGCGCGGCCACGTTGTGTCGTTCTGCCATAATACCAAAGAAGGGAGCTTACTGACAAGGTAGGAGTCGAAGTGTTCTATACTCTCTGGGTAACCATAACCACATTAAATTTAAAATACTTTAACTTAAGCTTATGTTACAGTGGTTAGCTTATGTTCTTAAGTTTATGTACGAAATGGCTTGTAATTGTCTGTTTTTTGTTTTTTCTGCATTGAAGAGTTTACAAACATACATACTACTATTTACTATGCAGTTAGCCGCTTTCTTTAGTAGTACGTTGGCATTATTTACTTGTCCCACTCTTATAAATTCAGTAAGCCCATTTGGCTTGTAATTAATTATAAAAGAAAACTTTTAAAAGATACAAACATATTCAGTTTCTAAGAAACCGTGTGCAAAATAACAGTCAATTATTTTAAACGAAAAAATTAAATGTTTTATACAACAATAAACCACCTTCAAAATCCCAAAATAATACGTTTTTCAAATCGTAATAGGTCAATCAAACTGGCGTGGGCGTCGATCCACAATTGACGGAGTAATCGCGTAACAACCATCCGCCAAGTAACAGTGTTCGCATTGTTGTGTTCCGGTGTGGGGATAAGACAATCGGTGAAATTACTAACATAGAGGCATTCCATCTTTGTCCTCAGGGTTGGCAGCGCATTTGAGGTCTTAGGATTAAAGTCTTGAGAATTCAAATGTCTATGGGTCTCAGATTCCACTTACCATCAGGGGGCCTGAGTACTCGTGTGCCTTCTCCTTAACATAAAAAAAAAAACTTAAATACCCTCGAATTGATAACCTCCACCTTTTTGAAGTCGGTTAATAAAAATCAAGTATTGAACCGTGGTACCGAGACATTTTTTGCTAAGTTTCTCTCGTTTTAGATAACTCAATCTGCAAACTTTTCTCGATATGATCGGGATCACATCATACAACCATTTAACAATATCACCACCTACGAGTATATCAAAGTTCTGATGAGATGAAATAGCGCTATAGGATCAGTAGTAAGCGAGAGGAGTGATGAAACTATGAACAAGCCGGGACGTGATACTCGTTTTGGCGGAGTAGTTCTTGTTTGTATTATGACATCTAGATTTTAAAAGATTTGGTTTCTATAAAAAATAATATCAAAGTTTCCAAAATTATTATTTCAAGAACGCTGTGTTCCATTACTGGTAAACGTCATTATTTTTGCCTGTCTCTGTAAATGGACGACACGTTTGCCTAGTTGGGAGTGACCCTGCCTCCGTAGCCTGCGGTCCTGGGTTCAAATCCCGGTAAGGGCAGATATTTGTGTGATGAGTGCGAATATTTGTTCCTGAGTCTTGGATGTTTTCTATGTATTTAAGTATATATTTCTCTATATAAGTAAGTTTATCGTTGACTAGTACCCATAGTACAAGCCTAGAGCTTAGTTTGGGACTAGGACAATTTGTGTGAGATTGTCCCCTGATATTTATTTATAAATAAAAAGCTATCTAAAATATCTGAAAAAAGCATTTAAGTGGCACTATGCCGAAGGTCACATTTTTTTTAATAGCAATTGTTTTCTCCGAGGGAACTTCGGTAATGTCGACTAGGCGCTTGCTGATCTACAGCGTGTAAATTTCATACGGGCATTTATTTTATCCTGACGTAGTTAACGATCATACAAATCATGTGAGAAAGATATTATTTTGGTAACTTTTATTGTTGAAGAGCAGTTATTTTTTTAAAGTTTGTCTTAGGAGCAATGTACGAAGTGTGCGAGGCGAGCGTCCACCGGTCGTCAATGTATTGCCTGTATCCAAGTGCAAGGATGAAATGTGGAAAATAAGTACCTATCTCAGGCGAGTTACCCGCCTGCATTAATGACTAATGACACTTAATACAATCCTAGAGCTTGGTTTAGGACTAAATCTTTGCGTGAGATGGTCCCCTAACAGTTATTTGTTTATTGCTGGCTGTTTCCCCGGTTTCCCGCGACTCCATCCGCGTAGAAGTCCTTTATCGCTAATCCCTCAGGAACCATCCAGTTTTTCGGGAATAAAAGTACACTATGTCCTTCCTGGGACTCAAACTATCTCCAACCAAATTTCATCTAAATGGGTGGCAGCGTGAAACTTAACAAACAGGCCGAGTTACTTTTAGATTTATAATATTTGTATGAATTATTCTTATCTATTCGCTTAGATAGCGTCGTCGCCTGTGTATCGGGTCGCCTTGTCACGTGCCGCCTTCTGTCAAAGGATGCCGCCGCGTAAACAAAGAGTGCGAGCGGCGTACCCGCAAGTGAATTTGGCAGTTTACATCGAATTAAATTCGTATTTTACTACAATAACCACAAGTGTGTGCGGGTGTAGCGACACTATCTAAGCGAATGGACTATACTTTCATTGTGTCCTTCCTGGGACTCAAACTATCTCAATACCAAATTTCATCTAAATCGGTACAGCGGTTTATCCGTGAAATTGTAACAAACAGACCGAGTTACTTTCACATTTATAATATTAGTATGGATTAAATAATAAATAAATAAATCACAGGACAATGTCAGACATATTGATCTAGTCCCAAACTAAGCTCTAGGCTTGTACTATGGGTACTAGACAACGATAAACTTACTTAGATACAAAAATACATACTTAAATACATAGAAAACATCCAAGACTCAGAAACAAATACTCGTTGCTCATCACACAAATATCTGCCATTACCAGGATTTGAACCTAGCTTAGATTCACCATCAAACTATATCAAAAATAAAAACATCGAACTCCATAACCTCAGTGTCCTAATACGAACACCGGCTAGTTCGGGGGTCTATTTATCCGTCCAAAGTTGCGGTCACGTCTCCGACGGAACACTTGTTAGCCTAACTATTTAGCGGCAGCTAACTAGATGAGCTCGGCTAAGTCAAGTTTTGAACTAACGGGGTAGGTGTTTATTGGGATGTTTATATGGCAAATCGTTAGGTTTTTAAATTGGGGAAAGGGGGCAGCTATCACTGGAGGCTGCTTAGAGCAAATGCGTTCAAAGACGTATGTTTAATGCGATTATGGTCCTTATCCACTTTTTGGCCTGGCAACACTGACCCACACAACTGTCACCGTGATTTGACGTTTGACAGAACATGAACGAACCAGTAGCATATTTTTATTTCAATGTCTTCCGTTACCGGTTTTGCTCCCCGTGTTTAAGAATTTTCAGGCTGTATTTGAAGGAAGCGGTAAGTGAAACTTAATTTATTCGATAGTACAATATATTAGCGTTAGTGACGAAGAATAAACAATCAGAATTTGCTATTATTTTGGAAGATATCGATGTTTATTTTTTTATATAGGTTTTGATTAGCAGTCTGTTCAAAACTTAAGGCAAAGGTTACAATCGAAATGTCATAAGTAGACCCGGATTTTTGTCGCTATGACGTCACAATAGGGTAGTTTGGGGAGTAAATGGAACGGTGTTAATTAATTAATACGGTAACCCATTCACGGCACTCCATTGGTGTTCTTCGGAATTAAAAAAATATAATCAGGCATTCATGATACCTGTTTTATATCATAGGTCACAACTTAATTAAGTTGTATACAAAAGCTGATAAATTGATAAAGATTTTTTTTTATGTTAATGATAAGGCACACGAGCACTCAGGCCACCTGATGGTAAGTGGAATCTCAGACCCATAGACATTTGAATTCTCAAGACTATAATCCTAAGACCTCAAATGCGTTGCCAACCCTGAGGACTAAGATGGAATGCCTTTAAGCTAGTAATTTCACCGGTTGTCTTATCCCCACACCGGAACACAACAATGCGAACACTGTTGCTTGGCGAGTGGTTATGGATAAGATGGTGGTAGCGATCCGGACGGACCTTACATAGGGTCCTACTCCTACCACCACTAAACACCGTACATACGTAAAAATGATTAAATGAACTTAATACATATGAAATTTAGTATTAATTATTTTTCTTCAGAGTTTGTACTATAATCATAGGTACCAAATTTAATGTTTGCATGTTTTGCCGCTTTACAATAACCTCTTTATTACTTCACTTTCTTAAAAAAATGTGTAATATAAATCCGCCGTGATATGACATAATTACAACTCAAAAGATACAGACAGATCCTGGTAAGGACAGATATTTGTGTGATGAGCACGAGTATTTGTTCCTGAGTCTTGGATGTTTTCTATGTATCTAAGTATATATTTCTCTATGTAAGTAAGGTTAACGTTGTCTAGTACCCATAGTACAAGCCTGGAGCTTAGTTTGGGACTAGTTCAATTTGTGTGACATTCAACTGTGATTTATTTATTTAATCTTGTTAAAAACTGTGATTTTCCTGTGTATTACTTTTTTTTTAATCATTTGCTGTTCTTGACCACAAGACCATTCTGGTATATTACAAAATGATCATTGTTCTATGTCATTAATTACCTTGACGTGTACCTACAAAGACTATATGCAAGTTTTAGCTATAATGAACTTTAACGAGCAAGTTTCAAGGTTCAATCTAGATTGTATCTCTATTGCAATCTTGAGGTGTTATTGTCGACCGGTATAACCAGCGAAGTCAGTGTTCGCGTAGCACTAACAATCAATAGAAATACCCAGACAAAAAATATTCGAAACATAAAAAATATTTGATTTAATAATCTCTCTAACTCTGTTCTATTCTTTTATTTGATAGCTATGTAAGAGTTTCATGAAACAGCAATATTCAGCAATATTAGGTAGGTATTAATATTAAAATCAAGTAAGCAAAGTTTAAAAGACATTATTTCTTTCATCAGTTAACATTTATGACCAATCAAAAATCAGAATTAAATAATAATAATGTAAAATAAATTGAAAAATTACACAACGTAATTTTGATGTTATGTAAGACACTGTGGTGTAACTTTCTATGCTTGCTAGCTAATTAATTGGCATCGACCAAACATTCGCATGAAAAACAATAAAACAAAATTAACTAAAGGAATACCATTCGGGAAAAGTTCTCCTTTGTGCATTTACTGTATCGATACTTATATGTTTTGTAATTATTAATGTGCAATAAAGAGTTTCCTTTTTTATATTAAGGAGAACGCACACAAGCACTCAGGTCACCTGATGGTAAGTGGAATCTGAGACCCATAGACATTTGAATTCTCAAGACTATAATCCTAAGACCTCAAATGCGTTGCCAACCCTAAGGACTAAGATGGAACGCCTCTATGCTAGTAATTTCACCGGTTGTCTTATCCCCACACCGGAACACAACAATACGAACACTGTTGCTTGGCGGGTGGTTAATGGGTAAGATGGTGGTAGCGATCCGGACGAACCCTGCATAGGGTCCTGCCACCACTAAACACTCGTACATTCATTAATGTTGCCTTCGATTTCCGCGATTGTTTTGTTACTCATAAAATAAAACGATTTAAACGGATTTAAATCGCGTATATTATTTTAACTAACATTCCGGACGTTTCGAAACCTTTCCAGGTTTCGTTTTCAAGCGGCACTAAATAAATTTACCTTTTACTTTTAATTACATTGTGCAAACTACCCACCAATAAATTTCTTACAAAGCCTGTTACATACACGCCTGATGGGCTCTAAAAACTAGTTATACATGGCCAGAAGGGTATACTAAACTTGACAAATTAACACTAAAACAATTTAACAAAATGCTAATGTCATTTTATACAATGCAAAATATGTTTTTAGACAAAGTTATGGTCTCACAGTCTTGTGTCTTGCTTGCTCCTTTATCAGGTGGATGACTGGATCCCAAGCAGGTGGTACTGAAAAGCCGTCCTCTCTATTGAAATTTGGATACTTCTTGATTTCAATAGCCTCGCGCAGCAATCTGGTAATATATCTTTTCTCCCTGGCAAGGTTGATGACCTGACCTGAGGTTTATCAAATTCGATTGAGTGATTGGGCTTATCCATGATGTGCTCCGTGACTGCAGACCTATGTCGACGGTGCTTAACATCAGCTATATGTTCTTTCACCCGAGTGGAAATACTATGTTTCGTTTGCCCAACATGTGAGAGACCACATTCACAGTCAAGCTTGTACACGCCTGCATTCTCTAGAGGAAGGTAACACTTTACAGGTCTCAGAAATTGTGACATCTTCTTTAGCGGCTTGAAATAAGTCTTAGTTTTTAGTATTCATTATTTTTCCTCAGAGTTTGTACTATAATCATAGGTACCAAATTTAATGTCTGCGTGTTTTGCCGCTTCACGATAACCTCTTTATTACTTCACTTTCTTAAAAAAATATGTGTAAATCAGCCGTAATATAACATATTACAACGCAAAAGATACAGACAGCTCTTTGAAGTTAAGACGGACGGACGGACAGCGTATGCTAATAGATTCATCCACGGAACCCTAAAGAATACATCACTGGATCTTCAAAAGCACTTGATTATTGGGTAACAATGGTAAATTGGTTCGTTTAATTTCGTATACCCATTTCAATTGACTCCGACTTTAAACACATCACTTCTACACCTTCCTATCTCCTAACACAGATGCGCAAGCGGCTGTCAAACAGCCTCTCGGTCAGTGTGCGCCTGCGCGGCTTGACGATCAAACATGGCGCTGCGACACTGTGTCCTCCTGCTGGCGCTAACAGCGAGCTATGGTCAGCCTAGAACAGCGCAGTACGTGGTGCCACCAGCCAAGCTAGAAGCCATGTACCCTACAGGGTTGAGGGTGTCAGTGCCAGGTAAGGGTTTTAGAAATATAAAAGTTCAAAATTCAAATTCAAATTCAATTCTTTTATTTCATTACGTTACATTACATACCAATTAACATGGTATCAAATAGAATTCGGCTAATAATGGAAAAGGCGGGCACAGCTTGGCTGAAGCTCACCCAAGGTCAGCCATGGAGAGGTTACATTTAAATATATTAGATTATAAAAGACAGTAGGCAATGTGCGTGCACTAAAACTTCATTTATTTTTAAATATAAAATTTAATTTACGATGGTCTGATATGTGAATCTGCTCCTCGTGGGAAAATGCACATTTTCACATTTTTGTTGCATAAATAATAGTTTCTTTAGTTTAGTCTTAAACTCAAATAAGGTTTTAGTTCGTCACAGGGGGGGTGGGATATCATTCTATATCTTGGCTACCGCGTACCGTGAAACAGGGTGAATAGGGACTAGGGGGTGAAAAGCACATACAACCTAAAATAAGGCTTAACTTGTTACAAATAAGAACAAGTATTAAGAGGATTGTGAAGCGATGCCTAAATTGCGTAGCTGTCATATACAACGTGTTACAAAATAATCCGTAAAAAGAAATTACAAAAGTAGTGTCAACCCTTATTAAATAACGTCAGTTCAGTACAGGGATCGTTACCGGTATTCTGAGTACCGGTTTAAAATGAGGTATAACCGGTTATAATGGCATTTCACTATTTTTACCGCTAAAGCTCTGATTAGCGGTATAATCAATACCGGTATTCGAGTACATGATCGGTTTAGGCAACTGACAACAATACCTCTATTTGATACTTTACCCATAAAAAGCATTACCGGTAATACCTGTCAGTGTCATATATTTGTTTATTTGTTTTCGTAAAAGTTTTTAAATCTATTATGTAAATCAAAATACACACAATCAATTTACTTATCCAGGTTCTAGTAGACACTAGTTAACCAGCCATGCACAATAATGTCATCGCGTGACGTACCCTGTTACACTTGGTATGCTTTAGTAAAATGTCAAATTGACGTCTTTTTTATCAGGTGCATTGAATAGCGGTATTGAATACCGGTATTTAATATTGTAAATAGTGTATACATAGCGATAAAAACAAAAGCGGAATGACAACAATACCTCTAATTCGAATATAGGTATTATTTTTTTAGCGGTAATAATTTGACAATTTAAATACAGGTATTTAATAAAACCGGTTTTGCAATCCCTGGTTCAGTATCTTAGGTAAGCATACAGTATACTAGGGTTGACACTACTGTCGTTATTTCTTTTTTACGAATTATTTTGTAACACGTTGTATAATGTCCTGAGTGCCTACAGCCCCCTATTTCACCATCGTACAATGACACGTGACAGTTGACATTTTAGTGTACATGGCGCAGCCTATACGAAACCCAGCGATGGATCAGCATGTTAATTAGTTAGTGGTGGTAGGACCCTGTGCAGGGTCCGTCCGGATCGCTACCACCATCTAATCCATTAACCAGCCGCCAAGCAACAGTGTTCGCATTGTTGTGTTCCGGTGTGGGGATAAGACAACCGGTGGAATTACTAGCATAGAGGCATTCCATCTTAATCCTCAGGGTTGGCAACGCATGACCTCAGTCTTAGGATTATAGTCTTGACAATTCAAATGTCTATGGGTCTCAGATTCCACTTACCATCAGGCCCCTATCCCACAAAACTTTACAAGTGTACAATTTGACTATATTGTAAGGTTTTCCATAGAAAAGGTTGACAAAATTGTCGACTTGTACACTTGTAAAGTTTTGTGGTAGGGGCCTGGTGGCCTGAGTGCTCGTGTGCCTTCTCCTTAACATAAAAAAAATAATTGCAATGTATACCGGTGTCACCTGTCACGTGACATTGTCACGATGATGAAATAGGGAGCACGATTATCCATTAATTACCTAACACCCTGTATACACACAATATTCTTTATTATTTTATGTTTATCATTGTTTACGTTGTATTTCTATCACAACAACTTACAACACGTTGGGTTTCCCCGCCATTAACGATAATGTTCGGAAACAGACAGACAGCGATACGAACAGGAAAACGAAATAAATAGGTATTTTTATACTAATAATTACTGCTGTTATTGGCTCTCTAGATAAAGTTGCGATTCCTTTTTAGGGTTCCGTACCCGAAAGGTAAAAACGGGACCCTATTACTAAGATTTCGCTGTTTGTCCGTCCGTCTGTCCGTCACCAGGCTGTATCTCAATAACCGCGATAGCTAGACCGTTGAAATTTTCGCAAATCATGTATTTCTGTTGCGGCTATAACAACAAATACTAAAAACAAAATAAAATAAATATTTAAGAGGGGCTCCCATACAGCAAGCGTGTTTTTTTGTCGTTTTTTGCTCGATATTAATAACTGGTAAATAAGGTGAGGCTAGGTTGGAACGCAAGTTGCTCGGAATATCCCTACGAGATAAAGTCAGGAACGAGATCATACGAGCACGCACTAAAGTCACTGATGTGGGGCACCGTGTCGCCAGACTCAAATGGACATGGGCGGGTCATCTATTTAGGAAGGAGAAGTGTTGGCAGACCACCTGCCATGCTCGATGGTTCGATAATATCAGAGAGAGTGACCCTCTATGGACCAGACTAACTCAAAATAGGGCAAAATGGAAGAGAATTGGATAGGCATGTACCCAACAGTGGGCATGTAGATGAAATGCTGCAGAAGAAGAAGAGGAGAAGAAGAGGTTAGGTTTATTTACAAGCGTTCTAAAATCAGAACGGTTTCAGTGAAATTCACTTTATAAGTTGCGATGGCTATGAATTTCAAATTATGCACAATTAAACTTAGAGGAAAACAATATGTAGAGTGATTATTATGAATACGTAGTGGTAGTAAAATCAAAAATAGGAGTAAGTTGTATGACAATAAGGCCAATCGTGTTATCTATATAGCAGTAGAATACTGTTATCAAATGCAAGACCAAGAGGTTACATGTTACATATCGTCACTACTTTGAAAAAAACCTCGTATCTCATATTTCGTGATGTACGATTTTAAACTTATTTCTCTTCGTGTTTAAGTTTAAAATCGTACATCACAAAATTTGAGATGCGCGGTTTCTTCAAAGTAGTGACGATATTCCACTGCATATTGCACTATCACCGACTAGAATCATTATAAGTTATGACAATTGAAATTGGTATAGACAGATTATACAAACGTTGGGCTATTATAGCACCCTGTTATAATGACACCGTTAGCTGTGCACAAATAAAGTTTGATGAAAAAAAATATGAAGATTGATTATTTATACAAAGTGGTAGTAAAACAAAAAATAGGAGTAAAATTGTATGTAAATAGGGCCATGTGATGGACACTGCGTGGTGTCCATATCATAGCCCTATTTACATACAACGTGTTGTCTATGTAGCAGTAATACTGGGGTGTTATTCTCTTAACACAGCGCTGCGTTGAACGTAAAGAACGTTTATCTGGCGAGTTTAAGTGGTGTCGTCGGGGAGTACAAAACACATTTTAGCTAGTGCCTTCTCAATCAGGCAGATTTATACGATAGTGAGCTCTACTCACCTGTGAAGTCACGGAATTCAGATGCTTGGTGAACGACCTTTTATCAATAGCAAGATCAAGAGGTTAAATTTTACACATTCCACTGCTCATTACCGACTATGATCATTATAAGTTTATGACAATTGAAATTGGCATAGACAGACTATACAAACCTTGGGCCATTATAGCCCCCAGTCATAATGACACCGTTAGCTGTGCGTTGTCTATCAGCCACGAAAAAGTTTTCAACATTGTAGAAAAAATCGCAAAGGTATTTTCAGGGCTTCCGTAGTCAACAAGGAACTCTGATAGTTTTACCATATCCGTTTGTCTGTCTGTTCGTCTGTCCACGGTTTAACTCGACGACAATTGATACTATCAAGCTGTAAATTTGCATAGTTATACATTTAAATCACGACGATAAAGTTGTAGAATAAAATCTTAAAAAAACTTTTCGGGTACCTCCCATACAAGTAAAGTAATGATTTTTGTTTACATTATGACATCGAATAATGTATCATTGGATAGATAATTAAAACAAAAAATACACATGTTACTATTCTTTTTTTTATTTGAACTACTTTTGAAATGAAAGCATGATAACGAACTTTAAAAGAAAATTTTCAAGACAGTAGATTTCATTTTATTTAAATGGTTCCTGAGATAAAGGTGGCTAAAGTTTTTATTACACCATCGAAGACAACACCAAATAAGGTAAATAGAAAATAAAAGATATCGTTTTTTTTGCGTTTTTAGTACAGTCAGCATCAATATTGTGACAGCTAAAGTGACCAAATAATTCGTTACTCCGATATATTTTGTATTGTGTGACGAACTATTTGGCCACTGGCTGGTAAGGTATTTGTGATGCTGACTGTACGCTGAACATGAATAGACGTGCTCTTGCTTGGTTCTTCGAATGATTATTAATGGTAATGTTAACATAGGTATTTACATATATTTTCTGGCCGCACGCCACAATAACATCAGATTGAAAAATAATGGCAGAAGGTAACTTAAAAACATAAAAAAAAGGTTTCCGACCCTCCATCAAAGAAGAACTCATCTCCACAACTAGTTCCAACAACATATAAAACTTGATGCTTGCTCCAAACTTAAGATTAACTTATACTTTAATTAACTTTTAAGTATAAAGCAACATATTTGCATAATGCTCAGCCAGCGCAACCGGTATTTTCGGGGTACTAACCGTACTGTAGGTCGTTGGCTCAAGTTACTTAGTTTTTTAGTTAGTTTGGTTGCGGTAATCGTTTGTATGAAGCCGATGACTCTAGTTGGACGAAAAAACGCGCCGACGTGATGGATGGAGACTTTTTTTACTCTTATTTTATTTCACTAAGACACAGGTCATCTAATGGTAAACGGAGTCTGAGGCACATGAAATTGCACTCTAAATATTGAACACCTTTCGCGTAGAAGTCGTTTGTCGCTGTTCCCTCGGGAACTATCGATTGTTTGAGATGAGCAGCATATATGCTATTCCAGACTATAATCTATCTCTGTCCCAAATTTCATCCCGAGGCCGTAGCCAAGATGCATTCGCCAAGTAGCGTAAACGTCAAACGAAAAGTCACGTGATCTACCAGTGACGCGATTGATTTAAAAACTAAACGAATAGAAACGCTAGTTAGCGAACGCATCTTGGCTACTGCCTCAGATCCATTCAGCCGTTCTGGCGTGATTGTGTAACAAACATCCACCCATCCAACCATCCAAACTTTCACATTTATAATACCTATATATTAATAGAAGATGTATTGCTAACTCAGAGTACTAAATGTGCACTTACACGAACCTAATTCTGCACAAAATTAGAGTTAGACATCTTTTCTGCCCTGCAGACAAATGGCAGTATATCAGACAAAGCTCCTGTAGCAAATGCAACCTTATTACTAAAGGGACAGGATTGAATCTGATTTAGCTATTGAATTGCAGATACTGCCTATTGGGTTATGAGGGCAGTATTCTTTTAAGTTGCCTGTATAAATGCAGAAAGCCTTAATACTAGTCACTTCACTCGTTATCTTACCAATAACGGATGACAACAGTGGAAATACTGCCGTGCTGCTTGACGGCAGTTTATTGGAGAAGTTGGTGCTACCCGAACAAACCCTGCAGCCTTGTGTATGGGCAAAATAGTCTTAAGCGCATTCGCAAGAACAAACTCAAGCACTTGTAAACGCGCTAATTTATGCGTAAATTCACAAAATGGTTACTAAAATCATGTATAATCATGGTTATGCACACATAAAAGCGTTTGTAAATGAGCTTAATAACTAAAGGAACGTAGAAATTCTTCTACTTTTCTGTCTGTATAATTTTATCACTAACTAACTTTTTTTATAGAAAACTACACTACATTATGGTCTCACGACTTAGCACAAGACGCCATTTAAGTAGTATGAATTCTTACAAAAACCAACCACCGATCTTTACTAAAAGTCCAACTTGTTCCAGATGATGGCTTCTCTCTATTCGCCTTCCACGGCAAGCTCAATGAGGAGATGGAGGGCTTGGAGGCTGGAGAGTGGGCCCGGGACATCACCAAGGCTAAGGAAGGTCGGTGGACCTTCAGGGATAGGAAGGCACAGCTGAAGCTTGGAGACAAAATCTACTTCTGGACCTATGTTATTAAGGATGGGCTGGGTTATAGACAGGATAATGGAGAATGGACTGTTACAGGTAAGAAACTATAAATTATGTTTATTTTAAATTTCTACTATGGCCAAGGCTGATTTTCCACCTGCACGAAAACTTCAGTGAAAAATTTCTGTCAGTGGCTAGTGGTAGTTTACACTTGCAAGTGACAGTGTGTGTGTGAATGTCGGTTATCACTCGCATAATATAGCTTGCAAAAATCGAAATGGAGTTTCATTGATACAAACTAGGAGAAAATGTAAAAAAAAGCAAAACGCTAAGTTTTGACCCGTTTATTTAATATTATATAGAATCAAAACTTGTTAAAATTTTAAAGCTTTTAATGTTTAGATTGTTTTTTGGCGTCCTCATTATATTAACGTAATATTTTAATTTAACGACAATTTAATTTAATTTTGCAAATTTCTTAACAAGGTCCATATATTTTAAACATGGAGCAACAGCTGTGACGTCATTACTTTCGTCGATTTTGTATAGTGTTTTCTTATGTAAAAATTCAACGACAATTATTTCACGTGTACAGTTATTCCTCTCTTTCATAGCACTTTCCAGAGAGCGGAAGAAAAAAAATGCATGTTCCCTATTAAGTTTTGCCATGGCAAATGAGCAGATAAACCGTCGCTATTAATAACTTTACCATGACATACCGACCTACTTTATCTTCTTCAGAATTCGTGCACGAGAACGGTACTAGAGTTGACGTAACCAACGATTCGAAATACCAGCCAGACAAACCGCTGCCCGCACCTACCCCCACCACTCCACCCCATAAACCTGGTCACCCAGACCCTTGTCTGCCTTCCAAAACCGTCGTCCAGGGTAAAGCTTCCGTCTGTCGGGGTGCCCTCATCTTCAGCGAAGAGTTTGACAAGAGTGCTCTTAAGGATCTCAGCTTGTGGGATGCTGAGAATAGATTCCTTGAAGACCCGGTAAGTTTTGGAACTAGGTTTGTTAATTCTAGTTAGAAAAAGTCAAAGACCTAATACATGGAAAGGTAACCTATTTTACTTACATTTTCGCTACTTGTTTCTGTCTCTTTTACCCACCATGTTCTGTGTATGGTCGGCCTTATAAATAGATGGACACTTTAGTTCTTTGTCACTTTAACGTCATGTTTGCACTGCTCCACTAAGCTGTCAAAGGCGTTAAAAGTGCGCAGCTACTTTTAGAGTAGACTGTATGGGCCCTAGACCCCGACCACGAACATTTCAATCATGTGTAACGTTTTCGAATAGCCTTACTATTCGAAAATATGTTCTAATTCGTAGCACGAACGCCTAAAATAATATATTATTGTACGTATACTTACTTTACTACTCGATGGCGATACGATAATCAACGCTAATGTCATATTTAATTTACGTACATAATCTAACGCTGATATCTCCTCGAAGTAAGTTAACGTTACTTACTGGAAGCTAACTTACTCGAAGCGACGGGCAGTTTACGTCAATCATTATCGATAATGACTATGTTCGCCGAAGGTCTCTATTCTAAGGCAAGCCGATGTGTTTTTTCTATTAGGCTCAAGTTGATGAGTACAAAATTACAAAAAATCGAACCAAATTTCAATTTATCAATTAAGTTTCGCCTCGCGAATGATATAAAAATCAATTTAATAATTAATAACTATATATCTTAGATATAAGTATAGAACAAATGGAAGGGAATAAATAGACTCTTAAGGTTTGGGCATGTTATTAGAAGGAATGAAAGCCATGTGACGAGAAGAGTTTTAAAGATGAATGTGGATCAATATTGGAAGGGAGAGACCGAAGAAGAGATGGAATGTGTGAATAGCGATACGAAAAAAAAAAGAGTGAATTTTGAGACAACAGCTGATAGGGATGTTTAGAAGAAAAATAGGTACTGCGCTGACCACGAATAACTGGGATAAGGGCAAGATGATGATGATATTACAGATATACTCGTACTATATGAATAATGAACAATCAACAACTAACCACTACACAACACACACTTTTACACGTCGGAAGTATCTAAAAAAAATGCTTTGCTTAACGAACATTGTTAACTCCTTTAGGACTATCCATTCAACGTGTACAAGGCTCAAGGTACGAGCACGGTGGTGCTGGAAGACGGCCACCTGGTGATCTCACCTCAGCTCCTGGAGTCGTTGTATCACGAAGGTTTCGTGCAAGAGTCCTTGGATCTGAGTGACACGTAAGTCGTGATATTACGATTGAAGAGAAGTAGATGCATCTGATTCTAAGAACTCCATGTTTTAGATTTCTGAAAATGTCTCAGTAGACTAGACTCTATTTGTTAATACCTAAGGTAAGGACCTAAGGTAAGGTAGTAAGGTTCTCAACTAAATCTAAATAAGCCAAACTACGTGGCTACGTTTTTTTTCTTTATATCCAGGGGAAGGCAAACGAGCACAAATGCTACCAGTCCCCTATTGCAACATCGTGACAATGACAAGGGACAGGTGACAATTCGGTTTACATTGCAAGGTTAACACGCTGATACATGACTGTGTTTCATATAAGCTATGCCCTGTACACTGAAATGTCAACTGCCACCTGTAATGGTATGGTAAAATAGGGGGCTAGTGGTTAGTGAAAATTGAGACCCATAGACATTTCGTCACTTTTTCGGAAAACCTCGTATTGAAGGTTTCGTGTAAGAGACCTTGGATCTGATGTACAATTTTAAACTTAAACTTGAAGAGAAATAAGTTTAAAGTCGTGCATCATGAAATATTAGATACGAAGCTTTTCAACGTAGTGACGATTTTAATTTTTAAGACTGCGTTCCTAAGCGTTGCCTACTCTGAGGATTACGATGATTCCATCTTAGTCCTCAGGTTTGGCAACGGCCCCGAGCTCCCCGTATCAATATTCTGCTCCTATTGGCTGATGATTTTTATCACGAGTTTTTTTACATTTATATAAGTTCCTAACCAAAGAAAGCTACCTATTAAACATTCCAAACATAATTTATTCTAATATGTATATTATTTGTCAGATGTACCGGCCAAATTGACACAGACCAGTGCAAAAAAGAAGCTTCTGGAGCTAACATCTTGCCACCCGTTGTAACTGGAAAGATCACGACCAAGAACAAATTCAACTTTAAGTTCGGCAGGGTGGAAGTCCGAGCCAAAATGCCGGCTGGCAGCTGGTTAATACCAGGTTAGTATTCTATTTGGAGACAAGAATGGCGTTGCTCAGAGGCCGTAGCCAAGATGCGTTCGTCACTGGTAGATTACGTGACTTTTCGTATGACGTGATATACCAGTGACGCGATTGGTTTAAAAACAAAACGAATCGAAACGCTAGTTAGCGAACGCATCTTGGCTAGGGCTTCTGTTCTAACTGTAGCGAATTTTTTTTTGCGTTAAACCTTAAAGTAGAATGAACCGTCCGAAGCCTTCCTATATTTACACGTGCAATTCATCAGGTCAGTTTCGTTGTGAATCTTGCAACCGCACTTTAAGAACGAATTTGCCTTTGCCAGTCATCTTCACTCACACCTCCAGGATTAACTGGGGTCACCGTTGACGGATACGTCAAGGAGGACATCGTCATCATAATCGTACTCTATAGAGTACGAAAGCATTTATATATAATAAGCTAATAATGTCACAGGAGAAATTTATTTCTTCATTCATTTGTACTTTCTTTGTTTCTTTCTCGTCGTCGATAAACAGCTTATGTCAGATTTACCAACCACTTAACGGACAATTAGTTATAACGGCTGTCAAAATATATGAACTAACAGTCGATTAACATTTGACATTGTATGGTGAAATTGGCACTTAGGAGTCTATCAAAGCTTTTGTTAACAAATATTTTCAGTTTTTGAAATAAATAATACGATACTAATTATTCCCAGAAATCAACCTGGAGCCTCGTGAGAATTTCTACGGAAACCGTCGCTACGAGTCAGGTCTGATTAGAGTGGGCTTCGTGAAAGGGAACCCAGAGTTTGCCAAGAAGCTGTACGGAGGACCAGTGCTGTCTGACACCGACCCGTTCCGCTCGCAGCTGATGAAGGAGAAGATCGGCATCGAGAACTGGAGCAATCAGTTCCATAACTATACAGTCGTTTGGAAACCAGGTTATCCATTGAATTATCTACAAATTGTTCAAACATCACATAAACTTAAATGCCACTGTTTATGTTTAGCTTTCCCTTTTTTCGTAATTAAACTACTATTAAAAACCAGCCAAGTGCAAGAAGAACTCATGCGCGAAAGGTTCCGTACTCCTCTTGAATACGGGCCCCCTTTAATTTTGAATTTTTACTTTTAATGTTATATGAAATGTATTATGTTTCGCAGCTTCATTCTTTGCGATTTATTGTTTACATAATGTAGTTGCGCTCCCACGCTTCAGCCTTGCACGGATTTTTAAAGATACTTTTAAAATTGTATACTGGTAACATTGGAAAAAAGCCCGCGTTTTTACTCGCCTTCCCCACTACCCTGGCGTCACAGTCTCCCTGTAACCGCCATTTCTCAATCATTCAACGTTTCCGTGCTCAAGCCTTCGCACGTCCCGCACAGCGCTCTTCAAGATGGAGAGAAAACGAAGGAGCAGTGAAGACCCTGAATATCTTCGGAATAAAATAAGGAAATTGGAAGCTAAACTCATTCAAAAATCAGGTCGTCGCATAAGAATTCTAGATTCCTCGGATAGTGACAACGGTAAGAAAAATAATTCCTTTTTTTTAATGAAATAAGTGATGCGTACTGCTATTTTGGGCTGTTACTGTCACGTGGAAGACGATGCGAGCTACTATTATGGGTAGTATCTGTCGTAATAAAGACAACGCTATCGTAAAAAAGCATAAAATATGTAGTGCGAGAAACTATCCTGGGTTATCTCTACCTACTACTAGCTATCAATTTAGCTAAACATGTCTAAAAAACAATTGTGTTTACAGACGACGTTGCCCCTCCGGGCTCGCCGCTTCCTGGCCCCTCGAGCCAGCATTCGGCGCACCAAAATTCATCACCTCAACGCTCACCGCGCTCGGCTTCATCTCGCTCGGTTTCGCCACCACAGAGAGCAACCCGTCATCCAGCATCTCCTCAGCCAGGCCCTTCATCCGCGCCGGATCAATCAGTAAGGTTTGCCAATCCCGTAACTCCCTCCCCTGAAGAAATCGAAGACGTGGAACTTGACGAGGATATTCTCAACTTATTGGGAGATGCTCCAAAACCAGATACACCTTTGGGAAAAGCTATTCACAAGGATGTCGCAAGTAGATGGCAAGAAATATTAAAACAGGGGTTGCAAAAAGAAATTAAAGATCAACTTGAAAAAGAATACCTTGTACCTAGTAATTGTGATCTATTAATACCCCCCATTCTTAATCCTGAAGCAAAGGCGGCGCTGCCTGATGCTTTAGTAAAAAGAGACTCATCATTGATGCTAAGACAAAAGAAAATAGGTCTGGCATTGTCAGCACTCGCTCGTGCTACAGACTGCCTCATCAAAGAAAAGTCTTCACCACACGTATTAAAATCAATTAGCGATGCATGTCGCATTTTATGTGATTCGCATTTCACAGAGACCAAAATGAGGAGAAATTTTGTGATATCGGCTATAAACACAAATTTAAAAGATGCCTTGATTAATACAGAACGAGACACATATTTATTCGGGGACAACGTTTCGGAGAAGTTAAGGGCTGCACAGAATATTCAAAGATCAGGAAATACACTAAAAAATACACAAAGATCATATAATACATTTAATAAAGCAAATTTCACATTTAAAAACAAAAACCAGAGGGGTAGTTTAAACTTCAGGACCCTGCATCGGAACACTTCGAACCACGGCAGGTCGGATGCAGGGAGGCCTCCTCCAGCGCAGTCCGCGGGCAGGTACAACACCCGCTATCGCAGGACGGAGCGCTCGCGCACACCCCCTCGAAAAACACAGCGGAGATAATTGAACACGAGGTAAAATACGCCGGCCGCTTGCAGTACTTCACCCAAGTTTGGACAAAAATCACTAATGATTCTTTAATTTTGTCATGGACGCAGGGGTACAAGATACCCTTTGTTTCTCTTCCCATATGTCACGAACGCCTTAAGTGTTATTCAAAAATGGATAAGAAAAAGTTGATTTCGATACATCAATTAATAAATTGTTAAAAATAGGTGCTATTTCAATATGTGACCACCACCCACAAGAATTTCTTTCAAGTGTATTTTTAATACAAAAACCTGACGGTAGCAAAAGATTTATATTAAATTTGAAATGCCTGAATAAATTCATAACAACCACACATTTCAAAATGGAGGATTATCGAACGGCGTCCAAATTAATCACTAACGATTGCTTCATGGCCTCAGTAGATCTAAAAGACGCTTATTTTTTAATCCCTATTTACAAACCACACAGGAAATATCTGCGTTTTATGTTGGATAACGTGCTTTACAAATTTAATTGCTTACCGTTCGGTTTGTGTACATCACCGTATGTTTTCACAAAAATATTAAAACCAGTTTATCAACACCTAAGAAGTAAAAAATTTATATCCTGTTGTTATTTAGACGATACCCTCTGTTTCGGAAAAACATACGACGAATGTATGAGAAATATTAACATTACAAAATCCACGTTAGAAAACCTTGGTTTTTTGATTAACTATGAAAAAAGTTGCCTTATCCCAAAAACGAGTTGCAAATTTTTAGGATTTATATTTGATTCTAAACATATGCAATTAAAACTACCTACTTTCAAAAGAAACAACATTAAAGAGAATATTTATAAATTTTTAAAAATGTAATAAATGTAAATTACGGGATTACATCTGCTTGTCCAGCTTTACAGTTCTCTTGGTTATACACCAAATTACTTGAACGGCACAAATATTTGTTTACTTAATAATCCTAGTTACAATTCTGTCATACCAATTCCTGCTGAGCTAAAGACTGACCTAAAGTGGTGGTTAAGGCATATAGATTATGAGGTCAACCCCTTCAGACTTAACCAATTTCAAGCTGAAATATTTTCTGACTCTTCTAGTGGTTTCACATGGTTATTGGACAGATACTGAGAAATTATCTCACATTAACATGCTGGAGTTAAAAGCGGCATTCTTAGGCTTAAAGGTTTTCGCTAAGGACATGCATGATTGCGAGATATTATTACGTATTGACAACACCACTGCCATTTCATGCATCAACAGAATGGGCAGTGTATAATTTAAACATCTCAATTTAATTGCGAGACAGATATGGCAGTGGTGCGAAATACGCAAAATAATCGTTTTCGCTTCATACATAAACACTAACGAAAACGTTCAAGCCGACGAGTTGTCACGTAAAAAAATTTGTGATACTGAATGGGAATTAGGAGACTATGCATACGAACAAATAAGACAAGCATTTGGTCAGCCGAAAGTAGATTTATTTGCGAGTCGATGTAATGCAAAATGTCCTCTTTATGTTACATGGAAGAGTGATCCTGACGCTTGGACTGTGGACGCGTTTACAATATCCTGGACGAAATTATTTTTTTACGCCTTTCCTCCATTTGCTTTAATATTAAAGATGCTTCAAAAAATTATCAATGACAAAACAGAAGGTTTTGTTGTGGTCCCAAATTGGCCTACACAACCATGGTTTCCTTTATTTAAAAAAATAGTAGTTTCAGAAATAATATATTTTGACCCTAATGCTCACTTACTGAAATCTCCTTTCAGAACAACACACAGTCTTCACAGGACCCTGTCATTAGCTGCCGCGAAATTATCAGGAAAGCATTATTAAAAAGATCACTCGGTTCAAGATCTGTAGAAATTATGTTATCATCCTTAAGCAATAACACGTATAGGCAGTACAATGGTTGCATGAGAGCTTGGCTAAACTATTGTAAAAACAACGGATATAACCACGAAAATTCTTCAGTACCTATTGTAATAAATTTTTTAACAGAGGTATTTGATACAGGCGCTAAGTACGGAACTATAAATAGTTATAGATCTGCTTTGTCTCTATTGTTAGGGCATACCCTTGATGATTACAGAATCAAACGTTTTATGAAAGGAGTTTTCAGATTGAGACCCACGGCACCTAAATATAATTTAACGTGGGATCCTAGTGATGTCTTAAACCATCTTGCCACAAAATGGCCTAATGAAAATCTTAGTCTGGAAACTCTTTCCAGGAAGACTCTCACTTTATTGGCTCTAGCTACTGCACACCGCGTACAAACTTTTTCCTTGATACGGTTAAACAATATTGATGTGTCTAATTGTGAAATAATTATAAAAATACCCGATATTATAAAAACTTCACGTCCAAATTCCGCACAACCGGTTTTAAGACTTCCATTTTTTAATGAAAGGCCAGAAATATGTCCAGCTAGATGTTTACAAACTTACATGAATAAAACTGATTCACTTCGTAGCACAGATAATGATTATTTATTTATAAGTTACAAAAGACCACATTCAAAAATTTCATCTCAGAGATTAAGTCACTGGATTAAAGAAACCCTTAAGAATAGCGGTATTGACACATCAATATTCACTGCTCATAGTACCAGACATTCGGCCACTTCTACAGCCAACAAATTGGGTGTTAGTCTTGACGTTATACGCAAAACTGCTGGTTGGAGCGACTCCTCTTGTGTTTTTGCTAAGTTTTATAATAAAGATATTGTAGATGACTGTAACCAATTTGCCAGAGCCATTCTCTCATCCACGACAAATCTGTAAATAATAATAATTATCAATTAAGATTTAATTATGCATGTACACACATTTATGAGAAATAAACAAAAATATACTGTATTACATTCCTTTTTTTTCTGTAAGTACTTACCTACCTTCGTCCATATAAAAATTATTTCACATTTTGTGCTCTGAACATCCTACATTATGTAAACAATAAATCGCAAAGAATGAAGCTGCGAAACATAATTTATGATCAAACGAACTTACCAAGTGAAGTTCGATCACAATTATGTGAGCAGCTTCATTCGACGCGATTTATCACAACCCACCCTCAACATTAAAAATGTTGCCGTGCAAACGTTACCCTACCCCATGTTTATCAAAATTGTGAAATAATTTCTCGCTATTATGCTTTAAACAAAATGATTGAGAAATGGCGGTTACAGGGAGACTGTGACGCCAGGGTAGTGGGGAAGGCGAGTAAAAACGCGGGCTTTTTTCCAGTGTTACCAGTATACAATTTTAAAAGTATCTTTAAAAATCCGTGCAAGGCTGAAGCGTGGGAGCGCTACTACATTATGTAAACAATAAATCGCGTCGAATGAAGCTGCTCACATAATTGTGATCGAACTTCACTTGGTAAGTTCGTTTGATCATAAATTTCTATTGCTGGTAGAGTATGTAATATACGAGTATATACTCGGTGACTAATTTCAACTGTCTACCCATAACGGTCCATTAGGTACAGCCCACTGACAGACAGACACCCTAACGAGAGCAACAACAACCAATAATTTTAAGAATGACCATCCAATCCAACCACGCAGCAATGATGATATCATTCTTAAAATTATTGGTCGATCAATGTTAAGCTGTTTACCTTCTCTTTAAAAAAAACAATACTTTACTTGTCTATGTCAACAATGTCAGTTTCCTTTGTCCTCCAGATGGTATGGCCCTTCTGGTGGACGGTCAGCAGTACGGCACAGTGGACCCTGGCGAGGGTTTCTACTCCATCGCACGTCAGAACGCCGTGCCTCACGCCGGGAACTGGCTGAGGGGCACTAGCGTCATGGCACCCTTGGACCAACTGGTAAATTGGTCTCTTGAAAACTTTTGGAAGGTTAACTAATAATAATGTTTCCATTCTGAGTAATTATAAGCATTGTTCAAGATTTAGTAACTCTTACAGTCACATAATAAGATAGAGTCGGTAACACATATGTGTCTTTTCTTTGGATATATTAAACTTGGTCGTATTTCATTGTGACATACAAACGTGAAAGCACTAGCACATGGTGTTTTTTTTTCAAACAGGACACATTTTTCGTATGTTTTGGTTGAATCTTCGAAACCCTACGATCTTTAACGATGATTTTTAATTCAATAATTGAGTACTTATAACTTGTTATTCCTGGTAAACCATTTTTTTTATAAATATTGTGGTTTAACAGTAAACAGCACTTATTTGAATTTGACGCTTCATCTCAAGTTCTTCGCGCCATCCCTATCCATTTTTGTTTGTGCGTGCCAGCATGTGGCCTTTTAAAGTCTTTCAGGTGCTGATAAACTCGGTTAAACGAGCATAAGTGGATATGAATTCGAATATGAGAAGTAAAAACCCGAAAGTGGTTTTATAAGCTATTTTATATAAAAATATAGTTATCAAGTGAATAAGATATAATTACAGAATAGAAAGAATATGGGTTAATACAATGTTAAATAAAAGCCAAAGTGGGTGCCTGAGGAAGTCTATTGTGATGATGTTGGAAGTTGCATATGAAGTAACAAACAGGACCAAATCGATTACGCTGTGAGATTTAGTGGCGCTAAAGCCTCTTCTTCATTCTTCTGTCTTTTTGTAATATTTTTGGTTTTAGCTTAATATTTTTACGAACTAACGAAAGTAACCAAATCCTTTCCAGTTCTACATTTCCCTCGGTCTCAGAGTGGGCGGCGTCCACGACTTCGCTGACTGTCAGGACAAACCCTGGACGAACCGAGGCAACAAGGCAGTCCTCAAGTTCTGGGAGGCCAAGGATTCCTGGTATCCATCCTGGCACGACGCTAATTTAAAAATAGACTCCGTAAAAGTATACGCTTTGAAAGATTAAGGTCATTGGATCATTTAATACCAGAAGAAAGGAATGAATGAATGCTCAAGATGTTGGTTGAAATGTATGCTATGTATATTTGGTATTGTGATACCAAAGAAAGCGATTAACTACCTTAGTAATAGTATAAGCATTTTAAATTGAATGTGGTTTCCTATAGAGTATAAAATGTTTTGTCTACCACATTGCAGATTGCCTTCTTTGGTATCACTTCAGAATTGTTTCTGTGCGTCATATTGATGCATTGTAGAAAAGTAACTGTTTTTGAAACTATTTAATTATGAACACAATTTTAGCCTTTTCAACGCCATGGCCTTTACTATTAAGCCAATGTCAGCTAAAATCTAGCACTAATTTTCTGCCTTCATAAACAAATAGGTAGTATCTGCAATTCCATAGCTAAAGCAGATTAAATCCTATTGCGTTAGTAATAAGGTTGCATTAAATTTGCTACAGGAGTTTTGTCTGAGATACTGCTATTTTGAGCTGTAAATTGTAACATCCATCTGATGGTGAATTCTAATCGGTAAAACCATTTTGCTTTTGACATGTTATAGTATTGTTTTTAACTCGGCCGCCATTACTGATAGCTAGCTGATAGCATGAAGATAGCTATCATTAGGCCGGATTTACACTTGTAATTTATTCCTGTAAGTTTTAAGACGCAACTATGGGTAAGAGTGAGTATAAATATCTGTATCTCAATCATGCATATGGGTAAGGACAAAAAATTTGGCCACGCTAACTAAAAAAAAATCTATGAAACTTTTCCGTTGTGACACTAAAATTAGCCATACATTTGAAGGGATAATTTTCGTGTCAGCGGAACTTTTGTCAGTTTTGTTGTTTGTATGGTTAACTACGCTTAACCATGGTCCAACTATTTGGTCCTTACCCGTATAGCTTTGTTTCAAAACTTACAGCAATAACTTATAGTTGTAATGCCGGCCTTTCTTTGACAATAGGATAACTTTTCAAATGCAAAATGGTTTTACAGAATGGTTTTAATGGTTTTATAATTTTACACGAAAAAAAATCCTTTATCATCATCAAATCCGTTAATGGCGTTGAAAAATACATTATCAAAAGTTTTGATCGAATAGCCATTAACAAATGACTAGGGTTAATATTTTTTTAGTTAAATACTTACTACTATCTGCCGATACAGTCCCGCAACCATTAAGTTCCCGTTCATTTGTCGTCGAGATTGTATTAACAGCGGTATTCGATTAAGATAATAGAGAGCGATTCTCTTGGAAATTTATAGAAAAGTTCTCTTGTATAAATCACTTAATACTCATAACATAAGAAAAGAAGCATGGCAAAGAATGTTGTTAGTATAAGAGAATGTGAAGGTGCTTTAAGGAATTGTGATTACTTCTTGCCGAGAAATGTCTACTTAGGTACTTTAATAAAAAAAAAACTTTAATTGAATGAGTTTTATTATTACTCTTAATAACTCCAAGAAAATGAAAATTAACATAAAACCAATAGAAGAACAATGAAGAAACATAATACAGATTCAACTGTTTATTGTGTAGATTTTTTGTAAATTGCTATTAAAGAAGTACATACATAACATCACGCCTTCATTCCCAAAGTGGGGTAGGCAGAGTTACAGAAACACTAACAACTGTAAAAAGACTTGTTCATAATTCTTTAACCACATTTTGCAACATCGGGCCAAGAAGTTTACTAGTTTATAGGTTGCAAGCCCATCGCCTAACTGTACTACAAGCCTTTATTTCCTTAGTCGCCTCTTACGACATCCACGGGAAGACATGGAGTAGCACTATTCTAACCCGGCAACCACACGGGGGGAAAAAAAAAACGTAGAAAAATACCTAACACATTTCAAGAACTATGAAATCGATTCACCGTTCGTGGAAATCTGCATACACTGCGACCAGTGGTTACCTTTAAAGGTGTACAAATTCACTGTCTACATATTTTTAATTCACTTTATTTACTTCAATCGGTGATTTGTTATGAAATCGTAAACAGAAATTTCCGTGTAGGTAAGAACAAAATTAAAATACAAGTTGCTAAGTATACTTAGTAACTATTTCTTTTTGCTCTATAGATGTTATGTCCTAAAAATTTGTTCTTACCTCCTACAAATAAAAAGGCATAATTATGACTATAATGAGCTACTAAACTGTAATATACAGACTGATCCAGACCAAAGCGTAAAAATAACAATGAAGCACGGTATAAATCAGTAAATGGCCACGGTATTCTGCCCTGCTAACATAAAATGCAGTATCTGAGACAAAACTTCTGTAGCAAATTGAACCTTATTACTAACGATTTAGGGTTGAATCTGCTTTGGCCATTAAATCTGAGATACTGTTTTTTTGCTTAGGAGGGCAGATCTGCCCTGCTAACATAAAATGCAGTATCTGAGACAAAACTTCTGTAGCAAATTGAACCTTATTACTAACCATTTAGGGTTGGATCTGCTTTGGCCATTAAATCTGAGATACTGTTTTTTTGCTTAGGAGGGCAGTATTGAGAATAAGATAAAGGTTTGTTTCAAATATTGCTTATTTATAGTTAAAAAGCTCTAATTTGTAAGGATAAGTTTTTGATGGATGGTGAGTTTCTTACTCCCAAATTATTAAATATATTGAAAATTTAAAAATATGTATTGAGCCGATAAAAATGAGACTTCTTATGCTTTGTGTAGAATTCTTGGACACCCTGTATACGTTGGGCTAATACTTAACAGAATAAGTAGTAATTTTTCGTTTTTGCCTAAGTCCATACAATAGAGATACATAGAAACCACCAAAATAAAAATAAATAAAAAAAAACTTCATAATTAGGTGCAGTCAAAAGCACTAATATTTACAACTATCGTGTCAAACATACACACACGTACATACACGTACACAAACCTTATTTTCAGTAGCATAGAGGCGTGTAGATAAATAATCTATGACTAACACTGTACCTAATAGGAGAAAAAAAAAGTGGACAGTTCGGTCTAATTATTGTATCCATGTCCAACGACGGACTTTAGTAATAATAGTAAAGACTCGTGACGCTAACCACACAGTTTGAGCAATAGATATAGTCTATTCGCTTAGATAATATCGTCGCCTTTGTATCGAGCCGCCTTGGCACGTGCCACCTTTTGTCAAAGGATGCCGCCGAGTAAACAAAGATTACGAGCGGTCTACACGCAAGTGAGTTTGTAAATTTTCGTATTTTATTACAATAACTACAACTGCGTGCGACACTATTTTAGCGAATGGACTATAGTTCGTCTTCAGATAGATACCGCGCGGCTTGCATGTGTGCGTGCCTCGTCCGTACGCACCGCGAGCTACTACAAGCAAACTCAACAGGACGCACCAAGCTGGTTTAGTCGGGGTTGTGCATATTAATTATCGAGCGTTTCGCATCGACACAACCGTAGCAATCGAACGGCAATAGGTAATATAAACTCCAGAATATTTTCTATTTATATTTACTATGCTAATAAATACACCTCTCTAAAGAGCGTAGACCCTGACGTAGTCCACTTGCAGAGCGCTGGTGTCGTCGTACCAGGTCGGGAACCACTGGTCGCGGCTGGACCAGAAGTTGAGCATGCCCTTGCTGGAGAGGTTCTTCCAGGGCTTGTTGGGGTCATCAGGGAACTCGCGGACTCCGCCCACGTTTAGACTCAGGGAGATGTAGAACTGAGGATGGTAACAGGACAGCAATTAATAAAAAGTTTGTGAAAAAAAACGGGAGCTTTTGCTTTCAAAATTAACTTGCAAGATGTGAAGCTGACAACTTACTTACTTACATACATAACTACTATGTATGTACCTATGTCCTTTCTCGGGGTTCTTAAGATTGTTGGCCACCTGATTTACCATCAAGTGGCCTGTGTACTCGTTTGCCATGAAACACCTTACCAGTTTGTCAAAAGGTGCCATGACAGAGCCCTTAAGCCACATGGGCGCAGCCGGCACGCCGCTCTCCTGGGCGCTCTGGTAGAAGTTAGGTTCCACGGTGCCATACTGCTCTCCGTCCACGAACATGGATATACCAGCTGAAAAAGAAAATACTATGGCACAAGGGACAAAACGATGTATAGTGAGAGGTGTATTGAATCCAAAGCTAAGAGTTGTATAGAAGAGTAGAATTCCGAGCGTAACGGGGGATTCAAGTTATACCGTTCAAGACGGTTCTTTTTTTTTAATATTAAAGTATTTTAAACTTAATCCAATATGTCACTTTTTGGTAGTGCTAATATTTTATAGCTTAGCTTTTGGTAACAATGGAACTCTAACAATCATAGGTAAGACAATAATATCTAAAAAACTTAGAAATGAAAATTAAAACTAAAAGTAAAACTAAGTTAAATGAAATAAGGCCTCTGCAGCATTATAATAAAAATGGTAGCAGCGTTTTTTCACTGAATAGTTAAAGTAATGCGTTGACCGAGGAAACTGCCAGCTCTTCGGTCTTCCGTGACGTCAATGAGCCTCTTTAAAAATTCTTTGAACAAGCTTAGGGCGCTAGAACCCCATGGACGAAGGGTACCGAATAGAATAAAAATATATTATGGGCCAAGACATTATATGCCATTATAGCGACCTAGCGACATCTAGTGACAACTTGTAACAACCAACTCGACAGCGCCACCAGCGTCAGACAGCGCAACTAAATAAGACATTGCGCTACATATCGCGCTAACGAAGTTTCTTCAGTTGGTTGACTTATATACCACTTCCAACATCTTCCTAACAGACATCGTTCCCCAGTCATAACACCCGCGAGAGAGATCTCTGGATCTCCCTATTATCATTTATTGTTTCCTATAAATTATTTAATTTAATATTAAATCATTGCTTATGTAAAGGCTCAGGGTATTAAATTACTCTGCTTTTATCTATAATGTTAATGTCACTCACTTGGAGTCCACAATACAGTGTAGTTGTGGTATGCCGCATTCCAATTATCGAATCCAATTTTCTCCTTTAAGTGTTTTGACCTGAAAAGAGATAATAATAGTTATAACAGCCACATTTTATCAATAAATCTATAAGTAAGCAATAGACTATCTAGATATTTGTAGACAATAGTTATTTTTTTTGTTTAAATTTTTATTGTATAAATCGACGGTTCTGTGACTCAACCTCGTATATTGAAAGTTGTCCAGTATAAACTGACACGCACTAAGTATGTACTCGTATACTTAGTGAGTGTCAGTTTATGCTGTACAATATTCTGTATACGAGTTTGAGTCACAGAACCGTCGAAATGTAATACAATACAATACAATACAAAACACTTTATTGTCCACCAAATAAGAACATTACACAGAATTTGCACAATTTAGAAGACCCAGGTAAACAACAGGCGGTCTTATCGCTGATTAGCGATCTCTTCCAGACAGCCTTAGAAGGGATAAGGTGCAAGTTAAAACAATTTACACAGTAGGTGGTGCAGACCAATTTCGAACAATAACAAGGAACCTACTTCTGTATAACATGACTAGGTATGTTTAGTGAATTGAACCCGGGACGGGCTTCCCTCACCAAAACACAAAAATGCGACTGCTGATTGGTGGCAGGTAAGTGGATAAGATGGTGGTAGTGGTAAAGTCGGACCCTGCACAATTAGCTACCACCACTTATAATAAGGTTATAAGCTTAGATAGATCGCAATCGAACAGGCAACAAGTCTTTGGAGCGTCCTCACTGAGAGCATTCGCGTGTAATGAGCATTGGGCGTCGAATATTCAAGTGGTGTGGGCCACAGTGCTCGGCTCAACGTCCACACCACTCGAATATTACACGCGAATATTCTTAGTGAGGACGCTCCTTAACAGAAAGCAAGCATTAAAAACCCAATTGCTGATTAGAAAATGTCGTCAACATAAGTTAACATGTATGTATTTTATTTCGCCAATTTCACATTTTATATCCAGTGACATCCGCGACGCTTGAGACAAATTCAACTATGGTGCTTGTCGAAATCCGACCATCCGTTCTGCCTTTATACGGGAACAAAGAAATGTACATACATACAGGCCAAAAACATTACGCTCTTCCTTTAGCAGCTGGGTAAAAACTGGGCACGTCAGTGGTAAGGTTTCCAAAAAAATCGGGCAAGAGCATGTCGGGCCATGCTCAGTATAGGGTTCCGAAGCTGTTAAGTACTACAAACGTAAAAATCAACCAGTACCTAATAATTTTCTATTTAAAGTCAATTGGTGCCGTCTTAGATTATTTTAGTAGGTATATAAACTCTTTAATCGCCTGTAATTTTGGATGTAGGTGGGGAGGGGGGGGGGTCGACGACGACACTTGACTAGAACACTAATTACCGCTTAATATACGAGAGCTTAATATTTCATAAACGGATCCCTAAATCGAAAAATTGATCCCACAAATCCGTAATGTTTTTAAAAGACCTATCCTACGATGGGGTAGACGAGAAAAAAATACATCCCCAAGTTACGTGTAGGGGAAATACACTTGAAAAATTAATACAATATTTTATTTTACACCTTTGTTGGCGTGACTAATATGCATATTCATGCCCAAATTACAGCTTTCTAGTACTAAGACCTATGACCTTGTATAATTTTTATGAATACAACATACATTATTTAATAAAGGCATTTGATTGATTTAATTTTGAAGTTATCTTATCACAACATATAAATAGGAGATATATACAAATTATCATCATCATTATGTCGTCGAAGCCTTATCCAGTGATGGCAACTCCTATACGTCTATCACGGGTCGTTATTGGGTGGTCTCTGATGTGGCTAGCGAAACCAAACTTCGACTTCAAGATCCCAACACATAGAGTAGTGTTCTCATGAGCTAATAGGCAGTATCTGCTATTCAATAGCTAAAGCAGATTCAATCCCATCCCCTTAGCAATAAGGTTGCATTTGCTATAAGAGTTTTGCCTAAGATACTGCCATTCGTCTTAGCAGGTCAGAGTACTCGTAAATTAAATGATATTTTTCTGTAAACCTTCCACAATGACATGCTCGTTTTTTGCCCTCGATTACGATGTATGGTTATAAGTAAATGATATTAAAATAGTTACCTATAGGGCTCTGATTCGCACATGATAGGCCCCCCGTAGAGCTTCTTGGAGAACTGTTTGTTGCCCTTAAGGCACGCGATGCGAATTATTCCAGAAGCATAGTTCCTTATACCGTACTCGTTGTCTCGAGGTTCCAACTGGATTTCTGAAATAAATCCCAAAATGTTTGCTAAACTTTCTTAGCTAAACTTTATTTTTCATGGGCACATCCTATGCAGGAATATAGGTGGCTATATAGGTACACTTACTGTAAAAACGCACATAATTACGCATTGAAGAGAAATATAGATCATGACTTGATTGGCATGAATATAAGAAGTAGGAAAACTCCAGTTTTCTGCCAATTTCCTGAAATTAAATGCGCAAAGATATTCAACCACAGCTCCTTTTTTGATCTTCGTATACATATATCCGCGATCTAAATGAAGGATTGATACTTCGCCATTTGTTTAGTTTTTAGTTCTGCTGGGCGCTTTAGCGAAATTTTACTATAGGTATTAGAGGGTGATTTTCAATATCGTTGATGTTTCTCTCTAAATAAGTCTAAACAACGATATGGCACATAGTTAAAATGACAGGAGGGGCTGTCAATACATCTTAAAGCCGTTTAAGCAGTGAGCTTGAATGAATATCAACGCATTGATAACGAATTTCTGATACGCCTCCAGTTTATAAGTATGGCTCTTACTCACCAGGGTACAGCCAGTCGCCCAAAGGCATCTTGGCACTGACTTCGATCCTGCCAAACTTGAAGTTGAACTTCTTCTTGGTGGTTATTTTGGCTGTGATGATGGGCGGCAGGATCTGGGCTCCCGAAGCCTCGCGTGCACACTCCGAGGTACCCAACATACCGGTACACCTGAATAATATTAGCCAGACTATAATAAAACTATAAGTATTACCACCGTATGTTCGTCTTCAATTCCAATCAGTTGTGCGAAGTTGTAGATCAAGATAGGGTGCACCAGTAGCAGTGGTTCCCAAATGGTCCAGAAAAACCTCAGGAACGGTCCACGGTAGTATGGTCCAAAAAAAATATACAATTAAAGAAGGTCCGATAAATTAAGATTTTCAAAGCAATTTTAATTAGTAAGGGATATGAATATTAACTTTATGACTTGATTATCCATAATTAAAATTTTGTACGGCAAGGAGAAGGCGACAGGTCACCTGAGGGTAAGGGAATCCGAGACCCATATAAATTTGGATGCCCATGACTGCAAATGCATTGGCAACCCTGAGGGCCTATTATGGTCGTGTTTACGATGTGGATAAAACATAGCTGTCACTGTCTGACCAGAATGTAAGTGCGAGAGCGACGGAAACTTTATCAACTGAGGTAAAGGCGACCATAAAACGGGCCTTGAGAACTAAAATGGACTTTATGCTAGTAATTCTAAATCTAACAGTACCTGGTAGACAAGTCCAAGGATTGCTGGACAAAGTCCTCCCCATACTTGGACTCCAGCGTGATGGGTTTGATGATGAGGCGGCCGTCATTCACCCGCAGATTGCGATCGCTCAGGTACACGTTGAATGGGTAATCCTGGAAATTAGTTGAAAACGTGTATTATTAATGACGGTGGACACCTAATAAGATGGCAAAAACGCAAGATTAGATTAAGTCTATAGCGTATAAAAAAATGAATCACTGAATGTGTTGCTAAGCGCAAATCTCAAGAGCAGCTGAACCTCAATTTCACTAATTCTTTTTTATTGTTTTTGTTACTGTCAGGAGAACGTTCTTATGAAAGAAAAAAACTGAAAAATCAACAGGAAAGTCAGAAATTTGCAGCGGGGCGAAACTGCTGGCGGGCCGCTAGTTCCTGATAATTTATTGTAGCTTAAATCCATTAGCATTTAACTGTTGTTTTTATTTTATGGCATGGTGAAGGCAAACGAGCACTCAGGCCACCTAAGTAAGTGCACATAGATATTTGCAATCTTATGATGACGATGTAAAGACCCATTGTTTAGAAGGAACGCCTCTGCGTATTTTGCCGGTTGTCCTACCCCACCGGATCAACAATGCGAGCACTCCCGTTTGGCGGCAGATTAAAGGGTGAGATGGTGGCAGAGATCCGGACGGACCCTGCACAAAGTCCTTCTACCACATAACAGCATAAAAAAACACAAATTAAGTTTCGTGACTAGGAGCATGTGGAATAGAGGTTTTATTAAACCCCAAAATTAGGTATTCCTCCGGAAAGCATTAACTTGATTTGATTTCGTACACGAACTTTTGAACGCGACCCCATCTGCGTAGAAATCGTTTATCGCTATTCCCTTGTACCCAATCCGGGATAAAAAGTATCCTATGTTCTAATTCCAGACTATAATATCTGTGGCAAAATTCATCCAGATCCGGATCTAGATCAACCGTTCTCTGATTGAGTAACTAACATCTAAACTTCCGTATTTATAACATTACTCAGAAGTAAGATTAAGGACCATTATTCTTTAACTTAAATCTAACCCTAAATTTAACCCTGTTTGGTTGCCGGGTTAGACTAGTGCCACTCCATGTCTTCCCGTGGATGTCGTAAGAGGCGACTAAGGGAATAAGTTCTAGTAATACCTACTGTTAGGCAATGGGCTTGCAACCTGTTACTAACACACTGGTAAGCATTATCAACAGGTCTTTTTAGAATTGTATTTCTGTAGCTCTGCCTACCCCACTCTGGGAATGAAGGCGTGGTGATATGTATGTATGTATGTTAAATCTGGATTTAACAGTTAATGCATTACTTACTGGTTCTGCTGGAAACTTGATTTCTGGTGTCCAGATGTTTCCCTTAGCGATCCCAGAGTTAAAGTTATCTTCGAACAGCAACTGCCCCTTGCAGACGAATCCAGGAACCGACACTTCAGTGGCAGATATTGGGCAGGGGAAGCCGGTGGGCACGTGTTCTGGGCTCTGAGGTTCTGGAGAGCCTGGAGATGAGTTGTTGGGATCCACAGGGTTGCCAGCTTCGTCGACGTAACCTGGGGAAATGAGCATTACAATAATTAATAGCAGTGTGGGAATAAACGGAGCGTTCCTGACAATTTTACTAATAACGACACGGTTTTTTATGGCGTAGAGAAGGAAAACGAGCAAGCTATATAAGTGGGATAAAAGACCCATAGAAAAGTATATTCTTGAGACTTCAATCTTAAAACTACAATCCGAAGACTGTACGTTACCAACCCTGAGGACTAAGATGGAAAACAATAATACGTGTTTTATTTTTGTTGAGCCTAAGGACTTTCTGCTGTGTTAACACTAAAACTTTGTCGACATAATTTTGATGTGCAGGATACAATATGACGATTTTTTTTGCGTTACATCCAGGGTTTGTATTATTCGTGAATTGTCTTCTTGAGAAGCAATTAAACCAAACAAACAAACATTAACTTCTTACTATTCAATTGCATTATACCTACCACATTTATTATTTTCATTTTCATTTTCATTGTTGCAGAGGGTAGAAAGTACTTGATTTATGGTACTAGTCCATAAATTGCACTTTCTGCCGAGGCAGGCATACTTAGTGCTTTTCTCAACTACTTAGAGGTAGAACATTCTTTTTAATTAGTTATTGACGCAATTAGTATCAAATAGTGTAGGAAGAAATTTATTTTGTAAAACCTGTCATAAAAGTGATGTTTTCTGACCCCAAACCAGACCAATAATGTTCATGTTTCCAACTGTTTACAACAAGTAATACAAAACGACTAGAATGCAAAATGCAAAAGCAAAATTAACCAATTTTGTAGTTTTTTTTTTTTCATTTATATCCCAATTGAAGTAAAATTTCAAGTTTAACATTTGTTAGTTGCAAGAGTTGATCAGTGATAATCACTGCATGTTAACAAGTTTTCGCCCGGCGAGCAAGAACATTTTTATTCCACATATCATGCCTACGTGTCTCGTCAACATTACGGTATAGCATCATATTTTGGGGCAACTCCACTGATAGAGATATATGGCTTTTAAAATTAAAAAAAAATGCATTCGAGCTGTTTGTGGTATTTCACCCACTGAGGCTGCCTTTGTATGTACATTTTTCGAAGTTGCAAACTATGTGAAGTGTAATAAGATAAGTCAACTCGAGACCGTTTAAAACAGCATTACTCGCTAAAACCGTTTTTGGAATGGCACCTAAAATTTATAATAAAATTCCATCTGAGATACTAATGACTGAATGTATTAATGATTTATAAAAACTATTCTTATATTTTTTCAGATAAGGCCTATTACTGTTTACAAGAATCTTTGCACGAAACAAATTAAAAATTAGAATAATGTTCAAACATGATGCATGTTAAACATAAATTAAGATATTTGTATGCCTTTGGGCGGGTTGTACCTAATGGTACATAATATTTAAATATAACATCTGTTTTACCTATGCTCAACAAATAAATTATTTGAATTAGAATTTGAGTATTGATTGTTACAATGCCATTCTTGGCACCTCAGCTGGGTCATATTATCCTGTAACAACCACTCTGTCTAAAAGTTATAGCAACTCGACAAACCTGTCACAGTCCACTCCCCATTATCCTGCCGATACCCCAAGCCATTCTTAACCACATACGTCCAGAAATATATCTTGTCCCCCACTTTCAGCTCCGCCTGTCTATCCCTGAAGGTCCACCTTCCATCCTTGGCTTTGGTTATATCTCTGGACCATTGCCCGCCTTCCAATCCATCCATTTCTTCATTAAGCTTGCCATGGAAAGCGAATAGAGAGAAACCGTCATCTGAAATATAAAACGAGGCATGAATATAGCCTAGTGAGGCCCACGTAAAATTTTTTTAGTTAAAAAATAATCTTATGTCAGTCAACTAAAGTTTAAAGTCACTTTGATAAATAACCTCAATTTAGGCCTTACGACGATAAATAAATATCACGGGATAATCTCACACAAATTGATCTAGTCTAGTCCCAAACTAAAGCCTAGCTTAGTTTGGGACTACATACATAGATACTATCACGCTTTCATTCCCATAGTGGGATAGGCAGAGCTACAAAAATACCAACAACTAGAAAAGGAGTTGATGGTAATTCTGTGACCACATTTTGCACAAACATGCTAAGCACCGTATGTTTACCGGTACATAAGTGACAGGATGCAAGCCCATCGCCTAACAGTACTAGAAGCCCCCATTCCCTTAGTCGCCTCTTACGATATCCAAGGGAAGACATGGAGTGGCACTATTCTAACCTAGCAACCACACGGGCAAACACGGAACTAAACAGCGATAAATATACTTATATAAAGCAATAAATACTTAAGTACGTAACAGAATTAAATTGAAAACATTCAAGAATCAGGGACCCAATTCTTGTGACGATTTTTTATGCGAGATGAACAGTCAACAACATACATTTTTTTTACATAATCTCACATGAAAAATCAACTCTAAGTCACGAGAATTGGTTCCAAGGAACATCACACATATATTTGCCATCATCTAGGACGGAACCTGACGGCTGATGGATGCGTGGATGAAAAAAACGTGCTGCGCTGTCACAAATCATTGGGATATGAGCAAGATGATAATAGTGATGATCTGATGATGATCTGGGATGGAACCAAGGATCAAGATAGCAAAGTTAATTTCAAAGACTCAAATTGCGAATAATTTTGGTCTCGCATTGTACGTAATGTTTCACCTCAGCAGCGAGAACATACTAATAAAGGTTAACAAATGCCACATGGTAAAAATTCAAACACACGGTTTATTTATACCCTCGCAGCAAAATCGAATTTTGGCCACTGTCTTAAACAGCAAAGGCTTGACTTTTTGAGGTGTTGAGGTGAAAACAAATTTATAAATTATAATACAAAACCTAAGTTCAAATCTGAAAAGTTATAAAATGTTATATGAATTCAATATTTGGGTTTAATTTCTAAGCCTGCACTTATTCAATTCAGAGCCTAGTAAATCTTGACACTGGCGGAATAGGGAACATGCATATATTTGTTTCTTACGCTCTCTAGAAATTGCTATGAAAAAGAGGAATAACTGTATACACGAAATAATTATTGTGTATTTTTTTCATGAGATATGAAGTTTTCAAAAGTCATAGTTCAGACCCCTGCAAAAACACTATACAAAATCGACGACAGGAATGACGTCACAGCTGTTCTTCCATGTTTAGAATATAAGGACCTTATAAAGAAATTCGCATTTATATCGTAAATTATTTTGTTTAAGCCAATATCTTTGAATTAAAATATTACGTAAATAAAATGAGGGTGCCGAAAGAAGCAATCTAAACATTAAAAGAAGTTTTTAAAGTTTAGCAACTCTTGATTCCATATCGACGCTTGAAAGGCGAAATGGGTTAAGCGACATTTTTTGTGATATTTAGTCACATATATCGTTCAAATCGGAAGATTTTTCTGATCCGAACGATATATGTAACTCAATATCACAAAAAATGTCGCTTATCCCATTTCGCCTTTCAAGCGTCGATATAAAATCTTAAAAAACGGGTCAAAACTTATTCTAATCCTTATTTCCCTATTTTACATTTTCTCTTAAATCGTATCAATGAAACTCAATTCTCATTTTCCTGCATATTATACAGGGCGTCCCACGGCTATGCCACATGGAAGGAAAGTACCTTGAATATCGTAGATGGAACATTTTACTGAAAGAAAACATTATTTTAATTTAAGAAACAATTTAAACTGCATTCATAGATATTTAAATAATTACATGGTTGAACCGGGAATCGAACCCGTTACACGAGGTAAATAATTACCATGTATCTTTATCATACCGATCGAAAGGCTTCATCATAAGGAATATTTTTTGTTAAATAACATAGTGTCAGAGATAAAAGGAAGACCATGAATTTTAGCATTTGATGTGAAATTTTGTTCAGAAAAATGAAAAGCTGATAAATAGAGAGATAGATAGATTTAGTTTTTTTATGGGGTTATTTCAAAAATGTTGTTTACAAGAACCAGTATGAAACTGTCCACAAGCTACAAACAATATCCACCACAACAAGATCAAAAAATCGACAGGGAGCGAAGTAATCAAAAGAGTGCGACTTTGTATTCAACAGGAAGGGACTCATATTGAGCATTTGATAAATTGATTAATTTTGTATTAAAAATGTTAAAATTCATGGTCTTCCTTTTATTTCTGACACTATGTTATTTAGCAAAAAATAATCCTTATGGTGAAGCCTTTCGATCGGTATGATAAAGCTACAGGGTAATTATTTTTCTCGTGTAACGGGTTCGATTCCCGGTTCAACCATGTAATTATTTAAATATCTATGAATGCAGTTTAAATTGTTTTTTAAATTAAAATAATGTCTTCTTTCAGTAAAATGTTCCATCTACAATATTCAAGGTACTTTCCTTCCATGTGGCATAGCCGTGGGACGCCCTGTATATTATATATGTCATATATTGCCCCACTGGACAGTAACCATATATCAAAGAATTGAACTTAAGTCTAATTAGTACTAGGGTGATAAGTCAATCCAATTTTCTTAATAAGCATATCCTTACTGCAAATAACAGAAGCTGTTTAAATAGGTCATTTCTATTTTTTCCTCTCTTAGGCATAACAATAAAATCCCAATGCGTCACTTTTGTTTGCCTATGTACGTAACATGGGTGTATGAGTTATTATTGCTTAAAATATGTAAACACAATATGTTTTGACGACACGCTAGCCTAGTTGGTAGTGACCCTGCCTTCGAAGCTAGCTGTCCCCGGACAATGTCACACAAATTGACCTAGTCCCAAACTAAGCTCTAGGCTTGTACTAGACAACAATACACACACATAACATCACGCCTTCATTCCCAGAGTGGGGTAGGCAGAACTACAGAATTACAAAACAGCTCTAAAAAAAAAACTTGTTGATAATTCTGTAATCACATTTTGCACAAACAGGTTAAGATGTTTACCAGTGTGTTAGTGACAGGTTGCAAGCCCATCGCCTAACAATACTACAAGCCCTTACTCCCTTAGTCGCCTCTTACGACATCCACGGGAAGACATGGAGTGGTACCATTCTAGCCCGGCAACCACACGGGGGAAACAATAAGCATACTTATATAGAGAAATACATACTTAAATACATAGAAAACATCCAAGACTCAGGAACAAATACTCATGCTCATCACACAAATATTTGCCCTTACCGGGATTTGAACCCAGGACCTCTAGCTTCGAAGGCAGGGTCACTACCAACGAGACCGGCGAGGCGGAGGCGGGAGCGTGTCGTCAACATGTTACGCTAAATTTGGACAGTGTAAATCATGCCCTTGGGATGGGTCATATCACGACAGTACGTCGTAACATGACAATCACTGTCCCCATAACACGCGTTAACTGACACGGTCGCGGAACCATGTTACTATGAAATTTCACAAATGTGGACTCACCTTTAGCTAGAGTGTCCATTCTGCAATAATATCAAAGAAGGTCGCTAACTGCATAGAATAAGCATTTTAAATTGAATGCGGTTCCCATAGAGTCTTTTTTTTATGATAAGGAGAAGGCACACGAGCATTTAGGCCACCGTAATTTCACCGGTTGTCTTATCCCCACACCGGAACACAACAATGCGAACACTGTTGCTTGGCGGGTGGGTAATGGATAAGATCGCGTGGTAGCGATCCGGACGGACCCCGCACAGGATCCTACCACCACTAAAAAGCCACCACCAAAACCACTATAATTCTTCGACTAGATACTACATTGCAGTTAGCTGCCTTCTTTGGTATGACAGCAGTATTGCCAGCCTTTTCTGTAGATTGTGTCTACATTTATTCTAGTTATAGCTTATGTAATTATGTGTAGTAAATCTTTTTTTGTGTTTTCCTAGGATACGGTCTCCAGCGGTAACAGATCTATCAATTATTGGGCTCAAAAATATCACGATTATCACGAATGGGTCTATGACAAGCGACCAGAGCGATGCGAGGTAAATATCCACCAATAGGATTCCTAGCCTCGCTCAACGCAACTCTCCTATTGGTTGTTTTATCTTCGCACACCGCTCCGCTACTTCGCACAGCTCTGGTGCAAACGCAACCTTAGAGTGTCGGGTAGTATATTATTACTAATACTTCTAGGAAGTGAGAATTATAAAAATCACAATTATAGCCGTGATCACTTAAGGAAATAAATAAGTTAAACAGTGATTATCGTTAAGCGCTGGTGACACGGAAGTGTGCCAAAACTACATACTAATGCCGGTTGGTGGCAACGAATGTTTTATGTAATGCGGATAATGACCTTGTCCAATAGAACAAGTCAATAGCTGACGACTAGATGTTAACGTTAATTAACTAGCATGCTTTCGTTTTTGGAATAAGTTAGAATGTCTTAAATTTCGAAGCACTAATGAACAGTTTCTTTAGGAATGCTCAAATGTGACAAAGTGACCGAACAAGATCCAAAAGTACCTACATTATAAGGCTCCTTCAAGTTGTTAAAGTTATAGGTTAGTTAGTTGGTAAAAACAAATTTAATGATCTTATTAAACAAACCACGACAAAGACCACTAGCGCCGTTACTAAAATTAATTGTAAGTCCAAAAGAAGCTTTGCCAGGTGCAAAACACGTAGATGCAAAATAAATAAGCAAATAATTCATACATCCAGTTTTAGAATAACTTCATGTACCTAAAATACCAATTTTTTGTAAAAAAAAGCAAGAAATAGATAAAGTAGGTAACTCAAAACATTATTTTTTATGAACGATAAACTCTCTGATTTAAAGCACCCAATAAACATAAGTCGAGTCGGGAAAAAGTGCCACATTTTTGTGGTAAATCTTATTAAAAATTCAAATGATTAAAAATACATACCAGGAACAGAAACTCTTAGTCCCTTGGGATAAATAGCCTCAAGCGTTGCCGGCGGCACTTCATAACACACCCCAACACTTATAAAAAACAACAACAACAACATTTTAAATATCCTAACAAAATTTATAATTTAATTAAGAAACAACCGACATGGCCACCCACGTCTCCAGTATTATACGGACTGACCACAAAAAGGTAGGTAAGTCTTATTTGTTTACCAATCAAACCAGTATAACCTTTATGACGTAGAATATAGAGACTTGAAGTGTTTGTATTTGTATTACCGGATCTTCCCGCTTTAGTAGGCATGGTAATGAAGAAGGCCCACTTTGGCAAAAACACGCTCATTTTGTGTTAATTATGTGGTTTGAGTTTGATGGCAGAAGCAAACGGCATTGCGGCATTTTCATCAGTTTTAAAGAGCTTGACTTAATTATGTGAATCCGTTTATTATATTATTTACTGTTGGAACGCGGCCTGTTGTCAATGTATTAGGTTGTATGATGTTTATTTAAGTATGGTATTTTATGTGGTCTTAAATTCAAATACTTTTTAATTTTGAATCAGCATAAAAAACAAGCAAGAAATCAACTTTTTTTACACTATGGTGTTCACTGCGATGGAAATCAAGTCTAAATTCCATTCTAGTTGTGCATGATATGTGCTAGGCCGATTCCGGGCCAACCAGGCATAACTATAGTATATCAAATCAACATTATTATCTGACTATCTTTAACAATGTTAAAATGCTATAGGAATCTTCATACATATAAAATTCTAAAATTCATGACTGACTAACAGACTACGCACAGCCTAAACTGAAACTGCTGTACATAGGGACTTGAAATTTGAAGAAAATATTTCTTGGGTCCCTTAGGGGTGCACTGTAAAAGTATTTTTGGAAAATGTAACTCCAACGGGAAGAAAAAGCATAGAGAAAGCATAGGTACCGTTCATAGTAGAGAAACGGAGCGAGATTTTGTTTGAGCGTCCGTGCGGCGAGTGCGGCGATGCATAGATACTATGGTGCTCACATACAAGCCGTTGCCGGTGCGTTTGAATAACGTACTTTCCACTCTTTCTACTATGGAATAAGGCGGAGTAGCGGGCATCTATTTTTACGCGTACGAAGTCGCATGCGTTATCTAGTTTCTCATGGTTCTTTGTTTTTTTTGTAACTTATATTTTCCTTCTTATCCTGATATGGATGGATGTTTGTTACTCAATCACGCCAGAACGGCTGAACGGATCTGGCACAGAGATAGATTATAGTCTGGAGCAAATAGGCTACTTTTTATTCCGAAAAAATTGTCAGTTTCCGAGGGAACAGCGATAAATGACTACACGGACGGAGTCGCGGGCAAATGCTTTATTACATCGTATTTGACCTGTAATTCATACATAAATGAACATAAATGCCACATAAAGTTAGAACTAACGTTTTTTTTCAACTGAACTATCTTAACACAATTTTGTCTGTTGTCTTTTGGCATAAAGTTCATAATTACGAACAAGTTTTAGTTATTTGTTTTTTTGCGTCCAACGCGAAGTTCCCCGAAGTTTGTTAAACTAAATAGTCAATAGTTGTCAGGTAAATAAGAAACTGGTCGTTCCCAAGGTATGGAGAACGTGCCTATTAATTTAGTAATTTAGTTTGAAATAAAACTAGTCTAGCTTCTTTTCTTATGGCAGGAGGCTTTGGTCTATTGTCAGTTAGTATTTTTTTTATGGCATGGGGAAGGAGAACGATCACACAAACCACCTGGTATGTGGAATCTGTGACCCATAGACATTTGCATTCTCAAGACTAAAATCTAAAGACTGCACATGTTGTTTCGACCACTGCTGCTTGGTGGTAGGTTAAACGCTAAGATAATTAAGAGAGTTGGTTAGCCTTTTCTATCGCATTAGGTAATGATAAAATAAGTTGCTGAAATAAATAAATCTAAATATTGTACTAAAGAAGAAACTGATTCAGTGACTGACTGACTGACATATCAACGCACAGCCCAAACCGCTGGGTTTAGATATTCCAAATTTGGCACGTAGGTTCCTTATAAGATCTAAGGGTGCATTAAGAAAGGACCTAGGTATTTAAAATTTGCAGGGAACAGGTATTCCTTGGATGTCCTAGGGACAGCACTAAAAAAGGAATTTTGGAAATTCATCTCCTAAGGCGTTGGAGGACTAGCGTGAAACTAATACTAAGCGTGCGAAGTCGCGGGCGACGTCCAGTATATAATAAAAATAAAGATGGTGTAGGGTAAATCCTTCGACAATTCAAATAAGCAGGGGAAAAATCACAGACACTCACCAAGTTCCAGGAACGTAGTATCTCCTGGGGGCCCCCGTCTGCTGGTCTCCGTAGGCGTATTACGATAGATTTTGGTTGACCTGTTTGCTGCTAGGATTCGAGTCGCGATATCTAGGTTTTGAGCCGAGAATCATATATTTTATACAGCAGCCGTTGCTTGCGTGTACGAGTTAAATCAGTTCCTTTTTTAGACTGTCGAGGGCAGCACTGTCGCATACAACGTGCTGCGTTTTGGTATTCCTTGCTAGGAAACGTTTAGTTTATTGTGTCCGCAATTAACCCTGATATTTGAGTAGATTCGGAAATAATTAAGATATAATTGTTTGTGCTAATGTGACAAAGTTACATGGACGTTAAAGTACTGAACATGCCGCCGACCATAAAATAGTGCTTATTTTATTAGGAAATAATTAAAGAAGTATGTAACTTAAGACTAGACATGCTTATATTTAGTTCCAGTAAGGTACCTACTCAATAGGTAATGGGCAGACCTTGACTACAGGTCGCTTAGTAAGAGTGTTACCGATGCGTACAGTAACCACGCGACTGACACCGTCGGCGCCGGGGTGAAGTTGCTGCACGCGCGCCAGGCGCCACTGCAGGGGTGGCAGCGCGTTGTCAACCAACACGACCACAGAACCGTCGCGGAGGAGTGGGTGAGACTTGTCGTGGAACCATTTTCCTCGCTGCTGTAGCTGATGGAGATATTCAACACTCCAACGTTTCCAAAAATGTTGAACCGCTTGTTGAACGATCTGCCATCTCACCAGGCGGTGTGGGTTGTCGTTCGAGAGGTCAAATTCGGGCAACGAGGTTAATGGTTCCCCGATGAGAAAATGACCTGGTGTAAGTGGGAGTGGATCCGCAGGATCATTACTTAGAGTACAGAGCGGTCTGGAGTTCAGAACAGCTTCTATTTGGCACAGAAGTGTATTAAATTCGTCGTGAGTTAACGTAAGTTTACCTATGACTCTATAGAGATGCGTTTTCATGCTTTTGACCGCTGCCTCAAAAATGCCCCCAAAATGAGATGCATACGGAGGGTTGAAATGCCATGTAATGGCGAGGTCAGTCAGTTGTTTATTTAACATTGTATGATTGCTATCGTTTTGTAAAAATGTGTGTAATTCGGATAGATAGCGGTCACATCCGACGAAATTACGGCCGTTGTCTGAATAGATGTCAGTACACAAACCTCGTCGGGATATGAACCTACGTAGCGCGTTTAAGAACGACTCGGTGGACAGTTCTGGAACTAATTCCAAATGGACTGCCCTCGTTGACATGCACACAAATACACAGACATACGATTTGAATACCTTTGCCTTTTTAAAACTACTGGATTTTAAGTGAAAATGTCCCGCAAAATCTATCCCTACGTGCAGGAATGGACGCATTGAACGGACTCTAGCTGCCGGCAGTTGAGCCATAGATGGCTGCGGCGCGATGGGTCGTGCGCGAAAGCAACGCACACAACGACGAGTGCGCATTCGGACTGCATCGCGGGCAGACAGAATCCAATAAGTTTGGGCAAGTGCAAACTGTAAAGTTTGAGGACCAACGTGCAGGTTTGTCACGTGATAAAAATCTATCAGTAAGTTAGTAAAATGATGCTTCTTTGGTAATACAATTTGATGTTTGGCATCGAACGGTACGTTGGCATGATTGATTCTACCGCCGACCCTGATATGTCCGGTTTCTTCGTCTAAGAAGGGCTTAAGTTTTTGAAGACGGTTGGTACACCTGTCGTCATCCTTGAGACGGGCTATGTCTTGGGAGAAATGTTCAGCTTGAACAAGTGAAATTATACGATTCAGAGCCTGTTTGGTCTCTGGAACCGTTACATAGTTCGTTTGAAAGTTTTGGGATTTACGACATTTGTGGTAAAAACGAAAGAGTAAGGCGACGATGCGCAGCATCCTTGGAAGTGAGGAAAATCGCTCAAGGAATTCTAAGCTGGGTTGCCCGTAACTACCTATTAAAATGTGTTTGCGACGTTCTTCATTTGTATGACAATTGACGTTAGAAACTGGCCACTCTTGTTGTGGCCTTGTGAGCCACGGGGGACCACGAAACCATAGAGAGTGGTCTAGTCGAGAGGGTAGAACCCCTCTAGATGCAGGGTCTGCAGGGTTATCTGCAGATTGAACGTGGTGCCATTGGGCGGCAGGCACGTTGTTCGTGGTCTCCGCTATGCGGTTGGATATATAAGTCCGCCACTTGTGCGGGGACGAGCGCAACCAGGCGAGCGTAATTGATGAGTCACACCAAGCGAAAACGTGGTCAAACGAGATTTGACTATAAGTAGAGAGAATCTTTTTTAAAAGTTTTGACAAAAGTAGAGCGCCACAGAGTTCAAGACGTGGAATCGTGAGGCGCTTTAAGGGTGCAACCTTTGTTTTACCGAGAAGAAGATGGGTACTAATGGAACCCAGAGGATCATAAATTTTTGCTATCTCTGCAAGCATAATTCGTTTTGTACATTTTCGGGTAGGGACGTCGGTTTGATAGGTAAACGTGTCTGATCTGGGATTCCACTTAAGTCCTAAGACCTTGACAGTAGTGTCGGTATCGAGCGCTGAGAGAATAAGTGCGTCGTCTTTGCTCACGTCGTCTTTATTTAATTGAGATAGAAATACTGAACTATTACTCGTCCATTTACGGAGTTCAAAGCTTCCCGCCTTACAAATAGACGTGAGCTGACGTTGAAGAGCTACGGCGTCTGCTACGGTATCAGCACCGGTGACTATGTCATCAACGAAGACTTCATTAAGAAGCACCTGCGAAGCAAGTGGAAAGGAAGACGCCTCGTCGATTGCTAATTGACGAAGCGTACGTAATGCGAGGAAAGGCGCAGAGGCCACCCCAAAGGTCACCGTGCACAGGCGAAATTCCTGCACAGGGTCATGAGTAGAAAATCGCCAGAGGATGCGTTGGAAGTCACGATGTTCGTTTGTGACATTGATATACCTGTACATCATTTTGATGTCGGCCGTAAAGACAACTTTGTGAAGTCTGTACTTCAAAAGAACTTCGACTATGTCTTGATGCAATGTTTGTCCTGTTAAAAGATTTTCGTTGAGCGAACGACCCGATGTCGTTTTACATGATGCATCGTATACCACCCTCAGCTTGGTGGTGGCAGATGATTTCTTTACCACGCAGTGGTGCGGAATGTAGTAAGGAGGCGTGTCGCCGTGCGCGGCTCCAGTGACGAGTTCCATGTGCCCAAGGTCAAGATACTCTTGAAGGCACTTGTTGTAGTCTGCCCGTAAGGCTGGGTCACGTGACAGTCGGAATTCCAGTTTGGATAAACGCGAGAGGGCGATGGCACGGGACTCCCCAAGAGGGGGGGCGTTCTCCTTGAACGGGAGTGAAACTGTATATTTGCCAGTTGGGTCACGTTTGTGAGTATTAACAAAGATAGACTCGCACAGAATGTCTTCCTTAGATAGGTGCGTATTTTCTGGTGGTGACTCAAGTTCCCAGAACCTTTGTAATTGGACGTCTAACTGACACGTACTAAGATTGACGCTAACCTGTCTCATTCTTTCGTAAGAAATTCTACCGTTAAGTAAATAACCGAAAATACTATTGATGGCTACAGGGGTACCCTGCGGTCCCTTGATGTTATCGTGGAGCAGTATGCTATCGCTATAGTCTGACCCCAGCAGGAGTTCGACAGGGCGCGTCGAATGTAACTCTGGGTCCGCTAACGTTAAACCTTGAAGGTGTGAAATTTGTTCGAATGAAGTCGGTACATTTGGAATGTAACTAGTTATTTTTGGTAAAACAAGCGCTTCAATAAGAAGTTTAGGTTCCGGCTTGTTATGAGGTGTTACCTCGCAAAGCACGTAACCACGCGGTTGTTCGCTACTGTCACCTATGCCCGTAACGGTAGTACTGGTCTGCGCGGCAAAGCGCGGCAGACCGAGTCGCTGAACGCACGATTCCGTGATGAGCGTGGCTTGCGAGCCCTGATCGACGAGAGCGCGCACTGAGCGCGGCTGAGAGATTCTATCCACGGGGCGGATGTTAACGAGCGCAGTCGTAAGAAGAACTGTACAATTTTTACTATTAGACAACCCAGTAACTCCATGTAATGAAGTGGGCGCTGAAGGTTCCGCTACCGAATGTAATTCGGGGGATGTGGTACATTCCGGCGTCACTGCGACGTTATGTACGCGTAAATCTTCATGTAATGAAGAGTGATGACGCTGATGGCACACGCGGCAACTGTGGCGCGATTTACAATCTTTAGTGTCGTGACCGCTGAATAAACAATTATTACAAATTTTGTTTCCAGTAATGAAATATTTTCGTTCACTTAAACTTAACCTTTGAAACATATCGCATTTATATAACGGATGTGAATTATCTTTACAAAACGCGCATTTGATTTTTTTTAAATAGTCGACTGCAGTCGCAGTCGCAGCATTCACACTCATAGTTCGCGTGGAACGCGTAAAGGCAGAATCATGAGATCGCGGCATATTGTATTGCGCATCTGAACGTGAGCGAGAAAGAGATAGCGCGCGTCGCGCAGTATACGCGTTACGGGAAGGCATCCCGGCCGGGCCGGCCGCGGGCGCCGGTGCTCCAGCTGAGCGCGCGGACATCATCACCTCCGTCGCTGATAACTCTTTGTTAAGGAATTCGATTAATTCGTTTACCGAAGGCACTTCGCTAGGCGAATTTAATGATAATTCGAAACGTTTTCGTATGTTAGGTGTAATTTTACGTAACACTATATTTAATAACACAAAACTCCAGTTAGACACTGGAAATCCTAATGACTCTAAGGCCGTAATATTCTCATTATAAGTATTGAGCAAGTTACGTAAGCTAGGTTCAATGGCCTTGTCACTCATGGGTTCGACATCGTAAATATTATCGAAATGTTTTGTCGAAATGATTCTTTTGTTCTCATAACGATTGATTAACACCTGCAAGGCATTATCATAATTAGATTCGGTAACTGGAATAGATTTAATAAGATGAAACGGTTCGTCCTTTAACGACAATAATAAGTATCGAAATCGTTCTACATTGGTTAGTGAGACGTTGTTGTGTACTAACGATTTATACAAGTCAAAGAAGGAAGTCCATTCGGTTAGTCCACCCGTAAACGTATGTAATGACAACTTGGGTAATTTAATGTGTGACTTGTGCGCAAGTGCATCATGACCGTAGGCGTCCGCCACACTTGTAATGCTTTGTTTACGTGTTTCCTTGATACTATCTAACGTTATCTGAACTTCATAGTATAACGAATCAAACTGGTTGCGGGTTGCTAAGTGTTGTTCCTTATTAAAATCTCCTAATTTTACTGATTGCTTTTCAATTTTACCTTGAACTTGAAAAAAGGTTTTTTTAATAGAATTTAATTCTTTTACACGAACTCGAAATTCTAATATATTGTCCGTGCAATCTACAATGCGTTGTAGGCTATTTAAGGCTAAGTCACGTTCAAACTGTAATTGTTCAAGTTCCATTGTTACCTAGTACCTAGAAACGGACACAAAATGGCCGCACGAAGTAGGTACGTCACAGTCCTATGTTGTAGGCACTGTACCTCAAACCTAGACGTACCAAGCCCGTAAGGTATACTAAGCAAAGTTATCCAATGTGTATACTTTATGTTAACAGTTATGTGCGAAATAATAGCGTTCGATCTTCCTTAATCAATAACGCTGCCGTGGGCCGGGCGCGCGCGAGCACTGGCTACCGTACCGATTCGGCGAAAAAATAAAAGAAATGTAATTCCGTAAATATTGCTCAAAACCACTTGAAACTATATATAATTAGAAAGATCTCGTTGAGATCGTGCTATCCACACCGGTATTATCGTAAAATAATACGCTATGTAGTGGGAAACTCGATGTTTAGTTCGATGGCCGGCGGTAGATCCCGCGCTAAGCGCATACGTCATCCGACGATAATCGGATTTAAACTAAGTTTAGCACTAGCACAAACAATTTTGTAAACAAAATAACCATCTGTAATATGGTATCCGGTTCGAAATTTTATGTAGGGTAAATCCTTCGACAATTCAAATAAGCAGGGGAAAAATCACAGACACTCACCAAGTTCCAGGAACGTAGTATCTCCTGGGGGCCCCCGTCTGCTGGTCTCCGTAGGCGTATTACGATAGATTTTGGTTGACCTGTTTGCTGCTAGGATTCGAGTCGCGATATCTAGGTTTTGAGCCGAGAATCATATATTTTATACAGCAGCCGTTGCTTGCGTGTACGAGTTAAATCAGTTCCTTTTTTAGACTGTCGAGGGCAGCACTGTCGCATACAACGTGCTGCGTTTTGGTATTCCTTGCTAGGAAACGTTTAGTTTATTGTGTCCGCAATTAACCCTGATATTTGAGTAGATTCGGAAATAATTAAGATATAATTGTTTGTGCTAATGTGACAAAGTTACATGGACGTTAAAGTACTGAACAGATGGTGTTATGTTGAATAATCGTTTACACCATGTTTCAAGTCTTTGACTATAATCCTTACAGTATTATATATTATCTTTATATACCGTGGAAATTTACGTCACTATTTAAGCGTTGTAGCTAGGCGTTTTCCAAAAATAATACTTGTAGTTAAGGACCAAAATTAACAACGGTAAGTTTTCCATTACGTCACGAAAATTAACTATTACTGCTTTAAGAGAAATAGTGGCATCTCAGACAAAACTCCAGTTTCAAGTTCAACCGTATTACTAACAGATGAGGTAGGAATCTGCTATGCTTATTTAATTTGAAATACCGCCTATCGGCTTATAAGGACAGTATACATGACAAATTTTCGTGACGTAATGGAAAAAATACCTTTGTTAATTTTTGTCCCTAACTATAGGTGTTTTTTTTGGAAAACGCCCAGCTATAAAACTCAGCGAAGGGGGCGCTATTTGTGGTAAATTGGCAACATTAGACCCAACCAAAAATTGAATTTAGACCCAATCTCTGCTGCATTATATGGTGGTTTCCACATTAGGTAATTGTATTTGCATGGCATTTATCACCAGGTACCTAATTTATTTGTTGTTTAGCCATTCGCTATTTCGCATGCACAACTTTAAAGTAATAAGCAAGTTCGATTTTTTGCCCCGTGTGGTTAGAATAGTGCCACTCCATGTCTTCCCGTGGACGTCGTAGGAGGCGGCTAAGGGAATAAGGGCTTGTAGTACTGTTAGCCGTTGGGCAACCTATCACTAATACACTAGTAAACTTCTTGGCCTGATGGTGCTTTGGTTAAAGAATTATAAACAAGTCTTTTTACAGTTGTTAGTGTTCTGTAGCTCTGCCTACCCCACGCTGGGAATTAAGGGGTGATGTTATGTTATGTAGATTTTCCAGCAACTTCATCTTCGTAGAAATCGTTTTGATTTTTGACTTCGCAAAATTCCAAAATGAATTACGCGGACGGAAATGGATAACTCACAATTCTTTTTACGTTTTTTTTTGTTTTAGATAAATAATAATGTGACATGTTAATTTAGATAAGAGCGTATCTTTATGTGTTAATATTATGAACAGGTAACTAATTAGTTCTTACTTGTACTTTGACCGTTTATGGTAAATTTTATATATTATCAATAAAATGAGTATGAGTGTACCCAGTTTTATAAAAAAACTGTGGTTAAGAAGGGAACTAGGTACCTGTGTGATTGACAGACGGTAATGTTTGTTGGTGGTCGTAATTAATTACGCATCACACAATAAAGCTACGTCCTAAAAATTCACCCACGCAAAGAGTCCCTTGCCATTTTTGTATAATTAAGCCCCCTTTAATATTTTTTTTCATGTGTCTAATTATTAATGTAGCCACATTTATAAGCTCGAGTAAAAATCATGCCACAAGCAAGTGTACGGGCCCCCTTTTTCTATTAACTGTTGTTATAGCGGTAATAAAAAAATCCAATCTGTAAAAATTACAACTGTCTACCTACCTATTACAGTTCATGTGACACTTACAGCCGGAGCCCGCTGACACACAGAGGCCGAGCGAACGGACGGACAGCGGACTTAGTAACAGGGTCTCGATGGCACCCTTTAGGTACGGAACCCTAAAAATAAAATGACCGCTTTCTTAGTATTTTGAACTTGCGCCTGCGACTTTAAGCCACTCAGATACCTATGAGAACTAATTATTGCCGTTAGTTAACTAACAGACACTTACGAGGTTTCAACGGCTTTCACCGATTTATTTGTATGTCTTTACCAATCACAGGTATTATGGGAGTCCCGGACCTTTGGAAGGCGTATATGGAACCGAAGCCAACACCCAGAGGCCCTTTAGTCAACTTTAATTTAGTAAAGTGGTGGGACACCCGCACCAGCGATTGTTCCTGGGTTCACACTACAGAAATATGCTGCGACTGACAGCACTGACTGACTGAGTGGTGGGAGGACCCTGTGCAGGGTCCGTCCGGATCGCTACCACCATCTTATCCATTAACCACCCGCCAAGCAACAGTGTTCGCATTGTTGTGTTTCGGTGTGGAGATAAGACAACCGGTGAAATTACTAGCATAGAGGCATTCCATCTAAGTCCTCAGGGTTGGCGACGCATTTGAGGTCTTAGGATTATAGTCTTGAGAATTCAAATTTCTATGGGTCTCAGATTCCACTTGCCATCAGGTAGCCTGAGTACTCGTGTGCCTTCTACTTAACATATAAAAAAAAAAAAAAAAAATAGGAATATTAATAATACGTTATAATAATATGAATAAGATGATGTGGATTGGCTAGTTAAAAACATGTTTGAGAACATTAAAAAATAATGAGCACGTGTTTTGTTATTAAAAAAACTACTTAAGTGTATCTTCAAAGACAAAAAATATAAAACTTTGAAGGGTGATTTTTTTAGAAAAATATAAGTTTTTTAACTTATTGTATCATGTATTCATAGTCCAAACATAAAATCGAACCTGTAATTAACACGATCAATGTGCTTGAACAAAACCCTCTACACAAGTTGATGGTTTAGTCACTATTTAGTCCTTTACAGAATACAGAATACAGATCTTTATTGGTAAAAGTACATTTTACAAGTCATAATTTGCATTTTTTGCTTTGAAGGACAATCTCCCAATACATTCAGATTGGGCAGCTGAATAAAAAACGTGTCTGTTATAGTATTTTAGACTACTCTCTAACATATACCAACATAAATCAAATCGGAGCCGGGCAGTTGGGTGCCCTTCCGTGTTAGTAACAGGGTCCCGTTTACACCCTTTGGGTACAGTACCCTAAAACAGACTTACTTTAACAGACCGCCATGGTATTTACAACTTGCGCTTAAGATTATAAGTCACAAAGATTCCTATGAGAATCAATTGTTGCCGTTAGTTAACTAACAGGCACTTACGAGATTTGAACTTTATTCAAAATATTTTTAGTTAGTTTTTACAGTTTTTTATTTTAATTATCCTGTGGATCACTTTGTTCTCCATCCGTACGTCCGTCTATTTCCTGTAAAAATCTGTACTTTTTGTCATTTCTTGATGTACAATTTATAGTTTCATACGTCCCTAAATATATACCCACTGTTTTAGGCAGTAAACGAACCGTATTAATTAAAATACAAGGTAAATAATAGCGTTGGGACATTATATAATACATTTAGTGCTAAGAATACTGTGTCATTGAAGATTACAAATTATTAAATGTTTTTAAGATACGTTTTTAAACAAAATAATGGTATTATTTTGTTTAAAAACATAAATGTGCCAATTAAATAAAGATTGAGTTTGACGCGGACACAAAATATCTATCTCTTTCCAATCAGTTTGTATGAAGAAGCGAGATTCGATAAAAGGTGTAGGCAGGGGTCTTCAACCTTTTCACGTTAAGGGCCGCCAATAATTTGTTTCTACCTGACTGCGCGAAGCAACAAGTAGGGCAATGATTTTTACAGTCTATGTATGTATCTAAATGGGTGCGCTTCAATCAGCATATAAACTTGTTGTATAATTTCATTTAACTCACTGCGAAAAGGATAGCAAACGTCCAGTATAACAACAAAATATATATTTTTTGTGGCATAACAGTCACGTAGTATAACACTAATTTAGCATAACAACCTTTTGTATAATAATCATATGGGATAATGTCATTTGTTACATTAAGTATAATTATTAAAAATCATAAAAACATTTGCAATAATTATCAGGTGATATAACTATTTATAAATTATAATATGTTTAAATCAAGGTCATGTAAACTCCCTTCGGCCATCTACGAAACCAATGCTACGTAACCAGTTACGTGTGAAGAATATTTTTTATTGCTACGAAACTAGTTACGTCCAAAGATGTTTTTTCTTCCCACGAAACTAGTTACGTACGACCGCCTGCGAAACTAATCCTACGTAACCAGTTACGTGTGAAGAATTGTTTTTCTGCCTACGATACTAGTTTCACATTGAAATTGGCATTATTGTTTTATTTCATACGGTACAGGATTAAAACCGTCTATCCCAATAGTCTCATTGAGTTGTCCAATTATGAGACAACTGAGACGTTTTCATTTGTTGTCCCAAAAACCGTTATCACTGTCCGAGTGAAGTTTAAAAAGCTGGACCACCGTTATTGTAATTCTCAGCTTTCTTCTTCTGATCTTTACTTTTGAAAATATCAACAATTTTGGTTTCTTTGCTCAAAACTTCTAATAGTTGGCCCGGGGAAGGAAATTGAATACGCTACTTTTATCTAGCTATTGCCTCGGGAACCACGATAAACGAAGCCGGTAGAAGCCTATTGGAAAAAATATTTATCTTGCTACGAAACTAGTTTATTGGGAAGAAAAAAAACAACTTTGTACGTAACTAGTTTCGTAGCAAGAAAAATAATTCTTCACACGTAACTGGTTACGTAACATTGGTTTCGTAGATGGCCGAAGGGTGTAAAAAACCAATCTGCTAAATTAGGTCCATCTCACTTTTACTTATAGGTAAGGTTAGGTTAAAGATGCGTCAAGGCGCGAAGCGCCATTTCTACGCGGAATAGGAGCTCCGCCCAGCGGAGCTCCGTCAACTAGTTCGTAAAATTATTTTTAAATTACTATTATACTATTTATTGAGTCAGTAGGTGTATAGGGGGCGCCACAGGTGTCTATTATTATTCAGCGTTATTATATCAAACATACGTTATATACTATATATAAATATTATACAAAATGACTATTATACTATTAGTGCGTTTTGCACCTCGTTATTATACACACTCATAATTATGATTCATTTTATTTGTATGCATTTTAATATCACACTTTGATCATTATACAAATTAGAATTATGTAATTAGCGTTATGTAAAATGAAAATTAGATAATTTGTTTTTATACTAAACATAACTCACCCTATGTAAATATAATATACTTAATACGTGTATAAGTATGAGTGAATATTCGTTTTCCAAAAAAAGTGTACATCGTTAAGGACAAAGTTAAGAAAATTAAACTTTTTCCATTTCGTCACGAAAATTAGCCATACATGTAAAAACGTTAATTTTCGTGACAAAATGGAAAAAGTAAAATTTTCTTAATTTTGTCTTTAACGATGTAAGGTAAGGACCAATGTTCGACACTGATTCTTACTCAAAGAAGATAAAGGACCAATGTTCGACACTGATTCTTACTCAAAGAAGATAAGAGTTATTCATTTGTTTTGCAACAATCAATTTATAACCCTATGATCTTAGAATTAAAAGCTTCTGTCGATTTTTGGTGCATGTCTGCTAAAAGTGTCGAACATTGGTGTTGTTACATTACTCTTTTTTTGGAAAACGCCTGAATGCGAAAATTGGGATGATTTAAACCGATTTGAATGAATGGGGTGTCATTATAATCAAAGACGTGTTAGTATTACGAAACAAACGTGTTTTTGACGAATCATTATAGATATTGTAAGAGTGCGTCATAAGTTAAATTTTCTTACCTTTTGTCTTTAACGATGTACACTTTTTTGGAAAACGCCCATCTATCAGCACCGGTTCGCATTTTGTCTATAGAAAATGTCAGTTATTTATGAAGATGCGTACGCATGCGAAAGAAGAATAGGTGCGTACGCATCTTCATACAAAGTAGCTATTTTCTATAGACAAAATGCTAATCGGTGCTGATAGATGTGATTCCGCCCTCAGTCTAGGCAGTCGCCAGTCAAGTTCTAGTGACTTAAGGTCTGCGGCCCGTAATACAACGGAACAGCGCCTCTATTCCATTGAAAGAAAGAAAGAAAGAAATGGTTTATGCGGTGTTAAAATAAAATGAACAAAAACAACAACAAAACATATGAAAAAAAAAGCGGCCAAGTGCGAGTCGGACTCGCCTATTAAGGGTTCCGTAGCAGCAAGTAACATAATATAAAAGTTCGTTGTAGCTTTTATCAATGTTTTTAAGACGTATTAAAAAAAAACTACTTACTAGATCTCGTTCAAACCATATTTCGGTGGAAGTTTGCATGGTAATGTACATCATATATATTTTTTAGTTCTATCATTCTCTTATTTTAGAAGTTACAGCGGGGGGGACACATTTCAACATTTTGGAAGTGTCTCTCGCGCAAACTGTTCAGTTTAGAAAAAAATGATGTTAGTAACCTCAATATCATTTTTGAAGACCTATCCATAGATACCCCACACGTATGGGTTTGATGAAAAAAAAATTTGAGTTTCAGTTCTAAGTATGGGGAACCCCCAAAATTTATGGTTTTTTTTTCTATTTTTGTGTGAAAATCTTAATGCGGTTCACAGAATACATCTACTTACCAAGTTTCCACAGTGTAGTTCTTATGGTTTCGGAAAAAAGTGACTGTGACATACGGACGGACAGACAGACAGATATGACGAATCTATAAGGGTTCCGTTTTTTGCCATTTGGCTACGGAACCCTAAAAAGAGTAATACAAACTTAGAGTAGGTACTTAATCTAAAAGTAACACCGAAATGGTTGCCACTCGGCAAGGTGTCCAGAGGGCTTATTGTCTAACGCACTCGCAATCACGATCGTTTTCATTTTGAAAATCGAACGCTCGTCTGCATACAATATGAAAACAATTGCTCCACTTTGAAGCCGGTTGCGATTGCGAGTGCGTTAGACAATAGCCCCTCAGGCTTACTAGCCTAGACGCTGATTTTCAGGGCCACCGATATTAGGTAACACCATATTACCTTTGACATGTTATCGTATTGTTTTTAACTCGGGCGCCATTAATGTCAAGTAAATAAGAGCTATCGTAACGTTGCCAATACAATATAACATGTCAAAGGCAATATGTTTTTCCTAGCAGCATAGAGGCCCAGTAATAATTACAATATTAGTAAATAATTAAACAACATCATATTTTTTATAGTAAGTCCTGCTTTGTTAGTAAGATTATTGATGGCTACTGAAGCTAACTAAGATTGCTAGGATATACAACGTGTTACAAAATAATCCGTTAAAAAGAAATTATAAAAGTAGTGCCAACCCTTATTAAATAACGTCAGTTCAGTATCTTAGGTATACAGTATACTAGGGTTGACACTACTTTCGTATTTTCTTTTTTACGGATTATTTTGTAACAGGTTGTATACAAGAATACGATGTCATTTGATTAATCACTACACCTGTAGTCAATTTAAGTAAATTGAATACCAACACCGCTTAGTAACAACTTTGTTTTTACTATATGTCTACGAGAATATTGATAACTCAATTAATTTTAGCCAATCCAGCCAGCTGCCCGCCCGTTGACGACCCAGTAGAGGATAACTTATTTTATTTCAACAACAGTAACATCGTGGCCATGGCTGAGGTCAGACGTGTGTTCGCGTTAGTATTATTTGTTATATTTATAATTCATAATGTGGTGGCGGACTATACCATACCCCCTTTGACCATTCAGGCATTTACTCCTAAGGGTTTCAGGGCGTTTATTCCTGGTAAGTTTTTAACCATTGACATTATATTCTTGGCTGTATGGTAGGTTTTTCTTTTTGTTATAGCTATGGCGATTAGCTAGTAGCCTGACGATTTTTGGTTTTGAATTATATACAGGGCGTCCCACGGCTATGCCACATGTAGGGAAAGTACCTTGAATATTGTAGATGGAACATTTTACTGAAAGAAGACATTATTTTAATTTAAAAAACAATTTAAACTGCATTCATAATTTTTTAATAATTACATGGTTGAACAGGCAATCGAACCCGATACACGAGAAAAAAAATACCCTGTAGCTTTATCATACCGATCGAAAGGCTTTATAAATATAGTGTCAGAAATAAAAGGAAGACCATGAATTTTAACATTTATAATTCAAGAAGTATCAATTTTATTTATCAAATGCTCAAAATGAGTCCCATTCTGTTGAATACAAAGTCGCACTCTTTTAATTATTCCGCTGCCTGTCGATTTTTTGACCCTCCTGTTGTGGATATTTACCTAGAATAATACGTCTAAGTTCTGCTTGTAGACAAAATCATTTACGCGTCTTTCGGCAGATTCAGGATACGGCAGAAATTTGATTGGACAGAAACTCGATTGGTTGCATACAACCAGGTACCTACTAATTACGTATCTCTTTATCATTTTATCATGCATTTTAATTATAATAGAGAAATGATGCAGACTTCTCAAGTGGATACTGATTCATTAGTAATAGGCACTTTAAAATGATACCGTCAGTTGAATGTCCTTACGGCAATGTCAGCTTTACATTTTTCTGAACAAAATTACACAACAAATGATAAAATTCGTGGCCTTCCTTTTATATCTGACACTATGTTATCTAGCAAAAAATAATCCTTATGATGAAGCCTTTCGATTGGTATGATAAAGCTACAGGGTATTTTATTTTCTCGTGTAGCGGGTTCGATTCCCGGTTCAACCATGTAATTATTAAAAAATCTATGAATGCAGTTTAAATTATTTTTTATCTAAAATATTCAAGATACTTTTACTCCATGTGGCATAGCCGTGGGACAGCCTGTATATAAACCGAATTCAGTTAAATAAAAATAATGTTTGCTATTTCTGATAAGTGTACTTTGTTTTCTTATCTGTTTAATTAGACAATACAATAATTGCTTATTATTATAACGAGTATATAACAATTAAAACCGCCCGCGTCGCGTCCGTGTGGTTGCAGAGTTAGAAGAATAGTGCCATATCTTCCCGTGGATGTCGTAAGAGGCGACTAAGGGAATAAGGGCTTGTAGTACTGTTAGGCGATGGGCTTGCAACCTGTCACTAACAGTGTTAAACATCTTAGCCTGAGTGTGCAAAATGTGGTGACAGAATTATAAACAAGTCTTTATAGAGTTGTTGGTATTTCTGTAGCTCTGCCTACTCCACTCTGGGAATGAAGGCGTGATGTTATGTATGTATGTACATAAGTATGTACCAATTAACTCGAATACAAAAATTATTAAAAATATAGCGTATAGATAAAATACCAAGAGCAAGACTTGCTTTCATTAATAGGTAATATCGTAACTTGAACCCCAAGTTCATTGGCATTTATACCGCGTCAGTAATCTATGACCTTGCTTGAGCATCGAGAACGACCAAGGTCGAGATACGCAGAACATGAACGTTATACGCAGCGACAGGTCAACATTGCGGGAATCCCCTAACCGGGCAGAACCGGACGTTTCTTGGTATTTTGGAACGACTTTTTTTATCATAACTAAACCTATACAGTACAGTAGAAGGAACAAACATACAAATACACTCATTTATAATTATAATAATAGGTATTAGTAGGATTCTCTATAAGGATAAGGACTACGAGTATAAAGGATGACATGTAATTCATAGACGAGTCTAAGGAAATGTAATATTTGTTATTTCTTACCACTATTTATACTAAAATCATATTTACATTTTCGTATTTTTACGTAACTAATAAATAATCATTAGGGTAAAGTTTATTGCTTGAACAGTAAATAAAGTATGTTTACATAATTATTGAAATAGTATTAACACTATTAACCTAGAGAGAAGAATTTATTTATAAATTACTTATCAAAGTAATGACTCTATACATTTATTATTTTTATTTATATTTATGGTTTATTAATTTTTAAAGTTGATGGGGACTCTTGCTTTTGAACTACGGGACTTATTAAAAAAAGCCGTTTGATGTGTCATTGCTAAAGGACGGACGATGGATGCAATAGTGTGATAAAAGCATAAGATGGATAAGACTTTTATTAAATTTCGAGTATAAAAATAAAAATATATGCAGATTATTGTCATATCCATATTACGTATATCGTTTGACATGATTTTGACGTAATTTGCATCCGTCGTCCGCCCATTAGTAATGGCTACAAAAAAATATAAGGGAACGTAAAATAAAATAAATACCAGATAATAAAATGGTAGACTTAATAACGTAATCATATGTATAGAAAAAAAAATATTTTGAGATAATTGTTTTTTGAATACTAAACAAAGAAAGATGATAATCAACTGTAGGAATGCCAAAATTTTGCATGCGAAGGTATTTCAAAATTAAAATAATAAGTAAAAAATCACCATCTAAAATGAAACTGCAATCGATTTTGTGCCGAAAACAAAAACAATGAATAACACTGTGGAATAAATTTAATGCTTGTTAAATGACGTGTTTACTTATTCTATTTCTATGGCAAAGAAAGTGACAGCAGCAACTTTAATCGCACTTTAAAATTAATTGACTTCTCTGAGTACGGCAGTTTTATTAATTTTCATTTTATTCAACGGGTTATTAGCATACAATTATGCGAAGATAACAAGCACATTATCAGCTTGATAATGCATTATGCTTAACATGGATGTGACTCGGGACATCCCGGGATTTTGGAAAATGGGTTATTGTTAATAATTAATAACTTTTGTCGAGGGTTAAATTAAATAAACAAAATTAAAATTTTCGCTATCCATAATACATCATTAATTTTACTAAACTTTTAAAACATATTTTAGATATAAAATAACTCTTAAGCAGAAATGTGGTAATGTATAAATAAACGAGTTACTACTTGCTGAAACAAAATTTCTAAATAAACATCTTAATTGCATAATATTACAATATAATACAACACAATAGCATACTAATTATATCCCTTACTTAATAAAAACTAATAACAACATGACAAAAACTTAACCTAAAAATAAAATGTAATTAAAACTATACTAGTCTTGTTTACAATAATTAAAGTAAGTTAACATACTACTACTTTTTCAAAATGTAGTTATAGTAATTTATCGATTTCTATTAACATCTAAGATCCATTTGTAAGTAGAAAAAGACTTGCGGGATTGTAAGTCATATTAATATCCATGTTAAAATAACGGACTTAAACCCCGGGAAATTGCATCCTAGATCCGATTACTAGATATCATAAACAACTTATGTGACTATTCTAATCTCAAACTCATTCTTCTAACCAAAAAATGGACCTCAACGCCCTGAATAAGCATTTTAGTACTTCTCCGGTCGCTTTAGACCCTGCCGTAAAGAATCATACACTATCTCTTCTTGCTAATGCCCCGAACCCCGACTTTCCCGCTTTTGAATTAGGTTTTATTACTCCAAAGGAGACCACAGACTTTCTGAAATCTATTAAAACGAAGGCCGTCGGTGAAGATGGCCTAAGCTTAGACATGCTCAAGATGGTGGCGGATTTCATTGCTCCTATCCTTTCAGACATCATTAACTTTTCCTTCTCATCTAGCTGTTTTCCTACATTGTGGAAACTTGCACATGTGCTCCCTCTCCCAAAATTTTCAAAACCTGCATCTTTTTCCGATTATCGTCCAATTTCTATTCTTCCTGTACTTTCCAAAATAATAGAGCACTTTGTCAATCAAAGGCTGTCTCGTTTTCTAAATACGCACAATCTCTTTAATCCCTTCCAATCCGGTTTCCGCCCCGGGTACAGTACCGTCACTGCTTTGGTCAAGGTCACCGATGACATTCGTTTAAATATAGAAAATAAACATCTGACTGTCCTGGTTTTGTTGGACTTCAGTAGTGCCTTCAATACAGTTGATTTCAATATTCTTCTCGGCATACTCAAAAATTTAAATTTTTCGTCATCGGCCCTTATGTGGTTTCAGTCATACCTCCTTGGAAGGCGCCAGCGCGTTAAGATGGATGATAATCATTCAGATTGGAATGCTCTCACTGCTGGTGTCCCTCAGGGAGGTGTGCTCTCTCCTCTTCTTTTTTCTATTTTTATTAATGGTATAACGACCTCTCTTCTCTCTTCTTACCATTTATACGCTGACGATTTGCAGATTTATGCGGGTGCTAGTTTTGATGACTTCCCTTCCCTGATTGACCTTATCAATGACGATCTTGCCACGATCCAGAAGTGGGCCACTAATTTTGGATTAAAGGTCAATGCAAAGAAATCGCAGGCAATTGTTGTTGGAAGCCCGCACTACATCTCGAGGCTGTCTGACCTTGTGATTCCCAATTTGATGTTTGACGGTGCCATAATTCCTTTTTCCTCCACAGTTAAAAATTTGGGTGTCACAATGGATCAGACTCTTTCCTGGTCAACTCAGGTTACCGATGTCAGCCGCAAGCTCTTCGCTTCACTTCATTCTCTAAGGCACCTGCAGAATTTTCTTCCTCAGCAAACCAAGATAACTTTAGCGCAATCTCTTCTCCTCCCTCTCATAGACTACGCTGACGTTGCATATATGGACCTCTCAGAACGGCTGCTCGATAAACTTGAGCGCCTCCAGAACGTGTGTATTCGGTACATTTTCGGTCTGCGGAAATATGATCATGTCTCCCACTTCCGTGCACAGCTAAACTGGTTACCAATTCGTTTTCGCCGAAATGTTCACGTCCTGTCGCTGCTTTTTAACACTATTTTTAATCCTCGTTCTCCCTCTTACCTTTCTGCGCGGTTTAGCTTCATGGCCACCGGCTCCCAAAACCGTTTGCGCTCAAAGGCCAATCTCACCCTCGCTTTCCCGTCTCACAAATCTAAATCCTATTCCAAATCCTTTTCTGTGCACTCTGTCAGGTTGTGGAATCGGCTACCAGGCGGGTATTAGGCAATCACAATCGGTAGATTCCCTGAAAGGCAAATTAAAAAAGTTCTGGCTTGACTCTATTTCCTAAATATTGTATCAATTATCCAAATGTTGATATTTAGTATATGTAAGTTTAAGTATGTTTATTTATGTATAATTACATATCTTTCTATATATTTATGTAATTATTTGAATGTATTAGTTTTGTTTTTATTCTATGGTTATTTTTTTTGTTTTTATAGTCTTTTTGGTTAGTTTTTGTTTTTTGGGTGCTCTAAATAAATTTGTACACCTGTTTACTCGATGCACAACCTTTCACTTCTCTCAATCTCTCAAGGGTTAGCTGGAAGAGATCCCTTAAAGGGATAAGTTCGCCTTTGTACATCTTTTTATTTTTATTTTTTGTATTGTTTTGGTTTTTCTTTTGTACAATAAAGTGTTTACATACATACATACATACTATTATATTAATACCTAAAAACACTATTACGGCAACCAGCTCGGCATAAATGCCGCAGCATGTAGCCACAGCACTGATTTACAGCTGAAATAGCCATAAAAAAATATACACACACAAATAATAAGTTTCATCTCTGCTTCCAGATGCCATCGGTGTGTCTCTCTTCGCGTTCCAAGGCAACATAAACAGGGAGATAGAGACAAACCAGATTGGGACCATCTCTGGGGAAGTGACAGCTGCCAGCGACGGCCGCTGGGTGGTAGACCTGCCGGACATCAAGCTGGACATCGGCGACACCATCAACTACCACGTGTTTGTAGCCGTGAACAGAGCTGGTTATGTTCTTGACAACCAAAGCTATCGGGTGCAAAGTAAGTATAAACAACTTACTTGACGATACGTTAGCCTAGTAGTGACCCTGCCTGCAAAGTTAGCGGTCCTGGATTTAAATCCCGGTGAGGGCAGGTATTTTTGTAATGAGCGCAAGTATTTGTTCCTGAGTCTTGGATGTTTTTTATTTATTTAAGTATGTCATCACACAAATACCTGCCCTCACCGGGATTTGAACCCGGGATCGCTTGCTTCGTAGGCAGGGTCACTACCAAGTAGGCCAACGTGTAATCCATAGCCTTAGCTTTAGCCCTAACCTAACTTAACCTATCCAAGTCGCTTCTGTCCCGATAAATATTGCTCGCTTCGCTGTAACTTCTCATGACTCCAGTCAGTAATTCTTCGTTAAATTACTTAATGGTTATGATGTTCAAGTTTATGAATAAAAACAACAGTGTAAGTATAGATGAATTATCGAGAGCATGGAATTGCATTTGTAGTGGTTGTACCGTTTGCAACAAAAGGAGAATAATTTTCTCTTAATTTAATAAAATTACATACCCTTAAGAAATGGAATAAGTAGTAGTCCTCTGTTTTTGCTTTTAGTCGCTATCATGTTCTTCATCTGAGCTGTCACAAGTATTGATAATAAGACTGTTGAAATTCGATCCATTTCCCCTTCCTGACATCGATATTTATTTTCTTCACTTTCGACATGGCGACAAATATTTTCCCAGTCCTCAGCAGTAATAGTATTCATTCGTTCAGTTGCTAAACTCATAATACCTGCATGTTTAAAGAAACGTTTCTTTTCGCTACTTATCCTTTTACCATGGACCAAAAATTTTCGTTCGGATTGAATGTCGGGTGATACGGTGGCAATCGTAAAACGGAGTTGCTACTCACGAAACCGCTCTTTATTTTGTTTCATTAAATCATAGAAACTGGTTTTGTACATCAACGCGCTATATGAAATGTTGTGTTCTGTCAACCAATCCATCATTTCTTGTTTATGAGAATTTGACGTTGGAGCACGATTCAAAAGTTTGTTGTGATAGGACGCATTATCTACGATAAGTAGGTTATTCGGTTTAAGGTTGTTGTGTTCGTAAGTAATAAATTACTAACCTTACCAAAATTGGGGAATATCGGTCTAAAGATAGACCACTAGTTTATACTGATGAACCTACATCCACACTTCACATGTGTCCGAAGAGGTTTGGACCGATGGAACAGAATTTGGTGTAAAAAAACTAATCAGTACAGGCCAGCGGTTAATAATAGTGCACTCAGGAGGAAAATATGGTTTTATTCCCAACGCTTTGTTAATGTTTAAGGCAAACCAAAAAACGGGAGATTACCATGACCAGATGAACTTTGTCAACTACGAAAAAAGGTTAAAAGAAAAATTAATACCGAACCTTAAACCGAATAGCCTACTTATCGTAGATAATGCGTCCTATCACAACAAGCTTTTGAATCGTGCTCCAACGTTTTTCAAAACTATAAAGTTTTGGGAGCTGAAATTTGGTATACTCGATACTAATAGAAAGACAAGTCAAAAAACTCGCTGGGGGCTGATTCACTTAGCTTATCCTGGCATTGCCTTTGTAATCTATATCGGATTTTAACACAAAAAATAGTGCCTTTAAGGTTGGAAATTGCTTATGGGACAGATGAAAATTGTATATAGTTCTCCGGATGACTTTGTTGATGCGAATTTCTCACTATTGCTCTCAGACACAATGTTATAAACCGTAGAGAGACAAACACCTGTACCTTTTTCAAGTAACTGGGTAGCCGTGTAAGGGGAATTTAATTTTTTTTTCAGTTCAAGTTCAAAATATTTATAAATGTTAAAAATAATTTGCTTACGTTGACTCTCAATCGGACCAAATTACTCACTGCCATATTTTTTGAAAATTATGTAACTTATACTTACCTAGTCGTACGGGCTGACACAAAATTATTCTGATAATTGTGAGAATACCTACAATAAAATCAGACGTAAAAATATATGCACAACGTAAATAATATTCACAATTTGACACTGACATTATTTTGGTATTTACTTCTTCAATATATAACAAACCTCTTTTTATGCTGATAGTACGAGAAAATAGAAAATTCAAATAAAGAATGCCTGTAAACATACAATACTACTACATATGCCATTCCATGCTCTCGTTAATTTATCTATAATAGTTTAGAAAGCACATCAAAGTTACTAGCAGTAGGTATAAATAATTATGAATATATCGGAGATTATTATGATGTAAGATTGTATGAGAAACATTTTCGGACTTTCGATAATCGAAGTTGAAAAATGATGTGAATTTTGGCACACCATTTAAAACAAACCACCAAACCATTAAAAAAATACAGTTTATCCTCATTATTAACATACTTATTACTTGCGAACTGCGAGTATTTATTCTTATCACATTACTTGCTTTTAATAACATCAAAGGCTATCAAAGAGTAAAGATTTGCAATAACCTCATTCCGTTTTGTACGTAACCTCTTTTGTATACATACATATACATAACGTCACGCCTTTATTCCCAGAGTGGGGTAGGCAGAGCAACAGAATACCAACAACTCTAAACTTGTTGATAATTCTGTAACCACATTTTGCATTCAGGCTAAGATGTTTACCAGTGTATTAGTGACAGGTTGCAAGCCCATCGCCTAACAGTTCTACAAGCCCTTATTACCTTAGTCGCCTCTTACAACACCCTACTCTTCTCCATTTTCTTTTTTTTCATATTTTTTTACTCTGTTTTCTATGTAATTAAGTATGTATTTCTCTATATAACTATTTATATCATTGTCTAGTACCCATAGTACAAGCCTAAAGCTTAGTTTGGTTTTAAATCACAGGACAATGTCACACAAATTGACCTAGTCCCAAACTAAGCTCTAGGCTTGTACTATGGGTACTAGTTAGACAACGATAAACATACTTATATAGAGAACTATATACTTAAATATAGAGAAAACATCCAAGACTCAGGAACAAATACTCGTGCTCATCACACAAATATCAGCCCTTACCGGGATTTGATCCCGGATTCAAAGCTAGGGGAGCTTCGAAGGCAGGGTCACTACCAACTAGGCTAGCGTGTCGTCAATTGGTGACGCTGTCTCCTGAAAATATTTAAATTGATCAATCAGGTGAAGAACTTGAGAGTTTTAGAGCTATGAATCCGAGCTCATTATTATTAAAGCCTAAAGCATCTTGTCTACATCATCTTTAATACATAAATAATTTATTTTCTAGCCCTAGAAGAGTACGTAGCGCTGCCTACAGCATCAGCAGCACCAGGGCGGCCCCCCCTCGTGCCCGGCGCCATTTGTCAGCCGACGCGCACGATGTTGCGCACGGGCACCGCTTGCGCCGGACAGACTGTGTTCGAGGAGAACTTCAACTCGCTGCGGGACTCGCTGTGGCAGGTGGAGCACTATATACCGGTCGAGCATCCTGTAAGTGTGAACGTCTCGTTATACAGTGCCTGGATAACGTGCACAAACGAATAGGGATGGAACTAGATGCAACTTCACCGACCAAATAAAATAAAAAGGTGCCTTTTTTAGATTAAAAAATATGTCATTGATTGCTGTGAACCCTATCGGAACAAAGCCTCGCCACATATGAGATCTATTGAGATGAAACAAACGATTTTTTAATCCTAAAGCATTATGTGTCAATCAAATAAAGAATTACGGGTTTGTAAAAACAGTTTTTCGATTAAGGTCCGTTTATGAAATATTAAGCTTTAAAGAGCTAGTTTTTGTTAGAGTCAAGTGTCTATGTAGACATCATTGGTTACTGAGATACAGGCGATTAAAGTGTTTATACCTACTAAAATCATCTAAGACGACACCAATTGACTTTACATTGAAAATTAGTTATAACTTGATGATTTTTATATTTGTAGTACTTAACGGCTTCGGAACCCTACACTGAGCATAGTCCGACATGCTCTTGCCCGGTTATTAAAATAAAGTTTTCACTTTCCAGGAGGTTCCATTCGTGTCCTACCAGAAGACTACAGTTAGCGTGCAGGATGGACACTTACGAATCGCGCCACAGCTACTGCAGGCTCAGAAGAACTGGACCGACGAGGACTTCCTTAGCGGATCCCTGGATCTACTTCAAGGGTTAGCTTTAACCTAGACGCCTCAGTAGTTTAATAGCTACATCCATATTAATTAATAAATAATACCAAACTAAGTTCTAGGCTTGTATTATGAATACTATACAACGATATACATACTTATATACATAGAAAACATCCAAGACTCGGGAATAAATATTCGCGCTCATCACACAAATATTTGCCCTTACCGGGATTTTAACCCAGGCCCGCTGGCTTCGGGGGCAGGGTCAGTCCCAACTAGGCCAACGAGTCGTCAATTTCCTAGAATTTATTAATAAGTAGGCCTTTGTTACCCCGTAACCAAACCCTGCTCATGTGCAAAGTGAAAAAAAAACTGGCCAAGTGCGAGTCCGACTCTCGCGCGAAGGGTAAAACGATAAGGACATTTTTGTAGGGAGGCCCCTTTATTTGTTATTATAGCGGCTTTTACGGTTCAAGAGTTACAGCGATTGTTAAGGTCGAGAAAGTAACTCCAAAAACATCACGTTACCCTGAGGAGCCTGCCGTTTGGCAGAAATATTTTGGTCAAATGTAACATTTCCCTAATTTTCCATTTGCCAAACCAATGTTATATGCATTTTTCAGAACTTATTTTAGTACAGTCACCATCAGATAGATCTAACCGGACAGCGAGCCCAAAAAAATGTGTTGCAATGGATTCCCAAAAAAGACTAACACGTGAAACCGTCAGAAAAATGACACGTAACACTTCGTTTAAATTATTTGCTTGGATAAAAAATCAAGAAGATGTAACTGCATAGTCGACCAAAACGATTTAAATGGACAAAAATTCAGCTGTATCTAAGGTGACAAAAATTCAAAATGATCTTCCAAACTACCTCTTTTTGCTAGAATACTTTAGATAGGTTTAAAAAATCAGGATCAAAATGACTAATGTCAAAATTGACAACGTAAACAATAGCAATAACATTCCTCACAATATATTCAGCGATATAAGAATTGTTTAAAAATATTATGCGTGCGTTTAAAATATTGTGCAAAAACGTTAACCAATTGTTCGCCGTGGCCAAACTGAGTGCATGTAGGCCGCGCGCCAGCGGCTCGGCTCGTGTTGAAGGCGTGTTGCTGAGGTCTCCTGTTGGTTACTCTCGCCGTACCGCCCCTCAGCTTGATCACATGAACGGCTTTGAAAAAATCACGATGGTCTCGTGTATGATGCCTGTTCTACAAATACTCTTAAAGCAGTCTCGTCTCGTGCTAAGAATCACAATAACGAGGTAGCTTGAATAAGTTTATTACTGGGTGTGGTGTTGGGTTGTGTTTCTAATTTATGTGTGTAAATTATATAAATCACAATAAATGAACTATATTACGAATGTATTGTTTGTATAGCTTTTATGCTGCCCTTTATTAAAAGCTTTTATTTAACTTGCAATGTTGATTTGTAAGTTCTGTTTTAAGTTTCTCAAACCATTTTTCTACCACTTGCTGCTATAATAAAGAAAGTTGAAGCGACCCTGCATATTTACGAAGCTAGCGGTCCCAGGTTCAATTCCCGGTATGGGCAAATATTTATGTGATGAGATTGAGTATGTTTCCGACTGTGTGTGTAAATGTGCGTGTATTTGACACGGAAATTAATTTATCTATATAAGTATGTTTATCGTTGTCTAGTACCCATCCATAGTACAAGCCTAGAGCTTAGTTAGGGACTAGGTCAATTAGTGTGCGATTGTCCCCAGATATTAATTTACTTATATCTTAAGGTGCCGATAGACTTGCGCATTTACTCGAGCATTCTAGCGACTATGCTCGTCTATCAGCACTAATAAGGATCACAACAGGGCGCACTTTAGTGCCGCGGGGCCTCACAAAAAGCTTAGTAACTTTGGCAAAAAAGTGTTTGCATTGGCGACAGGTGGAATATAAATATTTTAAAATGTCCGCCACAAAAAAACATCAGATGTTAGGCAAACGTGGATCATGCTGCCAATTTCGATTCGAACAGTGCCATAACTAGAATCTAAACTCTTTCTTGTTAACCTAGGCAGAATGTAAGACGTATTTATGATACCAATAATTTAATAGCTCCTAACCTAATCTTAGCCGTTCGTCTAAGGTTAGGTTAAATATTTTATTTTAGTCTGGTTTGGATAAAATAAAGTTTTATCCACCAGACTAAAATAAAATATTGATATCATGTCGTCTCTCATGCAATTTTTAGCACAAGTTGTATTTTATCGCTTGTCGCTCAGTGCGTCTCTATCGTTACAGACTAGATGGAAAGGAAGATTCGAGCGACAAACAAGTCACGAACTACTTGTGCTAGCCCTCCTGTGACGAAGTATAAAAGCTTTCAAACCTCTTAAAACCTTTTATTTAATAGTAATACCAACTTCAATACATATAGGTAAAAAAACACTTAGCAACTTATACATGTCACATAACCCATACAATAAAAATTAAAGGCATAGAAGGAGCCTTAAAAAGAAAGCGTCTTATCTATACCTATATCAAAAATTTGAATATGAATGTTCAATAAGTTAAAAAGGAAAGAGTATAGACTCCAGCTCTCGCTAAAACTAGTCATACACGCCAGTGTTGTGAAGTCGTGTATTCAACACCCTGGTCACCTTGATCGTTATAGTGTACGATCATGATGTTTTAGCCCATACTTCGCAGAATATCATATTCGCAAAACATGATATTAGCAAAACATTATATTCGCAAAACATGATATTAGTAAAACATGATATTCGCAAAACATGATATTTGCAAATAGTGGAATTAGGTTATAGAATCGTATGTAGGTTTAGGTTATGTTAGTTTTACAGCAGGCCCGGAGGGCCAAACTACCCAGAAATAGGAGCTCCGCGGTAGCGGAGCTCCGTCGACACTGTCTAATTGCTGTCTTGCTAATAATGATGTTTTGAGAATATCATGTTTTGCGAATATGATGTTTTGCGAAAATCGTGTTTTGCGAATATGATATTGAACATACTAATTGGTTTTAGCTTATAGGACCGTCTCTTCCAATAAGACTGCATATTTTATAGCTCCTTCTATGCTTAGTTCTTATTCTATGAAATAACTTCTACACGCCATACACGTTACGGCCACATACGAGTACATCTACAAGCTTCGGCAAAGGATCGTGTTGGCATCCCTTAAAAATTAAATACAGTGTCCCTGGATAAGACGCACAAATGAATAGGGATGAGACTAGATGCAATTTCACCGACAAAAAAAAAAGTAATTTTTTAAATTGTTTAATTTTATATAAAAAAACAATTACTGCTGTCGACCCTATCGGAACAAAGGGAAATATCTCGCCTCATATGAGGTCTATTGAGATGAAATAAACGGTTTTTTATCCTATAGCATTTCCAGTGTCAACCAAATAAAAAAAGTACGAAAAAATACGCTTAACACAAAAAGACAACACATGCTAAACGACATAATATCTTTGACCACTTATCAAAAATGTCGTGCTTGCTTTAGACACGTAATTCTTGTTTTTAATTAAAGATAATGAGTTGATTAATAATTATAGCTAATAATAACACGAGGTCATATGGGCATATTTTCAAGTAATTAAAGAATAAATAGGATTTATCAGGAATTTCGAAAAAAAAATTTTTTTTAAGAAAAACGTGCTTTTATTGTTTGTTTTTTTTTTTTACATTCTTTTATTTATTTAATTGGCGCAGAAAATGCTCTACGATTAAAAAACCGTTTATTTTATCTCAATAGACCTCATGTGAGGCGATACATTTTACTTTGTTTATCAGAACAAAGTAAAAGGGTTGACAGCAATCAATGATTTTTTACAAATCTTTAAAAAAAATAGACACCATTTTTTTTGTCGGTGAAATTGCATCGTATTTCATTCCTGTTTGTTTGTGCACCTTATGCAGGGACAGATTGTATAGGATAAAGAAAGAGACTTCAATACGAATATTCCCTTCGGGGTCGTGCTCCTGCTAAATTCTCCTACTGGTAGGAGCACGAAGACATTATAGTACTGATTCTCCCACTGGTAGGAGCATGAATACTATAATTTCTGATTCTCCTACTGCAACGAAAAGAAGATATAGGTATTTCAAATTTTATTATTTACTGTCGCAAAATATCCCTTCAGACCCACCGTCCCCTGGCATTACCCCTGGTGGTACAGTGGGTATTTTAAAGTTAAACGATACCACTGACTTATAGTGATATCAAACAGGAGCTCCGCAGAAGCGGACCTAAACCTATAACTTGCTGAAATACTATTGATATGATAATAATAAATAATGTTTGTACTTTAATTAGAGTATGAAAACGAGGAATTCAATTGTAATATTTTTATGCTCCTAGTAGAAGCACGACCCCGAAGGCAAGTATAAGGTAGGTATATTTGTTGAATCCTGTAGATGTGGCAACAGTGTATAAGACAAAACCAACGACACCTTATTTGTCAAAACACGATTTGTTAGATGATTTTAATGATTTTCACAAAGGCATTTTTTCGTAGTAGCGAATTTTCACATCGCGTTCTTTTACAATTGTCAATTTTTTTTTATTGTTTTTCTTCATGTAGCGGTTTTTATACAGCATTATTGAATATTCGTAATTTTTACTATTCACATTTTATATGTTCCCAATGTTTCCATCGCAAATTTTCCCAATAATTACTTTTGCATCATAATATGCGTATGTAGGTTAGGTTAGCTTCGGTCTCATATTAGGCCCGGAGGGCCAAAACAACCCAGAAATAGAAGCTCCGCTCAGCGGAGCTCCGTCGATTTTATCAAATTAAAGTTTTTAGAATGGAAAAAATGCTACAAAATTAAATAATCTACTGGTCATTTTAGCGATTAAAATAAACCGCGAACATTTTAACTCTATATCGGTACATAAAATACTAAATATAGTAGGTACATATAATCGTTACATGAAGAAAATCGATTAAACAATTATGAAAGAACGAGAAATGTGAAAATTCGCTACTTTGAAAAAAATACTTTATGAAAATCATGTAACAAATCAAAACTACCTTCGTAAAACCAAAATATTTTTATAGACTTATTCTATGCTGGTGAGGTGCCAGTGGTAGTTCATTTTAGGTAAAAAAAAAACATTTCGTACAAATGGGCCATAATTTTTTGGATGTATCAATTTGAATTAGAGCTTGATTAGAAGGTACAAAAGGTGCAGTCTGTCCGTTATGATGCAGGATGCTGCTGTTGCTGGTGCGCCTGCGCCGGAGAGCCGTCGACGCGCATCCGCCAGTAAGCCCGACGCGCTGCATGCTTTATCCCTAAACGTGTTGTTATATTGGTCTCGGAGGGCATTGATATAATAGACCTTTGCGACAAGTAAGCACTCAGGCTGTAGGTATAAAGCAATTAAAAATCTCTAAAACGCGTTACTGCGACTTCCGCTGTACATCGTTGGAACCTGTGGGCTATCATGTTCGCTCTGAGCACCAGCGCCATCATCATCCTTTTCGATCACATCACACATTACATTGTACACATCTAGCAAATTAAAATAAAAAAATACATTCAATTTGTTTCACGTAATAGAAAATTAAATTTGTTTTATTGTTACATAGTAGTATTTTCATTAAAACTTTTAATCCAATTTTCATACGATTATTTTGGGATACGAACAGAGACTCTAAGACCTTTGTCGTCAATGCCCCCGAGGAACCTAGAGCTGGACGGCGAATAAGGGGTAAAATTGCCAACCGATGTCGCCAGGCGCTCCCTGGTAGAGGGGGTACATTTTTTATACTTTTGTATTTGACCTGCCCTAGATGGTCGATAACATACGAGTATATATACGCAATCTTTTCCACAAGTAATAGTGCTACTTTCTAGTTTTAGTTCAAAAACAATAAAGCTACACTAATCAGGATGGTTCTTAGCAAGATTTAATGAAAATTGGTTGAGCCGTTCAAGAGATATCAGCTCTGAAATGAACCTCTAGGGCTTTTAACCCCCTAAAAGCTCCATATCTCAAAAACGACTGAACCACCGCTAGAAAACCTGCTTTCAATCATAAAACCGCATTCAAATCGGCTGATCCATTTAAGAGATACGGTGCCACAGACAGACACACACACACTTACACATCAAACTTATAACACCCCTATTTTTGTGTCGGGGGTTAAAAAGCAAGATGGGACGGGTTTAATGTTGGTAGGGCTTTGTGCAGGGTGCGTTCGGATCGCTTAAAAGATAAAACATGAAAATAGGATCCGAGCGATAAGCAACGTATTTGCAGTCTTATGACTGCAGTCTTGAGAATGCAAATGTCCCACAGGGTCTCAGATCCCACTCGCTATCAGCCCCCTTTTCCACCGTACTGACGAGGATAAGTGACAGGTGACAATTCGGTATACATTGCTAAGTTAAGTATTATTCACGTCAGTGGGATTTGTATGCAATCTCTTTGTCGCAGAGTTAATTCGTTATTAGTTTATGTTTAGAGCCATGATACAAATATCTTGATTTGAAAAACGTGTATCTCGTACTGATCTGCGCCACTTCAGCATTTCTTGTAATATAATAAAATAAAAGAAGGTCCTACTACACGTAGTGGGCTGGAACAGAAATATTTACATTAAGAAATATACGCTATAATACTGGCGTAAAAAAATATTTACAGAATGGGGTGATAACCCTAAAAATATTTTTTCCTTTTACTAAATTTTTAGCAGTGTCTAGTGTTCCAAATAAAATAAATGTGAAGTTCATACAGTCAGACAAACAGACGAACACGGACGGACGGGACAGATGGACAGGACGGACGGACAGGACGGACGGACGGGACGGACGGACAGGACGGACGGAGAGGACGGACGGAGAGGACGGACGGATAGTTTACGTTTAGAGCTACATTACAAACATCTTGATTTGAAAAACGTGTATCTCTTACTGATCTGTGACACTGCGTCACTTCAGAAATTTATTACTATATAATAAAATGTAAGAAGTACCTGGACGTAGTAGACTGCAACATTACAAAAATATTTATATAAATAAACAAAATAACATAATAGCTTCTAAAAATTGTTACAGAATGGGGTGCTAACCCTAAAAATATTGTTTTCCTTTACAAGATTTTTAGCAGTGTCTAGTGTTCCAAGTAAAATGGATGTGAACTTCATACAGTCAGACAAACAGACGAACACGGAGAGGACGGACGGACGGGACAGACGGACAGGACGGACGAACAGGACGGCCGGAAGGCACGGACGGACAAGATGGACGGACAGTTTACGTTTAGAGCTACATTACACACATCTTGATTTGAAAAACGTGTATCTCTTACTGATCTGTGACACTGCGTCACTTCAGAATTTATTTTAATAGAATAAAATGTAAGAAGTACCTAGACATAGTAGGCTGAAACAAAAATATTTATATTAATAAACAAAATAACATGAGGTTATAACTTCTGAAGTAATGACGCTATAATACTGACGTAAAAAAATATTTACAGAATGGGGTGATAACCCTAAAAATATTTTTTTCCTTTTACTAAATTTTTAGCAGTGTCTAGTGTTCCAAATAAAATAAATGTGAAGTTCATACAGTCAGACAAACAGACGAACACGGACGGACGGGACAGATGGACAGGACGGACGGACAGGACGGACGGACGGGACGGACGGACAGGACGGACGGAGAGGACGGACGGATAGTTTACGTTTAGAGCTACATTACAAACATCTTGATTTGAAAAACGTGTATCTCTTACTGATCTGTGACACTGCGTCACTTCAGAAATTTATTACTATATAATAAAATGTAAGAAGTACCTAGACGTAGTAGACTGCGACATTACAAAAATATTTATTTAAATTTTTAGCAGTGTCTAGTGTTCCAAATAAAATAAATGTGAAGTTCATACAGTCAGACAAACAGACGAACACGGACAGGACGGACGGACGGGACAGATGGACAGGACGGACGGACGGGACGGACGGACAGGACGGACGGAGAGGACGGACGGATAGTTTACGTTTAGAGCTACATTACAAACATCTTGATTTGAAAAACGTGTATCTCTTACTGATCTGTGACACTGCGTCACTTCAGAAATTTATTACTATATAATAAAATGTAAGAAGTACCTAGACGTAGTAGACTGCGACATTACAAAAATATTTATTTAAATTTTTAGCAGTGTCTAGTGTTCCAAATAAAATAAATGTGAAGTTCATACAGTCAGACAAACAGACGAACACGGACAGGACGGACGGACGGGACAGATGGACAGGACGGACGGACGGGACGGACGGAGAGGACGGACGGAGAGGACGGACGGATAGTTTACGTTTAGAGCTACATTACAAACATCTTGATTTGAAAAACGTGTATCTCTTACTGATCTGTGACACTGCGTCACTTCAGAAATTTATTACTATATAATAAAATGTAAGAAGTACCTAGACGTAGTAGACTGCGACATTACAAAAATATTTATTTAAATTTTTAGCAGTGTCTAGTGTTCCAAATAAAATAAATGTGAAGTTCATACAGTCAGACAAACAGACGAACACGGACAGGACGGACGGACGGGACAGATGGACAGGACGGACGGACGGGACGGACGGACAGGACGGACGGAGAGGACGGACGGATAGTTTACGTTTAGAGCTACATTACAAACATCTTGATTTGAAAAACGTGTATCTCTTACTGATCTGTGACACTGCGTCACTTCAGAAATTTATTACTATATAATAAAATGTAAGAAGTACCTAGACGTAGTAGACTGCGACATTACAAAAATATTTATTTAAATTTTTAGCAGTGTCTAGTGTTCCAAATAAAATAAATGTGAAGTTCATACAGTCAGACAAACAGACGAACACGGACAGGACGGACGGACGGGACAGATGGACAGGACGGACGGACGGGACGGACGGACAGGACGGACGGAGAGGACGGACGGATAGTTTACGTTTAGAGCTACATTACAAACATCTTGATTTGAAAAACGTGTATCTCTTACTGATCTGTGACACTGCGTCACTTCAGAAATTTATTACTATATAATAAAATGTAAGAAGTACCTAGACGTAGTAGACTGCGACATTACAAAAATATTTATTTAAATTTTTAGCAGTGTCTAGTGTTCCAAATAAAATAAATGTGAAGTTCATACAGTCAGACAAACAGACGAACACGGACAGGACGGACGGACGGGACAGATGGACAGGACGGACGGACGGGACGGACGGACAGGACGGACGGAGAGGACGGACGGATAGTTTACGTTTAGAGCTACATTACAAACATCTTGATTTGAAAAACGTATATCTCTTACTGATCTGTGACACTGCGTCATTTTAGAATTTATTTTAATAGAATAAAATGTAAGAAGTACCTAGACGTAGTAGACTGCAACAAAAATATTTATATTAATAAACAAAATAACATGAGGTTATAACTTCTGATGTAATGGAGCTATAATACTGGCGTAAAAAAATGTTACAGAATGGGGTGCTAAGCCTAAAAATATTTTTTTCCTTTACTAAAATTTTTAGCAGTGTCTAGTGTTCCAAGCAATATGGATGTGAACTTCATACAGTCAGACAAACAGATGAACATGGACAGGACGGACGGACGGGTCAGACGGACGGGACGGACGGACAGGACGGACGGACAGGACGGACGGGACGGACGGACGGACAAGACGGACGGACACTACGTACGGACGGGACGGACGGACGGACAGGACGGACGGACAGGACGGACGGACAGGATGGACGGACAGGACGGACGGACAGGACGGACGGACAGGACAGACGGATAGGACGGACGGGACATACGAAAGGTTAACAGTTCAAACTAAGCTAGCCTGTGTTAAGTACACCGGAGATGTGACGACCTTTCAGATCCATCATTAGATCTCGTTTTAGCCAAAAAACATTCGATTTAAAAATAAATGATTGATGTGATGATTACAATTATCGCAAAATTACGCACGCCAGACTGATTTGTACCGAGTACCGCCGAAAAACCGGGCAGGTGCATGTCGGACAATGCTCAGTGTAGGGTTCCGAAGCTGATACTACAAACACAACAATACCGTCTCAAAAAACAACAAGTATGAACTAATTTTCTATTTAAAGTTATTTGGTGCTGATTTAAATCAATGGTTTTAGTAGGTAACACTTTTTTATATACATTTTTCTGTTTTTATTATTTATAGTTTTGGCTGTAGGGACACTTGACTCTAACAAAAATAGCAATGTAACGCTTAATATTTTACAACCGGATGCCTTTAATCGAAAAAAATATTTGACATTCCCGCAATATTTTTGAAATTACAAAAACCCCACTCCATGGGGTAGACGAGAAAAAAGAACTATCCTCACTTACGTGCAGGGGAGGTCCTATGTATATTCATGCCAAATAACAGCTTTCTAGTACTAAGAGTCTCTAAGCTAAGCTGTGGACGGACGGACGGATGGACGGACGGACGGGCGGACGGACGGACAGACGGACAGATGGATGGATGGACAGTAAGGTCCGACCGAGACCGCTTTTTTAATCTCGGCCGAGACCGAGACCGAGACCGAGAATAAAATAAATTCTCGGCCGAGACCGAGACCGAGACCGAGAAACGGAAAATTGGTTATTTTTTCTATAATTGCGATTTTTTTTTTACAAAAAAAACCTCGTTAATAATGAAAAAAATAAGGTTTTTTTATGGTTTTAACATATTTAATACTCAAAATTGAAAAGAGCAATATTGTACGACAAAAAAAGCAATTTTTCAGCATTCCTGCCCTGTCAAATTATGCCGTCTTTCGTCGTACAACTGTCCAGCTCGACTGAACAGCTGTTCAGATTTTTCGATTGCCGCGGAGTCTCGGCCGCGGCCGAGAATCTCGGGCGTTTTGGGCCGAGACCGAGACCGAGATCTCGGCACGATTTTTGGCCGAGATTTGCCGAGACCGAGACCGAGACCGAGATCTCGGTCGGACCTTAATGGACAGACGGACAGATGGAAAGATGGACAGATGGACGGATGGATAGACGGACGGACGGACAGACGGACGGACGGACAGATGGACGGAGAGATGGACGGACTGGCAGATGGACAGACAGACGGTCGGACAGACGGACGGATAGAAGGACGGACATGGCGGAACTATAAGGGTTCCTAGTACGGAACTCAACTGCCAATTTATTGTCTTCTTCCGTCAAAACGTTAGGTGATGTTTTAAAGAAAAAGAGTAGAAATGAAATAAATGTTTGAAAAAACTAAAAACCTTCTTCAAAATGCAAGAAATAACTTATTTTAAAATGATAGGTAATAAAAATAAAGGTCAGTCGGACTAAAAACATTTATTTTATTTCATACCTTTTAGTGATCATAATAATACTGTTACGTCGTCCACGTATATTTATTTATTCCTATAATATTTGAGGAGTTCTTTCGATTTCTCCAAGATCTCATCATCAGATGTTGACGTGCTGGAAATGGGTCCAACTAGAAAGTATACACAATCGGACAAAAAAAAAATCGTTCCAGGCGTCTTGGTCCCGATGAATTGAGAAACTTCCTTCTTTTTTTTAAGTCGGTTAAAAATATTTAACGCTTACAAAATACAATTAAAACAAAAGACAACTTAAAATAACACAAAATGGCGTTGAAAAGGGCCCCACTCAGCATAAGAGCCTCAACCAGTGAAGTATAACTTGTTATGTGTATGTGTAGTTTTGTTGTGATTTTGTCCTGCGGTGGAGGCGACGGAGGTTTGTTTGTTTACTTAAATGTAGGTAGAAATGGTCGCACAAATTCAAATAGAGTATTTATCTTAGAAATTACCTAAGTCATGAACTGACAAAGGTTTTCTAAGTCATCTTTTATTGGGAAATGTTTAAAGTAGGTATATAAGATTAATACAGTCATCTTTTAAAAATAACAAAACATGACTGTCATAGGCAAAATTGCATAAGCTGCTGGTGAATTCTAGGGTTGAACCTATTCTTTGACCTTATATACACTTACACACTTTATTCTAGCAACATTCGAAATGTAACCGGCTCGTTAGATATTAATAATTTAGATGTATTATTAATAGTTGGTAAGTATATCACAAAAATAACATCCAAGTGTGATTTTGATATTTATATTAGGTAGATATGAGCTCTGAAAGCTAATACTTTTAATAAAATATATATTAAACGAGGTATCTAAACAGAAGTTTGAGATTACAAATCAGCATTTTATTGATTTCATACAATCTCTTAAAGTTTCGGGGGTCTTAGTTTGCTGGCCATTTCTGAGTGCGTTTTCTTTTCTTAAAAAAAATATAAAAAAGGATGAAAAAAACTATTTATTTCGCCGTCAACAACAAACAAAATTTAGTTGGTAATAAAAAATGTTACTTTATCAAAGAAATCCTAATGCGTAGTGCGTTATTCGACTCGCACTTAACTGGACCGGCTTTCCTTACTGGTTTGGGCCACGCTTCACCACAGCTGCAAATAAGTTTGCAATCGCAAAAAACATTTTTCGGATTTTTTCCATAATTTGTGCTGTAGGACCTTCCTTCTTGCCAATTTTCAGGATTCTCTCAGATCAGGTCTAATAGGAAGTACCTACCCTATACATTTTGATTCCATTGAGAGTGTTGAAACATACGTTTTTTGCGGCATAAAAGGACAGACAGACGGACATACGGACGGACGGACGGACAACAAAGTGATCCTATAAGGGTTCCGTTTTTTGCTTTTGAGATACGGAACCCGAAAAATGTTATTTCTTAAATGATACCCTAATACGTAGTGCATAGTCCGACTCGCACTTGACTGGAAAGCCGTTTCCTATTGGTTTTTAACAGACTTCAAAAAAGGAGGAGATTGTACGTTCCATGGTATGTATTTTTTTTTATGTATGTTCACCGATTACTTCCTCAATTGTGGACCGATTTTAAAAAATCTTTTTTAGTTTGATAGAGTACCTATACTTTCGAGGTGATCCCATTGTCACCAAATCTGAATCTGATGAGGGGATCAGTGAGGAATTGAGGGAATTCCTCAAATATAGCGATTGGCAAACATAGTATAGCGATTTTAGTATTTTTAGTAACAAATCTAGCATTTGCATTCAGAAAGTATAACTTGGTGAAGTGAAACTGATCATGAAGACCACAGATGGCCACCGGAACTCCTCAATGGTACCTATTTCAAGGGTGGCGACAAGATATCTCGATTTAGATAGTTGAGCGACTACAACGAAAAATATTTACTTGTTGAAATATGACTATGACTTTCCCGCGGCGTCGTATGGGGCGCTTGAAATAAATTAAAGTTTCATATCAACTACGAAGTATGACTACGTAACAGCGTATTGTGATCACTAAAAAGTATAAAATAAAATAAATGTTTTAAAATAAAAAAACCGCTTTCAAAAACGCATCAAATAACATCTTTTAAAATTGTAGGCACCTACCTAATAGGTTAGCCCAACAGAACCGAAGTCGGCGATTATTAGGTGCCTACAATTTAAAAAAAAGTTATTTTATGCGTTTTTGAAGGCGATTTTTTGTTTTTTAACAATTTTTTATTTCAATTACAAAAAACATTATTATTTTGTGATGGAGCAACAAATTAACAATTTTATGATATGAACTTGCGGCTTGCATAAGCGGCCGTAACTTTTTTTTCAGTTTACTTCGAAGTTTGACTTTTTATAGATGCAAAGGACTGTGGACCTAATTATATGGAGGGATTGATAAATTTTGAGAGTTACAAAACATTAACCGTTTTTTTTGCTGAATATCTTGCGGCGTTTCTTCTCAGCAGTGGTCTCCTCTTCGGAAGCGCTGATAGAATTTGGAATTTAAAAATTTGAAGTGTAAAAGTGCCTGTGCGGCCTATTTACTGAATAAACAACTTTTGTACTTTTTACATTCTTGTCCTTTTTAATTAGAACGCCTTGGTTATTGTTAAGAAATTTTCTTAGACAAACTTATATAAGTAAGCTATCAATTGTTTAAAACTGATATTAACAATAGTATATCGACGGTGGAAATTTCAAATGTCGTAAGGGACATTTTGTCGTAAATACACTAAATATACCATTGAAGTCAGTATTTTTTTTTCTATCTATTTGTTGTATTTGTCGTATCGGTCAAATATTTTTGTATAACGTCTTGTTTCATTAAGCGCAATATCGTATATCTCAATATTTTTAAAATTCCTATGTTGTAAGGCACTAAAAAGAATACATTTTGTCAGATAAATACTGTGTTTTCGGAGGTGTAACACACATTTTCTTCTTATTTTGACGACACGCTAGCCTAGTTGGGAGTGACCCTGCCTTCGAAGCTAGGGGTCCTGGGTTCAAATCCCGGTAAGGGCAGATATTTGTGTGATGAGCACGAGTATTTGTTCCTGAGTCTTGGATGTTTTCTATGTATTTAAGTATTTATTTCTCTATATAAGTAAGTTTATCGTTGTCTAGTACCCATAGTACAAGCCTAGAGCTTTGTTTGGGACTAGGTCAATTTGTGTGACATTGTCCTGTGATTATGATTATTTATTATTTTTTTGTTGTAAGGGACACTATTTCCTAAACCACTGTATTTATGGAGGTCCAATTAAAAAAATAGGGTAGGCGAAGTTATTTAAAAAGTATGCTGCCAAGAATCATCTTAATGGGATGAGTAGTTTCCAAGTTATGAATTTAAAAAAAAGTGGAATTTTGTTTTCTGGCTCCCCTGAAAAGTAAGCGTTGGTCCCTTACGACATTTGAAATTTCCACTGTCGAATAATAGTCCTAAAGAATCAAGGCAATAGACTAGTACTTATTCTACACAAAAAGTAATGAAAGGTTGCATTACTAATATTTTTGATATACCTATCCAACGACATCCCACATTATGTGGTAGACGAGAAAAAAAAACATCCCCACGTTACGTTTAGGGGAGGTACACTAAAACATTTTTTTTTCAAAATTTATCTTTACGACTTTGTTGGCGTGACTAATATGTATATTCTCATGCCAAATTACAGCTTTCTAGTTCTAAGAGTCTCTGAGCTAGGCTGCGGACGGACGGACGGATCGACATCGTGAAACTATTAGGGTTCCTAGTTTGACTATGGAATCCTAGAAACGTGTAAACTTTTATAGCACAAACTATCTGCGCTTCACTACACTAGAATAAAAGCTATGAAATGGTACTAGCACTTATACTTAATGTAATAGAATGAATGAATGAATGTGCTTATTTTAATAGAATTCATATTTTGGTATCTATCTACTGGTATTTATTTTTTCCCGGAAAGTTAGCTTTTGGCATACTGCACCTTTATTCGGTGGAACCATCGATATCACCTATTTGTTTTATTATGTAAAGTAACTATAGTAAAGATAACATGAAATTTAATTTCCTATTCATTCGAAGCATTTGCTTGTAATTCATATTTTTCAAAGTGTATTGCAAAAAATCGGACATGACATTAGTATGGAAATATGAAAATTTCAATAACTCACTAAGTAGTCAAATAAATATCGCTTTGTTTTGCATCTGTGTGGGTCCTGCACCAACTCACAAAGCTACTTGGCATTTTTGCAGCATTATTTAAATCCGGTAATCATTAAAATCGAATTATTTTTGCAATTATAAACAACTGTTTGCCACTATGTCAAAAAGTCGACTCCACAGAGCAGTATTAGCTGCACCCCCGCCAGCACTATGTCAGTGGAGCCGATTTTCAGCATCAGTTAGGCTTCCATACTTATTATATTTCCATGTAACCAGTGTTACCACACACTATTTATGCAATCTAATAATTACAAAACAGCCTAATCGTATTTTTATTTTTATAAAACCTTAAAGCACTAAAAGAGTAATTATAATAAAACGCAAATGGTATACAAAACCGTCCGTCCGTCGGTCCGTATCGTAACCAAATAAATATTTGAACTCTTTTTTTAATTTTGTCTTTCGCCATTAGTACTTTGTTGAAGGCTGGTATAGAATAGAACGCACACATGCGCAATTTCATATGAACTGATTTGCTGGTACTAGAGATATCAGACCCTCATTCGGATTGTTAGAAGTGCGCAGGCCAAGTTCATTTTTATCGACGGGATATTATTCTACGTATCGTATTTTTATTAATACTTTTTTTCATTTGTGTTAGTTAACTCTTTCTGGCCCAGCTTAGAATAAAGTCTATCAAGTAACAGAGAATATTCTGATATGAATTTTCTTAATGAAAAGATTATAGCACTCGTAAATAAAAAATCATGAAAGATTTTATACTCTTATATATAATGATAAATAGTTCCAACATGCTCAAAATTTAGCATAATGGTATGTACCTAATAGGCTGTAATTGTGTTGAAAAAAGCATTAAAAAAGTATAAAATATAGGTACATTATACTCAATTTCTAGGGTTCCGTAGTCAAACTAGGAACCCTTATAGTTTCGCCATGTCCGTCTGTCCGTCCGTCCGCAGCCTAGCGCAGAAAATCTTAGTACTAGAAAGCTGTAATTTGGCATGCATATGCATATAAGTCACGCCAACACAGTGGTACAATAAAATGTACAAAAAAAAAAAATTATAGGGTACCTCCCCTGCACGTAACGTGGGGATGTATTTTTTATCGTCTACTTTATAGTGTGAGGTGTCGTTGGATAGGTTTTTCAAAAATATTATGGGTTTGTGGAAACAGTATTTCGATTAGGTAATCCGTTTGTGAAATATTAATTTAAGCGCTAGCAAAACTATCACGACTAAGTAGACATCATTGGTTCTTGAGATACAGGCAATTAAAGTGTTTATACCTACTAAAATCATCTAAGACGGCACCAAGTGACTTAATAAAAAAATATTATTACTTGTTGATTTTTATGTTTGTAGTACTTAACGGCTTCGGAACCCTACACTAAGCATGGTCCGACATGCTCTTGCCCATTTTTTTATGACCATATTCCAATAAATCATTTTGAACTTTATGGCATTAAGTTATAACTTATATAACTTATTTAATTCAAGTAAGTGTAGGATTGAGGAAAATAAAGTACTGTTTATAGACTTGTATGTGGTATTCATTTTAGATATTTGAATGGTTATTGTAGGCGAACTTGGCTTACATTTTGAACACTGTTCGTTAGTTTAAATTTGAATTTGTTCACAATATGTCAGCTGTCAAGGAAAGTCCCCGTGACTTCTTGTAGGGGAAGCCGGGCATAATCTTACACTTCAAGCTTTTACCTGTAGCACAGAATGGATAGACGTATAAGTATACCTGTAGCTTTAAAAGTACATAACGTACGTGTTTTATTTTCATATCCATTTAATCGGTGGTTAAAATAAAAAATAAATCAAAGTACATCACCATTATTATAAAAAAGAGGTCTTCTTCAAAGGGGTTTGTAACACAATAATCGACAATGATATAAAAATCGAATGACTAAAAAATAATAACATTGCATATATATGCAATTACCACTAGTTACCACTAGTGGTAACTTTAATTTACTTTCAGCCTTACAGACAAGCCAAGTTAAACAATAATCAACGTTAGTATCAAAATATCATAATTTTTTCTGTTTTTTTTCACACGAATAAAATCTTTTGTCACATTATACGATTACACAGATACCCCTGTTTTGTTAAAACTAGCCCCGTAACCTTACCATGAGTTGCAATTATCGTACTCGCTAGCGAGTAGAATGCTCTGTTCCTCACAATATTATAGTAGAGTGAGAGGGACAGAGTATTAGAATCTCTAGCGAGTATCGTAATTGTAACTCATGATCAGGGTAGCGGTCACTCCTGCAACAGTAGAAAAAACATTTAAAACTAAAGCAATTAAATAACATGATAATTACAATTACTATCGTTACTTAATCAAAAAAGCTTTATTCAACACCAAATCGTGATTTCATTGTGGCAACAATTAGTGAGGAAGTCAAAAAATTGCAATCGTAAAAAACTCTATTTATCTGCAAAAAGTCGCCGCGGCGCACAACTTTTCCGTTTGGAGTCCTGCTGACAACTAATGGGTCACTACGTATTTGGTATCATATCATAATCCATGGAAGGAATAAAAAAAACGAGATTTAGATTATAGTAATTTGGCCGCTATTGACGTGTTAATACTTATCCTCGTTAAAACAAGCCCCGGCCTCCCCTACGCGATATTTGTTACTTACGCCGTGACAGAATTTAGACATCTCTTTTACTCTTACTGTTTTTACTTTTCTTGGTGCAGTATTTTACCACACTTACGTTAGCGTCACTTGTAACTAACATACTCGTACTTATGCGATTTGGATGAGAATATTTACTTATAATAATAATTAATAATAACGGTCCCATCGAGCTATGCTGATGGAGACAGAAGGCAGCCATAGGAAATCCTCAAGGGCTAAATTGTATATTGACACCTTAAATTATATTTAAAACAGCTATTGCTGAGATAAGTGTCTGCCGAAATTTTGTTTTTGGTACCTACTTACAAGGGTTTGGGTTAAGGTCTGTACGTTTTTGTGCACAGTAATCACTGTTTATACCGAAAAACCCAACGAGCCCAAACACGATGGGGCTATCTTTTTTCGATGCGAAGTTCCTATGACCACTTTAAAATAATATTGCATTGTCACCTTACTTACATAAATATGCCGAATTTCAGCACAATCCAGTAGCAGCAAGTGGTAGAAATATGGTTTGCAAAATGATCTAACTTATCAAAATTGCAAGTTCAATAAAAGCTTACAAAAAGGGGCAGCATAAAAGTTATAAAGGGATACGTTCAAATTAAAGTAAAATTTATTTTTATTTATACAAATAACACACATAAATAAACACTACACACCGAGCAATAAGCTGATTCAAGCTATCTCGTTTTTGTGATTCGCGGCACGAGACGAAACTGCGTTGAGATTATTTGTTGAACACGCATCATACACGAGACCATCGTGCTGGTTTCAAAGCCGTTCATGTGATCACATGAACGGCTGCTGGAAACTGATCAAGTTTAGGGGCGGTACGGCGAGAGTAACCAACAGGAGACCACGGCAACATGCCGTCGACACGAGGCGGCAGTTTGGTCACGGCGACAAACTGGTTAACGTTTTCGCATATATTTGAAAAGCACGCATAATATTTTAAAACGACTCTTGTACGCTGAACATGTAAAGAATATAATTATGGTTATTGTTTACATTGTGAGCTTAATGTCAATATTGGCATTTGTCATTTCTGTCCTGATTTTTTTAAACTTCCCAAAAAGTTTTACCGTAAAGAGGTATTTTGAAAGATCTTTTTGAACTTTTGTCACCTTAGATACACTGAATGTTTGTCCAGTTAAATCTTTTCGGTCGACTATGCAGTTACATCTTCTTGATTTTTTATCCAAGCAAATAATTTAAACGTAGTGTTACGTGTCATTTTTCTGACGGTTTCACGTGTTAGTCTTTTTTGGGAATCCATTGCAACACATTTTTTGGGCTCGCTGTCCGGTTAGATCTATCTGATGGTGACTGTACCATCGTGTGGAACCCTATAGGTTAGGTTAGGTTAGCTTTTATATAATCCTGAAATATTTACGGTTACAGAAAACAAAGCGGGTAGGCAAAATAAAATTTGGGAAATGAAACATTTGACCAAAAATATTTTGGACTAACGAAATAGACCCAAAAAACACTCTGTATTACAGTTCATGAGATACAGTCCGTTGACAGACACTCAGCAGACGAACAGACGGACAGCAGAGGCTTGGTCCCTATGGCACCCTTCGGGTATGGAATCATACAAATGAATTTATCTAGACGAAAAAATAGGAGTGGTTACAATGACATGGCTCTGTCCCTTACACTCATCCTAAACTGAATTGCTCAGGCATGTCATTGTAACTAGGGAATGCATATAACCGGTTATTAACCGTCTTTTGCATACTAAATTCGGTTATTAACCGGTTATTTTCATGCCCTAATGGTAACCCCTCCCCGAACGATCATGGTATGTTTTCGCTGGCGTCTAATGAAAGCTGTGTTGGGCGCTATCAACTTCCTTTTATTTCGGTTAATACCGGTTTATTTCGGTTTGCTCCAAACTTTTCTAAGGAACGCGAAAGTTTTGAGAACTTTACTTTATCCTTAACTAACCGAGTCAAAAAACCAAAAGTTTTGTACCTACTGAATAAAAACACTAAGCGGCGCTTGTACATCGTGCGTGACGTGCTTCTGGATTAACTGGTATTTTAGCTCGATACCGGTTAATTCGAAAAGAACTTTATACTAGAGATTCCTCCAAAAACTGTTTAAAAAACCGGTTTATGCGAACGGAGCCGAAATGAAAAGGATTTTCGTCTATAAACAAAATCCCAGATTCTGTTTCTATCTATTATTGTTTATTGTAAATGCATTTTCCACAGATGCACTCATACCTCAGCAAGTGCGTGCACTAAGACGGTAGAGGGCGCCAACATCCTGCCCCCGATCGTGAGTGGCCGCATCACCAGCCGCCCAGGGTTCGCCTTCACGTACGGAACCATCAGCGTGAGAGCCAAGCTGCCACAAGGAGACTGGCTTTACCCAGGTTCGTGGTTTGTAAATCACTACATAGTATAAAACAAAGTCGCTTTTTCTGTCCCTATATCCCTATGTATGCTTAAATCTTTAAAACTACGCAACGGATTTTGATGCGGTTTTTTTTAATAGATAGTGATTGAAGAGGAAGGTTTATACGTATAATACTTTAATCCGGAGCGAAGCGAGGGCGGGTCGCTAGTAAATAATAAAAAGCAATACTTTAACAATTAATTTCGTAAGATACGGGATACCCAAATGATTTTCTCGAGAACCAAGTGTGTGACTTTGTATACTTCCTTTGCAGAGATTCTTCTGGAACCGTTTGTAAAGAAATACGGATTTGGACCCCTAAAGTACGAGTCGGGGATTTTGAAGATCGCGAGCGCACGTGGAAACAAGGTGCTTTTCAAGGGCAGCAACACTTACGGGAATAAGGTAAATAACTGGACCAGATTCAATTCGGCCAAGGCATTTCCGAGAAAGTAATATTGTAAGCGCCCCAGTAAATGAACACGTTTTTGTGTTCATTCACGGGGTTTTATGGCGTTCATCCACTATTTTTTTGTTCATTTACTAGGTTTTGGAGAACTTTTTAATATCGTGTTATTACACGAAATTTATAAGAATATAACACAACGCAGAAATTGGTTTGTTCTTTAATAATTGAGAATCCCACGAAGCAGGAAATATTATATAGGAAAAGCTTGACACGACAAGGACTTATTTTTACAAAGTTGATTGAATCCTTTAATGCTCCATACTAGGTTGTTTACCGTATTACTAGAATAGATACATAACTCGTATTCAAATTAGTCCAAATAAACGTTATACATACCATTTTATACAAAATAAACGTTATCTATACTACAATAATGTACCTATGATGTTCCTGACTTAGATATTTTTAATGAATCTCTATCAGCCTTCCGCAATAAAATACTAAAGTCAATCCAAGGCTCTAATAAGTTGTGTATAATTAGAGTTTAAGTATTAGTTTAAGTTCAAAGTATTTTAATGTTTTCTGTTTTTTTTTTTTGATTTCTCTGTAGTGAATGTTACAGTTCAGTTTAGCTTTTGAGCCTTCCCTCCATGATCCAAGTCAATTTTTGCATGTCACTTTTAAATGAATAGTACCTAATTTGAATGCTGTGCACGCCTGTCATAGGCCTACATATATACATATAAGCAGTAAGACAGAAAAGTAAGCTCATAGTGATTGATATGTATGCTGTTGGTGTGCCTGTTATAAATAAATAAAATAAATAGATAAATAATATTATAATAGTTAAAGGTAGTTTATGAGGATGTAGGGGGTAATCTCTGGAACTAAAAAAGCGATTTAGATGAAATTTGGAATGAAGATACCGAGTTTGAGTCCCGAAGAAGGACAGGGTGTTTTTTATTCCGTAAAATTTCACATTTCTCGAGGGAACAGCGATAAACGACTTCTACACGGACGGAGTCGCAGGAAACAGCTAGTACTAAAAGAAAACACTGTTTTTTTATAATATCTAACGCTTGTATTGTATTATGGACATTTTTAACATTTATGTCAATCGTTGTTAACTATTATGTGATAAGAAGCACCCGTACCAACTAGGCTAAACGCGTTTATTTCATTAATATGTAGGATTACGAGTAAGTTAATCCATTATCGGCTGAATTGTTTGATTAATAAAATGTATTTTGGATAAATAAATGAAGCCTATAATGGAAAAGATAGGATTTTTAGATTTAATTTTTAAGGTGTTAAGAAAACAAGCCTGGCAAAAGAAACTTGGATTGCATTTAAAGCTGAAATAGTCGTAAAATAAGCTAGATAAGCTTCAATTTACTCTAACATAACACGACATCTTCATCAGTTGTTGTATGGAGGCCCAGCCATCCAGGCGGAATGTCGGGATGCACTGTTCTCTGACAAGATTTCCCAGAACTTTTGGGGGGATGACTTCCACGTGTACTCCCTGAAATGGACCCCAGGTCAGTTTGATTGTTGAACAACCCATCATCATTTACAAGAGTATCATTTTATTTTTTATTATAACCAACAAGAACAACAACATCATTATCATCAACAACAACAACAACAACAACAACTTGTTGTTATAACAACAAAAACTTAAACAACAAAACCCACCTACCGCCACACAGCAGTGTTCGCATTGTTGTGTCCCGGTTTAGGGTTAAGACAGCCGGTGCAATAACTAGCATAGAGGCATTCCATCTTAGTCCTCAGAGTTGGCAACACATTTGCAGTCTTAGGATTGCAGTCTTGTGAATGCGAATGTCTATGGGTCACAGTTTCCACTTGCCATCAGGTGGCGTGTAGGTTCTCTGCCTTTACGCCGACAAATCTTTGACAAATACATCGTATCGACCCGGTTTATTTTCTGTAACTACAAATATTTCAGGATTTTTATAACACTAACCTAACCTAACCTATAGAGTTCTACACGATGGTCCTGAAATAAATCCAGATTTATTTACAGTTTCGGAAAAAAGCAGGTTGTCCATTTGACATATATTATGTTTGTGAAATGAATCATTTGTGAATCATTGGTTATGAAATTATAGGGTCCCGGCCTGTGTGCTCGATTGCCTTCTCAATGCCATAAAAAAGCCATCAACATTATCATCAGCCTATACCTGTTGGACACAGGCCGTAGAGGTTCATTGTACCCACCGAGCACGACCCGCGCTCGTTCTTAATCCGCTCTTTCCAGCGACCTAGAGAAGATAGCTAAACTTTGTTTGTTTAAATAGTTGTTAAAACTTTATGATAACCCATGTTGTTTTTCTTTTTGCGTTGTTTTGTATTAAGTGTCACTTTCCGTCTCTTCAGCAAGTTCCAACGGAAGATCAGCGCTGGCTTTACGGCTAGCTAATGCTGAGTTGGGACCGCTTCGCAACAGTTTCTCTGTTCTTTTGTACTTATTGTTGCGAATAAATGTCTCTTTATCTTATTCTAAACCTAGTGTAAGTACCTAGGTTTTCATTTGGATGATTGGATAGATGTTCCTTTATTAGGTATTTATAAGGAAAATCAACTGAAACCATGACTGTATTTTCGGTGTCCCAAAAATCGACGTTAAGCCGGAAATAGGTGATAGGGCAGCTCATAAGCTATCGATTTAACCCCATGTATGTTCAGCAATTTTTAGTACTTTCGGAGTTATTAATAATTTTAATCGGAATTATTGTATTTTTTCCTTATGTCCAGGTTACCAAAAACCCTTGAGTTCAAGCATTATTTCAAGATTTTTTCAGTAGTTTCTTACATCGATAGAATCATTATGAACTTAGGACATTTTTAAAGCTACTTGCCAATTTTTTTTTTCATGACAACTTTTTAATCACACAGTTACTTTCTCCATACTAAGTGAACCCTAGTTCCCTTTTCATCTAGTATGGAAAAACAAACTGTGTAATTAGGTACACAAAAAGTCGTCGTGAAAAAAAAATGGCAAGTAGCTTTAAAAACATCCTAAGTTTATAATGATTCTATCGATGTAAAAAACGACAGAAAAAATCTTGAAATAATACTTGAACTTAAGGGTTTTTCGTAACATGGACATAAGGAAAAATTACAATAATTCCGATAAAACTGATCCAAAACTACGAAAGTACTAAAAATTGCTGAACGTACATGGCGGTTAAATCGATAGCTTATGAACCGCCCTATCACTTCCGGGTTAACGTCGATTTTTGGGACACCCTGTATTCTCAACCTACCTTTTTGGTTGGTGAGGCAAAGTTGTCATTTGCTCTGGTTTTGTGTTTGACATAAAGGTACATGTAATGTTTAATCTATTTATTTTAGAGCGTATTACTCTATTCGTGGACGATGTGGAATGGGGTAGTATGGAGCCGACGGTGAATGGTCTACGCGGGCGCCTGGTGATGGCCTGCCGCAGCGAGAATCAGCCCGACCAGCCCGGCCTCACGCCCTTTAACGATCACGTGAGTTACAATAGTTTTACGAGGTATGGTTAGGTAGGTAGGTAGATTAAAATCAAGGACATTTCTATTATTAACGGGTTCAATGGAGTTCAAGGCCAAGATCGTCGCTATTGTAATACAAGGCCGCAATGAGTAGAACCTTCCAGTATCGAACGTCCCCGGCGGGTCAAGGTCCATCGGTCATTCGAGAATATTCTGGAACATTCGGCGATTGGGAGTACAAAAGTCGAGGCGCGCGTGCGGCGATTCATTCCTAACTTAAAGAGCGAACAGTGCGAACGAGTGAACCGAGCGATCATCTAAGTTTATTGCGCGATTATTGTTTGTAACGATTAAGTGAGTGTGTTAATAAAGTCTAGCTCTTAATTATCGGTGTGTTCGTGCATTTCTATCAGTTACCTAGCTCAGTTACAGCCTCAATTATAAATAATAATGTTAAGATTGTAAATAAGCGCAGACAGGTGACTGGCTGGAACAAATATGTTAGGGAGGCGCATTCTCGAGCGAGAGGTTTTTTTCGGGAGTGGGTGGTTTATAGAAAGCCATCGTCTGGGCCTTTTTATGTGGACATGTTAACTTCTCGTAAGGTTTTAAGGATAGGCTCAAGTGGTGTCAGGATCATCAAGAAAAAATTCAAATGAACATATTAGCTACCCACCACAAGGCCAAAGACTTTGGAAGGTTTTGAAAGCACATAAATAAAATTAACCCTAGAACGAATATTCCTGCGAGTGAAGAGGGGTTGTGCGAGCCCAAACTGGTGGCAAACATGTTCAGCGAACGTTTTAAAGTTGAAAGTCCACTTTATGAGGTGCCGACGGTGCTGTCTACTGTAAGTGACCTAAACGCGGACCAGCTAGTTCGATTCTCCTTGAGCGAGGTTGCTAATGTCATCAAATCGCCGACTAGAGGTAAGTCGCCTGGGCATGACGGTCTCAGTATAGAGCACTTTCGGTACGGCGGTGTTCATCTGCCTCGGGTACTAAAGATGTTTTACAACCTTTGCATAAGTCATACTTATCTTCCCAGTGATCTCATGAAGACTCTCGTTGTACCAATAGCGAAAGACAGGACGGGGAATACCTGGCAACAATAGCTGCCAAAGTGCTGGATGGGTTGCCGGACGGCCTGCTTGCACAGCATATAGAGACGCAGGACGCTCAGTTCGGTTTTAAGCCCGGTCTCTCGACGGAAAGTGCGATTCTTTTCCTAAAGCATACCTACCGTCCAATACTACACCGAGGGAGCAACTCAAGTGTATGCCTGTTTTTTGGATGTATCGAAGGCATTCGACTTGGTCTCATATGACATTTTGTGGGATAAGTTAAAGAAAAATCCTAGTACCCCGGGGGGGTGATTAATCTGTTCCGTTTTTGGTACAACAACCAGACCAATCAGGTGAGATGGACTGGCGCGCACTCGAACGTGTATAGGTTGAATTGTGGTGTGCGACAGGGTGGTTTGAGTTCGCCTCGTTTGTTCAACCTATACATGGACGAGCTGATTGTCCGGCTCAGAAACACCGGTATCGGATGCTCAATTGGTGGCATAACTGTCAACAATATCAGTTACGCAGATGATATGGTGCTGCTGTGCCCAGCCATCAGCGCTCTTGTGAAGCTCCTCAGGATATGTGAGGTAGTCCTCACACACTGCATAGTTGCAGTGACCCATGGCCTTAGATGTAACGCGAAAAAGAGCAAGCTTCTCGTATTTGGGGCTTGCAAGAAGACTGCGAATGAAGTGCCTAGCGTTTGCCTGTGTGGGACTGCTCTTAGCAGTGTCCCGCTTTAAATATCTGGGGCACTGGGTCACAGAGGACGTCCGGGATGACCTAGATGTGGAGAGGGAACGTAGGGCATTGGCTGTACGTTGCAACGCATCTGGAATGTTCGCGGAGGGCCATATTGACGGCTTCAGTGCAATAAAGCGTAAGAGGTCAGCCTCGTTGATGCGTCGCAACAGCTTCCTGCAACTAATTTGGTGCACTCCTGCCTGCGCTATTATGAAGCACTGGAACTCCATTCATATGGAGTCAAGAGGCTGTTTATAATTTGTTTTAAATTTATTTATTAGTTGTACTAACATAGGCTAAGTTTTTTGTAACTAACACTATGGACATTGTCTGAATTAAAAAAATGTATTGAATTTGAATTGAATAGCAAGAGTTTCTCTGATACCTCTATGCTAGTAATTTCACCGGTTATCTTATCCCCACACCGGTACACAACAATGTGAACACTGCTGCTTGGCGGTAGGTTAATGGATAAGATAGTGGTAGCGATCTGGCCGTCCCTGCACAGGGTCCTACCACCACTAAGGCAGGTTTAGGGTAAAAATGCATCAGATTGCCAGTTTCACGCCAACCAGCCCTCTTTTTTGTAAACTCCTTGCCAAGCTTAACCCTTTATTTGACAAAATAAAGGGTGGAGGTCGTGAATTCAAGTCTCTTTAGATTTTAAAATGAATAAAAAAAAAAATATAAAAAAAAAGTTGATCAACGTTGTATATCACAATTTGGTTTGCCGATGTACATCACAATATACCTAATATTGTGATGTACAAAGTTGCTTTTTTATATGTATTGTTTTTTTTTATTCTGTTTTAAAATCTAAAGAGGCTTGAATTCACGAACTTTTATATTTTTGTCAAATAAAGGGTTAACCTGACCAATTCCATTTTGTGTCCAGTTCTACATAACCCTGGGACTGGCTGCCGGTGGACTAATGGAATTCCGCGATGGGTACCAGACCACAGGGAACCACGCCAAGCCCTGGACGAACCTGGCTTCCAAGGCCATGCTCAAGTACGTCACTATATTGTCATTATTTTTCAGAACATCAAGCACACACACCTTGATAAGCATCTTTTGATTTTCTTAACTGTAATTCTTACAAAGTATCGCGTATCGTGGATACTGGTACAGGCTTAGCACCAAGGTGCTTCCCCACTGCTCAACTGATCAAAATTTGTATCTTAAATATGAGGCAGGTTTAGGTTATGCCAAATATGCAGCTGGCCCAGAGGACAAAAATACTCAGGAATAGGAGCTCCGCATTAGCGGAGCTTCGTCGAGTCTGTTAAATTGAATTTTACCTAATATTAAAATCATGGGTCAGTCGAGTTGGTTGAGCAGTGGGAAAAAGGGAAGGTCACAGTACCGGTTCTCGATAATACCGGTGTTTCAAGCCCTTTACCCGAGGCTTAAGATTTGTTGTTCACTTTTATTTTTTCCCTAAATTTCTAAATTGTGTAGTTTTTCCGGATTTAAAGTGCACACAATTTAGCAAGGTTAAAATTATTAATTTAGCTGGCGAGTGTGCAAATTTCCTTATTGTAAATGAAAAATGATTAATTTTTAATAAACAATTTTAACAGTGCTAAATTGTGTGCATTTATTATCCAGAAAAAACACAAGAAGAAAAAATATCCCGATGATTTGAGAACCTCATAATTTCATCACAATCATTTTTCATTTACAATAAGGAAACCTGCACACTCGCAAACTTAATTCATGATAATAATTAAAGCCTGACAAGATTCTATTTGGCCCTATTTCAATACAAATTTATATGGAAGTAGGGCCAAATAGAATCTTATCAGGCTTTACATAGTATTTTAAATCATTCTTACTTACAAATAAGTATTTTTCCAGGTTCTGGGATGACAAGGCCGCATGGCATGCCACGTGGGAGAGGCCGGAATTACTGGTGGACTATGTCAAAGTCGTCGCGCTTTAAATATACGAGGCATAATTAAATTAATTCATTCGCCTTTTTTTTTTTTTGGTGTTGAGTGTATTTTACACAGGATGTCTCGAAAACCGACGATAATCCGTCGGCTGCTAATTACGTCTCAGAAAAACTAAATTTAATAAATTTTGTACAAACCGAAATTTTTCTCCCTTTTATAATCTAGTTTGGGACACTTGACTGTAACAAAAATTTGCGCTTTAAAGCTTAATTTTCATAAACGGATCCCTTAATCGAAAATATGATTTTACAAGACCCGCAATATTTTTGAAAGACCTATCTAACACAACAGACGGACAGTCGAGTCTTAGTAATAGGGTCCCATTTTTAGCCTAGGGTACGAACCCCTAAAAACGAGGATCTTAATAATTAAGACTGTAAGTATTGTTCAAAAAAAAACCGTCAAAAGTAAAAGTCTACTTATTTTATAATATTTTTTATTTATATCAATAATTCTGGAACTTTCTACAATACAAGAGTTTCAGATGCCTCTATGTTTTAATATCTACAGAGAGTCAATCCCTACTTATTCATTATTTATTTAAAATACCTATCAGAATAAGTAACAAGCAAGTAAACAATTCACACTGAAATCTATTTGAGGTAATAATAACCCAGACAAAATACTATTCAATAGAAATGGCCGAAGATATAAATTAACTACAACTATTTTCAAAAAGGAAATAATAGTTAATAAACTTAAAATTAATTTGAAAACAATGCACTTACAAGTCGTAAACAATCCTTTGCTCATTATTGAACTCCGGAATTATGTTAAGTTAGTTTGTACTGCCATTTCTATTGATTCATACTTTATACATTAGTTACCTTTGTTCAATTTACCTCAAGTTACTGAACATTATTAAACACAGCAATTAAACTCGAAAAACTTCACGAATTGATTTCATAGCCATTTTACACTAGTAACTTAGTACAGATGTAGTGAATAATCCTTTCCCATCGTGAAAACTCTGAACACGCGACAACTGATTCAATTCAATTATTAAGTGATGTCTTTACGTTAATAGAGTACTTTTAGTCATCAGTGTCTAATGTCAAACCACGAGTTTGAAGTATATCACACTGAGATGTTAAAGCCACCACGATAAAATTATTATAGAGAATAGGTGTACCTATGTAACTTAAATTTTAACAATAAAATACCATGGTATTAACCACTCTATATCGATTATTAATCTCGGTATGCGACCTCCCCCCACGTTGTCTTGATGGGTACTGAGCCCGACTGAATTAACATGAAAAAAACGAACATTTTCGAGAAATCACGATGACAATTTTTTTTTCATTACATCTGTAACTAGGTTATGAACATTTTCACAAAAGTATAACTCGTCCTTCGTTTTTAAAGTGACATTTAATTAGAAATTACCGAGTTATTTAACGTCGTGAGACCCGGTGTCCCATAAGAGGTACATAATCAAGGCAATTTACTTTAAACTATATTTTAATTACCATAAAGTTGATTTTCATTTGTTTCAAATTTGAAAACTGAATTTAAGAGCATAAGGTATTCGTAACTGAACTTGATTTCCTTGCTGATAGATTCAAATTCCCACTTACAAAAATCTCCCTGTTTGAAGTATTGTGGGCCTCACGAGCTTTTGTTGGTGGTTGGTATTTTAGTATCAATACGTGACTAAGCATTCTCGTATGTTATTAAATAATGCTGTTACCCTTCCACATTCATGATGCACCACGTCAAATGGAATTGTACTTAAGATTATTCTTGATATAAAAACAATGTAAGTAAATAACTCAGTTAATTGCGTAAGTGCTGTCTAGAAAAACATTAAGAAACAAAAGGTACTCGCATTTTTGTGAAAACGCCCCATAGAATGGCAAATACAAATAAATAACTGGTCAGTTGCGTAATTAAAAAAAGTAGTGTACATTTTTTTAACGCCACACAAAGCTACAAATCAGTATGGAATGCAATTTAACATTTTGCATAAATGCTGACCAGTCTCAGATGGGTTTCGCACTACGTCCCATCCGATCCGATTTCTCTCCGTCATCCGTGAATCTCCATTCATGGGTGCATTTTGCGGGGGTCGGAGGGTTAGGTTCGGATTCGAATCGGACGTAATGTGAACCCGCTCTCACTCTCATAGACAAAGAATGAAGTGTTTTTTCTCCACGAAAAAAGACCGTGCTACTCGATTATAGATTACATTATTGCATCAATGTACTATCGAGGAATTCAAACGTCTCTGAGATAATGCTTAAATTAGCCGTGTTATACATTTCCCCACGTGACACGACTAATGACACGTGGAAAATGTATAACCCGGCCAATTAACGTAACATCTCAAACCGATTAACGTTGAAATTCCTCGATATTACATAAATCCCACTCGCACTCGCAACTGACAGTATATTCATCACTCGTTTCATAGACAACCAAAGATTGCCGATCGTTAAGAAACCGGTAGTACTGTAGTGGGGTGCGCCTTCGTGTATTGAAACCACTACAACTATAACAGCACAGCACATTATCCGGCCAATTAAAAATACAATTTATCAAGTGTATTCATAAGGAGATGAAAGTGATCTAATTTACAGTGGTTATACAAACTTGGAAATGGGATGAAACTTATGCTCCTGCTTCACACAAGGCAGCGGGCCACCTGGTGTAAAATGTTCACCGCCGCCCATGGACAAGTGCAACACCACAATAGGAATCGCAGATGCGTTTCTTTCCTTTGTGATAGTAGGCAGTGTTGAAAAACTGGCACCGTCATAACTCATAACATGTGTTTCGAAAACGTCATTTTAGTTTTATGCCGACTTAAAATAAGGACATTACCGTGACAGCAGGAGCATTAGGAAAATACTATATTAAATCATCAAAAATGATTATTTTATTAATTATATTTAACTATGACTTAAGTGTGGAATTTTTTCTCGTATATAAACCCCTAAAAATGAGAGAAAGACTGCCAAATATTATCTATAAACATACTTAATAGTAGTAAAGATATGACTCTGCATCACAATGAAAAGACATAATTTACTCTATAACCATGACTTCTTAAAAATAATAGTTTGATACAAACAATTATAGTTCATACATCTCACGAATGCGCGCAGGTCAATCGAATTTGAACCGTAACGCGAAGTAATATAAAAGTTTAAATACGCGCTCGTGAGATAATTTAACTATACGCGTTTAAACTTAAAATCATATTGGCGGCAAGCGGCCATCTTGTTTAACAGTTCTATGCGCCATTTTAAGTGAGGCTTGTTTGTGTACTATCAACAAATTCACTTTAATTAAACAATATCTAGACTTATAACCAGGCATTATGCAAGCCGGTTACCTATTTAAAAAATACATGATTTGCCTGGAACAGTTCTCATATTTCACTCGTTAAAAATACACAAACGAACCAATCAAAAATAAGAACCCACCTCCATTGCCACGCACGAGCTAAGCAAAGGCGACTCCAATTAACTACTTAGTGACAAATTAATTTACATTCACACCAGCACCATACTTAGACCACTGTGAACCGAGGCTCAGTGCAACAAATGTAAAAAAAAAAACTGTTTTTCGAGTATCAATATTTGTTGCACTAAACTTTTTTGAATATCATTTAGAATCAAGTGGAAATAACAGTCACACTTCATAAAGGTGCTGAAAGACGATCATTTACCGGTACGCACATGTCGTCGATCATTCTAGAGAACGCTCAAGTAAACAGACTTGAGTCTAATAACAGATTTGAATCCTATAGTCGATTTGTAGATCGTACAGACCCAAGAGCGGACCAGAAAGGAATACAGTTGTTATAAAGATGTATACACAACTATGTGGTTATAACGTTGATTTCATGCCTTTGGCTAGAAAAAACGTTCACAATAGCACTTCATTCTTATAAATATATAGTCAATTTACCACTCAAAGGTAAACTTTAACTTATAGTTTGTACGTTGCTAAAATACGAACCGCTTTAAGGGCGGCCCTCCCATGGTTTGCGGGGTGCGGGAGGGGATCGCGCCAACGGCCCAATCATGCTGTGCCACGTCAGTGGGATATCACTCATCGATCTGCGTCTGATAATTAGTCGCATTCACTTCCAGCAATACATATATACACGTTGTACGCTTTTACAGTATTAGCGTAAAACAAGATGCGGCTGCTAGGAAAATACCTGAGCAAAGGGGCGGGGGCAAAAGCTTTAATTTCAATATACTTATACATATTTTCGCGTAGTCAGGTAAATATCAAAGAAAAGCCCTCCTTCAATAAGGGGCAATATAAAACGGATTTAAAATTATAGGAGTGGTTCCACATAAAGTCTGTTTCAATTCAATTTGGAAAAGAACAAAGCCAAACGAACCAATTCACCATGATTACTCGATAATCACGTACTTTAAAGATCGAGTGAGGTCTTTGCAATGCATTTTACTGTATTATATTACCAATTACACCCTAGAATCCAAAAAGTACTACATAAAGCTTACCTTTAACTAATAAATTAAGACTATTCACCCACCACAAGTTCTTGGGGTTATCACATATCACCAATTATTACGAGATTTGAGAAAAAGTGCCCATTTATACACTACGATAGCTGTGTATCAGTGAGAAGCTCATAATGATATGATATTACAATACGAATGAAACGTCCATTCACACAACGGTTATTCTAAATCCATAATGGTCCACAGTTTGAAGAGAAACAGTACGAAAGAGAATACTGCAACCCTTGTCCCTTTCTCTCACTAAAAGAATACAGACATTTTATATTTTTTTAAGACAAGTGTCTCTAAGTTCTAACGTGAAGTTACATAGCACTTTCAGCACTTTTCTAGACATTTATAACATTTCCTACGTGTTATAACCTAATAGAGAACAGGGAAACATAATTTTAAGTTGTATTTTGAAGAAAATCAATCACTTTAAAACAAACTAGGTCCAAAGCTAATGTAGTAAATATATCGGAAACGACTTTAAATATCGATAATTGAGATAACCACAGCAAACTAATTATGTTTTCGACTTAGTTTTAGTTAAAACTTTAACACAAAAAGCTAATAGTCAACTTTAATATCCAATTTCATATTTAACTATTACTACACAAAAGATTAAATACAATTTCAATAATTTATTAATCAAAAACGTTTTAAGACTAAAACACATTCCAAGTTCTTTCCAACCTTTACATTTGCATAATAAAATGCATACATATTTTATTATAGCCCATTTTACCCGTCCTTTCTCCATTATTAGAAAAATCGAATAACTTTTCTACATTATAATTTACTTTTTATATAGATATATTGCACTCTACGATATTTAGATATTATCAGGAATGCTAATAAATACAGAAAGGAAGTGAGTTTAAAATCAATATATTCACGAATGATTTATTATCATAGCATTTTTGTAGTGTTAATGATCATTTAATATAATTAGATATCATAATTTAAGTTGCTAACATTTAAACAAATGTAATAGCGAACGTGCTAGGCCGTTCAGAGATTTTCAATATCATTTCATTTATTTACAATTAAAAGATTTACATATCCAAAAATCTTGTCTAAGACAGGGTAGAATTGCTAAAGAAAATTCGGTTTTGGGGTCTGCATGTATAAGTTAATTAAAATTAAATGAATCGTAAAAAAATAATTCCTGTTATCATTTGACTTTTCGACCAATTTTTCGACAATGACAACAGAATACCATCACTAACTAAAGAGAAATTAGTATAAAAATTATAAATAAATTAAATCTCTTAAACAAATCGATAAATCGTAAATCACAACAAAAATACTATCAATAAAAACCTTAGCAAAAATAATTATCAATAAATAATTCGACGAACGCAAAACACTTAGGCATTTTTGTAAAACGCATAAAAAATAAATAACTAACGAACTGGACAATCTAGCGTACGTAAAACAAGATACGTTTTTATTTTCACTGTTCTAATTAAAAAGCAGCTATGTGATAAAGAGAGAAAGGATATAGACGACTCTTTTTAACGCGTAGCTGCATCTTACTCGACCGAATACCTCACGACAAGGTACGATCTAGTTAATCGCTAATAGCCATGTTTTAATATTACATCTATTACTCTATCACAACATATCCAAAGGACGACATTGACAGTTTTACAAGTAGATAGTCATATACACAGGATTGACATTACCAAAGATGCTCTAGCCTAAGGAAGATATAGGGCAGTTACAATTGCTGGAAATGACCATTAAATTCCTTTACTTTAGAAAAAAGCTGTACTTTTAACGAAACATGTCGCAAATATTTTTGTTTGCATTACAAGGGCTTTATTTTTCAAAAGATCTATTGGGCTTACTACTCGTTCTTCACCAGTTTTCACAACAAATCGCCAATGTTAGTGAAACGAGCGCCATCTAGCATCCGACATCCACATTACTACGCCTCATAGATCGTAAAAAGCGTTCAATTAAGATCTTAGATCGAAAAGAGGAATCATTGCGAACTGAAAATATAACTAATGCAACAAAACAGTTTCATCACCATCCAAAGGCTCTCCAATCCAAGTACTAAACTGCTCAGATCTATCTGCGCCGGCCACTCTATACAAATCCTGCGCATATTCATTATCACTACGGGACAGAAACACGTCGGAAACACGTAAGAACTGCACCGAATCGTCACATCTACCTTGACAAATGTCGTGACTGTCAATGTCAATGCTACTACCGGCAATAGGACTCTGCCGTTGGTTAGTGTAATTGTCTATGTTGGTACCTGATTCGCATTGGGTACAGAGGCAGGTGCGCTCCCCGGGAGTGTTTGGGTCCCGGTTTACTGCATCTTGAGGTCCTCGTGTCATACGAAGTCCAGGGCGTCGTGAGACTTGCTCGAGAACTTGCCAAAAGACCGCTTCTTCAGCGAGCGCTCAATCAGTTTCTTTATTTCGCTAACGATGAACACGCTGGAGGTCAGGCAGACTAGGAAGATAATGTCTGGAAAAAAAAATAAACACTTTTATTACGTACGTTTTAGATCATAATGTGCTGTTATGTAGTCCCACTTCTCAATTAATAAGATTCACAGCATATATTAAAACCATCATCAGAGTATGTATAGTATCAATATGTGCTTTGTCGTTGTCGCTTAACTATCTTAGTAGGGATATCTTATCGCTACCCTTGAAATAGGTGCCATTGAGGAGTTCCGGTGGCCATCTGTGGTCATCATCAGTTCCACTTCATCAAATGATACTTTCTGAATACAAATCCTGGACTTGTTACTGAAAGTACCAGGATCGTTTTATGCATGATTATAATATTTGAGGAGTTCCATCAATTCCTCATGGATCAAAATCAAAATCAAAATCAAAATGTTTATTCAGTAAATAGGCCCCCATGGGGCTCATGGGGATCCCAAGGGATACCAACTTGGTGACAATGGGAACAAACAAAACAAGAATTGTAAAACTCGGTCTACAATTTGACCGAGTAATTGCGTAACAATACACACAAAAACCTTTTAACAATGATTTCACAATTATTTATGCAACTGTTACATAATTAAGGCTCTTTAGATACGACTGCGGAAGTTAGGTCACGAGGCTTATCCGAGTAAAGTTATAATATTGGTATCCTTGTCTAATAACCGTTTACAAGGAAAGAGCTTAGTTTTAGAACTAAGTCAATTGCATAAAAATATCCTTAAATATTTAATACTCACCATGACCAGTAAGAGCCTCCGTAAGGAACACTCTCTGCAACGGAGGGAAGTATACCACCAGCATCTGCCCCAACAGACTGAGACTCACAGCCAGTAGGAACATCTTATTGGAGAACAGCCCGACTTGGAACACCGACTTGGTCTGCGAGCGGCAGGATAGTGCGTTGAACATATCGAAGAGTACGAAGCAAGTGAACGTCATGGTTGTATCGCGCGGGGTGATCTTGTTGTCAGACATCTGTGGGAAGAATTGCATCGTCAGGGGAATGTTTTTTGCATTCAAGGTTTACCGGAGGACTATAGGACCTTACTGTAGAGACCGGGAAAAATACTACAAAAGAAAAGAAAAGAAAGAAAACGTACAAACCTAGTTTTTCAATATATCTACAACATAATTCAACAATCGAAAAAATCTGACAATGTTTAAGGGGAGAAAAATGTTATCACATTTTGTATGGTTTTTTTTTGCTTCATAGTGCTCTTAACAACATGATGGTACGTTAATAAGTAAGAGAATAACGGTTCTCTGCCTTTTCGCCGACAAATCTTTGACAAATACATCGTTTCGCAACCCATTCATTTGCCAACCCGCTGTTTTCTCTGTAACTACGAATATTTCAGGTTCTACACAATGGTCCTGAAATAAATCCAGAACTATTTAAAGTTTCGGAAAAAAACGCGGATTGTCAAATGACATGTTTGTGAAATCAATCATTTGTGAAACATTGCTTATGAAATGATAGGATCCCGAGAATAACACGAAAGTTTAAATTAATTAATTCTGATGTTTGGGCGTTTATTAAACTTGGTCATGAATAAAATAATCTAATCTAATTCCAACCGTAGCCCCGTATGTTGGTCGCCTTTATCGCGATGGATAAAGCATCTGTCGCTCTCACACTAACATACTAGTTAGAGAGTGACAGATGTTTTATCCACATCAATAAACACGACCATAGCCCGCAGTTTTGTTTGAGTGACATTTGTTTATCGTTATGTACTTTACTTTTACAAATTTAATGGCAGAATTAAACAGTTTCCCTTGGTTTCTTGTGCAGCTGGGCCTTACTACTTTGCTTTTACACCTATTGCAACCTTTACCGTCAAGTAACATATATCAATAGGGGTAGATACTACACGTTCTGGTAATGAAGGTGTTCTCCTACCTCTCTGTTGAAGACCCAGAGTGTTCCAGCGATGATGATGGCCGCAGCCAGAAGCACGTTGACCAGCAAGGCGCGCGATATGATGCGGCGCGTCGTGTCACGCGGTCGTCGCCGGACCACCTCGTGGTCCACGGGTTCGACTCCCAGCGACTGGGCAGGTGGGCCTGGAGCCAAACATTAGTGGTTTTAATAGATTCCTTATTTCACCATCTTTGCAAAGAAAAGTTATAGGTAACAATTCGGCGTACATTGCAGAGTTAACAAGTTTTCACATCACGGGCATACATATCAGCCACGTACACTGAAATGTCACTTGCAAGCGGACTCTGAGGACAAACCTCAGGACTATGATGGCCACCTGCACGGTCCTACTTTAACTATCAGAACAGAATCAGCATCGTAGATGTGGACATACCATCCATGATGATGTTGATCCACAAGATCTGCATCGCATTGAGCGGGTTCGGGATGCCCATGAGCGTAGCGAGCGCGATGAGCGCCAGCGCCGCGATGGACGTTGACAGCTGGAAGCGCACGAAGTTGCGGATGTTGTAGAATATGCACTTGCCCTCTTCGATTGCCGCGCTGGAAACAAACAAATAAATATTAGGTTACACAATTAGATCTGCGGTTTTAGGGTTCCGAAGTCAAAAAAGGAACCCTTTAGAGTTTCTCCACGTCTAGAGTTTATTTGTACTAAAATCATCATCTTCTAAATATATTAAATAAGAAGCTGACTGAGTGAGTGACTGACATATCAACGCACAGCCCAAACAGCTGGGTCTGGATATTATGAGGTCTAAGTGCACTAAGAAAAGATTTTTGGAAATTCATCCCCTAAGGGGAGTGCGTACAAAACCGCGGGCTTCCTCTAGCACATTACATTTTTTTAGAATTTGATGTACCTTTGCCAAGACGAGGATCTTATGACGGTGGGACCAGTTCACAAATGGAAAGTTGCTTATCGAGCTATGGAGAGGGCAATGCTTGGCGTGTCATTGATGGATAAGATTCGCAACGAAGTTATCCGTCATAGGACATAGCTCGGAAGGGGATCCTATCATTTTATAACCAACGTTTCACAAATGATTCATTTAAAAACATATCATTTGACAATCCACGTTTTTTTCCGAAACTCTGGTATTATTTCAAGACCATCGTGTAGAACGTGTGTGTAGTTAGGTTGGGTTAGTTTTATTAAAATCCTGAAATATTTATAGTTACAGAAAAAAAGCGGATTGCCAAACGATGCATTTGTCAAGGTTTGTCGGCGAAAAGGCAGAGAACCGCTCGGAAGGCTGCTCTTCTTCTACATATGTGTAGAAGAACTAATGATCGTTGGACCAGATGGGTTTGGAGTGGCGACCACGCATGGGCAAGCGTAGTGTGGGCAGGTCGCCAGCTAGATGAACGGACGACGTCAGATTTGCTGGGAGCCGTTGGATGAGTGAGGGCCAGGATCGAGCCAGTTGGCGAGCCATGTTAGAGGACTATGTCCAGCAGTGGACTGATATAGGCTGATGATGACGATGAACCGTTTCGAAAGTAGTGTAATTTTCACTAGTTGCGCGTCGCGTTGCTTTCTATAAAACCTAAATGAACTTAGATATAAACATAACGCAGCAATCCTATAAAAATATTATCGATGTGGAAAAACGTCGATAAAAGCTTGGGTCACTCTATGACCAGTACTTAAGTGCGAGAGTGACGCATGCTTTATCCACCTCGATAAAGATGACCATAATACGTGCCCAGGGTCTCTATTTTACTAGGTATTGCCACCGTTACAATAGCTCCTATGTAATATGCTCCTAGGCAAAAAAAACAGTATGTCAAATTCAATTGCCAAAGTAAATGCAATCCTCTCGTCTAAGTAATAAGGTTGTGATTGCAACAGGAGTTTTGTTGGAGTTGTAGGGCGGAATGGCGGCCCGTTGATTTTACCCAGTGGAACAGAGGCCCTGGTCAACCAATATAAGCTCACATGATAGTGGCGAAGTCATCGTCCACGAGGATCATGTCGGCCGCCTCCTTGCACACGTCGGTGCCGGTGCCCATGGCGATGCCAATATCGGCGCGCTTCAACGCCACTCCATCGTTCACACCGTCACCTGGAACCAACGTACGTCTAAGTACATACATACATAACATCACGCCTTAATTCCCAGAGTGGGGCAGGCAGAGCTACAGAAATACCAACAACTCTAAAAAGACTTGTTGATGCCGTGTGGTTGCCGGGTTAGAATAGTGCCAATCCATGTTTTCCCGTGGATGTCGTAAGCGGCAAGTAAGGGAATAAAGTACTGTTAGGCGATGGGCTTGCAACCTGTCACTAATACACTGGTACACATCTTAGCCTGTTTGTGCAAAATGTGTTTACTGAATTAAGTCTAAGTTTCGGGTATACATTGGAATCCTTAACCGTCATTTGTCCTAATGCATTGTTTATCCGAATTTTCCCTTATCCTAAAGCCATTCCCAAATAATTTAAAAGCCTAACCTAACTTCTAAAGTTGCTGAAAACCAGTTAAGGACAAACTAATTAGGCCAAACGTTATTAGGGATTGTACAGTCACGAACTTTAATTGATCAGCCACTTGCCACTGTTTATATTTTAGCCGTGTAATGCAAATCGGGTTCAGTCGGTTTTACTCGTATATCGAGATAAGGAAATTCACACGTCTTCGTATAATAGAAGAACAAAATGACATGCAATATTAACGGTTGGCTAACCTGAGACCCAGATCTACCAACCAGACAACAGAGTGACATTACCCAAAGGCAACCAATTGCATGTCTGTCTAGTTGCTATGGCTATACGTAAACAACAGCTACTATTGGTGATACAACGCCCAATCAGCTATTCTACTGAACACAGTCGTTATTGGTCGTTTAATAGGGTTGCTATGACCACGTAAACAACAATCACTATTGGTCCAAACTGAACTCAGTTTTTATTGGTCGTTACCAAAGGATTGCTATGGTAACGTTTCAATAACCCGATTGCATTACACGGCTAAAATATGAGCAGTGGCAAGTGGCCGATCAATTAAAGTCCGTGACTGTACATTACATTACACCCGTAATTTCGCATTTTTCTTAACATCCAAAGGACGTAGGTACGTAAAAGGACGTTGTTTGCGATCCGGACGAACCCCGGACAAAGGTCCCGGCACCAACATTTTTTTCTTCCGATAGAAAGTCTGCAACCTGCGGAGACTAATGCACCCTCCTAAGGCTATAAACAGTATGCCATATTCAATTGCCAAAGTAAATTCAATCCTCTCTAATTGGTAATAAGGACACTGCTATTTGGCTTAGCAGGGCAGAATGGTGAACTGGGTTATCATGACATATTATGGCTATGTAGTTTATTTTACGGTGAGCGTAAGGGACAGAGCTATAGCAGTTATATAGCTGTCCTTTTCATTTAGTCTGAACTGAACCGCATAGCTATGTCATGCATGACTCATGACAACCTCCTAGGTCAACGATCATCCAACAGGCAGTAAGGCATCATAACTAATGATCAGCGACCGGTAGCAATTCTACGACGAAAGTATAACATGGATCTGATACTATTTAAATTTCGTGCACAAATTATATATTAAAAAATACGAATTTGTTAAAGCTTAAATGATGATGAAATTTCGGTTTACAACTTCGCACCTCTCACATCTGTTGATGTAGAAAGGTCATTCTCTTTATCCTCATATAAATTGATTCTCAACGTTAGGAATCGATTGACAATATCTATTTAATTACCAATTAAATTCGGTTAGTTTATAACAACACAGAGTAACCCATATTAGTCACTACGTTTGACTTCAAAGTGACATAAAATGTTACCGGTCGCCGATGATTGGTCATGATCAGAGCCCGGAATTTTGGTAGCAATTTTGAGCTGTCATAGGGACTTCTCATTTATCGACTTCCGATTTATATATTTTATGGATACATTATAGATCACAACACAACATATCAATGAAGATTAAAAGTAAAGGTAAACAACAGGCGGCCTTATCGCTAAAGAGCGATCTCTCTTGGATAAGTTTTGAGTGGCTGAAAATGTTACGAGGCATTTTCAATTTGTTCTCAAAGGAAATTGCAACAGGAATTGTCAACGAGTCATTGACATAGACACATATGCAGATAAAAAGGTCATCCATCAGATTAAAGGCTAGTTAGTATCTATGAGTAGGTACATAACATGATATAATTAGGCTCGATATTATTTCTCGTTGCAATTTCTTTCGAAAATTGTTTTAAAGGCATAAGAAATCCACGAATATTTATAAGAAACAATAAAATATTATTATTTTAATTTCTATTTATAATTTCCTAAAAGTTTGTAACCAAAGGTTATCTCGAAGAGATCGTTCATTCGCGATAAGACTCCACGTTGTTTACTTCTACTCGTAATCATATTTAAAAACATGTAATCTGTATTTATCGATATACATACATATGTATATCGGAAGTCGATAGACGAGAAGTCCCTATGACAGCTCAAAAGTGCTACCAAAGTTCCAGGCTCTGGTCATGATAACCCCCTAGGTCAATGGTCATCCAGCAGCTAGTAAGGCATCATAACTTACCAGTCATGCCGACAATATTCCCAAGCCGCTGCAGCGACTTCACGATAGCTAGTTTGTGTTTGGGCGTGACGCGGTAGAAAACGCTGACGGATTCGATCACTCGGTCGAGTTCTTCGTCCGCCATGGCGTCCAGTTGGTCGCCGGAGAGAGACTGGGAGTGTAGAACATCTAGGCCGACCATTTGAGCTGCAACAAATAATATTTTACAAGTGTTTTAAAATAGTTATTTATGCAACTGTCACATAATAAAGATTGTGAAACAAAAAAAAATAGCCATACAAAATGCGACAACGTTTTTTCCCCTTAAGCGTTGTTCGATTTTTTTCCATTTTTTAGTATGTCGTAGATATTATGAAAAACTAGGTATGTACGTTTTCCTTTCCAAGAAAATATTTATTGGAAATTAAAAATAATAAAAATCAAAAGCGGGAACGTACAGACCTAGTTTTGCATAACATCTACTGTTGCCACTGGCAACACTATACCGAAGTAACGTCAGCTGCGCGTGAGATGGTGGGGAGTTCCGGCCGCCATCTTGCTAACTTCATCCGGACGAAAAACACGTCTCTCTTACTTAGATAAAAATGTAAGCTGCATTTTGTTTAAATTAAACATATTTTAAGTTCGGAACGTTTTCCTACTAATAACCCACTTGCTCCGAACATTTGGTGACCCCGACGTGATTCGATTTCTTCGGATTACTACTGACGCATGAAGATGGCTTCGACACACGCGGCGTGGACACAACCTATTTAATGGCGATCGCTGAGAGTCGCTTGCTAAATTGACTGGATCTCCTGCTGAATGGACGCGGGACCAACCTGCCGAAGAATACTGGTGACGAAAAGTGTGTTGTCATATCGTCTCTTGCAGGGAAGTACGCCCATTTTTAGTATCTTTTTCCTTTAAGCTAAAAGGTTTGGTTCATATTTGCTTCCTTGTGTGAACAGTGTTATATAAATATGCACGCCGCATTGTGCTCTCAACCTGTCTAGGTTATCTTTCTTGCATCATTCATGGTATGCACGTACTAACTTTTATGAAGTCAGATTCGTTCTACCTAATTTAATGCATAGAATAAACTTATGCTACTCATAAACTAAAATCTACCACTCTCTAAACAGTTCGAAGTCCTAGGTTTTGATAAGCCCTAGGTTGTCTACTCTCTTACTTACTACTTTTTGACAACCTACATTTAACTTCGTAACTTACTGTGGTAAATCTACTTTTGTCTATAACTTAAACTATTATAAAAAGAAATTGTTTTGTGTTTAAACAAAATAACTAAATATAACCCCGTATGGTTGCCGGGTTAGAATAGTACCATTCCAAGTCTTTCCGTGGATGTCGTAAAAGGCGACTAAGGTAATAACGGCTAGTGCTACTGTTAGGCGATAGGCTTGCAACCTGTCACTAATAGGTGCACTAATCTCTCTTACTGTTACGTAAAGGTACTCAGTTGTACTTTACGTATTCTATCTAACTATACTTCTAATATTTATTGACTAACTTAACATGCAACTTGTCATTTACACCTCTTTACTGCTGCTTTTGCACATCGCTTAGCATTTCAAATTGCACATTCCAGGTTGCGGTGATTCCTGCCTCTTTGGACCTCTGCGTTCTTACCTACTACTCAGCGCGTCGCGTCGCAGCCTGAGCGTGACCTCTCGTAACCTTCCTTGCGCGCGAATTCCCTGACAGCTGATCCAGCGCCAATTTGTCGTAGTTCTTACGGCCTATACGGTTTGATCTTTTATTTACTTTGTTGTGCGGTCTGTTCAGTTGTTTACTAAATAACTACTTGTGCTGTGTGTAGAAAACTATCTAAATTAAGTTCTCATTATGGCAGAATTAAAGGCACTTTTGCAACAACGCAGTTCAATAAAAGCAAGAGTTACTAACTTTTTTAAGTACTTGGAAAAAGTAATTGAGAAAAAGAGTCTTACTAAACAGTTACTTTGTGAACTTGAATTAAAATTGTCGCGTTTTAAAGAATTATTTAACCAGTTTGATGAATTAAAATATAAAATTGAAATCTTGGCTACAGATATTGAGGAGCAGATAGAGGAACATGAGTGTATAGAAAATAACTTTTGCAATCACATATCAGTGGCTCAAAGCCTAATTGACTCAAATGCTACAGAAGCTTTACCTGAAAATGCTTCTTCTGCCTCATCAGCTGCTGGCAATAATAACTTAAATTGTAACATCAAACTGCCTACTATACAACTGCCATCCTTTGATGGTAACTATATTAAATGGATGGAGTTCAGAGACACCTTCGACTCTCTGATCAACAAAAATAACTCTATTCCTGAAATAAACAAATTTCACTATCTGCGATCCTCGCTTGAGGTAGGCGCAGCAAATGTTATAAAGTCACTTGAGTTTACCGCAAATAATTACAGTTTGGCTTGGAAGCTTCTTTGTGAACGCTATGATAACAGTAGAATTCTGATTAATAACCACTTAAAGGCACTATTTAACTTTGACACTATTAACAAGGAATCTTTTCGGTCCTTGAGATATATGATTGACTATTACTCAAAAAATCTGCGAGCTTTAAACAGCTTGAATGAACCTACGTCTCAATGGGACACTCTAGTTATCTTTATGATGGCGTCTAAACTAGATGGCGCCACAAGTCGCAAATGGGAGGAACATCGGAGCAACTTAAATTCTTCTCCGACTCTTGAAGAATTTTATAATTATTTGCGTAGCCGTGCTGACGTTTTGGAAACGGTTCAGTATACTAAAAATGATATTAATAAATCTGAAAAACCCCTACAAATGCACTATAAGGAAAATAAACATGTAAAAGCTTTTGTGGCCTCCTCTACCGATGAAAGTAAAAACTGTGTTGTGTGCTCACAAAGTCATCTGCTTTACAAATGTGATAAATTTAAATCCATGTCTTTAGATGCTAGATTAAATATAGTATCGAGGCACAATTTGTGCCAAAATTGTCTTCGCCCTGGTCATCATTCTACTAACTGTAAGCATACTCCTTGCAAATTCTGCAACAAAAAACATAACTTACTATTACACAAGCAATATAGTAGTGCCAACTTACCTGCGGGTACTTCTCATGCAAGTCCTCAAGTATCAGCCTTTCAAGTGGCAGCTCCTCCTCAAGCGTCTATGCCTTATGTGGTGTCTGCTGAAGCAGCACCAACTACACTGACCGGTCCTGGTCATAGCACTACTCACTCTTACCCAGTGTCTCTCTCAGCAGTGATACCTGGTCAGGTACTTCTCTGCACTGCTGAAGTGGAATTGTTTAATCCTAAAACAAGTAAAACTTTGATTGCTAAAGCTCTTCTTGACGTTGGAAGCCAGTCTTCCTTCATATCTGAAAAAACACAAAAGAAAATAAATCTTGTTTGCTCGCATACAAGTCCTATATCTATATCTGGTATAAATAACAGCCCAATGGACACTAATAAAATCTGCAATATTGAGGTTAGGTCACGTGTCAATTCTTTTAAAATTAATGTGTCTTGTCTAGTAATTCCCGAGATAACTGGTCAATTACCTAGCATTGAAGTTGACTCCTCGCGTTTTGACCTCCCTATCTCTATAGAGCTAGCAGACCCTAGTTTCTACCTGCCCTCTGAGATTCATGTTTTATTAGGGGCTGATGTTTTCTGGGACCTTGTCGGCGCAAGGCAAATTAAATTGGGTAAAAATAAACCAACTCTGCAAGAATCCACATTAGGATGGCTCATTTCTGGTCCAACTGGACAGACTGCTAGCTCTACTACGCGTTGCAATTTTTCTAGAGAGATTCGAGAATCACTTGCCAAATTCTGGGAACTTGAAGACATTCCCAATGCTACTTGTAAACCTAAACTATCTAAAGATGAGGAGTACTGTGAAACTCATTTTGTTAAAAATACTATCCGCTTAAATGATGGCCGCTTTAGTGTCAAACTTCCCCTTCGTGAAAACCCAGAGGATGCTCTAGGCGACTCTTTTCATATCGCCAAAACGCGTTTCTATAATCTAGAAAGAAAGTTAACTAAATCTAATACAAAGAATGAATATACTTCCTTTATAAAAGAATATGAGGCATTAGGGCACTTAACTGAAATTACTCGTCCTAGCTTTGGATACTACATACCCCACCACGCTGTGATTCGTGACAGCAGCGAGACCACTCGTCTTAGAGTAGTCTTCGACGCGTCTTGTAAGACTACTTCGAATAAATCTTTAAATGACATCCAGATGGTGGGGCCTGTAGTGCAAGATGACTTGATGTCGATTTTACTTAGATTTCGAATATATGCTTATGTGGTCACAGGTGATATTGAAAAAATGTACAGACAGGTGCACCTAGATAAATCTCAGCGTCACCTGCAACTAATTCTCTGGAGAGATGATGAAAGTCAGCCTCTCAAAGTCTTACAGCTTAACACTGTGACCTATGGAACCGCTTCGGCTCCATACTTAAGTACAAGGTGTCTGGCTCAACTAGCAGCGGAGTGTCAAGATGAGGCCATTGCCAACACCATTAAATACCATTTTTATGTTGATGACCTCAGTACAGGATCTAACTCAAAATCTGACTTGAAGACTACTGTCAAGAGTGTTATACAAAAACTTGCTGAAGGTTGCTTTCCACTGCGTAAATTCCGTACTAATTGTCCCAATATCTTTCATGGCATTCCCACTACTACTCAACCTCAGGACTTCAGTAAGGAGTCATCTGTGTTGGGGCTAAAATGGGCTCCTAACTCTGACACTTTGCAGTTCTCTGTTAACACTGATAATATAACTAATGTAACAAAGCGCTCCATTTTGTCAAATTCTTGCAAAATCTTTGACCCGCTGGGTCTTCTATCAGCATGTACTATATTTCATAAAATAATACTTCAAAAACTATGGTTGCTGGATGTGGGCTGGGATGATCCCATTCCAGACGAAATAAAAAATACCTGGCTTGAGTTTCATAATAAAACTAAACATTTTGAACAAATTCAAGTGTCGAGACACACTCTTTGTAAATCTCCTAATAAAGTAGAAGTGCACTGTTTCACAGATGCATCGCAGGATGCTTACTCTGCATGCATTTACTTAAAATCTACTGATGACTCTGGCAATGTTTCAGTCAATCTACACTGCGCTAAAACTAAAGTGGCTCCCTTAAAGTCAGGAACTATACCGCGTTTAGAACTACTAGGAGGTTTACTTGGTGCTCGATTACATGCAAAATTTATACAGGCATCTAATATGAACCTTATTTCACGCTCTTTATTTTGGACTGATTCAACTATCTTGTTAGGGTGGTTACATACTCAACCTAAAACACTAAAAACTTTTGTTAATAACCGAATAGACGAAATTCGGGACTTAACTGACAAAAATGCATGGCATCATGTACCTACAGATCTTAATCCTGCTGACTTAGCCTCTAGAGGTATTCAACCAAATCTTCTTCCCAACAATAAACTCTGGTGGCACGGTCCTGAGTTCCTGGGGAAACCTGAGAATGAGTGGCCTCAGTATAGACACAATCCTGAGCCTTTACCTGAAATAAAAAGATGTTTTACTGGTCAAACTAGATCTGATTCTGTCATTCCGTTTGAAAAATATTCAAAGCTCTATAAACTTCAAAGAGTATTCGCTTATGTACTAAGGTTTATAAACAACTCAAAAAATAAAAATAATAAACTAACTAAGGAACTTACCTGCCCGGAATTAAACCAGTCACTTACACTTTTAGCTAAGGCATCTCAAAGGGAATCATTCGAAAAGGACATTAACTCACTAGAAACTAATAAATGTTTAAATCGAAGGTCGTCAATTATCTCCTTGAATCCATTCTTAGACGATAATGGTGTTCTGCGAGTCGGTGGACGTATCGTCAATGCGGTCCATTGTCCATACGATAAAAAACACCCAATCTTATTGCACCCTAAACATACTTTCACAAAAATGTTATTTATAAAAGAGCATTCTCGTCTATTACATTGTGGACCACAGCTATTATTGAATTCTATTCGTGATCAGTTTTGGCCCACAGGTGGCATATTATTGGCCACAGCTACCGTAAGGAAATGTGTCACTTGTCAAAGGTATCAGTGTAAAGCTTTATCTCCACTAATGGGTAATTTACCGAAACCTCGAGTAACTCCTGCTCCACCGTTTGAGACTTGTGGCACCGACTTTGCCGGTCCATTTCTAATCCTAAATAGGAAAGGTCGAGGCGCTAAAACCTCCAAATGCTACTTATGCGTATTTGTTTGCTTCTCTACTAAAGCTGTACACTTGGAGGTTGTTAGTGACCTAAGCACCAGTGCTTTTATTTTGTGCCTTCGTAGGTTCATTTCAAGACGTGGGAAACCTCATACTGTCTACTGTGACAATGGAAAAAACTTCGTTGGTGCTAATAACGAACTGAACAGACTGTTACAAACTTGTAAGGGGCCGGTCATTGATTTCGCGTGCAATGAAGGTATTACTTTCAAATTCTCACCTGCTTATGCACCTCACTTCGGAGGTATTTGGGAGGCAGGAGTTAAAACAGCCAAATTTCACTTAAAACGTATTGCAGCTAATTCTAGTTTAACTTTTGAAGAGTTATATACACTGTTCACGCAAATTGAAGCAATAATGAACTCGCGTCCTCTAACTTCAATGTCAGCTGATCCTTCCGATCTAGCTCCTATTACACCTGGGCACTTCCTTGTGGGTCGACCTTTGACCTCGCTACCTTCGCCCGTCACCGAGCGAATCAGCGTCAACCGATACGAGCTGATTGAACGCTTGAGGCAACACTTTTGGTCCCGCTGGACCAAAGACTACTTATCCACTCTACAGCAGCGTGTCAAGTGGAAAACTAGCAGACCAAACATAAAAATCGGCGACCTTGTTCTCGTCATGGATGACCAACTCCCGCCGATGAAGTGGCTCTTGGGGCGCATCCACGCTCTACATCCTGGACCTGACGGAATCTGCAGGGTGGTCGACGTGCGTACTAAAGGCGGTATCATCAAAAGATCCGTTTCAAGAATCTGTGCTTTAGAAATATCCCATGAGCTCTTTGAAAGAGAAGCTTTCAAAGGGGGGGAGCATGTTGCCACTGGCAACACTATACCGAAGTAACGTCAGCTGCGCGTGAGATGGTGGGGAGTTCCGGCCGCCATCTTGCTAACTTCATCCGGACGAAAAACACGTCTCTCTTACTTAGATAAAAATGTAAGCTGCATTTTGTTTAAATTAAACATATTTTAAGTTCGGAACGTTTTCCTACTAATAACCCACTTGCTCCGAACATCTACAACATATTAAAAAATCGTGGAAATCGGATTAGATTAAATTTAGGGGTTGAGAAAGGTTATCGCCCGGAGCTAAATTTGTATGGATTCTTTTTGACAGCTACACGATTTAAGCATCGCTTCACCATCCTCTTAAGTGCGAATTATGTACTTAAAGTAAACTAACTTCGCGCTCTAATACTATTTAGGGTTTGGAGTTTTCATATCACAGTATTATTTATACAGGGTGACTTCAAATTGGTAATACAAAACACTTGTTTGTGGCTTAGTTAATGCCACACAGTATAATACATCAACCCCTTTGTTAAAATACATCAACCCCTTTGTTAAAATTAACTGTATTTAATTAATGCTAATTTTCGAACAAAACAAATAATTATAGTCCCAAAGTGTGGTTACACTAATTTTTCAATACAATCTTATTTTCTTTGATAAGTGACAATTACTAATCAAAACACGTTATCTTCATAAATTGCGACAGGTGACGCATAACCAAAGAGGAAAGTGTTCATTTGAAATTCTTTAAACTTCTTTGTTAATTATTATGGTAGGATAACCATGTGAAGCCAACAAAAATAAGATAATTGAAAAATTAAAAAAAAATACTCCTGATTATTTTAAAAGTATGAGACTTAATTGAGGGGCTAAGTTTAGGGGAAATGTGTGTAAAACATTGATTTTGTAAGTATTACCAATTTGAAGTCACCCTGTATTTGTTGCATTCCACAATTTATTTAAACATCATTTATTACTAATTTCAAAATGCAAAAAATATATTGTGTGTGGTACTTATGTGAGGAGAGTTTTAACTTTTTTTTTGCCGTACGGTTTCCAAAGCTCATGGCTCAGATACCGGTTAATGTTTAAATCGGTTTCAGTCATTAACCCCAAACCTGAATCGATTACGGTTCAGGTTAGGATCACCGGTTTGCGAACCGGTTAATTGAAAAACCGGTTTTCGTAGTATTGAGCGAAATCAACCGGTTAATTTGAACATGACACTGCAGTATATGTATATAGATAGAGTGCAGTTTACTATCTCTTTTACACACTAGCTCCAATTTTACGTTGCAGTGTGTCACTCGAAGGTCAGACTCGGCGAGGCGTGACGGCGTAAGTCTGAGTGTAGCCGGTTAGTACAAATTTTATAGCGGTTCTTCAATTTCGTTCTTCCTATTTACCGGTAACCTAAATAATTTAATTTTTTATTGATCTTTTCATTAACCGGTTGATGCAAGATTAAACCGGTTTTAGGAACGATATTAATCGCCATCTTGAAACCGGTTCCCAGGCCTGTCGCAGGCTAGGTATGATGTGCACTGACCGACGGCGATGGCGGTGGGCCGGGCGTCGCCGGTGAGCATCTTGACCTCGACGGAGGCGCGGCGCAGCGTGGCGATGGCGCCGCACACGGAGGGCCGCGGCGGGTCGCACACGCCGCACACGCCCGTGAACGTCAGCGCGTCCAGCGACGCCCCGCGGGCCAGCGCGATGATGCGGAGCCCTGGGAGAACAGGTTACCGTTCAAACCATCTTCTATGCCAATAGCTAACTAACTAACTATCTAACTATCAAATAGATAAAACACCGGTCTAGTGCGAATCGAGGGTTCCGTACCGCCGCACAGTAGGTGTTATTATATTCCGATTTGAATTCGATTTCAAAAACGAATCAGCGACGGTTCAACTTCCACTTGCCTATTTTTTTAATATTTGTTGTTTTCATTCAGAGTTTGAACTATAATAAATACAAATATAAATATAAATATCAGGGGACAATCTCACACAAATTGACCTAGTCCCAAACTAAGCTCTAGGCTTGTACTATGGGTACTAGACAACAATAAACATACTTATATATAGAGAAATAAATACTCAAATACATAGAAAACACCCAAGACTTCGCGCTCATCACACAAATATCTGCCCTTACCGGGATTTGAACCCAAGACCGCTGGCTTCGGAGGCAGGGTCACTCCCAACTAGGCCACCGTGTCGTCAATAATCATACCAAGTTTGACAATTTATGCGACATAAAATGTCAAATGCATATATTATTTGATATATTTTGCGTATTATTTAATATTAAGTAAGGTTCTAGATTAAATATGAAAAAAAAGTAATTTTCAGATTCAAAAAATTACGAAATGAGTGCTAATAAGAACGGCATTATAACACTGTTGTGATGCTATTATGCTACAATGCCTGTCATTACATTACGCAACCGAAAAGTGAATAGTTCAGTATGCAGGTATTTTTGCCCTACAAAAGGTGGTGTAGAAAATGTTTTCATTTATATTGCTATAGGCTAGTCATGAAAATTTTAAGTTTTCGACCTCGAGGGGTGACAACGTTAGCCGCCATCAATACGATACAAATATTCTTTATTGAACACCACACACAAATACAGCATGAAAAGTAAAATACAAATAAAAACTTACTAAGTGAGTCAATAAATCATCATGAAATGAAGGGGTCAAAATTTGTTATTTTTTTTCAATAGTTGACCTTATGACATAAATGTGTATGAGAAGTATTAAGACAATACAAAGACAATTTATTTGTATTTGCATTTGTTTTGTACGTCTAATAGATACAAAGTTAAAAGAGGGAGAAATTTTTAACTGATTGGATTATAATTATAATTTTGATCGTCGATAAGAGACTACCAACCATTTATGCTCATTTTAATCAACTTTGACCGTCAACAGATTTCAAATTGAACTCTTAATCATCTAAGTCACTTTTAATTCAAGATTTATAAACTCTCAGACTGTCTTTCAGACAAATGTAATTGTTATCATAATAAGAAAAACTTACCCATCCGCCCGATATTATAAGCTTCGCTCATGAAATCGTTCTGCTTATCCTTGGTAATAGGTGAATAGTTGCCCGCACTGTCGATGTACTGCGTGCAAAGCGGCAATATCTTCTCGATGGCACCCTTCACGAACACCTCTTCCTTCAGCTTCCCTTCGTTGAACTTCGGTGCACATTTCACCACCATCATCTTGGTTTCTGAGCTGTTGGAAAGAATAAGACGAGTTCGTTTCATACGTACATACATACATAAGGTCACGTCTTCACTCCCAGAGTGGGAACGGCAGAGTTACAGAATTACCAACAACTCTAAAAAAGTCGTCTTTAAATTTAAAAAATATGGTTTCACCGGTTTTCTTCATTTTCGAGTGAAACTTGCGAGCGCTCGAAAGTAATAAATCGACCCCAAGGTCATGTTTTTAATTTGTAAAAGTCTTTATTTCTCACCTGAACGGTATCTCGTGCAACTTAACGTACTGCTCCCTGATATCATCCATCCCGTTCTTCATAGCGGCGGCTAGTAAAGCGCCCTCTGTGGGCTGACCGTACAACGTCTCGTCGCGGATCACGGCGTTATTACATAGCACACCGACCTAAAAAAAAAAAAACCTAAGTCCTTTTGGCTAACAATATAAACTCGAAATAAAAACCAGACTGGAGACTAATTTAATGCTTCCCACGTTAAGTAGTAACATTAGATAAGCTAGAGTGGGGCATCTGACTCTGGTCACATACATACATATGAACATTGACAGTTAGACTCATTACCTCATAAACCAGTAAAAAAATAGATTCAAATTTTATTTGATAAATAGAGATAATTTTAGGGATGAGTTGGCCATTGTACGTGTTAATATTAAGTTCAGAGAGCGTAAGGAAAAATATGATGCATGTTCCCTATTTGAGATAGTGGTTATTGGGTTTGGAGGGCAGAGAGTAAAGCTTGCCTCGAGCATGGTCTGCAGCGCGGCGCGCGCCACGTCGAGGTCGCGGCCCTTGTAGGCGCGCAGCTGCACGTCGCCGCGCGCGCTGTACCCCGCGCCGCGCACCTCCGCGATGTGCCCGCCCGACGTCGACATGCACGTCACTGTCATCTCGTTCTTCGTCAGCGTTCCTAACGGGAAATACCACATTATAGATGCCCGGAAATTCACGATGTAGTTCCAGCAAGATGGCTGCCCGGCACATTACAACACGTACCCTGACAGGTGGATTGGGCGATTGGGACAAGTTTTATGGCCACCGCGTTCCCCGGATCTAAGCCCACTGGACTTTTTTATTGGGGATGTTTAAAAGATAAAGCATGTTCAAAACCAATAAGAAACGAAGAAGAATTACGGCGACGTGTCTTCAACGCAGCCCTAGACATATCGGAAACCAGTTTAAGAAAATTAAACCGAAAATTTATCTGAAGATATCAACTTTTACTGAGGTCATGTTAGGCTGGTTAGGTTGGTCTTAGGCTGGGGCATTTCCGGTGTCACTGTGACGTGCTATTTTTCGAACACCCTGCATGTAAATGATTGGCCCTGGATTATCCTGAAGTTACCCACCAGTCTTGTCGCTGCAGATGACATTGACGCAGCCCAGGGTCTCAACCGTAGGCAGCTTCTTCACGATCGCGTTCCGCTTGGCCATACGCATCACGCCTAGGGCCAAAGTCACTGTCACCACGATGGGGAGACCTGGAATGAGAATGACAAGGTTAGAAAACAGGGCTGATAAAGCATAAAGTATATGCCCATTTTCATCGTAATTACATTATTAACATTATTGTAGCTTTTGTTTTCTTAGTAAGAGCTTTTGTAACGACCCCTACACTTGTAGTTATTGTTAGGCGATGGGGCTTGCATCCTGTCACTAATACACTGGTAAACATTTTAGCCTGATTTTGCAAAATGTGGTTACAGAATAATCAACACGTTTTTTTAGAGTTGTTGATAAATTTGTAGCTCTGCCTACCCCACTCTAGAAATGAAGGCGTGCGTTATGTATGAATGTGAAGGAGCTCCTCGTCGGCGGGGCTCCTGTTTTTGGGTGACTTGGCCCTACGGGCTTGCTGCAAGACTAAAATAACCTAAACCTGTATTTCCGTTGCAATAACAATAGGAAATTATGCAATTCAGATAAATTTATAGCGGAAAATATGCGCTTGGCGGAAATATAATATCTGGCGAAAAATGCGATTGGGTAAAATTTTGAGTAAATTTTATGTGACTAGAAAATTTACAATGCAGGATAATCGAGTTTGGGAAACAATCAGATACACTCGCCGCCTTTACTGTCAAGTTAATAAGAGCTACCATAATGTTAACATTATACGATAACGATACGGTTTAACCCAGTGTAATAAACAATTACAGTGCGATACAGTTTACACTAGCAGAGGTACCAACATTTTAACTAATCGACGCTTTGATGGCCTAGATTTAAGAAAATGTAACAAACTTGGATATGTTCAACAATTTTTTTATGCATATATATGTAGAGGTAACCTTCGGACAAACGAAATAGAGGGCAAATGTTTTTCGGACCATTACCATACATAGACCCTACTCTTTTCTTCTTACCTTCAGGAATGGCAGCCACGGCTAAACTCACGCTGATGGTAAACATCTCCTGCAAGGCTTTTCCTTGCAGCCATCCCGTGACCATGATGAAGCCAATGATGCAGAAGGAGTACAGAGAGAGCTGAGCTCCGAGGGTATCCATGGACTTCTGGAGGGGGGTCTTCGGAGCCTCTTCCGCTTGCATCATTCGAAAGATATCCCCGAATTCGGAGCGTTCACCAGTGCTGACAACGATCCCCTGGAAGAATAACATTTAACTAACACCTACACATATCACACACAAGCGCAAACGCATGGCATATATGTATTCTGCTGCTAAGCCCAATAGCAACAACTTAAATAATCTTGTTGCAAACACAACCTTATTACTAAGAAGAGAGGATTGAATTTACTTCTGCAATTGAATCGGACATACTGTTTTTTGCCTAGGAGGACAGTATTTGTAACATAATAATATTATATTCTTTTTCTTGACCTATTTATTAAATACTACCATAACCCTGAGGAACGACAGAGCTATAACAAGCAAACATTTGACAGACAAAAATTTTTCAGCAGACCTGTTTTGAGCAACATTTGCCCTTTTGCTCTCCTGCAACGCCCACTTTTTTTTGGCAACTCACGTGTCATTTTTATACGTCAATTATAATTGTGTGATTTAAATAAACACTTTATCTATTTATCCTTCTATCTATTTACATAATTTACAAACATATTACAAGATGTGTTTTTTTAACATTTCATCTGTGGCAACTTCACGTGGCAGTTATAACTTTGTCGTACGTTGGGCCAGCTGGACACTTTAGTGCTTTGTCACTTTGGCACAAAGGCGCCTGGGTACAGAAGTGTGGGTACAAAAGGTCGTCAATCTTACACAATTTGCTGTACAGGGTCTGTCCGGATCGCTACCACCATCTTATCCATTAACCACCCGCCGAGCAAGATTTCGCATTGTTGTGTTCCGGCGTGGGGATAAGACAACCGGTGACATTACTAGCATAGAGCCATTCCATCTTGGTCCTCAGGGTTAGCAACGCATTTGAGGTCTTAGGAATATAGTCTTGAGAATTCAAATGTCTTTGGGTCTCAGATTCCACTTGGGCGTTTTCCAAAAAAAGTGTACATCGTTGAGGAGAAAAGTTAAGAAAATTTATCTTTTTCCATTTCGTCACGAAAATTAGCCATACATTTACATACCTACGTTAATTTTCGTGACGAAATGGAAAAGTTAAATTTTCTTAACTTTTGTCTTTAACGATGTACACTTTTTTTGGAAAACGCCCATTTTTCATCAGGTGGCCTGAGTGCTCATGTGCCTTCTCCTTAATATAAAAATATATAAACTGACCTATAGTGCTAAGAAGTCAATCCTGAAACGTCATTGCTAAAACAATATATAACTTATTTTTGGGACAGGTGTAAGGATAGACTACTTACCCTTCCACTATAGTCCCAAACTAAGCTTTAGGCTTGTACTATGGGTATAGACACTTATATAGAGAAATACATACTTAAATACATAAAACTACTAGGGGTCCTGGGTTCAAATCCCGGTAGGGCAGATATTTGTATGATGAGCACGAGTATTCGTTCCTGAGTCTTGGATGTTTTCTATGTTTTAAGAATACATTTCTCTATACAAGTAACTTTATCGTTGTCTAGTACCCATAGCAGGTGAATTCGTGTGACATTGTCCTGTGATTTATTTATTTATTTAAATTAAAGACTCAGAAACAAGTACAGGGTGGCCAGTGAGAGATTTCCGATTTCAAAATTTTATTAAAAAAAGAACTAAAGTATATTAAGCAATACATTTTATTTCATTAAAAAGGTAATAAATGCGGATTTCATTTTTTGAAAATCACATTTTCTAAATGTTGACCTCCGTTGTGAACGCACTTATCCAACCTATTTCGTATATTTTCAAAAACTCTGCTACAAAGTGCACTAGAAATTAAGTTTATTTCAGATCGAATATTGTCTTTTAACTCAGCGATGTTCGCAGGTTGGTTTTTGTAGACGACATTTTTGAGATAGCCCCACAGAAAAAAATCACACGGACTGAGATCGGGTGATCTTGGGGGCCAGGCTATGTCGCCAAACCTGGAGATCAATTTTCCTGGGAATAATGCCCTAACTGCATTCATTGATGGGCGGGCTGTGTGGGCAGTTGCACCATTTTTATTTCAACACCGGGAATCAACCCAGAACCGCTGGGTCACTACAAACTAGGCTAAACGCGTCAAGATACAGTTGCAATCCGGATTTGAACCCAATATCAAACATAGACGTATATACAAAACATGATCTGTAAATATTTTTAATTGGTCACATTAAGAGACAAAGCACAATGCGATTCAGCCATTATGCAAATACGGACTAAGATGTGTTTATAAACATTTTTTATATAAACAAGTATGATATATTTTGAATGGAGGAGTGAAATTTAAATTTACTTATGCGGTCATTAACAGGCCGCATGAATGGCCACGCCCACACAAGAATCAAAAGGGATGGCTTTATGTGCTTCCGCGCGAAGAACGTGAGACAGAGATAGTTTTCGCGCGCTTTGATTACAGCGTCAAATTCATTTAATTGCTACTGACTTTAAAACCACAACATATATAAAGAAACTAGTTTACCAGAATCAAGAAGTTATAAGTACTCAACTATTAAATCAAAAATCATAGTTTGAGATAGCAGGGTTTCGAGGATAGAACAACGATAAACTTGAACAGAAAAATAAACAATTAAATACATGAAACTACTAGGGCTCCTGGGTTCAAATCCCGGTAAGGCAGATATTTACCTACCTAAGGACTTATTGCATGACATACTACACACACTAGCACAATTAACAACAAAGGTAATTGTAAATCGGTGCTAAAGACACACTACCTCGAGTGTGAAGCTCGTATAGATTTTAAGTGATTGATTAATGGTTTTATTTAGTAATAGTTATAGTACACACAATGTAATTAATTTATTTAAATAACAATGTAAAATCGGCTCGAGCAGCGCGACCTTGCCAACTATTAAATAAACCCCCGGGGTTTCCAATAGTGGCACATTTATACACAAATGTATTTGTATCCCATTATTTAATTTAATAAATTAAAAAAAAGTGTGATGAGCACGAGTATTTGTTCCTGAGTCTTAGATTTTTTCTATGTTTTAAATATATATTTCTTTATAAAAGTAAGTTTGTCGTTGACTAGTACCCAAAGTACAAGCCTAGAGCTTAGTTTGGGACTAGGTCAATTCGTGTGAGATTGTCCCGTGATATTTTACTTACTAAATTTCAAAACTGCAATATTTTCTCGCAATTTTCTCGCAATCGAAATTGATCTCAAAAAAAAACCTTTTATCTATCTAAATAAAATAAAAAATAGACTAATCCGCCATGATTATGCTCGAACTACACCCCCTCTTTGCTCTGTTCGGGTGGCTAAACATTCCCTTGATAAACATTTTTTTTTCATTGTTTTCGTATTTCCATTACAATTGTATTTTACTAACAAAACTAATAGAGCAGTGCTTATGATGATAAGACTAGGCACGTATAACGAATTTACACTAGCTGTTAATTGCGAAATGGTTGTAACGTGCTCTTGATAAATATTTAACGACGGTCTATAAGACACGACTCTACATACCACGTTTTTTTTTAAAGTTTGTAGATAACTCACTTGCATATTCACGACTATTTTTTATGGCATGTAGTAGGCGAGTACACAGACCCCCTGTTATGGGGAAATAGGGGGCAGGTAGTAAATAATAATCAGTGATCGGGGAACAAGGTGCAAAACTTGTAAAGCTGACGTAAATGAGAACTTACAACCAGGGATCGTTACCGGTATTCTGACTACCGGTTTTAAATGAGGTATTACCGGTTATAATTGATTTTCACTATTTATACCGCTAAAGCTCTGATTAGCGGTATAATGAATACCGGTATTCAAGTTTATTATCGGTTTAGACAATCGACAACAATACCCCTTTTTGATACTTTACCCCTAAAAACCATAACCAGTAATACCCGTCAGTGTCAATATTCTCGTTTATGTATATGTAAATGTTTTCGGTGCTCTTACAAAAAACTTAGACTCACCTTAGACAAGTCTGAAATTACGGTTCATTAGTCTAATTGACATCTCACTTATCAGGTACAATGAATAGCGGTATTGAATACAGGTATATAATACTGTTAATAGTGAATACATAGCGATAAAAACAAAACCGGAATGACAACAATATCTCTAATTCAAATATAGGTATTATTTTTAGCGGTAATAATTTGACAATGTAAATACAGGTATTAAATAAAACCGGTTTTACAATCCCTGCTTACAACTAAGAAAAATATGAATATTATTGAAAAATAAGAAAATTATTGGCAGATTAGTGTTCAATTTAACTCTATAGAGTCTTGGATTAGTTATATGGATATTAATATTTTAATTCTAATGTAAGTTATGTTAACTTTTGTTAAGGCTTTGCACCCCTTTCCCAGATCCCTGATAATAATTAACTAACCTTAGCATTCCCGCAGCGCACCAGAGTGCCCATAAACGCGATGTTGTCTTTATTGACCCTCCCAGCGGCGGCTTTGTTCGGCATTGCGTTCTTGACAGCCGGCTCCGTTTCGCCGGTGAACGACGACTCATCTATCGCCAGGTCCATCGCGTCGAACAGCCGCAAGTCCGCGGGCACCCGGTCACCAACGTTCAAGTGGACTATGTCGCCGGGGACTAGGTTTCTGGCGAGGAAATGCTCGATGCTTCCTTCGCGCAGGCTGGAACGAAAGTTTTCGTGTATTTTCGTTCACAGGGGCCGTATAAAAATTTGTTACGTTAGAGTTAGGTCAAGTTCTAGACAGGGCAGAGCTGTCTTTAAAGTGCAGAACCAGCTCATGATCAGACAGCGGAAGGTACCCAATGCGAAAGATCCTGGGATCAAGCCGCATACAAATAAACCTAAATACATACATACAATAATGCCCGATGTGCAATAGGATGTACATAGTCAAGGCAATTTAATTTAAACTAGATTGCATGAACATAGGAAACTTTTCTATGTTTGAAAACTCAAAATGGCATTGTAGGGCATAAGTATTTGAACTTTATTTCCTTGCTGCTAGATACAAATTTCCACTGACAAAAATCTTCCTGTTTCTAGCATGTTGTGCCTCACGAGGATATGGGCTAGACTAGCTCATAATAGCGCAAGTTGGATGAAGCTTGTAGTCATATTACCCAACCGCCCCTGTTGGGTAATAAAATGCTGCAGAAGGAAGGAATAAATCAACGTCACAATGTCAGTAAGCAGAACATTGTTACATAAATAAATATCAGGGGACAATGTCACACAAATAGATCTAGTCCCAAACTAAGCTCTAGGCTTGTACTATGGGTACTAGACAACGATAAACATACTTATATATAGAGAAATAAATACTTAAATACATAGAAAACATCCAAGACTTAGGAACAAATATTCGCGCTCATCACACAAATATCTGCCCTTACCGGGATTTGAACCCAGGACCGCTGGCTTCGGAGGCAGGGTCACTCCCAACTAGGCCACCGTGTCGACAAATACAACAAAACGGTTTTGATTGGCTGTTGTACAGAGCTTGTTTAATTCAATTTATTTACGACCAACATTGGATCAATGTAAAAACGAATTCTTATGTTAGTGCTTGTACATGGCCGATTAATTATTTATTCCCGTGGACATGTCGCATGCCGCAGTTAATTATATACAGGCAATCAACCCTGTTCGCGAGCATGTTCAGGATGCTGTTGGGGCTGGCCCGCACCCTGCGCACGAAGGCCGCGGCTCGCTTGCGCTTGGCATGGTTAGAATACATATTTTTACCAGAGTTGGTTTTACAGCACATGCTAAATTGGGAGCGTTTCGAAATAATTATCACTACTATATCGCCTCTTTTCCTATGTTTCCCGTGTGGTTGCCGGGTTAGAATGTCCACTCCATGTCTTCCCGTGGATGTCGTAAGAGGCGACTAAGGGAATAAGTTCTTGTAGTACTGATAGGCGATGGGATGCAACCTTTCACTAATACTCTGGTAAACATCTAAGCCCACTTGTGCAAAATGTGGTTACAGAATTACCAACAAAACTTTTTTGAGTTGTTGGTATTTCTGTAGCTCTGCCTACCCCTGGGAATGAAGGCGTGATGTTATTTATGTATGTATGTAGTTATTAATGTCAATCAATGTTTTTCTTCCTTTTTTTGTAAGGACCTAAAGTAATGGATAGTAGGTATATGATAATTACCAGTTACATGACGGCGGCACAAGTTTGTTGAGCTCCTCCAGCGACTTCTCCGAGCGGTACTCTTGCACGAAGGCGACGGTGACCACGATCATGATAGCCACCGTGATGGAGATCGCGTCGTCGTACTGACGCATGATGACGCTCACCACCGCTGATCCTGTAAAAATAAATATTTGAATTCAACATCTTGAATGTTAGTGATAGGTAATATAGCGTACCTACATTGCGAAGGCGATGAGTTGCTACATTACTGGACTACTTTGAAGCTACGCAATGTAACCAAACGACGTTTTTTTTGTTATTCCCATCTTCCAACTTATCCAACACAGGTATATGGCAAAATTTATGGAAATTTTGGATACCCGGGTTGGATAGATTGGAAGATGGGAACCTTTAAAGTATACAGCTACTTAAAGCCGACTGTACATGATCAAGGCAAACATAAACCCGCGTGAGGGAGACATAACTAAGTTTCGAATATTTTAACTCGATATTGTCTGTAAATTTTGTTTCGGTTGCGACTATAATGAACCTTGTCCGGTCATTACGAATGCTACAGTCGAAAAATCACAAATCACTTCGCTACGCTCATTATGCGACGATGAATGCGATAAAATGCAAAAACCGGCCAACTACGAGTCGGACTCAACAACAAACAAAAAAAAAAACAACAAAAGCAAAATAATCATCTACTTTTGCTGTCGATAACACACGAGCACAAGGATTAGGCACACATAATTCTCCACACTATAATATCAAGACTGTTTGTAAGACCTCAAATGCGTTGCCCATCCTGAGGACTAAGATGGAATGCCTCTGTGCTAGTAATTTCACCGGTTGTCATATCCCCACGCCGAAACGCGACAATACGAACACTGCTGCTTGGCGTTAGGTTAATGGATAAGATGGTGGTAGCGATCCAGATGGACCCTGCACAGGGTCCTACCACCACTAAAACCATCACGATGTCGTATGAATTCACCACATCTAGGTCTCTATTCTTCTTGGTAAAACATTATCGTATTGTTCACGCTATGATAGCTCTTATTTACTTGACAGTAATGGCGGTCAAGTTAAAAACAATATAATACGTCCCTTGTACGGTCATCAACGTAAATTTAAGACCCATTGCAAAAAAAGCTGCTTGAAGTTGTCAATGTCCTTAGAGATGCTAAGTCATTTATAACTAAGAGGAAACTCAACCTTATTGCTGTAAATGTCAAGAGTGACTTTGGACCTAAGGTGGGTCATTAATTTAAGTCTTTGACCGTACATATTTACACAAACGTTACGCAAATGGAAAGCTAAAACGGTTGATCTATTTTACTAATTCAGAACTATAAACCATTTGATTAATATACTCTATTAAATTAAAATATCAATACTTGGCAGTGAATCTAAATATTAGGATAGAGTAAACGCCATTAGTACGATTAATTAATTAAGTACTTTAACAAATTCATAACCTACTCGTCAAAGACACACATGTCAAAAGTAAGTTATCTATCAGTTAATATCGTAGAGCACTCTTGTCGCTTTCATAATTGCATTACGTATTTATGAAAGGTTAATGGGTCGCGTTAGGAGCAACAGAGTCAACCCTGGAATGAGTTAGGCGACTAATTTCAATATTGAAAAATTACTAGGAATAAAAATGTCGACATCTTATATAATGTCGAAAAATAACAACGACTAGAATTATTTTTGTCGATGTATAAAAATGTCGACATATAACAATGACCATCTGATTTTTGTCGATGCATAAAAATGACGACAGTGGGTAGTAGGAGCTCCGCGGTAGCTGAGCTTCGTCGACACTCTTTTTCAAATCGATTAGACAGTGTTGACGGAGCCCCGCTGACGCGGAGCTCCTATTTCTGAGTGGTTTGGAGCTCCGGGCCTGCTGCAAAACTAACATAACCTAAACCTACCTAGCCCCTGTTCCACTAAACCCCCCGAGTCTTAATTCCATTTCGACATTATTATACTTCGTCATTGTTTTACTTCGTCGTTATTATTACTCGACATTTTTATACTTCGACTTTTTTATGTTTGGAAAATCGTCATTATTATACCTGGTCATTTTTCAATATAGACATTAGTCGAATAAATCTCTGGAATAGCACATATGCAACTTTTTATGTTTTATCTTTTGGGAAATAGGGTTTCATTTATATCTATAGAGAAAACACGCGCTCATCACACATATATTTGCCCTTACCGAGGACCGCTAGCTTCGGAGGCAGGGTCACTACCAATTAGGCTAACGCTACCTTCCTAAGCTAATAGGGAGTATCTCAAGTAAAATCCTGTAGTAATATCAACCTTATCACTAACAGAATAGAATAAAAATATTACGCTTATAAAGTATAACCATAAGAATAAATACTAATAGAAGGGCACCTTCGGTGTCGTTGTATGGATTTAACAGCAAAGCCATCAAATAAATAAATAATTACCTACAGCGCCCCACGCCCCGCCTTACCTCTCTCTCGCCTGTCGCAAAATTAGGGTTGTCAGAAGCAGAGATGGGCATTAATCGATTACTTTTTTAATCAACTAATTAATCGATTAAACAATCAATCATAACAAAATTAATCATGATGAACTAAAACAGCATTAAATCAATCGACGGAGATTCGAATAACGATTGATCAATCGTCATTTAATAGACAATTTTTTACGATTTAATCTCGATTAAAAATTGGATCACAAGCGATACAAAAAAGTCAATATTAAAACTGATGTTTAGACACAATGAGCGTTTGAACGGCTCTCTTCAAAAACTAAACACTATATTCCCATTACTTAAGCTGTAGCATTCTGTCAACGTAACTCGACACTTAGACTTACAAAAGAAACTTATTTATCCCTAATATTAATCGATAAACAAATAATCTAATTAATTAATCGAATAATATTCCGTCGCTGGTAATTAATCGACGATTAATTTAATCGTGACTAAATTAATCGAAACTATTTCGACTAAGATTATTCAATCGTCATTTCTAATCTTTAATCGCGATTAAGTAGGTTAATCTATTTTGCCCATCACTGGTCAGTAGTATATATAAAACTAACTGAGCCCGCAACGAATTAGTTTGTTTACGTGTAAAACTATACGATAAACCATAACCTTTTTTTTTATACAAGCGGAGTGGGATAAAAATTACCCTAATTATTTTACGTCTCAGAGGTGTCCTTCAGAGGTGTCTTTGTGTCAGAGGTTTTTAGTTAAAAGTTGCAGTTTTTAATAAAACGCTTATCTGGTACTCTTATCAGTGACGTAATAATAGGTACTAATAATATATGTATACCGAGAGCAAGATCCTGAAGGCGAATCGCATTTTTTTACTGTAATGTTTTGAAACAAGTATTGTTATATCTAAACAAAAAGTGCACAGGTAAATAATTGGTGAGGATGAAGTTACCCTTCTAATAGTATTTATTCTTATGGTATAGCCTCAAGTGTTCCTTTACCCTTTAACTTACCTTGTGAACCTTATTTAGTGTTTTAAAATGCTAAAAGTACACGATAAGAACAAAAACGAACCAATATAGAGCTATGTTCGTTACTTGGGTATGCCAAAATCTATCTCTGTGCCGAATTTCATCCAAATCCGTTCAGCTGTTCTGGCGCGATTAATAAACATTTTTTTAATGGCAAACGAGCATACAGGCCACCTGATGGTAAGTAGAAACTGTGACCCATAGACATTCGCATTCACAGGACTGCCTAAGACCGCAAATGAGTTGCCAACCCTGAGGACTAAGATAGAATGCCTCTATGCAAGTTATTTCACCGGCTGGCTTATCCCCAAACTGGAATACAACAATGCGAACACTGCTTTTTGGCGGTAGGTTACAAACACCCAAACATTCGCACTTATATTATAATATTATAAAGAAGTAAAATTATATCTATGTTTTGAATGATGCGTTGCGATACGTTTTATAACTGAACAGTTTATGTGTGTATATTTGTCCCTTCCGCTCCATAGAACTTCATCATCATCATCATCATATCAGCCGAAAGACGTTCACTGCTGGACTTAGGCCTCCCCCAAGGCTCTCCACTTAGACCGGTCTTGTGCCTTCCGCGTCCATCGCGATCCCGCGATTCTTACGAGGTCGTCGCTCCATCTTGTTGGAGGCCTACCAACAGCTCGTCTCCCGGTCCGTGGACGCCATTCGAGAACTTTCTGGCCCCATCGGCCATCAGTCCTGCGAGCAATGTGCCCCGCCCACTGCCACTTAAGTTTCGCTATTCTTCGGGCTATGTCGGAATGTAACATGAAACATGTGTGATGGAACTTGTGAGGTGTAAAATTTATAATGCGACCTCCCCGTGGTGTTTATGCGTCAATAACGTCGAGCGGGTCATCGACCTTGCACATGCGCTCTCGTCACACCAGCGTTTCAACTATTCGCAAACGCCGTACTGTGTCAACATTCCGACTAGAAATTAACATAATATATAATATTAACTGGACGATGTCAACGACTCCGTAAGTATCTATGCTTAGAATTTGATTGTACTGTGTAGAAACACAAATGGCATTTGGTAAGTTTGTATAAAGAGTATTTATTTTATTTATTTATTTATTTTTATTTTATGGCATTGAGGAGGCAAACGAGCACACAGGCCACCTGATGTTAAGTGGAAACTGTGACCCATAGACATTCTAAAGACTGCAAATGCGTTGCCAACCCTAAGGACTGTTTTTAAGGTTTTTTTTTTCAGCGCCTACGGATGAATTTTTTGAAGTTATTAAGAGGACCTCAAAAACACAAAGATATATTTAATTTATGCTGATTAATAATATCGGAGTCGAGACATTACATTTACATTTTCAGTTTTCGGTACTAAAAGTACACTCAAATATCAATGTTAAATATCTCGGCTCTGATGAACTTAAGATTATGACATTTTGAAACGAAATCTGTTTATTTTGAATAAATCTATCATAATTGGCCACTTTTACGAATGGCCGTTCACAAACAAAAATACACGACTTTTATAAATGACAAAACTTTTACCTAAACCCCTTTATCGAAAGTGAGATGTGTATTAATATCCGTATTCTGTTTCCATACATATTTCATTGTGCGTGTATGGGTAAGGACCAAATAGTTGGACCATAGTTAATAGTTAACCATACAAACAACAAAAGTGAAAAAAGTTCCGTTGTGACACGAAAATTATCCCTACAAATATAATGGCTAATTTTCGTGTCACAACGGAAAAGTTTCACAGAAAACTTAATTGAGTTAGTTAGCATGGGACAACCTCACTCAAATTTTCTTAGTCCCAAACTAAGCTCTGGACAACTATAAACTTACTTGTAAAATAGAAAAATACATACTTAAATTAGTAGACAACATCCAAGACTCAGGAACAAATACTCACGCTCTACACAATTTTATCTGGAATCCTGAAATACCTGTTTATATGCAACTTTGTATCTTACCCTTATCCGTTAAAACACGCTTTTTTGCATTAATACCAACAAAACAGTAGATAATTAGGTTAGTGGAAATTAAACTCGTTATTGGAGAGTAGGTATGGGTTTAACTGTTGTTTGATGACGCGAATGGCCTAGTTTGTTGTGAGTGGATTCGACTCCCGGTAAGGTCAATTACTTGTGTAATGAGCGCGAGTTTTTTGTATGTAAGTATGTACAGTCGATGTTATAAATATGTTTACGCATTAGTACCTTATCACTTTCATTCACTGAGACAATTTAATATATCATATATGAAAAGGTATCAGTGAATGAAAGTGACAAGGTACTATAGTTTTTACATATTTATGACTTCGACTGTACATACATATACATACATTACATCACGCGTTCACTCCCAGAGTCGGGTAGGCAAAGCTATAGAAACACCAACAACTCTAAAAAAACTTGATGATAAATCTGTATGCACAATTTTCACAAATAGTCTTAGATATTTACCAGTGTAATACTGACAGGTTACAAGCCCATTACCTAACCGACAAATCTTTGACAAATGCATCGTTCCCCAACCTATTCATTTGCCAACCCGCTTCTTTAAAAGGATTTTTGTAGAACTAACCTAACCTAGCCTATAGAGTTCTACACGATGGTCTTGAAATAAATCCAGAATTATTTACAGTTTCGGAAAAAAACGCGGATTGTTAAATGATATGTTTGTGAAACGTTGGTTATGAAATGAGCGGGTCCCCCCCTTAAGACACCCACGGGAAGACGTGGAGTGGCACTATTCTAACCCGACACCACACAGATATCTAAGTATGTATTTCTCTACTAATGTATATTCTTCTTCTTATAGTGCCTAAAGTACAAGCCTTAAATTTTGGACCGGGTTAATTTGTATGAGATTGTCCCCCGACATTTATTTTTATTTATAAACTTGTACGAAAACATCGCGAAAGTTTAAGACAATAAATTTTAAGAACATTCATTTTGAACAATGTTTATTTTGCAAGAAATCCTCACTGGCTATTTTAGATATTTAAATCTATATATAAAACAGGGCCTCTATTCAGGTGCGTTAAAACAATATCGTGTTTGACACGTTTAAGAATCGTTTATATCACAGTCGCCATTATTGTAAATGACAAAACGTTGACAATACGGAAACAGGTCAAAAACGATATCGTTATTACCTTGTAGAGTTCCAGCCCAGATGTATTACTGACAGACAGACATCACTGATCGAACTAATAAATAACGCATTGAAATTCGGAATTCATGGGTACATACTACAAAGAAGGAGATTTTTGTCATGGGAATTTGAATCTACCTGCAAGAAAATAAAGTGCAACTACGTTTGCTCTAAAATGTAATTTTCAATTAAGAAACGAATAAAAAAGAACTTTATACTCATTACAATATAGTTTAAAAATAATTGCCTTTGTTATGTACCTCCTACCGCACACGAGGATAAATGTGTTAATTGTCCCAAGCCTAGAATCGAAGCTGAACTAAAGCCAATATATAATCCTCCCAGCCGCAAGTTTCTAAAAATATAAAGTGTTTGCATTTATTTGTCAGGGTTACTGATAGACTATCTACACTAACATTAACACGAATAACTCTGGAAATAGAAAAGAATAGAATAGAAATAATCTATTGAGCGCTTACAGCAACACGTTTAAAAACAAATGACACACATAACACATTAAACATGGCGTTGAAAAGGGCCCCTACTCAGAATTGTGCCGCAGTTTAATAACCAACTTAACCTCGTGAGACCCGGTGTGCCTTAGAAGGTACATAATATGGCAAATTTAGTAAAACTAAATTTTAATGACCATAAAGTTCATTTTTATTTGTTTCAAATTTGAAAATGACATTTAAGAGCAAAGGTAACTGAACTTTAATTTCATCACAGGACAATGTCACACAAATTGACCTAGTCCCAAACTAGGCTCTAGGCTTGTACTATGGGTACGAGACAACGTTAAACATACTTATATAGAGAAATATATAATTAAATACATAGAAAACATCCAAGACTCAGGAACAAATGCTCGTGCTCATCACACATCTGCTCTTACCGGCATTTGAACCCAGGACCCCTAGCTTCGAAGGCAGGGTTACTACCAACTAGGCTAGCGTGTCGTGTATGTATGTATGTCTATGTGAAAACCGCATCAATAGTAGTTTATGCAACCGATGTATAATGAGAGACCTTAAAATACGAGTGTGGTTTTGGAAAAGGATCACACGAATGTTTCAAGGCCTAATTATGTACAGTAGCATACAATACTTTATCTACACACATATCATAAGTTTAGAATTATTCTGCTTTCGTAACAGCAAAAAACCAACAAACAAATGACAACAATAATGGCGGCAATTCGATCCTCCGTCAAGGCGAATGTTTTTTTTTAAATCATAGACAAACGAATGAAGTCCCTATTCTCAAGTCACTCGAGATCAATCGTCGTGCGGTTTATATTTAAAAAACTAGAATACTAGAATACTAGAATAGGGACCCCTCTTGAGTTTTGACAGCTGTTCCAAATTTAAACTCCTTACCAAAATCTATACTGTAATAACATTACAGTACAGATTTTACCTACTACCACAGACAAGAAAGTTCTCATAGTAAAATTGGTTGTAATAATGCTGGTCATTTCATGCGGGTTTTGAACGCATAATAGAGGACTTATGATATGTGTGTAGATCAAATCTATTACGTGGTTTTAGAAGGGAGTTAACGGATACACAAACAGACAGACGCGGCTAGCGACTTCGTTTTATACTGTTTAGATATTCATACAAAATAAACACAGCCAATATACAAACAATACGCAGTTTACTGCACAGAATTGCATGAGTCACGGTGAAACTCGGGCTGCAAATAATCGAAAATGCCAAGCATCCAACACACAGGTGCGATATGACTTACCTAGATTTCCAAATATCTGGTCATTATATTTTATTTTTAAACGCCGAGCCAAAAACGTCCGTCTGTTTCCATCTGCGTGTCTGTATGTCCGTGGGGAACTGCGATTAGTTCCCAAATGGATGGACCCAAATCGAAAGCAATTTAACCGTTTGAACCGTATAACCCTTTACCAAGCAGAGGCTCTATATTGACCACATAGGTTTAGCTACAATTTCCATCTTAGTACCTTAGTTTAGGGTTCAAATCTGATTCAATATACGCGAAAAGTTACTTCCTCTGAAAGTAATTCCCAACATGTACATAACTTGGATATGTATTGCATTCCATGAAAAGGGACGTTTTCAAAAAAAATGTACATAGTTAAGGGCTATAATTAAAACAAAAATTAATTGATTCTTTTGTGTAACGAGTGTTACCCATAGGTATAGAGTTTTATGACTAACTTTCGTTACACATAAGACGCGATCGCGATTTGAAAATGATGACAAAGACGTAAATGAAAATTTTCTGTGTCAATAAATTAAAAAAAAAACGAAAAAATACGCCAAACAAAAAAACACAAAATGTCAACACATATGAAACGAAAAAATATTTTCGACCGCTCATCAAAAATTACGTGTTTGCATTAGACACGGAATTATTATTTTTTTAATTAAAGATAATGAGTTTATAAATAATTATAGCTTATAATAACATGACGTAATACGGGCATATTATTAAGTAATTTTAGGAATTATGAAGAATTTCCGAAAAACTAACCCATTTTTTTGAAGAGATACCTTTTTTTTTAATTGATTGAAACACAAAATTTTCATACACGTCATCGTCATAATTTTTAATTCACGATCGCGTCCTTTGTGTAACGAAAGTTAGTCATAAAAACTATATGGGTAACTCTCGTTACCCATATAGTTAACACGAAATGCTCTAGGATTAAAAACCCTTTATTTCATTTAAATAGACCTCATATGAGGCGAGATATTTCACTTTATTCCGATAGGATTGGCATCAATCTTAATGAAATGGCGCCAATTTTTTTGTATATTTGTGTCAGTGAAATTGCATCTAGTTTCATCCCTATTCGTTTGTGCACCTTATCCAGGGAAACACTGTGTGCATTTATCCCATGGGCAAACCGCTCGATCATGTGTAGAAACATTTACAACGTATATATAACCATTTGCTCACGTTCTCCGCCGCCGCCACTGCATGTAATGTTTGTAATGGATCTATATTTTCTGCCATAGATATTTTTAGTCATAATGTGATTTAAGTCATAACGTATTTTTTAACAAACTAACAACCAAACCTTGTCTACACGTTGGATATTTAAGAAATTCTGAAAAGTTTACGGTCCCAGCCATGTATCAATTATGACTATGAATAATTATGTCAACAATTACATTATGACCAAAAAAGTTATGGGAAACAACGGGCTCCCGTTTGCAATAGTTTCAGAAAAGACTGGATTTATATTTTTGCTATTTTGACCATCATTAGTTACTAGGCAGATGTGTAGTTAATTTAATATTCCTTCATACACAAGAAGTGGGTTTAGCATTGTTTTACTGCTGTCAACATTATCAATGTTCAAAAAAATTATGTTTGTGCAACGTGTCAAGCTTGACTTCTTATTATTCTAGTACTATAGACTATTTATTGGGTAAGGCTTTGAGCTATAGGGACTGCAGTCCAAAGCAAATAGGCCTTCATTCCCAGAGTGGGGTAGGCAGAAATAGCGAAATACCAACAACGCTAAAAATACATCAGGCCAAGAAGTTTACTAGTGTATTAGTGACAGGTTGCAAGCCCATCGCCTAACAGTACTACAAGTCCTTACGAGTATGCGCATATAGACTTCAGATGCTCCGAGGTCGGTTTGAGAGCATTGAAATTTATACCTTTTTAGGGTTCCGTAGCCAAATGGCAAAAAACGGAACCCTTATAGATTCGTCATGTCTGTCCGTCTGTCCGTCCGTATGTCACAGCCACTTTATTCCGTAACTATAAGAGCTATACTGTGGAAACTTGGTAAGTAGATGTATTCGGTGAACCGCATTAAGATTTTCATACAAAAATAGAAAAAAAACAATAAATTTTTGGGGTTCCCCATACTTAGAACTGAAACTCAAAAATTTTTTTTTCATCAAACTCATACGTGTGGGGTATCTATGGATAGGTATTCAAAAATGATATTGAGGTTTCTATTATAATTTTTTTCTAAACTGAATAGTTTGCGCGAGAGACGCTTCCAAAGTGGAAAAATGTGTGTCCCCCCCCCCGTAACTTCTAAAATAAGGGAATGATAAATGTAAAAATAATATATGATGTACATTACCATGCAAACTTCCACCGAAAATTGGTTTGAACGAGATCTAGTAAGTAGTTTTTTTTTAATACGTCATAAAAACATTGATCAAAGCTACAACGAACTTTTATATTATGTTACTTGCTGCTACGGAACCCTTCATGGGCGAGTCCGACTCGCACTTGGCCGCTTTTTCAATTGGAATAGCAAAAAATATAGGTACATTGATAAATTTAATAACTTCTTGCGTCTCGTCCGCCGGTTTGCGTAGGCCTTTACTGCTTGGCAGAATCGCCATTTACATTTCTCTACGGAGCTGGTATCGCTAGTAAATATTAACTCTTAAAGCAGTGCAAATAACTATAACCACAAAGTTCAATCCAATCTCACCCGGCTTAATATTCTGATGAAGTTAACTCAATTAATCTGAGTTCAAGGGATTCGGCCGCCTCGGCCGCGCTCGCCAGGCATAATCTTATTAAACTAAGAGCTTACGCCAGTAAAGGTAATTAGTTAATTACTCTCAGTTCTCTAAAAATCCATCATTTTCTACCAAAGAAACAACGCAAGTAACTCGACAAAATAGATACAAGTACAGAAAGCGCTCTTTCTAACAAAACAACGTAAATGGTCATTCATACGTGTGTTATACTCGCCAGACTATTAATTTTAGTCCATGCGGTCCATTTGACTATACTTTAAGAAAATTGGATCATATTATTAATATAGTGAGTTTCGAGAAACGGGCCCTTAAAAGCCGAGAATTAGAATGAGCAACTTATGGGTCGTTTTCAAAAAAATTGTACATAGTTAAGGGCTTTAATTAAAACAAAACTTAATTGATTCCTTTGTGTGACGAAAGTTACCCATACAGGTTGTATGACTAACTTTCGTTATACAAAGGACGCAATCGTGATTTTGTTTTCATTAAGCCCTTAACTATGTACAATTTTTTTGAAAACGACCCTTATATAGTCTCTGTTTTAATACGATGAACTGCCTACTCTGTAGAATACTTCCGCTTTTATCGTATAATTCGTATTTATTCGCACGATCCCGGTATTCCCCAGTGATGCAAGACAATGTATTTGTTGGTTCGCGCCTAAAGCACGGATAGCGGGTCCTGATAATGCCATGAACACTACTTACAGTACTTGTGACTATTCTTTGTTTTCAACCATCTCACCTTGACGATCTTCATGGTGCTTTAACGTAAACATGCTCAATATTATATAATTTTGAAACCATAATCTTAGAAAATCAGAATTCTCACGTTTCATATGAAAGAGCAGTTCATGAGTTTCATGACTCAATCAAACTAACTACCCTTTTTCATACTCAACATATTATTTATCTGTGGAAAGTCAGGAATTATGATAAAAAGTGGCGAGGCAAATAACGTTTGTGCATCTTACTTATAAGTGTTTCATACATACATACATAACGTTACGCCCTCATTCCCAGAGTGGGATAGGCAGAACTACAGAATTACCAACAACTCTAAAAAAACTTGTTGATAATTCTGTAATCATATTTTGCACAATCAGGCTAAGATGTTTACTAGTGTATTAGTGAAAGGTTTCAAGCCCATCGCCTAACAGTACTACAAGCCCTTATCCCCTTAGTCGCCTCTTACGCCATCCACGGGAAGACATGGAGTGGCACTATACCACACGGATAAGTTTTTCATATAGATAAGTAATTGACTAATTACAAAATGATCTAGTTTGCAGTTGGTATGACTTTATGTCCCGATCTAAGCAACAGTTTACCAACTATTGTGTTCTGGTGTGAAGGGTTAGCACTCCTCAAGTTACCCTATTGTGACGTTATTGCCACAAAAATCCGGGGTCTATTGATGATGCTTGTGACAACCGTGTTTAGTAATTCTAATCACTTACTCATTAGTTTAGTAATTCTAATCATCAAACATCTCAACGAGTATAGGTAGCACGTGTATTAGTATGTTTTTACCATGAAATAAAAAGCTACAAACACTTACCCAACAGAAGCAGAATCAGCGGGTTCTGGAACTGTTCTATATACTTCTTCCATAACGAATCTTCCTCCTTGACTTGGAATTCGTTGGGGCCGACGAAGTTTATGCGGTCATTCGCCTCTACCCATGTGATTCCACGACGGACGTTCACGCGGAGACGTTTGGCCACCTGGTGAAGAAATGGAAAAAACATTAGATAAGGATAGGATTCCGTACCCACAGGGTGCCGGACCTTATCACCAGAGGGCGGAATTTCTCATGGCAAAAATTGATATGTCATAGGGATAGAACGAAGTATTTTATCGACTATCGACAAGAAGTTCTGGTTCACGTTGCTCAAGATCTTTTACCAAATAGAATTATACCTCCTATCGATACATTCATTACACTCAGCAAAATAATTTTCCAATATTAACAATGCCCTCTAGTAGTGGTCTTTTAGATAAATATAGTTTTTGGTAAATGTAGGTGTAGTTATCATTATTATTGTATAGTTCTATGTCTTAGATTTAGCTTTATTTTCATTTGTTATTTACCGTTAATAAAGACATGTGTTTAGACAAAATAACATAATATTTACAAATTAAATCCTAAAACTTCACGTATTGTCAAAAACAATATCTAAATGTGATTCAATAATGACATTTACATTTTAATATAAAAGCAAAACTAAAATAACAAAGAGATTAGTGATTACACAATATCCATAACTGGAAAAGTCGATAGAGCAAAATGTTCAATCCCTATGAGATTTAAATTTTTGCCATGAGAAATTCCGCCCTATGCTTATCACTAATACTTCTGTCCGTTCACCCGTCCGTCCTAACTCGAAAGAGCTATCTTTTGAACCATACAGTAGAATTATTTTGAGTTTACCACTGACAGATGGATTGCCTTCATTTAATTTTCAGCTTTAGTCTCATACAAATAGTTATTACTAATATGAAATTAAAGTTGAAAATGTAATGAAGGCAAACTCTCTATCAGTGGTAAACTTACAGTAATCATACTGTTAAAGATAGCCGAATGATTTATTTTACAGATTTTATTTATTCAAACGACATAAGAGAATTTTCAAACCCGTTGCGTTCTCTTCAGTCACTAAATGCGTCGGAGGCCAAAATTATCTTGTTATGGTACTGCTTCCTGCTGTGGTTTATTTTAAAAAATACACGTAATACAACGATATTTTTTACTACAGAAGTACAGGACTTCCCACAATTCACGCGACTTAAAATCATCCTCCTTAAAGTCCACGAAGCCAGTTATCAGAAATATTTGACCGTTATTCAATATCAAGTGGACAGTTAATGTACTTAATTGATACTTTAGTACATTGGCAAGATGGGTGTAATGACTCAGCTCGAGTAGAATCTAGGCGCCTTGAGTCATAAAGAAGGTAAATAATATTCGTACGAGTAGGTATGTACAATTTGAATATATTCAATCCAGACTGGGAAGAATTACAGATCAAGAGATGACTGAAGAATTGAGGGCAGCCCTTTGCCTAGCAGTTGGACACTAGATAGTCTATTTAGATCTAGAAACTGTCACGACGGTAACACAGCTCTTATAAAAGCTTATTTAATGTAATTCACTCACATTTAAAAGCATCGGGTCAAATATAGGTAATCAATAGGTACCCAACCACAAAAACTATTTAACCAAACTTGTTCAATAATATACACTAGGTACTACAAACATACCGAACAGTTTTAAGAAAACCGCGATTGTGCCAGATGGGCTATGGCTATAAGATTGATAATACTTTTTTCTTTTTTTATGTAAGGGGAGTCTGAGACCCATAGACATTTGAATTCTAAAGACTACAATCCTAAGACCTCAAATGCGTTACCAACCCTGAGGACTAAGATGGAATGCCTCTATGCTAGTAATTTCACCGGTTGTCTTATCAACAAGTCTTTTAGAGTTGTTGGTATTTCTGTGGCTCTGCCTACCCCACTCTGGGAATGAAGGCGTGATGTTATGTATGTATGAATGTGTCTTATCCCCACACCGGAACACAACAATGCGAACACTGTTGCTTGGCGGGTGGTTAATATGTACCCGTAACACAATATTTCCGCGTTTGTTTTGAAAATTCTGGCATGCTCAGATTAACATCATGTATACATAATTTCCTTTTTCTGAAACACGCGTTTTGATAACAACTGTACTTACTGTAACGTAGAACGATACAGTGCTATATAACGTATATACGGTGTGTCCCTGGATAAGGTGCACAAACGAATAGGGATAAAAGTGGATGCAATTTCACCGAGGAAAAAAAAAAGGTTATTCTTAGGGTTCCGCACCTCGCATGGAAAAAGCGGAACCCTTATAGGATCACTTTGTTGTCCTTTTGTCTTTTTGACTTCGTCCGTCCGTCTGTCAAGACCTTTTTTCTCATGAACGCGTGAAGGTATCAAGTTAAAATTTATATCAAATACTCAGGTCTACTGTCCCTTGGAGCGGTGAAAAAATCAAACTTCTAAGCCAACGTAATCAAAAGATACAGCCGTTTATGCCGCAAATTTCCGCAAATTTTCGAAACTCGCAAGGAAATCAAAACCTAAAGGGTACTTCCAGTCGATCTAGAATCATGAAATTTGGTACGCAGCAACGTCTTATAGCACAGATAAAGGAAAAAATGCGAAAACCGTAAATTTTTAGCCACATCACAAAAAAAAAAAACTTTTTACGATTGCAAACTTTTATGCCGTTGGTTAACTAATCGCGACCTATGTCGATGTATGGAGACAACAGTTTTTCAACGGCAAAGTTTCGAGTTCGTCCCTCTATACAATTTTATATTGTTATAAGTTTGTAGGGAACCCTCGGTGCGCGAGTCCGACACGCACTACACCGGCTTTTTCAAGATTTAAAAATAAAACATTGATGGCTGTCAACCCTATCGGAGTAATAAATAATACAAGTAGTTCAGGTATAAGAAAGAATTTCTGTCGTGTGACTGTCTTTTCAATTATTTCCCAGGGCCGGTAGCATGGTCGCCTTTATCGATGTGGATAAACGTGGATAACCCATCTGTCACTGGCTGACCAGTATGTCAGTGCGAGAGTCACAGATGTGCTATTCACGTTTATACACATCGATAAAGGCAAACATGCTATGAGCCCTGATGTGGATGTATTGCTATTTTTTTATTATTATTATCATCTATTTTGATATGTAAGTCTTATATATCGTGGATTTATTTACATTAGTATGTATTTTACTTATCTATTTAAATTTGTTTGGTAAGGGTATATTTTCTAGTTTTTTAGTATTCAAGTTTAATTACTAACATAGTTTCTTGTTACTGCGCGTGCGAAGACTGCACCTTTTACTGTGTAAACTTTTTAATTTGTCACCATATCCCATATTAGGTTATCTGGAAGAGATCGCTAATCAACGACAACACCGCCTGTTGTTTACCTGCATTCTTTTTAATTGTGTTGTTCCTCTGTAATGTTTTTGTTTGGTGTGTAATAAGGTGTTTTGTATTGTATTGTATTATAAATAGAAACCGCGCCGTGGGCCGCTATCTTTACAACGAAAACAAACCATTATGAATATCGAGCCATGCTGACCTAATACCAAAGGCGGCTAACTGCAATAAAGTAGTCAAAGCAATCTATACCCTATTAGTAACCACATTCAATTTAGAATGATTATTCCCTTACTATGCAGTTAGCTGTCTTATTACAGCATGTGACCGGCATTATACCTAGACATAGTATGAATTTAAATGCTGCGCGTATTATCATTCAAATTAAACGTACAGCTGATAACGATATTGCCGTGACGTGGAATTAACGTCTGTTTTAACTCGGATAAACATCCTTTAGAAATACATGAGCATATTTGCAATTCAATAGCTAAAGTTAAATTCACACTTTTGTTATAAGATCACATACTACTCCAGTTCATTAGTTACAGTCGAAGTCATAAATATGTTGACACTTTAGTACATAGGTCAACGACTCTTGACTTTTTGGTAGTTACAAGTCTAACCTAACCTAATAGCGTTCGATGATATGATACAATCGATGAAGTTAAATTCGATAAGATGATGTGATTAAGTTTTTCTCATACAACTGGCTACAAATATGACTTTTCAATTTTGACAACCAAATAAAGAAGTACTTCGCCAGTTTTATTGTTAGTTACATCATTAACTTATAATATTAATTTATGTTAAAAATAATCTACAATTTACGTCTGTTGAAAACTAAAGTTTAATTTATAAAGATTAGAAAAAAATGGCATTTATCAAAGTAGTTTTTTTTTAATCCCTATTAAATATCAGGTCCCTTTTAAACAGACGTTAATTGTACATAAGTCAGTTTAGATATTACTTAATGATCTATAGTAAAATTTAACTAGCAATAAAACTTATAATACACTCGGCGTCAAAAATATCGCCCCTCCGCGAAAATCAGATTCAAGCTAATCTAGACCTTAGCGAAATTATGTGACATAATTAATATTAGTATCAATTAAAAGCACGTTTAATGTGTTTTAAATTAATAATGTTTAATTTAAACAAAACGTAATGGCTTGTGAATCAGAGCGTTTCGAAAAAAAGTGCACAAATACTCGTTTGAAGGGTCGCGAGTTGTGCCCTTTTCCAGGGGTATAAAATGCCTGTACAAGGTCAAATGTCAATCATTCACTATCCAGACGTCGAAAAGAACACATCTAAGGAACTCAAGCAACAAAACAACCCTCGAACATGGAGACCACCGCTGCTGAATCAGCTCAAGTGGTTGCACTACTGTAAGCAGGAGTTCGGCAGTGTGATGTCGCTCGGCAACTCAATTTAAGCCGTCATGCTGTCCGCCGAGTATTTCAGCGGTTCCAGGAGACTGGGGGCTACATCAGAAGACGTGGGGCTGGTCGGCGACGCTGCACATCCGAAAGAGATGATCGCTTCATCGTGACATCATCTCTACGCAATCGCTTCGCTAGTGCTGTTGAGGTGCAAAAACGCCTCAGAGAAGCTCGGACAAGATCAGTTAGCATCTCTACAGTTCTGGGGGGGCATGTCTATAGACGGCAAAACCGACCTTGTCTGCGTCTCCAGGACTGGAGGCACTCGCGGCCAAGGTTCCCTGAATGCTCGCCGATACATTGCCGAGATCCTGGAAGAGCATGTGATGCCATATGCGGGTTACGTCGGCTCTGGGTTCACATTAATGCACGACAACGCTCGCTCCCACACTGCATTAATTGTTCGAGATTATCTGGAGGAGGTCGGGATTCCCGTTTTGCCGTGGCCAGCCAGGAGTCCTGACTTAAACCCGATTGAACACCTTTGGGACGAGCTGAAGCGACGGGTTCGGTCACGAGATGCCGCCCCTACCACCCTGCAAGATCTTCAGGACGCAGTCATCGAAGAATGGGGCAACATTCCACAAGAGGACATCGTAAAGTTGGTGCGATCAATGAAAGACCGTTTAGAGGCAGTGATAAGGGCAAGGGGGGGTAACACTAGTTTTTAAGTTAATTTTAGGCACTTTTTGTAAAATTTTGTTATCCATTTATTGTTGTAAATTTAAACTTGAATAAACATTTTTCAACTGTTCGCAATGTCATTTCCTTTAGTTTTTGACCCCAAGGTAAAATCCTTTTTATTTTAAAAATTCCTAAAAAAACACTTTATTACCTTTCAAATGATACCTAACAATCATATTGTTGTCCTTGATCAAATAGGGTTTAAAGTCGGTTGTAATTATTTTCCGAGGAGGGGCGATATTTTTGACGCCGAGTGTACAAATACTTTTCGATTGGTACTCAAATTCGATAAGTGTTATTTTGTTGGCAATTGTTTGGAAAAAACGCAAGCTAACAATTATGTGACCACTTATGTGCCTCTTTTTAAGTATAGGTATAAAGGCAGCTTCCCAGCACGTGACCTAACAAGCAGAGATTAAGTTGAATAGGTCCCAAGCGACAAAACCCGTGAACATATTTACAATTCCATAGCTAAAACATACATACACCAAGCGGTTCCAACGGAAGACCAGCGCTGCTAGCTAATGCTGAGTTGGGACCGTTTCGCAACAATTTGTCTGTGCCTTGTTCTTTTTGTATCTGTGTAATGTAATTTTGTATTGTTGCGAATAAATGTCTCTTTATCTTTACCTTTACACAACATCACGCCTTCATTCCCAGAGTGGGGTAAGCAGAGCTACAGAAATACCAACAACTCTAAAAAGACTTGCTGATAATTCTTTATCAACATTTTGCAGAAGCAGGCCAAGAAGTTTATTAGTGTATCAGTGACAGGTTGTAAGCCCTTTGCCTAACAGTACTACAATCCCTTATTCCCTTAGTCGCCTCTTACGACATCCACGGGAAGACATGGAGTGGCACTATTCTAACCCGGTAACCACATCGGGCAGAAGATATGTCATATTATAATATCACATACTACTGTATTTCTACAGCATACACCTCTTTATGGCATATGCATGAAGCAGCACGTGACCTAATAGACAAAGAGACTTAATTGAATAGTCCCCCAAGCACCCTTACTGACTAGGTCGCGAACTTGACCTCTCACCCCTTAACAGAAGCATTTATCCATTAGTGACAGGGGTCGCCTCTAGCTAGCTTTACCGAAACGAAGGTCTGACGGGTGGGATTTTAATTGGGAAAGACAATAGAGGTAAGGAGATTGTGTCTGGGTAGTTATTTTGAATAAATTTCAAGAACTTTTCAAAAATTCAGCAATAAACTGACCTTGTTCTTGATGACGTCACAAGACACGTCAAGTCATTGAAAAGGTGTACTGTGTTACAGAAATTTTACTGTCATATTTTCGAATTGCATAATGTTACTACTTGGTAGAAATATATTTCGGTAGAATTACCCTTTTCATAGCTTCTTTCTATCTTTAGCATAGAATCACTTTGCATTCTTTTCTAATTCAGAATCATACTTTGACATACTATCCATGATAGTAATAGTAATATTTTGTATAAAAAAATAATTATGTCATAATAAATATAAGTATGCTGTAGGATTGTTATGTTTACACAAAAAAAATCCTTTCACATAGGTTAGCACTAGCACCTTAATTTAGGGTTCAAACTAATTGAATTTACGTGAAATGTTACTTGCTCTTACATTAATTCCCAATATGTAAAGAACTTGGATATGTATTGCATTCTATGTTAAACCATCTAGATTAAACGAATTGTTACCTTCTACTAGTTATACCAAGTTTATGTTTGTGCAAAATTATCATTCGACTAAGAGTATTTTTGCCATACATGTTATTCAATCAAACTGTATTTCGAACAATTAATATTATGACAAGTAAAAGTAACCCCATATAAAACTATCATTTCTAAAGCGCCTTAAGACGAGTGTCTCAGCGAAGATCAGTTTATTAATATGGCTTCTGACCTTAACAGACTTATCTTATACCTACCTTATTGTCTTGACTTAAGAACTCAGAGTAAAAAATGAGTGCAAAATCAGATTTGAGACTTGTTTTTATAATTTGTATTGCGTTTCCCTCAAATATTCCTTCGTTAGTAGTATCCTTGAATTTGGCTGTGTAATATGGACGCCGCAGTATCAAGTCCATGTTAACCGTTTAGAAAGAATTCAAAATATTTTCTCAAAATCGCTTGGTTATAGAACAGGTTTTTATTTCGAAAACTCCGCGACAGCTGCAAAGCATTTTAATATCCCTCCCCTTAGTAAACGCCGTAGTTATTTGGACGTTATGTTTATGTTCAAGCTTTTTAAAGGTGCTATTCACTGTCCAGATCTTTTACAAAAAGTTAGCTTCAGCGGACCACACCACCCCTGGCTTCCCAGACCGCTATTTTATGTGCACTTTGCTCGCACAAATTACTCCCGACATACTTTTTTCAGACGAGTTCCTAGATATTATAATAAACATCTGTATGACATTGATCCTTTCCATAGTTCACTACTACCCTTAAAAAGTTAGTAAAATGTAAAATATTTTAGTATCCTACATATTTTTAGTATACCTACGCTACTTAATGTTCTTTTAGCGATCCTTCACATGTAATTTAAAATTGTGATAGTTTCCGCTGCGCATTTTTGTTTTCATATGTGTATTCATTAATTAACCTCCAGGTCTTGTATATATTTACATTCTTTAGTACGAAGTACTTCTATATCGCTTTTAAATATGACGGTATGTGTTCTAAATAAATTAAATATATATTTAATTTATAAATTAATACACATATGAAAACAAAAATGCGCAGCGGAAACTATCACAATTTGAAATTACATGTGAAGGATCGCTAAAAGAACATTAAGTAGCGAAGGTATACTAAAAACATGTAGGATACTAAAATATTTTACATTTTACTGACTTTTTAAGGGTACTAAGTGAACTATGGAAAGGATCAATGTCATACAGATGTTTATTGTTTATATATATATATATATATATATATATATATATACCATATATTAGTACCATAATTTTCAGATTCGGGTTGGAAATTACAAAGATATTTGATGCACATGAAAAAATGCAAAGTGATTCGATACTTTTGCACGCGAGTGTATAGTGTTTATTTTTTGAAGAGAGCCGTTCAAACGCTCATTGTGTCTAAACATCAGTATTTTATTCTTTTGTAATATTTGTAACACGAATTTTTGTATCGTTTGTGATCCAATTTTTAATCGAGATTTAATCGTAAAAATTAGTCGATTAAAATGACGATTGATCAATCGTTATTCGAATCTCCGTCGATTGATTTAATGCTAATTTAATTAATCATGATTAATTGTGTTATGATTGATTGTTTAATCGATTAATTAGTTGATTAAAAAAGTAATCCTACCTCCTCCCATGTAAGGATAGAGCCCTCGACGGCGCTTATCCACAAGTCTCCAGCGCCCATGCCCACGTTAGTCACCTCTCGCCTCCCGCCTTCTTCAGGGTTTGAATGCTGAAAAAAAATAGAGTTAGTCTTGTGATATTCTAAAAAGGTTTGAGCGATAGGTTTTACTAGGTATTAATGTAACTGTAATTTCATAAGGCCTCTAGCGATACGAGTGGCAAGTTTGGGACACGAAGCGAATCAGAGTAGCCTAGTAACCAGAGGACGGAATCTTCGTGGCATTTTTAAACTGTCATAGAGACTTCTCATTTATCGACTTTCTATTACGTACACATCGATATATTTAACTTTAAAGTGTCATTCTATGGAACTTGCTAACTATGTAAACAAGCCGCCATACTAAAATTGACATTAGATGTCAATTTCAATATATTGTTTGTTTACATAGTTAGCAAGTTCCATAGAATTACAGTATACTATTTGAATATACGGTAAGCAATTTTTCTCAAACCAAATATGGAAAAAATATGGTGTTTTTTTTTAATTAATAGCTTAAGAAACACTTTGTTTTCGAAGTAACTTTTATACTTAATTGCCTATGTCAATCAAATTTTCACCTAAACAAGTTTATCTGGAAGAGATCGCTTTTTAGCAATAAGACCTCCTGTTTTCCATCTCTACTTTTAACCTTTTTTTATTTTTGTAATCTGTATTGTATTGAATCAGAATCAGAATCAGAATAATCTTTATTCAAGTAGGTTTACAAATAATAAACTCTTTTGAAACGTCATAGTAGCGACTTAGCCTAAATTGACTGCAGGTTCATTGTATCGATACATTATTATGGCTTGGCAGTCGATAAATGTGTCTATATAATAGTTGGGTAAGGACCAAAAAGTCGGCCACGCTAACTCGCTCAATTAAATTTTCTATGAAACTTTTCAGTTATGACACGAAAATTAGCCATACATTTGTAGGGATAATTTTCGTGTCACAACGGAACTTTTTTCACTATTTTTTGCTTGCATGGTAAACTACGCTTAACTATGGTCCAACTATCTGGTCCTTACCCAGTTGTCTTTTGGGTTGCTTTTTTTTTTTTTCTCAATTAAATGTTGTTTTCATTTTATCTTATTGAATACCTAAATCGGGCATACACGTCTCAATACACGTCTCAATACACATGTCAATAAAACAGTCATTAAGTATTGATTCATATTCGTAATGATAATACAGTATTGATAATGAATTACAATGATAAATCAATAGTGCTCGTCGTGCAGTCACGTGAAAGCCGACAATAACAAGGAAACATTATAAATGAGAATTTCGTGAGAATGTGTTTGAGTAAATAACGTTTGTTCCTTCTTCATGCTTGGATTGGATTTTAATAAAAAAAAACTCGGGACATTGTCAGACAAATTGACCTAGTCCCAAACTAAGCTCTATGCTTGTACTATGGGTATTAAACGATAAACTTACTTATATAGAGATATACTTAAAAATACACAGAATCATCCAAGACTCAGGAACAAATACTCGTGATCATCACACAAATATCTGCCCTTTCCGGGATTTGAACCCAGGACCGCTAGCTCCGAAGGCAGGGTTACTTTACTACCAACTAGGCCAGCGTGTCGTGAATACATTAGGCTACCTTTTATCTCGACAAAATCCACTGTCTCCGTAGGATAGTCATCGCGGACAAAGTCGAGGGCAGAAGCTAATTTATTAAATAAGGACAATAAATTAACAGCAGTAACTGTTTTGAAAGGTGTTATGAAAAAAAACATGCTTATAGAGATTTATCTCAAAAACTTTTTGTTTTAAAAAAATTGCTGAGCTATTAACAAATTTCTGACACTGACTAAAGAGCTTTAAAAGCTACATGGTCTTTTCCACGTCACAGTCTACAAAACTAATTATGTCTGAAGTCATAAAAAATCGTTTCCATTTGCTATTTCTTATGGACTCCGGCTTAAGTAGATTAATGTCTTAACCGTAGTTCAAAGTATAACTACTAAGTAGAATCCGTCCTAATATTTATTTAATCCCATAAGCACGTGTTGGCGCATTTCATTTAACTGTACAATGACGATTTAAAATTATGACGAATCAGGAATATGACGAACTAGGAATATGACCAATTAGGAATATGACCAATTAGGAATATGACCAATTAGTAGTAAGACGAATTAGGAAGAAATCATACCGACCAAAGCGGCGCGTAGCAAACACTGATAATACTATTTTACTTTCAGATAAAAATTATTTAAAAAAACTTTAGAGACAAACCTACGAACTGTCACAGAAATCATCTAACCTAACCTAACCATACTGTCGTACTACCAAAGATGGCGGCTAACTGCATAGTAATATTAGTAATAGTATTTAAAATTTAATGTGGTTACGAATAGAGTAAGAATAAGCATTTTAAATTTAATGTGGTTACGAATAGAGTACAGAATACTTCGACTACTACAGGGTAGTTACTCCCCTTCTTTGGTATAACGGCAGTATAGTAGACTTAACAATGAAAACTGCGCCGAAATCATTTAATTAATACAATATATTATATAACCGACGACATGATGATGATGTTGGCCTAGTTGGGAGTGACTCTGCCTCTGAAGCCAGCGGTCCTGGGGTCAAATCCCGGTAAGGGCAGATATTTGTGTGATGAGCGCGAATATTTCGCACGTTAATTTCGAGTGTGACACTATGCAAAAAAGAATGTCATTCAAAAGTAAATTATTTTTAATCGCGATATTGTCACTATTTAAATGGTTTTGTTTTTAGTTTAGTGTCACTCTCGAAATCAACGTGCGATTTGTTCCTGAGTCTTGGATGTTTTCTATGTATTTAAGTATGTATTTCTCTATATAAGTACGTCGTAATCGTTGTTTAGTACCCATAGTACAAGCCTAGACACACAACCAATCAATTAGTACAATCAATCAATTTGTGTAAGATTGTCCCGATATTTATTTATTTTAAAAAACATACGTGTGCTAACTCGGGGCACGTTCTAGGGATTTCATATCGATAAATAAGATGTCGATGTACATGTGTATTTATAAAAAACCTCTGCTACTCTTGAGATAAAAAAGTTCATGTCCAAAAGTCCAGTGTCATTTAGTCATAGTCTTATAAAAGGTAAATAAATCACAATATCGTTTATGAATCAGAAAACGAACTTTATTCCTTTTCAATATTTAAAGAGATTGTATATTGAAGTGGAAACTTTCATAGTCGGCAATCAACGCTAAGGACAAAAATGAAAAAAAACATTGAACTATATACGTTTTCTGTATGTTTTCTAGCTTAGTTTTTTGTTACTGTTCGCAATTAGTCTGCACCATCTACTGTGTAAAATGTTTTGACACCTCACTTCTAAGGTTGTCTGGAAGAGATCGCTAATTAGCGATAAGACCACCAGTCGTTTACCTGGGCCTTTATTAAATTGTGCTATTTCTCTGTAATGTTTTTGTTTGGTGTACAATAAAGTGTATTGTATTGTATTGTATGAAAAACATAAGCAATAAAAGAATAAACATTTGTTTATTGTTTTATATGTTAAATAACATCTTGACAGTAACATCGATATATCCTCTTGAGGCCCACCATACTACAATCCGGTAGATTTTTGTTAGTAGGAATTTGAATCCACCAGCAAGGAAATAAAGTTCAATTAACTTTGCACTTAAATGACATTTTCAATTTTGAAACGAATAAAAATGAGCTTTATGATCCTTGAAATAAGGTTTAAATTGAATTGCCTGGATTATGTACTTTCTATAGGACACCAGGTCTTACGACATGACGGGATGCTACGTCACTTTAGTATTCATGCCCCGAGTTACATAGCACACGTATGAGTATAAAAATAATATGTACTGTCCGAACATACCCACACTCTATTTAAAACCTTTAATTTCAATTCAACCAACTTTCTATTCATTATAATGTTAGATTCAGACCGTCACTTCAAAAAAAAAACACTGGACATTGTCACACAAATTGACCTAGTCCCAAACTAAGCTCTAGGCTTGTACTATGGGTACTAGACGACGATAAACTTACTATTATATATGGAAATATATACTTAAATACAGAGAAAACATCCAAGACTCAGGAACAAATACTCATCACACAAATATCTGCCCTTACCGGGATTTCAAGGCAGGGTCACTCCCAACTAGGCTAGCGTGTCGTCCAACAACCTGTCAACTTGTCACAAACCGCCATCATACTGAAGCCAAACTCTTCAAACATGAACCCATTAAGGCTTGATAATAGTAATTGATCATTTTACGTGTTCATACGTCAGTGGTTGTTCGATTCTGAGTAATTGGATGCCGAAAACAGTAGTAGATTTGAACTTTATATCATAAAAATAGAGACCAGAGTGCGTTGTACGCAATTTCGCAGTTTAATTTATCATGTATTGTCTACACCATTAATTAAAGAACGACATGGGCGTTGTTAACGGTTATAACCATGAATCTAATAAACAGCTAGACATAATGTTTTTTTTTTACCCGACTGACATAGATGGAATGTAATTTTTTGGCGCGCGTTGTATGTAGGTATGTATGTCAGTTCCATTGTGACTTTTCGTTTCTTGGTTATGGGATTGGCATAAGCTTTAACATTTTAGAAATGAGGATAAGAATAATAAAGAAATTTACAAAAAATATATTATATTGATGACATTATGATCATCTTGAGTCTTGAGAATCCAAATTAGACGAAAAGTATCTGTCACACAACGGAACTTTTTTCGACTTCGTTGTTTGTATGGTTAACTACGCCTAACTATGGTCAATACGACGAATATCTAGTTATTTTGAATCTCTTTGTTTGTTAACAGCGGTGTTAGCGGGTTTAGAGGCTGCGGTAGGATTGTAAGGCGAATCTTAAATCGCGTACTTAGCTGTCAAAAATAATCCGCACAAATTTAGCTCCGGGCGATAACGTTTCTCACCCCTAAATCTAATCAGATTTCCACGATTTTTGAATATGTTGTAGATATTATGATAAACTAGGTCTGTACATTACCGTTTTTGTTTTTTTATTTTCTTTTCTTACCAATTAATATTTTCTTGAAAAGGAAAACGTAGAGACTTACTTTTTCATAATATTGCATTTTGTATGGTTTTTTTTTTTGCTTCACAGCAATATCTTCAGCGTAAAATTTCAATTTCACAATTAATTGTATGTGGTACATGTAGCTTTTTATTTCTTTATTTAGGAAACCAATCAGCCTTATCTAATTACAATGAATTTTACACCGATTTAGTCATAGAGCGATTTATAGGTTACCACAGTTTATACACTTGCATATGAAGAGCAGAAGGACAGTTCATAAGTTAGTGTGCGTTCGTTTATGTGGCAACATTATTAACCTAAATTTAGGGTAGCAACACTGATTTTCTTCCTCTTCCAATTAAAATGTTGTGAACAACGCACGTAAAAAATCATATTCGGAGCTAATATGTTTCGTACATTATTAAAAACTGTTGTTTTTATTTAACGAGCGGGTGTAACCTTTTATATGATCATCAGTCTCGCTCCTACAAGTACCATTTTATATGAAACCAACTAGCTATCGTAAGATTGGGCACAAACAAAACTTAAGTTTAATAAACTCGTATAAAACAGACCTGCATCGAAGGATACCTTCTACTCTCCATATTTATGCACTATTTTCGCTCATCCATGATGAACACCAGAAACCACGCAACAACGCCACTACAGCACAATTTAATTGTCATTTTCCATGCGCACGCACAACTTGCATGGGGCGACGCGAGCAACTGCCGGTTTCTACCAATTATTAACAATTATGGCTATGAAATGATGTAGATACAAATACAAGCTTGCAATTGTTTTGTAATTGTAATACTAGTGTCGCGCGCAGATTTGTCTGGTTTACTTCTTTTATGATAAGGAGAGGTAAGTAGAATCTGAGAACCATAGACATATGAATTCTCAAGACTACAATCCTCAGACCTCAAATGCGTTGCCAACCCTGAGGACTAAGATAGAATGCCTCTAAAATCCTTAGACACAAATGTCCTATTTTCATTTATCCGCGTACATAAATAAAACATAACTTATGTTACTCAGTGATAATATAGCATTCTACTAGTTAAAGAATTTTTAAAATCGGTTCCGTAGTTTTTGAGTTGATTCGTTACAAACATACAAAAATACAAATATTTCCTCTTTGTTATATTCGTGTAAATGTAAGTACTTTCCTACATACGAAAAACTTGAGAAATATAAATACTCGTTTTTATGTTTAGGAGAAGGCACACGAGCATTCAGGCCACCTGATGGTAAGTGGAATCTGAGACCCATAGGCATTTGAATTCCCAAGACTATAATCCTAAGCGGTATTAAATAATTACCAAGCTTGCAAAACTGTTATCCAGTTCGTTGGCAAGAGTAAATTGGAGTCTTTGATTCTCTTCCGAAATGGCTCCGAAAACATTTCTAAGAACCCCGCTAGTAAACCTGCTTTAAAATTAAAAAACCGCAACCAAATCGATGCCACAGACAGACACACACACATAGCGGTCAAACCAATAACATTCCGTCGGGGGTTAATAAAATATTAACTTAGCAAATGCGTAAAAATTACATAAAAACAAACACACGCATTTCGTCGTCTTACTTAAACTCGTATCTGACTAATTTTTTTGCTGTTGGTATTTTCATTTTCATTCAGTAATATGTACTTAGAGGCAATAAGTTTACCAACAGCGAAAAAAATGTGCATATATGAGTTTGAGTAAGTAAGACGACGATTTACATTTCACATTTGGCAACGGTTTTGATAGCCGGGTTAAATGACCCATCGCACAGATGCCTTTCGCAGTTTACAAGTTTATATCAAGGCCATTGCCACAGAACACGTACATACATAGCTAGATAATAGCCATTGATTGCAATTCGAGCGAGACAACATACTTAATAACCAGAGGGATAATCACTCGGTTTTTTATTTAACTAAAATAAAAATAACAGCTTTATATACCTATTTACTAGTTCCTGCGTGCCATTTCTAATTAAGGGATTTTTACGGTTCCGTAGTCGAACTAGGAACCCTTATAGTTTCGCCATGTCCGTCCACAGCCTAACGCAAAGACTCTTAGTTCGAGAAAGCTGTAATTTGGCATGAATATGCATATTAGTCACGCCAACAAAGTGGTACAATAGTAAAAAAAATTTTTTTTTAGGGTACGTCCCCTACACGTAACTTGGGGATGTATTTTTTTTCTCGCCTACCCTATAGTGTGGGGTGTCGTTGGATAGGTGCTTCAAAAATATTACGAGTTTCTGAAAACAGTTTTTCGATTAAGTAATCCATTTATGAAATATTACGCTTTAAAGCGCTAATTTTTGTTAGACTCAAGTGTGGGACACTACAAATACTAAAAATCTGAAGAAAAACTTTAATGAAAGAGCATATAGGGAATTTTAAATGAAAACTATCACGACTAAGTAGACATCATTGGTTCTTGAGATTCAGGCGATTAAAGTGTTTATACATATACCTATGTATAAACACTTTAATCACTAAAATCATCTTAGAGGGCACCAGTTGACTTTAAATAGAAAATTAGTTAGGAGTTGTTGATGTTCATGTTTGTAGTACTTAACGGCTTCGAAACCCTACACTGAGCATGGTCCGACATGCTCTTGCCCGGTTTTTTAAAGTAGCCTATGTGTTAATCCAGGGTTTTTAATTTATACAAACCCGCCCAGCGTGAAGGAGTCACCAACTAACACACAAACTTTTGCATATTAGTACCTAGGATGAGATGAGACCATTACTATTTATTATCCTTATTAATTAACCAACTGAGCGAATGAAAAAAATCATTGGTTTTTTTCAAGACGGTGTACCTACATGCGTTATCAAATTCGTTATTCTTTGTTCCAGAGTCTTGGATGTTTTCTATGTATTTAAGTATATATTTCTCTATACTTACATATAAGTATGTTTATCGTTGTCTAGTACCCATAGTACAAGCGTAGAGCTTAGTTTGGGACTAGGTCAATTAGTGGGAGATTGTCCTGTGATATTATTATTACTATTATTAACTTATATTAACAATCATGCCACACATATAAGTTATATATATATATAGTTTAAAAATAACACAAATTAAAATTAAAATTACAAAATAGTTATTAAAAAAATAGTTCTTTTTTATATATATACCCATGTAGTATCGGATACTTGCCACAACTCTTGCCCTTAGTTTAGAAATACATATGTATGTTTTTTTAAGGGTACAAATGTGCTAGTTCCGCCTTGGTCACTCCCTCACCAGTCATTTGCATTTAACTGCTCAACCACTCAACACTTTTGTGTTGTTTCGATTGTTCTCGTCGGATATTGAGTATTATATTATAAATTTGTGATCGTCAAATAGAAACGGTATCGAGCAGAATGATGGGTTGTACCGGATTAGTTAGGTACTTAGCACGATTACCAATTGCTACAGGCCGCCCCGCGCATTGGGAGGGCCTCTCATGTCTCTCTATATCCCTATGTAGACTATATAATGAATTTCTAACGGGACTAGACAATGATATCGTCACTACTTTGAAAAAACCTCGTAACTCATGTTTAGTGCTGTACGATTTTAAACTTGAATTAGAAGAGAAGTAAGTTTAAACTCGTACTTCACAAAATATGACATACGAGGTTTTATTAAAGTAGAGGCGATATCACAGAGTACCTACGTACCAGGTCATTGCCCGTGGTCCACCTAATTAGTTCACCTCTGTGGATTGCGGAGACTAAACTGGTTAAAACCTATAGGTAGGTTTAGGTTATGTTAGTTCTTCAGGGGGCCCGAAGGGCCAAAATAACTCAGAAATAAAATAAAATACAATATGTTCAATTGTTTCACTAATTTATGATGGACAGATACGGAAAACACGAGAGTAAGAGAGATAGCTATCTCTTAATTGGGTCATCTACTTCTTGTTTTTATGTAACAAGCTGTTGCCCGCGACTCCGCCCGCGTAGAAAAATAAAACACTGCCTATCACACTCACAAATAACGTGGCTTTCTATTGGTAAAATATTTTTTTAAATAAGTTCAATAGATCTAGACATTTCCCCCTACAATCTCATAAACTCACAAAGTTAACCACTTTACAATATTAGTATACTTACACCGTGTTTTTTTTGATTTACGATAACTTTAAGGGCACGTTCTTCAAGTCAAATTAAGCTAATTTCCCGAAGACAGACATATGATAACTCGTACGGTTATAAAGATATTCAATTATTAAAATTAATCAGTTAATCACGTTAAACTAATGTAAAAGGCTCTTAATTGATACCTAACCATTTTCTTTTAATTACCTATTATGAGTAAAGAGTTTTCAATTGTTAGGTTTATAGGTACAACACGAAGGTTAAAGAAAATAGGTATCTTATGTTACGTATACGAGTATTCACATGACATTAAATTGAATGAAATTCAAGTTGGTTTTCCTAGTCCTCAGTAACTGCTGTATTTTGAAAGCTGTCTCTTTTCATCAAAGAGGGTTAAACCGCCTATAACGACGCCCTATCTTCTATCTTGCTTTACGTTAATTCGCGAAGTCTTAGGAGGGCTAGTAAAACCTATTTACGAATAATCATAAACACACTAATGATTATGTCTATGATATTGAATACCTACGTGTCAATGTAAACTGACAATGTCAAGGAAATGTAAATCATATAAATAAAAAATGCCTCGTTTTAATTATCGTCCTGAGGAAGAAGCTGAAATGCACTTCATTTACGGCTTATGTGACGGCAATGCTTCTGAAGCGGCACGAGAATATAGGCGGCGTTATCCCGACCGACGGACGCCTAACCCTCATACGTTCATGAATGTAAGTATTTCTAATGTGTACTTTTTTCCTTCATTTATTAGTAACTAGCTGTTGCCCGCGACTTCGTCCGCGTGGAGCTCGTTTACGCGGTTCCCGAGGGAATATTACCTTCCTTTATTATTTTTTTACCTTCCTCTTGAATCACTCTAAGTATCTATTAAAAAAAAACGCATCAAAATCTGTTGCGTAATTAGCAAGATATAAGCGTACATAGGGACAGACAGACAGACACCGGAAGCGACTTTAATTTATACTATGTTAAGATTATTTTATGTTAAACAAACCGTAATTATTATTGTTACAGTTACACCGACGATTTAGAGAACAGGGTTTAAAAAAGACTCCTCACGAAAAGGATATTAATTTGACAGTACAGGACGAAGACGGGATCATGAACGCAATAATTGAAGATCCGACCTTGTCAACAAGACGTGTTAGGGCAAATTTACAATGTAAATCACGATAAGGTTTGGAGAGTTTGGAAGCGGTATGGTCTACATCCATATCATTATCGCAAAGTGCAAGGCCTTTTGCCGCACGATAACTTTTCACGAATTGCATTCTGCCAACGAATGAACGCACTTTTGACAGAAGATCCACAACTCATCTGGAAAATATTGTGGATGGACGAGGCTTTACAAGAGCAGGTATTATGAATACAAAAAACTTCCATCATTGGTCAGAGCACAACCCTAAACTAGCCAGAGAGTCTTCTTTTCAGCATGAGTTCTCGGTCAATATGTGGGCAGGAATTTTAAATAGTCTCGTAGAAATTCCAAGCAGACTGAACGGTGAAAATTACTTGGAATTTTTACAATCTCTCCATTCTATGGATTACTTTGAAGAATTACCATTACAAACGCTACGTTGGATACAGCATGATGGGGCACCTGCACATTTTGCTCTTCGCGTACGCGAATATTTAAATACAAATTTCGCCGGCCGGTGGATTGGACGCGGTAGTCCAACCCTTGCTTGGTGTCCTCGGTCTCCCGATCTAACGCCCCTGGACTTTTACGTCTGGGGAACTCTTGGTTTTCAACACGAGAAGATTTACTCATGGCCTATGGGTTAACTATACGCAGAAGGCATATAGCGACCTGCGAGTTCAATACAACAGCGCGTACAGAGCGTTGCTGCGGCTGCCGCGCTATTGCAGCGCTTCCGCGATGTTCGCGTCTACGAACACGGCGGGGTTCGCCGCCATCATGCGCATGCGCTGCGCCTCCATGCTGCAGCGCGCGCGCGACAGCCGCAATGCGCTTCTGTGCGCTGTTGTTGAACGCTGGGACTCGCCAATACTGGCGCGGTGGATCGGGCTTCACGCCCTAAAATAAATATTAGTTTTTGTATTTGTTATTGCCTTGTTTCAACGTTTTATTGGTAACACTAACACTTGTTTTAAGCTGCACAAACTTTACTAACAAAATATGGATCATTGGTCTGAAATAAAATTTTATTATTATTATTATTATTATTATAAGGATTCGGGAAGTAGCTGATGACATGCGTGCTACTGAAGTTAATTTAAATCGTCAGATACGCACACGATTACACCTTTGTTTAGAGCATGAAGGTGGTCATTTTGAAAATCATTCACATTAGTTTAAATAAATTTAATTTGGTTGTTTAGGTTGAATAGCTTAGGCTTCTTGATGGTTCAAACATTCACATTAGGTACTTAGCTATCATAAAAGGTTCTTTGGTTAACGTATTAATAATGTAGCTATCCAATGTGCGTGTACGTTTGTAATGAATAAATTCAAAAACTACTGTGCCAATTTTAAAAAATTCTTTCACCAATAGTTAGAAGGGACTTTCAGGATAAACATATTATTATAAAGAGGAGAGTTTTGTATTTTTGTATGGGTGTATGTTTGTAATGGATAAACTCAAAAACTACTGTGCCGATTTCAAACATTGTGTCACCAATAGTTAGAACGGACTTTCAGGATGAATAAAGGCTACACTGATCCCTCGGGAACAGTTTAAACGAGCTCCACACGGACGAAGATGTTCTGACCAAATTTCGTGCTCTTTTAGAAAAAAAATTGTTCGAGACACGTACATAATTGACCATTCAAAGCTCTTGTTTTTTCTGCCTCGGTCACCCACAGTATCGTTCTTTGCTTGGCTAATCCTTTGTTAAAAGTGCCCGTATGTTTATTTGTACACCTAAAATTAAATACTTGAAAAGTTGTTACTCAACAGAAGGTGATTTCGTTCTTTGTGATAACTTATGATCTGCAGACCATGCCGCTTGAAGGATTTCTAAACAGTTTTGTGAAATCCGTTGTAAATACGCACGATATTTGTTTTTATACTCATTGTTTGATACCGTTGATATGTTTTTTTACAGTTTTAAGTAATGCTAGGTTTTTCATTGTAATAAATCATAAGGTGCCTAATAAATAAAATGATGATGTTTGTGCGGCCATTTACTCTAAATTTTAAATAAAATTATTTTAAACAACGCAACGATTTTTTTTCATTTCATAAACCATTAAGTAATTAGTTATGATGAATGAGAATATTAAAAATTAGAGCAATCTGCTAAATCCATTTATGAAATAAAGAAATTTTCACTTTGTTTTGTTATTTTAGGGTGCTTTTTTTCACTCAACCGATGATAAAAATGTAACTATCCTAAAATGTAATTATGATACGCACCTTATTGTTAAATACTGGGTAATTAAAATATCAATTTATAAAAAAAAACTCTAATAAATAAAAGAGACCCACCTGGGAATCGAACCGGTGACCTCTTACACAGTAAGCAAGATACTTCCCGCCAAGGTCAAGCGATCGTGCACCTGTCAAGTGTTATCTTTACTTGTGTGTGTGTATGTCACGCTGACTTGACGTATTTGACACTAACTATGAGTTAAATCTAAAGACCCTTTTAGAATGATTGAAGACACAACATTCAATTACTTTGTTCTAAACAACTTTTTTTATTTTTTTTTGCAATATTTTAAAATCTAATGTACCACGTAGTTTCTATACGTGTACCTAACAATATGCCGAAGTTATCGTAAATCAAAAAAAACACGGTGTAGATATAGTTGGGTCTAGTTATATTTTTGGCCTAAAATAATTTGCTCTAACCTCTAATATGATCTAAAATCACATGCTCTATTCATTTATTTTTTTAAATCTACACACAAAATCTGGTAACTCTATAATGTATTCAGGGTATCTTAAACATCTAACCTAACCTAACCTACGTAATTAATATTTAATATACCCTGAAAACATTACGGTTTCTGCAGAAAATAGCGTCCAATGAAATGAAATTTGATGAAATGATACATTCGATGAAATTATAGACATCCATAAAAACTACTAACTTCTACATCTCTATTGGATCAGTTTCAAACAGATAACGTCCGTAAAACTAAATTAAAAAATAGGTACCTACCCACCTACTTAGTAAAGTTAACATGCATTTCAGATTTTTTCAGTGCAATGCAAACTGAAACAAAAATATATTTCTAAATCGCTGTTGAGTTCAGCCTTCACTGATGTGTAATTTCTCTAAATTTAGATTAGTCTGAGTCACTTTTGTAAAACACTTAAAAACAAAGAGAATTAAATCTCACATCTTTCTTACGCGAACACTGATGTTTATTATTCGCCCGCGACTTCGTTTGCATTAAAAATAAAGGTACTAGCTAGAGAATATAATACCGCTCAATTTCCAAATGGGTTAATCGGTCCTGAGTCGATCAAAACGGGCCGGAAAATACCGGTTTATGGATAAATAGCTAAGGATCATAGGTATCACCATTTTAAAAGTGATCGTAATATATAAGTGCATCTTTGCCGGGTACTTACTAGCGAGCTGTAACTGTAGACGTAGCAGTTACAGTAACGTGCTTCTAGTTGAAAACAGGCTCGCGTATTTTCGCGGACTATCAACATCGCATCACAATTAATAATGCTAGAAGACTAAGTCTGCGCAGAATTAAGCTGTTATTCTCATGGCATGGAGAAGACCACCTGGTAACCTAAGTGGGATCTGACTACAATCTGAAGACGGCAATCGTTTAGCTAGTCTGTAAGTGTTAATTATAGGAATTTGAAAATAAATAAATAAATAAATAAAATCTTAAGATCGCAAATGTGTTGCCGCCCCTGAGTTCTAACATGGTATGCCTATACTATACATGTAATTTCTCCAGTTGTCTTCTCCCCACGTCAGATCACAACAATGCGAACACTGTTGCTTGGGAGTAGGTTAGGATGAGATGGTGGCAGTGATCCGGACGGACTTTGCACAGCTAAAACTGTCGAACAAACATTGATTTTGCCTGTCATGGTTTTTAACGTTTTTTCTGCGTTGTCCGTCCGTCCTTCTGTCTGACACCAGCCTGTATATAATCAACCGTAAAAACTCCAATTATTATCAGTGTTCCGTTATGTTTTTAACAATCCCATAAATAGGTAAGTATAAGCTTCCGAGCCCGTTTGGTTGCCGGGTTAGAATAGTACCTCTCCATGTCTCCCCGTGGATGTTGTAAGAGGCGACTAAGGGAATAAGGGCTTGTAGTACTGTTAGGCGATGGGCTTGCAACCTGTCACTAATGCACTGGTAAACATCTTAGCCGATCTTGCATAATGTGGTTACAGAATAATCAACAAGTTTAGAGTTGTTGGTATGCTGTAGCTCTGCCTACCCCACTCTGGGAATGAAGGCGTGACGTTATGTATGTATATATTTATACTGAAATTATTCGGGATTACCACTTTTAGAATGAAATGTTCGGTATTGCCAAGTTTTCATTTACAAAACGTTAATGTTTGTCACTGAAGCATTTAGCAGAATGGATGCTTCTACCTTATTTATATTCACGCAGCTATAATAACAAATACCAAAATTATAAATAAAACCAGTGGAAATATTTTTGAAAATAACAAAAACCTAAAAGTACAAGTTAAGCACAGGTATTTTTTTACATTATCAAATCGAGTGATGTCCCTTATTTTCGATAGAGAATATATCTTAAATTAAAGATATATCTACAAGTAATACATACATACATAACATCACGCCTTCATTCCCAGAGTGGGGTAGGCAGAGCTACAGAAATACCAACAACTCTAAAAAGACCTGTTGATCATTCTGTAACCACATTTTGCTACCTACACCTAGGTAATAAAAATCTGAAAAACATCTGAAATGAAAGCACATACTTGAAACTATTAGGGTCATACACAGATTTAGGTTACCATCTTTCCTGTGGACACACCGAAAGTTAACATTTTTAAAGCCTAATTTTCTGGCTAAGCCCATTCCCGCAACAACACCGTCAGGAATGCTTTAGACCTATCATATATAAAACACATAACTTATATGCACACAAGCTCAGAGAGAGACAACTTATGTTTTTAAGTGTGTATGACCCATTACAACCAAGTGGACTAAATTGGTTCCTGAGATAATTAAGTACCTATAGGTAGGCGGCAAAAGTATATACGTACCTACTAAAAATCACCACATTGAACCTGCCTGGTACCAGAGAGTTTTGAGTGCTTTTGTTGTAAAAACAAAAAAAACTGAAATACTTTCCTTAACCTCACTTCCAAAAATTAAATTTGAGGTAAATTATCCTTAATGTTACCTAAATTTTCCAAGAAGATAGTAAATCATAGATTTCTTCACTTTTTGAAAATGAGGGTAGAAACGGACACAATTTTGTGTTCTTGATACTGGACAGGTTAAATCTTTAAATACCAAATTAGATCCTACCTAGGTAGGCACTTCTTGTTTATCGAGATAGTTTTGACTTTTGTATTTGTAGTGACAGCTTCAGAACCCTACACTGAGCATGAGCCAACATGATTTAGCCCGGTTTTCTTTTCAAATAAAGAATAATATCTACTCGATGATACCTATGATACAAATAAGAATAAACATGGTTTTTCATTGTCATGGTCAAAAGCCGTCTTCGCCTCGGTAAATCCGTAAACTGATAAAAATATTGTTTATGACCATTATAAGTAAAACAAATACGTACTATTTTAAGTTCCGTATAGCTCGGGTATAAATGTGGCATGTTTAAAATGGATTACGTTCTATATATGTGACTAGTTACAGTTGTAATAGATAACAATTCAAATTTGATAAGAGAAACTAGGTAGGTACCTATGGGTGCTTTATGATTTTGTCTTTATTTGCATTAAAAAGACTATGTTTGAGTAAACTGATAGAACCTCTCCAGAAGATCACACTTTTATTAAATTGCAACCAGAAGCAGATATAACTAAACCATGTGGCCTCTTTTGAAAATTGCAAAAGGTGCGTTTTTTTTGAAGCCGACTGTAATTCATCAAGCTCAAATAGAGATAAAAATTAAATTAAATTGAATATCATTTACTCCAGGTACTACAAGCACCCATAGTAAATTATAAATTAAATTATTATTATTGCATTATGTAACTACCTATATTGATTATTATAAATTATAAATAATTATTAACAAGAACTATTTAACATTCAACATTATTTCTTTTCTTATTATAGCTGGAATATTAAAGGTTGCATATGGAGAACTAGCAGCCTTCATATACAGCCCTTAATATCCCATTGTCAGTCCATCAAACTCCATAAAAGAGGCTTGTCTTTTTCTAAGCACAGCAAAGAAGTGTTCTGTCACCTTATAAGTGTGACAACCCAACCTTCCACTATGGTTATTTGACTTATTGTTTGTTAAAAAACTAAAATATAGATAACTCTGCCCACCAAATAACTACCTATGAGTATGTAATGTACCAGGGTAAATATCTATCTATACAAGTAGAAATAAATGTATTCTCGTAGAATTTAAGTTGGAATCTATTGAACAATTTAATAATCTTTCACTTTCTCTATCCAGTGTTTTTTTTTATAAGTTTGTTTTTCATAGAATTGCGTGACAGGGTGGTAATACAAAATTTAGTCTCCTCTGAAAACGGCCACTCTGTCACAGTATATTCTGAAAAACCACCATAAAGAAAAAAACATTATCGCCACCGAAATAAAAATTCACGCAACATATTTTAAAAACAAAAATTAAAACCATAATTATCAATAGTTCAAAAATGCAAAATATAGAAAAATGATGATGTATTTTCGGTAAAAAAGTAGAACAACCCACGTTTACTTAAACTTATCCTAGTTTACCTTCTCCATGCCATATAAAAAACCTAAAGAGCATAGATAACAGTGGCTTGCCAGTTTCCTGTTTTTAGATTTTTTTTTTTTTTTTTTTTTTTTTTTTTAAATGCTGCTTTAAACATTATTTTTTCTATTTTGCCAGACAGACTCCTACAAGTGTCTAAGCTTTGTTTACAATGAGCTATTGACTTGAAACTATTATGCATGTTAATTTAAATGGGTTTAGAGTTCTTAATGTTTTCTGTGGAAAGTACCTACATCAAACCCCATCACATTTTATAGAAGTTTTTTTTTTATGTTAAGGAGAAGGCACACAAACACTCAGGCTACCTGATGGTAAGTGAAATCTGAGATCCATAGACATTTGAATTCTCAAGACTATAATCTTAGGATTATAGTCAACCTCAAATGCGTTGCCAACCCTGAGGACTAAGATGGAATGCCTCTTTGCTAGTAATAAAAAGAAGAAGAAAAAAGAAAGAAAGAAGAAAGTGTAGAAGTTTTAGATTAGTGTCAAAAAAAGATATTTAGGGGTTCGGTCACTTAAATAAGTATCTACATACTAAAATAATTAATAAAATGTCCAGGTAAGTAGGTAGGTACATTTGTTTTTATTTTTAGCAAAATGAATAACCAACTAGGGTAAAAAGATATTTGTAGCCGTCATTCTAAGTTATAAAAATTTAGACAGCTTAGAAAAACTGCTGCTTTTCTTCAGTGCCAGCAAAGAACAAAGTAAGCAATTAAAAGACCTAATTTACAAATTACCTACTTGTTGCGCTAAATTTACGAAGTAAAAGTGTTAGCACGCGTGGAGAAAGTGATAACGAGGTACGTAATTCAAATAAGACTGCGGTAGGGAACCTAGTTGGACCTAACTAACTTTCATCCTGCTCATTCTAGAAGTTTCACTTTAAAATCAATAGTTAGTGCATTGCGTCCAAGTAGCAAGATCTAGGTCGCTCAAAGTGAACGAAATAAGGACTAGGTAGGTAAACAGTAATTTGTGAACGCTACCGCGCGAAATTAATCCGTACGACACGTACAATAATAACGTTAACTGCTACGTAGTGCTACACAGCCGCTATTATGACTAATTCCATACACTACTAGTCTAGTAAATCAATAACATCTTCGAAGGAACAACAAAACCGAATCAATAATTTCAACCGTACTTACCACACTGGCGGTGTCCTGGCTGTCTAGCGAATACTTGTCAGTCTCTTTCCCTTGCTGTTCGTTGGTAAAACTTTCATATTTACGACTGGGACTGCTTTTCATTGTTGACACAACGTATTTAGCTTAGGCGTCGAAAGACATTTTTGAACAACGAATACCACAACACTACACACCAGTGCAAGAGAAAAACTGACAGGTGTAGAGTGAGCGGATAATAGCCCGGAGATCGAACGATTCGAACGAACGAATGAATGAAAACTAAATTGTTGGTTCAAGGTTCGTTCAGAGTACATAAGATTATTGCCAGACCTAAAATTGTTTTCTTTACTATTTATATATTATTCCTAAATCAGGAAATTCGCAATTTATAATAATGGAAAAATAATATAGAAGGCCTTAATTTAAATGAAAATCTAATAGTAATTATACATTTAAGTTCTTCTCATATATCAATGTATCATCCAATAGGTATAATGGGTTGTTTTTTTTTTCAGATTTATAGTAGGTTTTAAATTATACTTACATTATTTTCGGGGATTTGATCCAGTTCCCATATTGGAATTTCGGTGTACTCTTCCCTATCATCATTAACTTTGTTACGTCGAAACATTTCAATTCACTAAAATACATTTTGTTTGACTAACACATCATTTATTTCACTAGTATTCGTTAACTTTTCAAGCATTTATCAAAGAAAAAACACTTAAGACTTGTCGCTGAGTCAATATGATATAAAGTATAACTTAAACTACGACCTTATTTAACAACAATTCTGAATCACACCATCGGCATTACTGCGTTATCAGTGTTTTATCATTTTATGTACTTTTGTTACAATGCCTGATAATTCTGATAAACCACAAAAACGTGCCTTATCTCATAGCACTACCATCAGCTGAGATGAAATTTCATTGATAAATGTAATAGTTGACCAATTACTCAACGTGGCGAGCGTTGCAAAACGATATGAGAACAAGGAAAACTACTTTGAGTATTCTTCCTCGTTCACTGATTTACTTTCAAGGTTTCCAGGTGTAGTTTTAATTATTTAATGCACCATTAACGTGTTACAAAATAATCCGTAAAAAAGAAATTACAAAAGTAGTGTCAACCCTTATTAAATAACGTCAGTTCAGAGTTCAATTCTACACGGTAATAACGATATTGTCTTTGATGTGTTTCCGTACAATAATGGCGACTGTGACATAAACGATTTGAAAACACGTCAAACGCGATATCGTTTTAACGCAGTAGAATAGAGGCCCAGTATCTTAGGTATACTAGGGTTGTCACTACTTTCGTAATTTCTTTTTTACGGATTATTTTGTAACACGTTGTATTATTGTAGGTCTGGCTTGTTGTCGAGTCTAACGGAGTATTCTATATTCGTTGACCAGTTTGGACTCGGTGGAACACAAATTAGTCTTAACCGTAATAGTATATGGGTACTATATGGGTAGTACCTACATCTATACTAATATAGTAATATCATAGATGCGAAAGTAGCTCTGTTTGTCTCTCTATCCATCGTTGGTCGCTCGCGGAAGGTACAGTTTTGCAATTATAGTATCAGTTGTTATTGTAAGGCCAATAATTTTGGACAAAATCTCCTATCTACAGCGATGAATACAAATGTCAACTAAGCATTTATTGACATTCAGCCCCCTGTTTCACCATCGTGACAATGGCACGTGACAGGTGACAATTCGGTATACATTGCAAAGTTAACACGCTAATACATCACTAAGTTTCATATAAGCTGTGCCATGTACACTGAAATGTCACCTGTCACCTGTCATTGTCAGGATGGTGAAGTGGGGGGGGATGCATTCGACAGGTTTATCAAGTCTTATAATAATTAGCGATCTTTGTTACTTTGGGAATTGGAGCCTGTTTGTAGGGTCGTCCTCGGGCTCATGTTATGTGTTGCCATGCTAAAAATAACAGAAAGTTACAGATGATCTAACATGATTTTATTGATTTATTACCTATTATACATAATTTACAAAATTTAACAGCTGTTTACGACTTCAGGGCGTCCTGGACACCGAAGCCTGGTCCTGTAGGTTCCTCGGTCAAGGAAGTCAGTCCTCCAAGGGGCTCAGATGCGAATCTTCCATTTCTAAAAAAGAAACCGTTTGTTATGGAAAAACGATTACAGTTTATAATGATACAGTGATACAGAATGGCATGGGCCTTATCTTCGCCGTGCGGTGGTATTTATTTATTAAAGGCTTGTCAACAGGTAACACCATAAACTTGAGAAAAATATCTGGTGACAAGAAAAAACAGAGTGCTATCCAATAACATGCAAACACATGAGTAGGGTGATAGCACCAGTGTTGGACACTTTAAGCTGACAGGCACCAATAATGGACACTTTACTCATAATTCAAAGATCATAAGGTTATAAATTGAATGTTGCAAAACAAATGAATAACCTTTATTGTCTGTAAAATAATAGTCAAGTGTCCATCATTGGACCTTGTCCATTACTGGTTCGATTACTATGTCCAGTACTACTTGGGCTTGTTTTCCGAAAAAAACTAACATTGCAGAAAATTGTGACTTCGAATTGAGCTTCGAGAAACGGGTCCCAGTCGTTTAGTGTGAAACGACTAAAAGTTACTAAATAAACTACACAAAAATTGTGTAGGCAATTTCACAGGCCATCTGACTGATTGTCGTTTACCAGAACCGAGAATCGGACAAACGCCCGTAATTTTCGAAATATAACCTGTTCCAGACAGCAGACTTCCTTAGATATATTGTTAATAAAAAGTATTATTAGGTATTTCATAGACTTTTATAATATAACTAGCGACCCGCCCTCGCTTCGCTCCGGATTAAAGTATTATACATATAAACCTTCCTCGTCAATAACTCTATCTATTAAAAAAAACGCATCAAAATCCGTTGCGTAGTTTTAAAGATTTAAGCATACATAGGGATATAGGGGCAGAAAAAGCGACTTTGTTTTATACTAGTGACTGGCGACCCGCCAGCGGCTTCGCCCGCTGCATATTTATTTGTTTTTGTTTCTTTCATGTCACTTTGGTGTATGAAAAATAGATAGTAGCCGATTCTCAGACCTACTCAATATGCATATAAAATTTCATAAAAATCGGTCGAGCCGTTTCCGAGGAGTATGGGAACTAACACTGTGACACGAGAATTTTATGTATTAGATTTACCTCAGGAGGCTGCCCAACTAAAGAGGGACTGGGCCGGCCACGGTGCTCGAATGCAGCCTAATTGTTGGGCCAGGAGAGCCACAGACTGGCTCCCGGAAAATGCTAAGCGAAAGCGTGGCCTCCCCAGGAAGAGATGGAGTGATGATTTGGGATCATGGGACAAGAAATGGAGGGAAACCGCTCAAGATCGGGTAAAGTGGAAGAGGGGGAGAGAGGCCTTTGCCCAGCAGTGGGACATTCTGGGCTCATGATAAGAATAATAATAATTTATATGTATTCAACGACAATTTTATTAATGATCCGGTGTCTGTTTTCGAGAAAAAAACTCTTTCGACAATAAACAAGAATGACCATTTTTAGGGTTCCGGAGCCGAATGGCCAAAACGGAACCCTTATAATTTCGTCATGTCCGTCTGTCCGTCTGTATGTCACAGCCATTTTACTCAGAGCCTATTGGCACTATATAAATGAAATTTGGAGGATAGATGTATTCTATGAACCGCTATACAATGATGTAGTAAAATTGAAAAAAATATTATATTTAGGGGTGGCACTACATACATGTAACTAGGGGACGAAACAATTTTTTTTGAGTTACATCAGCGTGTGGGGTATTTTTAGATAGGGCTTCCAAAATGAGGCTTTTAAGTGACTTTTTTACGTAAGTGAACAGTTGGCGAGATATACGCTTCTAAAGTCGTAAAAATTCTGTCCGGGTGGGTAGCTTTTGAACTGTTAAATAGAACATTCTAATGAAAATTACAGTAGTAGAACATACGAAATACTTCAAAACCAAAATTGCTTTGAACACGATACGCTGTGTAGTTTTTGAGATTTTAATAATAATAATAAAAAAATGAATTTCAACCATGAATGTTCATCCCAGCTACGGAACCCTTCACTGTGCGTGGTCCGACATGCACTTGGCCGGTTTTTTTCCGAAGTTTTCACTAGTGAGTCTATAACGACGTGAATTAAGGACCCATTTACGAGTTGAAAAAGTTTGTGGACTTCAAAGTCTTCGAACAAACGAACGAAGGCGTTATGTGGGATTCGCAAAACCATCAGGGAGGGAAGATGGCCGATTGAAAAATGGCCGATTGAAAAATGCCCGGCTTTAACTTTTGATTTGTGCTTTTACTGTTGATTTATTTTATTTACTAACTCCAACAAAAATTACCGCTTTAAAGTTTAATATTTTATAAATGGATCACTTAAATTGTTTCCTCAAACCCGCAATATTTTTGAAAGATCTATCCAACGACACCCGACACTATGAGGTAGACGCGAAAAAAATACATCTAGATTCATTTTACCACTTTGTTAGCGTGACTAATATGTATGTTCATGCCAAATTACAGCTTCCTAGTACAGAGTGTCTGAGCTAGACGGGACGGAAATGGCGAAACTATAAGGGTTCCTAGTTTGACTACGGAACCGTAAAAACCATTCTTGAATTCCAAGACAATACTTTAGTTTATTCGAAAACACAATAATAGTACGTGATGAGGGCGCCACTGGACGTTCGGTACAGACAGTCTTAATATTGTATGGTGGTAGGAACCCTTCCTGTGCGAATGGGACTCGCACTTAACCTCGTAAGGCCCAACGGCCTATATTTAGGACATTTGTCAAAGTGACTTTAAACTTTAGTCGACTTACACAAGGTTCTTTTTTGAACTAGTAAAATTTGACGTGGGCCTCACGAGGTTAAGCTTGTTTTCAAGAAGGTGTTCATGTTACCTTGGTCCTGGAACAGGTTTTTCGTCATTTTTCAACTTTTGGATTATTTCTTTCGTGTCCTCCACAGTTAGATCTTCCTGCAAACGTTATTAAAATAAAGATGTAGACGTTTATAAGCACATACATTAAACAATTCCAGTACATTTAGAAGCTTTAGGGTGTATCAACATAACAAAGATTTTAACCTTGAACATGCTTAAGACGAATGGTAAGGCAATCGTCTTTCCATACTAACATAGTGCAAGTGTGGATGTCGTAAGAGGCGAAGGGAATAAAGGCTTGTGGTACTGTTAGGCGATGGGCTTGCAACCTGTCACTAATACACTAGCAAACTTCTTGGCCTGCTTGTGCAAAATGTGGTCACAGAATTATAAACAAGTATTTTTAGAGTTGTTGGTATTTCTGCAGCTCTGCCTACACCACTCTGGGAATGACGGCGTGATGATAATAATATGTATGTATGTAAAGATATCTGCGAAATCGACGGTTGTAATGGTATCATCACAAAAAAATCTGCAATAAAAGTTGTATGGAAAAACGTTCCCTACCCGCCTTAATTTGACAAAACACGTCGAGGAATTTTCACGCCACTACATGAATTGCATCGCAACGAAATCAAAATCACAACGTTTGAATTGCGCGCTGTTGCCGGTTCTTACTTTTCACAAGGGAATGCAAATAACCGGTTAAAACCGGTTATTAACCGTCTTTTGCATACTAAAATCGGTTATTAACCGGTTATTTGCATTCCCTACTTTTCACACACGATTCTCTAGCTTAGAGCATTTGCTTGTCAAAGAATCGTGCTGGGGGTTACTATAACATGACTATGCAGTTCAGTTTACGGCGAGGGTAAAGGACAGAGCTATAGCAGTTAGATAGCTCTGTCCTTTTTACTCAGCGTAAACTGAACTGTATAGGTATGTCATAATAAGCCCCCTGTTGGCGACTGTTATGTTATTATGTACATTAGATGGGCAACGAAGGCCACCGCAGTAATGAAGGAACCAAGCTAAGTGATGTGTAACGTTATTATATTATTATCGATATCAAGTTTATATCGGTTTGATGAATGCCGATGATCGATTCGAATTTAATAACTTTATATAAATATAAATATCACGGGACAGTGTCACTTAAATTGACCTAGTCTCAAACTAAGCTCTAGGCTTGTATTATGGTTACTAGACAACGATAAACTTACAGAGAAATATATGCTTAAAATACATAGAAAACACATGATTCAGGAACAAATACTCGTGCTCATCACACAAATACCTGCCCTTACCGGGATTTGAACCTGGGCCCGCTAGCTTTATAGGCAGGGTCACTACCAACTAGGCCAACGTGTCGTCAAATAATAAAGTCTTTGGTTTTAAATTGATCACGTTGCACATTTAATTGTAGTTGGAAATAAGTAAAATAACAGACTTACGTAGTAATCATCATTAACTTGAACCATGGGAGCGTTCACGCATGCTCCAAGGCACTCTACCTGAAATTGAAAAATATATAATTAAAATAAATTAACTCGTTTTTTAAATGGCTTCATTTAGCTAACATAAAAACAGGATCGAGTTTCATTGATACAATTTAGGAGAAAAATTAATACGGATATGATCCGTTTATTAGAATTTTAAAACTTTTTAAAAAAAAACTTCTTTTAAGGTTTAGTTTGTTTTAATCTGCATCCTCATTTTATTTACTTAAACTTAGTAATTCTAGTTCTTATTGGCTTAAACATAGTAATTTCTGAAATAAATGCAAATTTCTCTATAAGGTGTATATATTTAAAACATGAAATAACAGCTGTGACGTCATTCCATTCGTCGATTTTGTTGGGTCTGAACTATGACTTTTTAAAGCTATGAATCTTATGAGAAATAACACTACAATTGTTTAGCATAAACAGTTATCCTTCTCATTCATAGAACTTTCCAGACAGTGTTGGGAAAAATACTATGCATGCTCCCTATTTTAGCTTTTTGTAATAATTTCGTCAACATATACGAGCATAAAATGGCTTGGATAGAAAAAAAAGAGGGCCATAAGTTTTAAGCATGTGACAGCCGTGTTTCATAATTTGAATTAACAAGTGCGGTATTAAAATTTTGGGGATTTATTAATTAAATACCTTAATACTAATGCTACTAATGTAGTATTTGTGTAAAGTTAAAACTATTGCAGGCATCATCTTAAATGAAACAGGGTCTTTTTATTAATCATGTGAACAAAGTGCTATGATGGGCCTCATATGTGTTTTACCGCCGAGATTTGAAAGATAATTAACTCCTACCTTTTTCACACTTGTGTATGAAAAATCGTCACTAAGGAATAACTTAATCCTCAACTGACTCAGAGTGTGGTCGTCAATTACTCAAACACCATACTACAAATCTAAATTTTTGCGAAAATGATTAAAAAAAAAAACCCGTCTTTAAAGTTTTTTTTTTTAAAACAGTATTTAAATACATCACTCCAAATGAAGTCAGCGTCTCACAATAATTCTAACCAAAATCAGAATACAGTTGGACCATAAGTTAATTTTTGCTTTTTAAAGACAGTTTTTTCACTACTAGAAGTTACAAAAAGTAGCCTCTGTCTGGGTTATATTACGTACAAAAGAAGTATAAACATGTGTACACAGTGCAAAACTTAAATTAAAATCTCATTCCGTGACATTAAACACTTTGTGAGGTAGCAAATGAAACAGTACACATACCTCAGAAAGAGAGAATTTTCCACAAGGACTATTCCCTCCAACTTCGCAGCCTGTAGCATCCTTGATGGCTTTCAGGACATCATCAGAGCCTCGCAGCCAGCAAGGAGTGGTTGTGCACACTTGCAAGTGGTATTTACCAATTGGGCGCCTTAAAAATCAATAAATACAGCATTAGCATTAAAAAAATATCTGCAGTAGGGGTCCCTAAGTGCATGAGTCTGAATCGCATTTGACCAGTTTTTGATGAGTCATGAGCTGCATAAGCTTTGTCAGGAGCAGCAGAAGCTTGTTCAAGAGGGTACGAAACACAGCATTAGGGGGGAAATTATGAGGTCTCTGTTCACGGCTAACTACTAGTACTAAATCTTGAAATAGTAGCCAGAACATGGAATTCTGGAAAAAAGTGTTTTATTACATAGTTAATTTCAAACCACTTCATACAAAATATTCATGTCAACTCACCTAATAAACATGGTATAGAACGTTGCAACCTCATACACCCTCATATTAGGTAATTTGAGTATTTCAGCAACCTTGTGCATGGCGGAGATTGGCAGCCATCCTCCGGCCTGTCGCTGAGCCAGATCCAACAGTGGGATCATGGCTGCACGCTTGTGGCCCTCAGGATATATTGCCATGATGGCTTCCATACGCTAAAAAAAAAATGAATGTTTACATTTTGTGGAAACATTAGTATGTATAAAAATTTGGCAATGGTCAGTGCCTAAGCTTATTAAGGGTAGGTACAATACAAAAATCCAGTACAATTATGTACTAGATTCTTTGTTTGCCTTTGGACTACTTCTCTTGGGTCTTATATATTTCCTGTGCCTTGTCTGTCTTTTAAGTGAATGAACCTTGTTAAAAGCTAAAACTTAAAGGCATAAATGGGTAGTTTTAAATATAATTGTACCTAATTAAAAACTAAAATTAAGAAACAGTAACTTTTACATGTGAGTAATTAACTTTAAACAAATTAATGGATGAGTAATTTTCGTTACTTACATGATAAATTTGCCGTTACTTAATTTTAGCCCTTAACTAGATACAATTATTTTGAAAACTAACCAAAGTTTCGCTATGTATAATTAAAATGAATCACAGGAAAACAGGTCTATAAGATTACTAGTAACCAGGTTATGAGCCATCTCTTTAGTAATTAGCATTAGAAAAATGTACTAATTATGAAACCAAGACTCTGCTTTTATTGTATAAGTAGAAAATAGCACGCAATTTGAAAGATCTAACAAAAACAAATGAATGCTTCAGACCTTTGCATTTTCAGGCGTAAATTCGAAAGGGATATTTGGATTGTCTTCGGGAGTATCGCGATGGACAAAGAGGCTGTCATGTTGCAATGTCGAGCTGGTCTGCAAAGCCCTGGAGGAGGCTCGCCACTGAAAATCGCATTTTAACTTTTATAATCACGATGGTTTCGGACGAACATCAAACCGATATTATATAATGCAATTATCAATCACAACAATGCCTCTGGCAAGTTTCAATCAAAAAACCAAGACATACCAGGCCATTAACTCCTGTTCTAAGGCTGGATAACATGTTTATTTTTGCTAGTTTACGTAATAATTTAAGTGCACAGTTGTGAAGCACTGTTCACGAACAACTCGACTTGTTGTTAACTTCACTCGCAATACTTTGCTGTTTTTGACAGAACTGTTCATAAACTTTATCGAAAGTATCGCAGCATAATTTACTATCAACAATATACTTAAATTAACAAAGTAAAGGGGACAAAAAATTAACATTTTTAATTTTCTGTGATAAATTGAATGACGAAAAATGATATCGTTTCTAAAAAGCGTGTCATTGACAGTATCAAATTTTGAACACTATTAGTTTTTGAACGACTTTCAATGAATTTGCAGCTAACTTCGGAGCAACCAGCTGCGTTCCATTTTAAGTTAGTTAAGAATTAAACATTTAAGCAGTAGCAAGATATGAATTGGGGTTTTCTACAATAGAGCCAAAAAAAACATTCGATTTTCCCACAAAATTGTTTTCTAAAAATTATAAAATGAACGAAACAAACTGTATTTTCTGCAAACCTGCGTAGTTTCTAGGAACAAAAATACAAACTGTCACAGTGTTTCGAGGGCCTGCCAATAGATGTCGCAGCTTTCCTGGTTCGATATTTTTTTAAATAATTTAAGGTATTAAATGTCATGATTTATTATTAAGCACTTATTGATAATAATAAAGTAAAAACAAACTTTAGATCTTCTTTCCTTTCAAAAAGGAATAACAAGTTGTGGTTATTTGATAGCGATGGGGATTGATTGACTAAGTATATTTTATTAAATATTGTAGTCAAGAAAACCCTACGACGAACCGATTGAATAAGATAAAACGAAAAATGTAGCTACAAATGGCTGGCTGATGGTTTCTACGACAGGAGTTCTATAGCGGCTTGTAATTTTTTGATATTAATATTATTTAAAACTGAGTCATTTAACATACGGATTAGCTGATACAGAAGCAATCATCACAGCCTATGTTCATCGGGACCTTAGGAAGCATTGTTGGTCAGCTGTCGGCAGCTTAGGGTAAGTAACGGAAGTTATTTAACATGAAATTCACAAATTTATCTAAGTCCGCTACCCTACAAGGTGGTTGTATAAAATTGAATGTCAGTTGCTAAAGTCTGGCTAACGAAAGCGTGACCTGAGAAAGCGCGGCAATTCAAAAATATACATGTGGTATTACTAATTATAGTAGAAAAAAAATGTTTTGATAGAGTCTGGCAAACGAAAGTTTGCGTTTCGTTTGTCAGACTCTATTTTCATCTACATAATACCTAAACCTATATGAACGAATGTAAGCGCTAAGCCGGCCGAAGAAAATTACCTAAACGTAGGTATATCGACGATATTAGTGAATAAGTATAATAATTATTATTTAGGTTGTCAAACAAGCATTTAATTTAGTCCGACCTTTAACTTTTTTATGGGCTCGTGTAACCTACAGACGTTCTCGGAACCCGCTACCTAGACTTTAAGGCCGAATTTTATGACTTAAGCTTACTAAAATTTATAAAATGTGTTGAGAAAAAATACTTACTATACTGCGAATGCCATTAAACTCGTAGCATAATGCTAATTTTTAATCTTTAATTCAAATGATTGGTCATATTTTTTGTTTGCTCAATCAAAAGCGCTTGTAGTTGGCGACAGATGGCGCTAATTATGTCCAAATTGTCTAATATTTTTAATGTAACTACAACTAAGAATCATGTCGTCTCGCGGAGCGACTTTGACTGTTTTAGTCATATCATAATATTATTAATTATTTCTTACGAATGATACGATGTAATGTTATACATATTATTGATGTCGGATATTTTTTTCAAGCTATTAAATTTTATGAAGTCTTAAAATTCTCTGAATCATATATGTTATTAATTTTTAATTAACCTGAACCATTTCTGACGCAAATTTTGCTCCTTGCTTTATTTTAGCCAATTTTTAATTTTGCCACAAAAATCTTTCAAAAACTGTAAAGTACGTTAACTTAGATTATTAATAGTGTTTGTGGTACCTATCTCAATTAAACACAGTAATTTATTAATCCCGGTTTTATTACAAAGGAGCCTAACCACGCGTTACAGTTTGCGTATAGAGAGAGAGAGAAGATAGAGGTGGGAAAGAGTGAAGTTGAATGCTTAAGCTGCGTTCAGGATACCACACTCTCCCCCACCTAGTTAACCTTTTAACATTTTAATAGGTTAACCTTTTAACCGCCGTTGTCCAATATACAGACAGACAAAACAACATTGTTTTAAGTAAACCCCTAAGTTACTAATTGACATGCAAACACAACTTATGTTAATTCTAATGACTGTGAACAAGGTAACATTTGATTCACATGTCGCTTCCATTTCAACCCTTCTACCTCTACAAAATAGCTTACCCCAGGTATAGAGTCGCCTATGATTAAACCCTGAACCCATGGCCTGCCACCTTTCCTGTAATCTTTAACCATGACTTTTTGTCCCAATTCAAATGTTGTTGCTCTATTACCTTGATCTCTTTTCTCGACCTTCTCCCGAATTACCTCAGATATTGGCGGTGGTCGCAATAAACTGAACCTGTTCCTTATCTCCCTGCCTAACATTAGCCGGGCTGGTGTCATACCCGTGGTACGTTGAGGTGTGCTTCTATAGTCTAACAAAAACAAATTAACGGCTGAGCCAATGCTATAGCCACTTTCTTTTATCTTTGTTATCGCAGACTTAAATGTTTCTACAAACCTCTCTGCTGCGCCATTGGTTGCTGGGTGATATGGGGGCGTCATTGTATGCTTTATATGATTTAATTTACAAAATTCCTGAAATTCTTCACTTGTAAATGAGCGACCATTATCCGTAACTAAATGCACGGGATATCCAAATCGTGAAACTAAACTTTTAAAAATGTCAATAGTACGAGTACTTGTGATATTTGCCATTTCATATACCTCTGGCCATTTTGAGTAACTATCGACTAGAACTAAAAACATTTTATTGTAGAATGGGCCCAAAAAGTCAGCGTGTATCCTATACCAAGGTGATGGTGGTACAGGCCAAGGTTTCTGCATCTGTGTGGGTGTTTTGCTGTTTTGCAAGCATACTATACATTCTTTAGTAATATTATCTATCTCTGAATCTAAATTAGGCCACCAAAAGTATGATCGCGCGATTTCTTTCATCCGAACAATTCCGAAATGGCTTTTATGTAATTCTGCCAGCACTGCTGCCCTTACTGCCTGTGGCACTACTACTCGATACCCCCAAAATATGCAGCCTCTGTCTAATGTTAATTCGTTTTTCCTATTATGAAACGGCAATATTTCTTTATCTATTTCTTTTTTGTCTGGCCAGCCATCTGTTAAGTATCTAATTGTTTTTGAAAAAATTATATCCCTTTGAGATTCTACTTGAATTATTTTCCAATTTAGTGTTTCCATTTCCGAATTGTTCGTATAAGATATGGCACTAATGTTTCCATTAGTACATAGGAAGTGAATTTTAATGTCTTCACTTTCTTTTTCCACCATTCTGGACAGAAAATCGGCTGGGTTGTCAGATGACTTAATATGTCTAACCTTATAATTAAATGCAGAAAGAAAAATGGCGTAGTGTTGCAGTCTTTTGGCAGCCATTTTTGGAATGCTTTTTGTGGGACCGAAAATTCGCACTAATGCTGCGTTATCCGTCTCCAGTTCGAATGAACGTCCATAAATGTAGTTATAGAATTTTGTAATTCCAAAAACCACTGCCATTGCCTCTTTATCTATTGTTGTATATCTTTGCTCAACTTCATTTAGTTTTTTACTAGCAAACACACTCAGGTGTCCAATTAAATTTGTTTAACTTAGTACAATCATACAGTGGTGTTATTATGGTAGCCATGTCCTTCAAGAAACGTGCATAGTAGTTAATTTTACCCAAAAATGATTTTAGTAATGTTAAATTTGTTGGTGTTTTTGCATTTAACAATGGTTCAATGTTGGATTGTATTACACTCATACCATTTTTGTTTACAAGGAATCCAAACACCTCTAGGCTAGTTTTAAAGAATTTACATTTTTCCGGTTTCAGTTTAAATTCACTTTCCTTTAATTTTTTTAAAACTTTACATAAGGTTTCATAAGTATCTGATAAGCTCTTACCCTTAATATAAATATTGTCTATGAATACAATCGTGTTGTGAATATTTTCCAGTTTTTTGGTCATTAAACGCTGAAAAGCCCCTGGTCCAGAACTGACACCATATGGCAAGTAATTATATTTAAATGTACCTGCCTCAGTGACTATGGTAGTACAATTTTGGCTTTCAGGACTAAGGGGTGCCTGCAGGTATGCTTCTTTTAAATCCAGTTCGCAGTAATATTCACCATGTTTTAGGGAATTTAAAATATCATCTACATGTGGTGGCCTAATTTAGATTCAGAGATAGATAATATTACTAAAGAATGTATAGTATGCTTGCAAAACAGCAAAACACCCACACAGATGCAGAAACCTTGGCCTGTACCACCATCACCTTGGTATAGGATACACGCTGACTTTTTGGGCCCATTCTACAATAAAATGTTTTTAGTTCTAGTCGATAGTTACTCAAAATGGCCAGAGGTATATGAAATGGCAAATATCACAAGTACTCGTACTATTGACATTTTTAAAAGTTTAGTTTCACGATTTGGATATCCCGTGCATTTAGTTACGGATAATGGTCGCTCATTTACAAGTGGAGAATTTCAGGAATTTTGTAAATTAAATCATATAAAGCATACAATGACGCCCCCATATCACCCAGCAACCAATGGCGCATCCCATCCTCGTCGCCAATTGTGGTATCTCAATTAAACACAGTAATTTATTAATCCCGGTTTTATTACAAAGGAGCCTAACCACGCGTTACAGTTTGCGTATAGAGAGAGAGAGAAGATAGAGGTGGGAAAGAGTGAAGTTGAATGCTTAAGCTGCGTTCAGGATACCACAGTGTTATTTGAAATTGACCTTTTTATTCTACTCGGTAAAACAATATTGCTTTTAACATGTCATCGTCACGATAGCTCTTATTTACTTGAGAGTAATGGCGGCCGAGTTAAAAACAATACCGTAACTGTCAAAAGCCAAAAGTTTTACCGAGTACAAAGCATCACTACTTTAAAAACCGGCCAAGTGCATGTCGGACCACGCACAGTGAAGGGTTCCGTAGCTGGGATGAACGTTCATGGTTAAAATTCATTTTTTTTTTAATTAAAATCTCAAAAACTACACAGCGTATCGTGTTCAAAACAATTTTGGTTGGAAGTATTTCGTATGTTCTACTACTGTAATTTTTATTAGAATGTTCTATTTAACAGTTCAAAAGCTACCCACCTGGACAGAATTTTTACGACTTTAGAAGCGTATATCTCGCCAACTGTTCACTTACGTAAAAAAGTCACTTAAAAACCTCTGTATCATTTTGGAAGCCCTATCTAAAAATACCTTACACGCTGATGTAACTCGTTTTTCGTCCCCTAGTTACATGTATGGAGTGCCACCCCTAAATAAATATTTTTTTTCAATTTTACTACATCATTGTATAGCGGTTCATAGAATACATCTACCCTCCAAATTTCATTTATATAGTACCAATAGGCTCTGAGTAAAATGGCTGTGACATACAGACGGACAGACAGACGGACGGATGGACGGACAGACGGACAGACGGACAGACGGACATGAAAAAAAAATAAAAAAATAAATAAAAAAATAAGCCTCCTACCTCATACTTCGTGATTTACGATTTTAAAGTTATTTCATTTTATTTCTATGTCATGTTTAAGTTTAAAAGTAGTTTTTTTTTAAAGTAGTGATGATACGAGATATTACATTATAGGCATTCCAGTACGTATGCGAGATTTCAGCGCAAATGAACACGACAATAGGCGTAACCAAGATGCAAACGCTGTTAACGTTTCTGTTTTCTATCGAATAGAAATGCATGCAGTTGACATAAGCGGTCGAGCAGTCTGTCATCAGCTTTACGTCAATCCTTTACATTTTGTCGATTTTCAAAAACCGCTAACTTAGCGCTACGCATCGTAACTAGACCAGGGCCTCCATTCTACTCGTACTGCGTTATAACGATATCGCAGTTGATGTGTTTTAGAATCGTTTATGTCACAGTCGCCATTATTGTAAATGACATAAGAGTTATGAAAACGTTGACAATACGGAAACAGGTCAAATACGATATCGTTATTACCGTGTAGAATTCCAGCCCCGGTCAGATTAATCATTAGATAAAAGCTAGTTAAAATTATTAACTGGACTTTGGAGTATGAATTTTATCTTTCGATTCGTTGAACTAATAAAACAGACGGATGTTACATATGTAATATAATAGTTGTATAAACGCCTAAAACTTATCTATACGCTCGTTCCTCACGCTATAAGCGCATTTGGCAGTGTAGTTAGAGTAAGTAGCTCTAAATTATAGAGCTGGTGCACGTAATTGATTTTTATTGCTTTGTAACATGCTTGCGGGCACGGTTGTCTGCTGTCTAGCTTGGACAAACATGCCGGTGAAAGACGGACGAACACAAAATGATTAAATATAGCTAGTAGCCTTCTTGGACTGGTCATGAGTAGACCCCGGATTTTAGTGGCAATGCGTCACAAGTTTGGGGGATTTAAAGGATTTTGCTTTTGACGTGTTGTAGTATTGTTTCTAACTCAGCCGCCATTACTGTCAACTGACACGTCAAAGGCAATATCGATTTTACCGTGTAGAATCTCAGCCTTGAGCCTTAGCCCAAGATGCGTTCGCTAACTAGCATTTCGATTCGTTTTGTTTTTAAACTAATCACGTCATTGCTAGATCACGTAATACGAAAAGCCACGTGGACTACCAGTCACACGATAAATAGAATAGAAACGCTAGTTAGCGAACGCATCCTGGCTATAGGCTCAGGTCATGAGTTTGAGCGAAAGCGGCGGCAGTGAGCGGCGGAATGAAATGCATACATAGGTACAATACGATATGCCAGACTGTCGATCGCTGCGGCGCCTCGTGATATGGCATGCTTCATAGACCTCTGCTTGTTGCAACTCGCTGCCACCGCAACACCGCCGCCGTCACACACTCATGACCACGCTATAAAGAAGCAAATACATTAAAAAAAACATACAATGGAACGTATAACCTCCTCCTTTTTTTGAAGTCTGTTAAAAAAGCGAATTGACAACATATCGACGAAAAAAATCAATCGCTTAATTATAGCTGGCTGGCGTGTTTCGCTTTTTTTTTATGCGATAAAATGAAAGTTATATTGAGAAGCTAGCCAACTCTTCAGTTCTCTTATCTTATTAGTTATTATTTAAAAAGAACAAGCAGTAAAGACCTGTTTCCTAGAATTTTTTAGAATACAAAAATACCTTTTGACTGATATCTATGTACGTATAAAAGAAGTAACTGACTGACTGACTGGCATTACCTATCAACGCACAGCCCAAACCGCTGGGTCTAGAGATTCCCAATTTGGCACGTAGATTCCTCATGAGGTCTACGGGTGCACTAAGAAAGGATTTTTGGAAATTCATTCCCTAACTGGTTAAAATTTGAAGACGCCGTAAGGGCAGATATTTGTTGACCACGAGTATTTGTTCCTGAGTCTTGGATGTTTTCCATGTATTGAAGTATATATTTCTCTATATAAGTAAGTTTATCGTTGTCTAGTACCCATAGTACAAGCCTAGAGCTTAGTTTGGGACTAGGTCAATTTCTGTGACATGGTCCTGTGATCTATTTTTTTTTATTTATTTAAAATAGGGAGTAGCGGGAAACTAATTCTAAGCGTACGAAGTCGCGGGGTCCTCTAGTTTACCATATTAACATCAATTTGTATTCTTCGATTGGAATCAAAAACCCAATTTCACTTGCATTGTCACAGCTAGACCACCAGTTCAGAATTTAATTCAATCCAATTTAATTTCTTATCTGTAGCGTCGGACCGTTATTTAATTTCTGAACCAATGGACGCCATGTTTGCATCCGTTTCGCGCGCTTTTGACTAAGAAGAAAATCATTATGGCTGATCTGATTTAGCTTTCGTATGTACTAAATAATAGGTAGGTACTTTAAAAATGTAGGTACAGCTGTAAATGTAATTATAGATTACAAATCACATGTCATGACGTTATCTAATGAGAGCAATTAATAATTTACATTTGTTAAAGATTCGCTTAATTACGGATAGTTATTCAACAGAAGCAGGTGGATAGTCAAAGAGCTCAAAATTAATTACAAGTGTTCCTATTCTATTGGAAACTGAATCGTGTATAAAAAAAAAGAGCTATTACACTATCTAGCTACTTTTGCTGCTGGAGTGATTCCCATCTTCCAACCTAGCAATCCCATCCAGGTTGGATATTGGGAAATCACAGTGCCATCTTCCAACTTGCCTCGGGTTGGATAGTGGGAACAAGTTTACTACTATTTTTTCTTCCCATCTTCTAACCTTTACATAAGTACAGTCACAAACAAAAAAAAATCACAAGCCGGACAAATCTAGATGTAGACAAATGTACAAACCTACATAAATATAAACATATAAACAAACCAACTACTTCACTATATAAAATTACTTGTGACTGTACCCTATTCAGTACAGGGTGGAAGATGAGAAGAAATGTAAATAATACATTTTGTTCCCACTATCCAACCTGAGGCAGGTTGGAAGATAGCACTGTGATTTCCCAATATTCAACCTGGGTGGGATTGCTAGGTTGGAAAATGGGAATCACTCTGCTGCTGCATGTACACTGATATTACTCTTATCAAAAACTCTTTTAACATTAAAAGGTTATTTGATATTTAACGTTCCTATTCTCATCTCTTTGAAGACCAATGAGAAAAATACAAACCTAAATAATCATAAAAGTCAAATATAAACCCATTAAATAAAGTACAACCTCACTACAAATAGCTAAAATTATCAGCCCGCGTAATAATACGAGTAAAACAAGCCCGTTTTAATTCGTAGCCTAACGTACCCTGTAAAAAGAGGCATTGTCTGCACCATGTGCCTGTGCCTATGCTTCCGTTTGAAAAAAAGAAAAAAAAACGAAATGAATAGACAGAAAGCGCGATCGGCAAAACAACGACATAGTTGCCATGACGACTGTCGCACTTCCATGCGGGATCGTGTTCTATAGTCTATGGTTGGTATATGGCGGTGTTTGGTAATTGTTCGATATCAGACAAAGCGTAGCGTAAACTTATTTAAAGTAGTTAAGTTAATTTTCACAGATAGTAATTAATACTACTACTATTTAATAGTTATTTATGCAATAAAAGAGCAAAGTTCTTGCTGCAAGTGTTGATTTAAAATCCCGAGTCAGCGAATTGTAGGTTAGAATCGTAAGTGCAAATAACTTTGGTCTCGTGTTGCACATAAAACTTTTTACCTCAGCAGCGAGAACATATTACCTTGTAGTAAAAAATATAACATGGTAAACATAATACGATATGCCTTTGTATGTATATTGTCACCCAGCCACCCGCGTGGTGCGTGGTGCCACACCACGACCACCTTTACCTATGCATACATTGTAAAGTCACTGTATCACGCTTGTAGCAAAATTGAAATTTGCTCACGTCTTTAAACAGCAAAACCGGCCTTTTTGAGGTCGGAGGTGAAAAGTTATTTTGTACTGTCTTGATGATTTTGGCAGAAAGTGTTAGGCATCTTGTTTAGGGCCCCTGTCTATGGTGGAGATCATTGAAAATGGCATTTCCAGTGCAGTCGACGTGTTTTGACTGATTAGGATGAAACAAACAAAATCACCGGACTAATTTTAATAGCAAACCTAGACAGGCCACAGATACATTGTCAGACTAATTAAATAAATCTTTATTATCTGTGGTCGGCCTCGTTTGGCGAATATGAGTCATTTCCTTTTCACAAGCTCTTTATTAACTTGCAATTAATGTATGTATGTATTTAAAGTGTGTTCGGACCAAATCTTACAATGAAGATTTGAGCCACTTCCCGTGGACCGGTTGAGTTAAATTTGGTATACCTACGTAGGCTACGTATCTTCGATGACAATACAATAATATAGCATCAGCCAGCTGATCGGATGATGGATCTTCGCTATACTTAACGTAGACCCACCGAGTTTGGACTTATTAAGTTGTTCTTGATTAGCAGTAAACGATGCACAAAAAAAGGACAGTCGACTTATATTTATTTGTTTACATATAATTAATGGGTTACCTTCGTTTCATCAAAAAGTTTTTGCCATACTAATTTATTTCCCAAACATAATTCGACGAAACGGTTTTAATAAAACTAACCTAACCTAACCTACAGGTTCCTGTAGAACCTGAAATATTTACAGTTCGGATAAAAGCAGTTTGGTCATGGTTTGGGAAATGAATCAGTTTGGCGAATACTTTTTGACGAAACGAAATGCTCCCATAATTAATTTGTTGCCTAGATAAACTATATTGTAACTGAAATATGTCTTTTTATTTGCTTTTAAACACAATCTGCTGGGAAAAAGCCTACACCGTTCCGTTAGCCAAAATAAAATAAAAAATATCGAAAGCAGGCCTTTCTCAAAGATAATTAAAAAATTACTCTCAAATAGCAAGTTTCACTCCCTTCAACTTTACTGCACTAACAATGAATTTACTCTTTTTAACTGTATTTGAGTAAATCTTTTATCATTGGCAACGAGACGTGACGATAAACATTTCATGGGTGCGACTTTAAACAATTTGAAGCGTAAATTTCTGTTTGAATCGATTTTTCGGTCGGCAAAATGTTTAAGACAAGTTTAGTGGCCGGCAAAAATCTAGAATTGATTGTCTTGAGTTTGACAAAGCAGTTTCACCTATAGTTGGAAGTGACCCTGTGTCTACGAAGCTAGCGGTCGTGGGTTCGATTCTCGCGGTGACGGGAAATATTTGTGTTATGATCTGAGTCTTGGATTTTCTATATATTATAAGTAAATGTTTATCGTTTCCTGGTAATCAATGATTAAAAAAAGTATGCTTTATTTGCCAGAGAACCAAGGTGATCGAGCTCACTTCCAAAGTTAGCAGGGTGCAGTGGCAAAGACCTGACGACATCTGTCGTAAAACCAACACCTCCATCCAATCAGCCTGGATCCACTCACTGTTGGGTATACCTCTTTCTTATCACGTCACTCTCCTCAGTCCTGCGCTAATGGCATCCATTGTATCTCTAGCATTCTCTGGCTTAGCGCGGACGTGTTCCAGAGTCTTGGTAATCACATACGGTTTTGTGATGCGATTGAGGGATGGCTATGTGCAGGGGCCCGTTCAACAAAAGCTTATTACTTGTATTACAAGTGGAGATTTCCACTTCCAACAATATATTTTATAAAGATATTTCCACTTATTTTACAAGTTACAAGCTTTTGATAAACTGGCCCCTTCAGTGGGTTGCTCAGGGTTGAGATAACGAAAATACGTCTTAACTTACAAAGTTTGTGTTTCCTGCAACTTTACTCTTCTTCCACTTTTTTATAAATGGCGTCCACCGCAATTTACACGGTGTTTTTGCCAATGTCAAGTGAGTAGAGTTAAACAGTAAACAGAATAAATCCTAAGCAAAAGCCGGACATCTTTCAAACGGCCATCTTCCCTCCCCGAAGGTTACCGGCAGATCCTTCCTGCAACTCACACAAAGATGCTTATCATCACCAGAAGTTTCTTCTGGGTGAAAGCGGGTAGATGTTATTAAAAGAGTTGACAGACGGGAAGGATTGCATTGGTAAGGCATTGTCACTCTAAATCAAATATACTTCTTTAACACTCGAGAAGCGCGTGGAACCCCATGTGCTTCTGTTTAATCCACCAGAGTAAATACTGTTTTACCGAACTATTGTCCTCGCGTGTGATATCGATACACTTATTTCTCTAATAAGTCCATAGAAGTGTACAAATAACTTGACGTTGGCGAAATACACCTTAACAGGAGTGATTTTTTAGAATAAGATTTAGATAGATTATTTCTTTGCCAAAGAATGAGTTACATTTGAATTACAAACAGTGACGTATTTAGAATACTAATTTAATTTCTGTATAATACTGGTTCTGCTGGCCTCTATTACTACTGATATAAGGTCCAAAATGTGGACATGCGTTATCTACAAAGGGCAAAACAAGTATTGAACAGGAAAATTTTCCTCTTCGGAAGTCAAGGCGAAGAGAGCAGCTTCACCAAGTCGAAGCATTCCACTGCTAAAGAGTCTAATTCGTTTCCTCCGGATATTCCCTGAGGGATAAAGATGTCTTTCTTCAAAGAGTGAATAGGCTTATACCGAACCAACGAGCTTCATCGTTATAGTTCATCATCATACAATGATGAGATATTAGGTCTATCGCTATTCAGGCAAGAATAAAAACTATTCGTCTGTCTTTATCGGTAGTATTTTGAAAAGCCTTTCCTAAATCCTCTTGAATCTTACATAAAACATAACATAACATCACGCGTTCATTCCCAGAGTGGGGTAGGCAGAGCTACAGAAATACCAACAACTCTAAAAATACTTTATGTTCTGTAACCATATTTTGCAGAATCAGGCTAAGATGTTTATTTATTTATTATTTATTTATTTATTTAATCTTCTTTGCACAATACAAATAAATGTAAAAAGTACAAATGGCGGACTTAATGCCTAAAGGCATTCTCTACCAGTCAACCACATGTTCAACAGAGAAAAAAAAAACCGGTGCAATTAGAGAAATGAACAGTGTTAAAACTAAATTAAATCTAAATAGCTACTTAACATTTAAAAAAAAAAAATATAATACATAAATAATATATAAGTTTATATAATACATAAACAATACTTAAATACATGCAATGAAAACTGTGTGTGATGAAGATGATGACACTTACTTAAGTTCTTGCTTAAGTGCTTGAGTTAAGTTGTTGTTTATCAGTGTATTAATGACGAAGCCCATCGCCTAACAGTACTACAAGCCCTTATTCCCTTAGTCGCATCTTACGACATCCACGAGCATGCAGTGGCACTATTCTAACCCGGCAACCACACAGGGTAAAAACAGGGTGTTGAATCTTAACAACAAAATAAACAAAAATGTGTCTTTAGTATTACGTATCTTGTACAAAGCTTCTGCCTATGAGTGCCCTGTACATATCATTACTTAAACGGTCAACGACCACACAGGCTGATAGGACTTATAGGCTAACAAATTCCACGTACAAACACTTGAAATTAAAAATAGGTCTTAAACCTCGCCTACCCACAAAAAATGTATTTACAGACGCACTATAATAATTGGCCACGTATCTCGCGATCTTTTTGCCGGGGATCGAACCACAATACCATCGGCTAACGGTCAGATCGGATCGTCATTACATGCCACTTTTTGTTGCCATTCTTGTCGGTAAAAAATCAGTGCAAGTGCTGCTGGAGAGGATTGGTTCACGTTAGAATTGAATATTACCTATACTTATGCCTGATGAAGTCGAAGAGAACTAGTGGCTTGGTGGGTACCTTGATGGGGACCTTGCTTTTTTACGCTGCTCGGTCATTTACGCAAACCATCTATGTAATTTTTGCAGTGTTGCGAATGAATGTCACTTTATCTGAGTCCAGAGGGATCCAAGATGGTTATGTGGGACTCAGAGCGAAAGGAATAACCCTATAAACCCAGCAATTCTCCGTCTCCGCCGCTGATGGGCATACGACTACGACTCCCACTGGTATCGTGGGTGGACCTCTGTCAAGGTGTACCAACGTCTTGGTTAAGATTGCGGAAAACAAATGGATGCAAGCGGCGCAGAACCGGCCCAGCAGAGGACGTCATCCGGCTGAAAAGATGACGTTAATAATGACTTAACTTACTACAAACAGGACCTCTATTCTATTGCGTTAAAAGGATATCGTGCTTAACGTGTTTAGGCATCATCTTTAACTCAGTCGCCATTATTGTAAATGGCATAAGAGTTATCAAAACGTTATTACCGTCCAGATCTGTAAAGACTACAATCCGTATACCATGGGCTTCATGCGCTCCACGAGTATAACATATGCCCCAACTTAGTTCTTCAAAACTTCTTTTGCAAATTCAAATAATTTATTTGTTGAACTTGGGTAAAACTGATGTTACATTTTAATATTATGTACCACTAAATCGAGCCCAAAGGCATAAAAAACACATCATGTTAAACATTGTTATAATTTTTCAATTATTTATTTATTTTATAAATGGTTTGAAACATTGGGTTTCGTGGTCTTTTTTTATAAATAAATATCACAGGACAATGTCACACAAATTGCCCTAATCCCAAACTAAGCTCTAAGCTTGTAGTATGGGTACTAGACAACGATAAACTTACTTATATAGATAAATAAATACTTAAATACATATAAAACATCCAAGACTCAGGAACAAATACTCGTGCCCATCACACAAATATCTGCCCTTACCGGGATTTGAACCCAGGACCCCTAGCTTCGAAGGCAGGGTCACTACCAATTAGGCTAGCGTGTCGTCGTCGTCTTTAATTATATTATTGATGTTATAGTAGCTCTTACATACTTTGTTAGTCAGAGATACTATAATCAGATATTTGAAATGATTTTTGGGCCAGACTAACTTCTACCAGGAATCTATATTTTGCCAGTGATCTAAATAAGCTACGTTGTTCCACTTATTTAAATCCCGGTTAATTTATTGTTGTGCTACAAATCGAAACGTTGAAAAATCTATTGGGAAGTCGGTTTCCACGACTCTTCTTTTCGAAGCGATAAAAGAAGATATCAAGTTTACCAGAATAAGTTCAAAAATAAAATTAAAAATAAATTCAATAAAAGTGACCAATTTACACAATACCAACTTTGCCAAGGCGCCACGGCGCGACAAGTGTTAAATTAGAGCCGAGGCGCGAAGACAGAGACGAAACAAAAAGAAGACCCGAGAAAGCGGGATGGCGAGAAAAATAAACAATGGCTACGCGATATTGCCCAGTCCTAGACACTTTCTAGATCTCTTTTAGATGTTAGTATTTAGCAAGGTAGGTCGTCTACGAACCTGGGCTGGGATTCTACACGATAATATAATAACGGTATCATCTTGGACGTGTTTCCGTAATGTCAACGTTTTGATAACTCTTATGTCATTTATAATCATGGCGATTGTGACATAAACGATTCTAAAACACGTCGAACGCGATATCGTTAAAACGTAGTAGAATAGAGGCCCTGTTTCGTTGTGAATGTGATAATGACATCACAGTTTTAAAGTTCGCATCACACCATGAGCAGCCCTGGGTGGATATCCACACGAAGTTTTTTTTTTATAGCGTGAAAAGGCAATCTAGCACACAGGCAACCTGATGGTAAGTGGGATCGGAAACCCATAGACATTTGCATTCTCAAAACTACAATGCTAAGACCGCAAATGCGTGGCCACCTAGATGACTAAGATGGAATGCCTCGTTATTCGGGATTCTACATGGTAATAAATAACGATATCGTCTTTGACGTGTTTCCGTATTGTCAACGTCTTGATAAGTCTTATGTCATTTACAGTAATAGCGATTGTGACATAAACGATTCTAAAACACGTCAAACGCGATATCGTTATAACGCACTCGAATATAGGCCCTGGGCTATGTACATTAAAATGTCACCTATAAAATTTCATCAATAAGGGGCTGGATGCGTTTGTAGGGGTTGGCGGGAGCACGATCTCCATAGATACGAGTATATACCTAGCAGAGGGACAGAACAGCGTAACAAAAAATGATTAAAAAATTGCAGGCAGTTCGATTGTAGTACTTACTCGTATAGTTTTTTAAACGCAATTGTTACTGTATCAAGAGAGGAAACAGCTTGTATGGATTAGACGCCGCCTGCATATCCTCTTCATAAAAAATCGATCAAGTGCGAGTCGGACTCGCGCACCGAGGTTTCCGTACAAACTTATAAGAATGTAAAATTGCGTTTAGGGACAAATTTGACTTTGCCGTCGAAAAACTGTTGTCTGCATACATACACATAGGTCACGATTAGTTGAAAATCTGCGATTAAGTTAGAAATCACAAAAAAAAACAATTGATGTAGCCACAAATTAACACTATTTGGATTTTTTCCTGTACTTGTGCTTAAGACCTTGCCAAATTTCAGGATTCTAGGTTAATGGAAAAAACCCTATATATTTCGATTTTTGATTTGAGCCTCGAAATATCCGTTTTTTGCGGCATAAACGCACCTATCTTCAAGGAGAGATAGATTTTTAGAGTTTCATGGGACTGTCGACCTTAACATATGGTTTTGATTTCTCTTCGATACCTCTACGCATCCCCGAGATAAAGGGTCTTGACAGACAGACGGACGGAAGGACGGACGGACAGCAAAGTGATCCTATAAGGGTTCTGTTTTTTGCCTTTAGAGGTACGGAACCCTAAAAAGAAAAAAAGAAATATAGTTTATTTGACACACATTTGAACATTTTTTTTTTATAAAGGTTAAAGAACAAATTAAATGCCAAATTGTGTCAAATTGGGAGTCACTTAGCATTATGCCTTGGCAAGCCATGGCGTTGGTTTTCCGTGGGTACTTAAATGGCCTCCCTGGTGGCAAAATAATAATTAAAAATTACAATTTATAAATACATGCATTCCCCCGTGTGGTTCCCGGGTAAGAATAGTGCCACTCCATGTCTTCCCGTGGATGTCGTAAGATGCGACTCAGGGAATAAGGGCTTGAAGTAGTTTTTTTTTTACGGCATTGAGAAGGCAATCGAGCACACAGGCCACCTGATGGTAAGTGGAAACTGTGACCCATAGACATTCGCATTCACAAGACTGCAATCCTAAGACTGCAAATGCGTTGCCAACGCTGAGGACTAAGATGGAATGCCTCTATGCTAGTTATTTTACCGGCTGTCTTATCCCCAAACCGGAACACAACAGTATGTCCACTGCTACTGCGTTTGGCGGTAGGTTAATGGATAAGATGGCGGTAGTGATCCGGACGGACCCTCCACAAGGTCCTACACCCGCATAAGTTAGGCAATGGGCTTGCAACCTATCACTAATACACTAGTATATTTCTTGGGCTGATTGTGCAAAATATAGTTACAGAATTATATTATAAATAAGTATTTTAAGAATTGTTGATATTTCTGTAGCACTGCTTACCCCACTCTGGGAATGAAGGCGTGATGTTATGTATGTATGTAAGTAAATGCAGGGCAGGCTGTCTAACTATGCTTAAGGATCTCTGCAATGACCGGTTCTGCATGTTTCTTATAATTTACAAGTTTAACTCAAAACAAGAATTCCTATAATGAATTTAACTAAACGGACCGGTTCGATGCAACAAAAAGTATCATTCCAATATCCTGTCCAACCCTTGTTGCAGGACTTGTAAGTAAGTAGCGATGTAAACAAAAAACACTACCGCACTTAACCCATTTAAATGCGTAAAACAAAGACCGGTTTTCTTGGAATAACCTATTTGATACCTGCATATTTGTACCTATATATTTCGTGAACTGAATTATGTGTGTATGTATGTAAACTCTTTACTGATCAAAACAGAAAATAACAAAGTAAAAAAAAACACGCTCAACTATCTTAATCGAGATATCTGATCGCCACCCTTGAAATAGGACCGTTGAGGAGTTCCGATGGCCATCTTTGGTCTTCATCATCAGTTCCACTTCCCCAAATGATACTTTCTGAATGCAAATTCCTCTATTCCTCACTGATCATCAGATTCAGATTTGGTGACAATGGGACTACCTCGAAAGTATACTCTATCACAATTGACGGAGTGAAAAAAAAAACATACAATGGAACGTATAACCTACTCCTTTTTTTGAAGTCGGTTAAAAAGTAGCTATAATAATGAAATTATTAAAATGACAGCCATCCGGGGTTTTAGTTGCGTAGTAAAGAACTCAACTCACACAAAACACACTTTTATTTTAAACCTTAACATTTTATTCTCACGTTGGAATATGAAATAGACGGATTAAAGTCCCAAGCCAATGTCAAAATCGCTATAACGCTAACGTAAACTATTTTCGAAAACTGTCAAAATGTATAGAATCGAATAAGCGCTCGATGAGCCCCCAACTGGTTAAGTCGATTCTTTACATTTTCGAAAACGATAACATTTGCCGAATGCATCTTGTTTAGGCCTACTGGGCCTCTTTATTATACTAGGTATTATTTTGCCTTTGACATGTCATCTTAACGTTTTTAACTTGGCCGCTATTACCATCGAGGAGCTATCGTAACGTTAACAATATGTTAAGTTTTAAAAGCAATATGGGTTTACCTAGAATACTTAATAGAGGCCTAGAAGAGTCGGTCGTTGACCATCTTAAATACTAATATTCAAAGCCATCAGAGGCTATGTCCTGTATACGTAGGTCCCTCAAAAAAAAGGAAAGTGATGAGCAAGCACAACTTGAATTTTCTATTGTTCGTTATTTTTTAGCAGAAGGCACTCGTAAACACAGGCCATCTGATGATTCCTTGAGACCCAAAGAAAATTCTCTGTACAACAATCTCAAGACTGCAGTCCTAAGACTTCAAATGCGTCACCAACCTTGAAGACTAATCACCAGTTGTCTTATCCTCACACCTTTACACAATGAACATTGCAGCTTGGCGGTAGAAATAAGAAACAAATAATACCATCGACTAGGACTTATTACCGAAACAACTATAATGTTACTTATTGCGCATCTTAAGAGGCAGTGAGAAGCACATTGCTAGTTGCTTCTAAAGTCTGTGTCAATTGTCTGTGCCAAAGATGTGAACAAATTAGTACTGTTTGACACATAACTTAAAATTTTCACCAAGGGTATTTTTATTAAAAATAACGTATAGTTTGGTTGCCGGGTTAGAATAGTGCCACTCCATGTCTTCCCGTGGAGTGCGTAAGAAGCGGCTAAGGGAATAAGGGCTTGTAATACTGTTAGGCGATAGGCTTGCAACCTGTCACTAATACACTGGTACACACTTAGCCTGATTGTGCAATATAAAGTACTTTTAGAGTGGTTGTTTTTTCTGGGAATGAATGCGTGATGTTATGTATGTAAGAACTACATTGTGTAGATAAATAAACCAAACCAAAATGGAAGTCACCGTCGTTCTATTTCTACAAAAAATTCGCTCAAAATTCGTCTGCATTTTTCCTTAATCTTAACCAGTACGCCAACCACCAAATGTTAATTCACCTAGACTCGAGCCAAAGTCAATGCACCATCCACAGTTCAACGTTCCAGCCGCAATTACAGCACCCACAAAACAAGCACCGAGCGACCTTGCCGCCAAAACCAAAAAGACCTGACCTACATACGACGACATACGATAAAAACAAATAAAAATATAAAACGAAAACTTAAAAATAAAAATAATAATCGAAAGATTACGGTTAACGGCGTACTGGACGGTTTTCATTCACGCTCCAACTGAATAGTTGTTCTTTTTCGCCCGCTACGTGCTGCGAAGTCTCGTCTCGTCTCATTTCTTTTATTTCCATCTTTCTTTTTTAATCATTTCTCGAATATGGAGCGTCTCGTTTTTATCGTTTTCCCGGTTTCGCCCCATTCATGCGAGCGAGCAAGCGAGTTTTTGTTTTGGAACAATTACCGCTCGGCTTGCGGGGCGTTTTTTTGTTAAGTGCGTTAACTTGGGAGTTTAAGGGACCTTGGATGTTTATTTAGTTTAATTTTGTTGTGTTACTTGGTCACTGAGTTGGGCGATATCTGTCTGATAGTAAAAAAGGAAACTGTGTTTGTACTCGTATTAAAGAGAAGTATACTACGTAGTGTCTATAGAGTTCTTTGCTATGAATGTTTTGGTTTCTTTTTGTGTCACATTACGAATGCAGTAAGATGGTCGTTATTTTGCAATAGTTTTGTATATTTAGAAAATATGTCTTAGGATTTGATTATGTTATTGTCGGTTAAGAATTCATGTATTAAATAGATAGCGTTCCTTCGAAACGATATAGTTTTTTGGCAGTTGGCTTTCATTTTTGCAAAGACCCAAAGACAAATAAATTAATTACGGTTTGCGATTCGTGATGAGGAATGGTTTACAGATCTATAAAAAATATTTAAATAATTTTACTAATATTATTTAAACAAGGTTTTGTAACTTAATTACTTACCTTATTTTATCCTAGAGCTTTCTGTAAACTATCCCAAATAATAAAAGCTGCCAAAAAAAAGCATCGAGATCCGGTGTGGGGATAAGTCAACCGGTGAACTAGCATAGAGGCATTCCATCTTAGTCATCAGTAGGCCTAACATGCTGCCACGGGAACTAGTGTCAAATAACTTCAAACGGGAACTAGTGTCAAATAACGTCAAACCGGAACTAGTGTGAAACATTATAATGAAATTATTAAAATGACAGCCACCTGGGGTTTAAGTTGCTTAGTAATAAAAGAACTCAAGTCACACAAAACACACTTTTATTTTTAACCTTCATACGTTGGAATATGGAATAGTAGTCGAATTAAAGTCCCGAGCCTGTCAAGTTTAGTTCCTTCGCAGCGTGTAAGGCCGACAGGGCTAGCAACGCATTTGTGGTCTTGGGATTGCAGTCTTCAGAACGCAAATATTTATGGGCCACAGATTCCACTTACCATCGGGTGGACTGTACGCTCGTTTCCCTGCTCAATGATATTAAAAAAACCTAAGAAAACTCCCTTATGACAGTCTAGATTAACTTTCCAACATCGATAGTCTAGAAAACAAATGTGCTAAGTGCAAATAAAATAATATGCAATTAGTTCATTTGCCTTCTACGTCATTCAAGCACTTAGCACATTCGTTTTCTAGATCATCGATATGTTAATTAGTTTACGAGTTAGGTATAAGTTTTAGGCCCCGTATGGTTGCCGGGTTAGAATACTTAGAATAGTGCCACTCCATGTCTTCCCGTGGATGTCGTAAGAGGCGACTAAGGGAATAAGGGCTTGTAGTACTGTTAGGCGATGGGCTTGCAACCTGTCACTAATACACTAGTAAACATCTCAGCCTACTTGTGCAAAATGTGTTACAGAATTATTAACGTCTTTTTAGAGTTGTTGGTATTTCTGTAGCCCTGCCTACCCCACTCTGGGGATGAAGGCGTGATGTTATGTAAGTATTTTAATTATACGTAAAAACTAAGGCAAAAAAACAGAATTACGCTTTTTTTTTAAATTATCACTTTAAATAAATTAATACTTTTACCCACTGAAATATTACTCATTTTACATTTATCTCCTCGTATTGAAAATGTAGACTGGGGTGGCATTCTGTCGCAAAACTTTGCACGTCTTAACAAGTAATTAATTAAAGTATTGAAGGGTTCGGTACCTAAAGGGTAAAAACGGGACCCTATTACTAAGACTTCGCTGTCTGTCCGTCCGTCCGTCTGTCACCAGGCTGTAACTCAAGAACCGCAATAGCTGGACAGTTAAAAATTTCACAAATTATGTAATTCTATTACCACTATAACAACAAATACTAAAAACAAAATAAAATATATATAAGGGGGCTCCCATACAACAAACTTGTTTTTTTTCGTCTTTTGCTCGATATTAATAACGGCCACCGGGAGACTAGAAATATTCACAGAATATCTGGTTGTAAATTAAAAGTAAATTAATATTTAAGGGGCTTCTATACAACAAACGTGATTTCTTTGCCGTTTTTTGCTCGATCTTAATACAGACACCGTGGTTATATAGATGATGGTACGGAACCCTTCGTGCGCGACTCCGACTCGCACTTGACCGGTTTTATGATTTAATATTCACTCCAAGCTCTTGATTTGTTGATACTTAAAATACCCTAAAGGTATTTGAGTTTGAGTTTCCTTGTTACAGTAATGTTAGGAAGAAAGACAGGAAGCGATTTTATGCTTACGGTGAAGAGTCTCTTATAAATATGAACACAGGCACTCGCATCCCCATACGAAAGCTTACTTGTTTTATTCCTAGACGGAAAAGGAATAATAAAACATTTGTAATACCTATTAACACGATGTTCACCATAGAACTCACTCTAAGAAGTACATGGGTACTACATATACAAAATAACTCTAAGGCTAATTTTCGAATGCCTCTTCGTATAAAAAGAAAACTTGGCGAATTTGAAAATAATAGTGAAATATTTATTGGAAATTAAGTAGTTTGGTTAAAAGATGCGAAAACAATCACAAGCAATATAAGCTGATTTTTCATACAAATATTGCAATTTATTTCTAATTTCTTGTCGATTTACAATGTTAAAGATCAAACCATTTTCTAATACTTACGTACATTACTACTCGAAGCTAGGGGTCCTGTTAATCCCGGTAAGGTTAGATATTTGTCTGATGAGCACGAGTATTTATTCCTGAGTCTTGGATGTTTTCTATGTATTTAAGTATAATATTTATCTATATAAGTAAGTTTATCGTTCTCTATCGTACCCATAGTACAAGCCTAGAGCTTACTAGGTCAAATTGTGTGACATTGTCCTGTGATATTTATTTATTTATTTTACTAGTGCAAAGTTTTACTTCATGTGAATATGCAGTTTTCTTTTTCTTCTTATTTGCTTGTCGGATTATGTACCATTTGTTATTTGTTTAATTTGTCTATCCTCTTGCATTGTCCCTGCTTATTTTGCCCTACATTTATATATTAATGTAAACATATCTTGTACCTACTTGTTTATATGCAATAAAGAGTTCACATACATACATACATATCGTCACTACTTTGAAACCCTCGTATCTCATATTTTGTGGTATACGATTTCAAACTTACTTCTCTTCATGCTTGAGTTTAAAATCATACATCACGAAATATGAGATACGCGGTTTTTTCAAAGTAGTGACGATATGCCGTGGTCGTATACTAGTGACTTAAATATCCTTTATACATTAATTAATAATGTTATTACTATAAATATTACTATCTGACTTAGCAAACGTTGTTCTGCCATATATAGGTATATAAAAAAATACTTAAATCACGATAAAAAAATAGGAGATGGGGGTAGGAGGGTAAAAATAGTTCACGTCGTATTCTTCTACCAAATTTCATAAGAATCGGTCAAGCTGTTTTGAAGAAGTTTTTTTACAAACACTGTGACACGAGAATTTTATGTAGGTATTAGTTACATACATAACATCACGCCTTCATTCCCAGAACGTGACTCTAAAATGACTTGTTTATAATTCTGAAATCACATTTTTTGTATTAGTGACAGGTTGCAAGCCCGTCGCCTAACAGTACTACAAACTCTTACCAAATTTCATCTAGATCTGGGGGTGATTCTCTCAACACAGCGCTGCGTCGATCTCAAAGGTGAAGTTTTATCCGGCAAGTTTAAGAAGTCCTGTCGGAGCGTACAAAACACATTCTAGCGCGTGCCTTCTCAATTAGGCAGCAGGCACGCGCTAAAATGTATTTTGTACGCTCCGACGGGACTTCTTAAACATGCCGGATAAAACTTCATCTTTGAGATCTATGCAGCGCTGTGTTGAGAGAATCACCTGTTCATCCATGCCTTCTGACGTAATTGAGCAACAAACATCCATCGATCCCTCTATACATCCATCCAAACTTTCACATTTAAAATATTAGTAGGATTAAGATGCAGTCATCCATGAAATACTTGATGAACAAAATATAAAAGTATCTTTTGTAACAAAAAAAAAATGATTAAAGTTAAACTTAACAAAGGTTCTACGTAACTTAAAATTGCCTATTACTTCCTTCATGTACAAATAAAATTAGGTTAGATGGTATGAGACGCATTAAGGTGCATCACCTATGCATTTAGGTAATATAAAAACCTTTTATTTGAATTTGGTCGGTCGGTCTTTGGAAAAAATATTATCTAACATTTGAGTCTATTTACACTCGGCGTCAAAAATATCGCCCCTCCTCGGAAAATAATTACAACCGACTTTAAACCCTATTTGATCAAGGACAACAATATGATTGTTAGGTATCATTTGAAAGGTAATAAAGTGTTTTTTTTAGGAAAATTAAAAAAAAAAGGATTTTTCCTTGGGGTCAAAAATTAAAGGAAATGACATTGCGAACAGTTGAAAAATGTTTATTCAAGTTTAAATTTACAACAATAAATGGATAACAAAATTTTACAAAAAGTGCCTAAAATTAACTTAAAACCTAGTGTTACCCCCCCTTGCCCTTATCACTGCCTCTAAACGGTCTTTCATTGATCGCACCAACTTTACGATGTCCTCTTGTGGAATGTTGCCCCATTCTTTGATGACTGCGTCCTGAAGATCTTGCAGGGTGGTAGGGGCGGCATCTCGTGACCGAACCCGTCGCTTCAGCTCGTCCCAAAGGTGTTCAATCGGGTTTAAGTCAGGACTCCTGGCTGGCCACGGCAAAACGGGAATCCCGACCTCCTCCAGATAATCCCGAACAATTAATGCAGTGTGGGAGCGAGCGTTGTCGTGCATTAATGTGAACCCAGAGCTGACGTAACCCGCATATGGCATCACATGCTCTTCCAGGATCTCGGCAATGTATCGGCGAGCATTCAGGGACCCTTGGCCGCGAGTGCCTCCAGTCCTGGAGACGCAGACAAGGTCGGTTTTGCCGTCTATAGACATGCCCCCCCAGAACATGCAAGAGCCACCTCCGTAGCCCACTGTCTCTTCAATACAGGCTTGAGCAAATCGTTCGCCCGACCTTCTGTAGACTCTGGCCCGCCTGTCGTTGCAATAAAGACAGACTCTCGTCTCATCGGTAAAGAGAACCTGCCTCCATTGCTCAAACGTCCAATCGACGTGGTCGCGGGCAAATTGCAAGCGATCTCTGCGATGCTGTGCGGTCAACATTGGGCCTGTAGCAGCCCTGTGAGCCACGATATCCTTCTCCCGCAGTCTTCTTCTAACCGTAGAGATGCTAACTGATCTTGTCCGAGCTTCTCTGAGGCGTTGTTGCACCTCAACAGCACTAGCGAAGCGATTGCGTAGAGATGATGTCACGATGAAGCGATCATCTCTTTCGGATGTGCAGCGTCGCCGACCAGCCCCACGTCTTCTGATGTAGCCCCCAGTCTCCTGGAACCGCTGAAATAAATACTCGGCGGACAGCATGACGGCTTAAATTGAGTTGCCGAGCGACATCACACTGCCGAACTCCTGCTTGCAGTAGTGCAACCACTTGAGCTGATTCAGCAGCGGTGGTCTCCATGTTCGAGGGTTGTTTTCTTGCTCCTTAGATGTGTTCTCTTTGACGTCTGGATTTTATACCCCTGGAAAAGGGCACAACTCGCGACCCTTCAAACGAGTATTTATGCACTTTTTTTTCGAAACGCTCTGATTCACAAGCCATTACGTTTTGTTTAAATTAAACATTATTAATTTAAAACACATTAAACGTGCTTTTAATTGATACTAATATTAATTATGTAACATAATTTCGCTAAGGTCTAGATTAGCTTGAATCTGATTTTCGCGGAGGGGCGATATTTTTGACGCCGAGTGTATGATCAGATCAGAAACCCCCTAGAAACGAGTTCATTCCCCTATAGTCGGCTGCAAACATTAACTTGTATTTTTACTGCTCTTTAATTAAATAAACTGATATATCCTAACTTAGGTCAATACAATCGGCCTTAATTATCTAGTTTTCAAGAACTACCTTATCTAACAAATAATGTATTTTCTTAAACATTTGGTCAAGGTATTTATATATATATATATATATATATATATTTTTTTATGGTAAGGAGAAGGCACACGAGCACTCAGGCCACCTGATGGTAAGCGGAATCTGAGACGCATAGATATTTGAATTCTCAAGACTATAATCTTAAGACTGCAATCCTAAGACCTCGAATGCGTTGCCAACCCTGAGGACTAAGATGGAATGCCTCTATGCTAGTAATTTCACCGGTTGTCTTATTCCCACACCGGAACACAACAATGCGAATGTTGCTTGGCGGGTGGTTATTAAACACATTGGCAAGTTAAATTCCTGATGACGTTATTCAAAACTTTGAACAATGAGTAATATTTTTACGTTTTTGACCATTAATTAGTCATCATAAATATGGAATATATTGGAATTTTATGTTCAAAACCTCATTAAACAACTTTAATATTGATATTAAATAATCGACTTTATTAATTGGGAATACTTTGAAGCTACAAACTCCAACATTGCGCTAGGCAAACCTATCAGCTATACAGATGATAAAACAACTCCCTACACTGGCTCAGCGCATTTAGTCATCGTTCTTAAAAAGTAAAAATAACTCTGACCAGACTCCACATCTCAGTCTCAAGGCCAAATCCTGAATCCTGCCAAACGAGACAAAACATACAACCACACACGCGCGCGAAAGAGCTAGCAGACTCCGTGTCTTCGTCCTTTGAAAAGGGAAAGTGGTAGTTAATGCGTTGGCGAGAGTGAGATGAAAAAATGGTCGAAGGGTAGAAAAGGAGGGTGTCAGGATTGTGCGTGGGAGGGACAGAGAGGGAAGGGAACCGGTTAATTTTAAAGGGCTTGGACCACGATGCTGGCTATGGATAATTTTCTTTATGGTTGTGTATTGATTTAACCGAGTTAAGTTTTCTTTGTTTGTCGTAAAACTTTTTGTTTCGAGTACGTTTCAAGTAGGATTTGCGAGCTAATTAAGTTTCGAACAAACGTATTTAACGACTTTGAGCAATTCTGAAACTTTTAAGGTTACATTTTTGCATACTTACTCTACATTTGGGCATAGTTTAGTGGATTTTAATCGTTTTTTTTGTCCTTTAGTCATTCGCATCTTTAGAATTGTAGTGATCTAATCCACACATTTTTAATTTCGTCTTAGGTCTAATTTATGACTCGAAATCGAAAGCTGAAAGTGTTTGAATTAGGTCACTATAATTCTAAAAGTGCGGTATGTATGTAAACACTATAGTTATAGTTTTTATGGTTAGCAGGTTGCATACTTATCTTTACAAATTAACTTGTTTTTAAGTGGCATATCAGATTAGTAGGGACCTCTAAGATAATTTAAATTCAGTTTTATCATCTCAAGACCCAAAGATTTGCATAAATATTTGACTTCAACGAGAATCAAACTGGGACCATTAAAGCCACTAGGCTAACCGGTCAGTCCGTGGGTACCGTACCTGCACCCAGTTTATTTTACTGCATCTTGCTGCAATGGAATGAAGGATATTACTCCCGCCATCGGATCGAAACCATTTCAGTTAGGTTTATGTATTACCGATATTTGATCCGTTCATTGCCAGGATTCGTACCTATACAGTTTGCGCGAAGTGGTTTTTTATATTTTTAGGTCTCATTAAGTTCCTTCTATGTGGAAAATCCCTCAAGTATAGGAATGTTAAATGGAAATGGATGGACATCATAAGTGGCATACAGAAATTGAATAAAAGTATAAGATTGTGGTAACAGGACCACAAAAAGGAAAAGAGAGAGACAGTTTTTCGAAACTTCGGGTGGGAAAATGAAATGAGGCAACAGCTGGGAAAAAATTGACAAGAACAGCTCTAAATAGAAACGAATGGAAGGAAATGGAGTGCAAACAGACGAAGATGTCGATGTCGACTTATTACAATGGAGTAAATGATATGTTCCTACTTATAAGTATGTTTATTGTTAATTGTATGTCAGACAGAACAAAGGCTTCATCATCATCATTTACTTTCTTAAGTAAATGATGCTGTGCTCTCTTCGGTGGAGTAATTTCCATTCTTCCCTATTCCGTGCCTTCTCTTTAACACACTGATGCGGAACTCACGGTAAGTTCTTCTTGGTCTCTATTTTCGTTTTTCCGTCTATGTTTCCTTCAATAACCAGGTGACCAAACATCGTCCCTCGTCTATTTTCTATCGTCTATGCTATGTATTTCCTCTTCCCTCTTCTTTTCAATCCACCTAATTAGTTCAATAAGTCTCCAGCACCACATTCCTAATAATAAAAATACGCCAGTTGAGTAATTATTTTTTTATAACATTTCATTTGCTTTTGTATCAAAGATAGAAAAACTTAGTAATATAAAAGCTACACATCATTCTGCATAAGATCTCGGGTTAACTAACATACAAAAAAACACTAAACCCTAAGTAGGTACTAGACAAAATGCATTACGCAAAGAATTGCGATTTTAAAAATCTGTCGTTATGTAGGATTCACGTAACGAGGCCGTAGCCAAGATGAGTTCGCTAACTAGCGTTTCTATTCGGTTTGTTTTTACCAATCGCGTCACTGGTAGATCACGTGATACGAAAAGTCACGTGATCTACCAGTGTCGCGATTGGTTAAAAACATAACGAATAGAAGCGCTAGTTTTTGTAAGCATCTTGGCTAGGGCCTCTGACGATCTATGGCGGTACATTGTCAGTTTTTGAAAATTACAAATATCAGCGTTATGTCTCTGAGCCTAGGCCACCATTTAAAAAAGAGACTGTAACCCTTAGCCTCATTTTACCTTACTGCCGAAGGAGGAGGTTAATGTTTTGACCTGTATTTATGTTTGGTTCTTCGTTCCCTGAATGGGTGACCCAATTTCGAGAAACGAGGTGTCATTAGATAGTGTCGCTAGCATCACTAAGTACTTTTATTAAAAAAATACTAAAACGGCGTATTTAAATTTTAAAGGTATTTACCATACATTGACGACAATATCAAAAATTGCAGGCAGGTTTCAAATTTTTCGACTGAGACTTGTTAAGAGTGCGCCGAGGCAACGATACGTAATTACGAAAAAAATGCGTTCGTTTGATCGCCTGCTGCATTGTTTTTACTGAAGCTTTAGTTATGCAATTCATATGGAAGATATTTAAGGAATCACTCTATATATCATATACTTTAGAAACACGATTACTTGTACTTCCCTCGATAGAAAAAACATCCAAAGATACCTCTACATAACAAAATAAACACTTAGTACGGCGTAATTACTTCACGGAAGATCATCAGTTTTGGATTTACAACAAAACTACACGTCTTCTATATATTCTACACTTTAGATTTGAAAATGTGTTTTTATTTTACTAATATGAAGGAAATACCTAAATTCGCACGCGTTTCGTCCATTTTAGCCAGAGCCGTCACGTTTCCCCCATGTCCGCATTAGTCAGGCTTCGGCCGTCGGAGGTGGAGGCTGTGTCGCTTGTTGATTGGTTGCGTTTATCGCGATTTTTGTGATTATTCACTTTATTTTAAATGGGGAACAAACACAACCAAGAAAGGAAGAGAAGGGGTTGGCAAAAGCACAATGCTAAACGCTTGCGTGAAGAAATGAAGTTAGTTAAAATCGTAAACCTACTGATAGTGGAGTAGTTCTAAGAAACCTGATTTGACAGTTGTCAAAATGCCACGCTAAGGGAGGAGAAAATAAATCGGTAGCAACATAGACTGATTTTCGAGATGTATCGATTTGTATTACTAAGACTTTGTAATCGTTTAGTTGTAGTCTTGATGTTTTGGGCCAAAATTGGTTTATTTACACAAGTAATTTTAAACAACACGCGAAGTTCTTTCAATTAGTAGGTGAATATTTACCAAGATATAAAAATAGTTTAGCTAAAAAACACATTTACAGGCAAAACAAGCTTCTTAGAACGACCCGAGGTTTTTTTTACTATAATTATTTATATAATATTGTTACTTCTTGGGATGGTTTCAATATTTCTAGAGCAAGACATCTCCAGAAATCTGAATACAAAGAGTAAGTAAGTATACTCAGTAACTAACAACTATATTTCAACAAATGAGTAAAATTGCAAAATTATTCATATTTTTTTATTTATAGGGTTAATGTTCCAGTTGTTGGCACTTCGCTACAAAGCGAAGAGTTAAGTTACCTAATGAACCGGTGAGGTATGCGTAAAAATAGTAAGAGGTGTATAGGAAAACATTAAAACATCAATTTAATTTTATACTTTATAGTGATCAGAATCAGACATTGAAGTTTTTGCGGAAATAATCATGGATAAACATTCGTACAAACTAAGATCCTTTTTTTTAAAGACGGTTAAAATACCAAAACCTTCTCCTATGTGAAACAAATACTTTTCTGAAAACCGCATTAAAAACGGTTCAGCCAAACGTGAGATAATCGCGGACAAACATACATACATACATACAGGTCAAACTGAGAACTTCCTTTTCTTTGAAGTCAGTTAAAAATAATATCTTGAAGAAAGGGTCCATGACTGGGATTTTTGCCCTACTCAGCCGTTCTTATTACTTTACATTAGGTATTGAGTTCACTTTATTTTGTGCTTAGAATATTGTCAATAAAGGTAATTAGGTTTTATTACATTTCAATATACAGTCACATTAAATCACGGGGTTGTTGAGCCACCATAGAACTCTGTCCTAATGAGTAATGACAGCGTCAAGTCACGCAAAAGAAATTATTTACGTCAAAATTTACCGTCAACTTTCTATGAAAGGGTTCTCCCGGTAACCTTCGGAGAGGGAAGATGGCCGATTGGAAGATGTACGGCTTTTACTTATGATTTATTCTCTTTAGCCGAACAATTTGCCCAATAAATATTATAAATAACTTAACACTAGCTAAATACACCTTAGATGTACAAACGACATTAATTAAAAATTATCTTCTATCTGTGAGTGGGTTCTAGAGTGGCTCAACAATCTCGTGATGTGACTGTACCTCATACAAGTAATTCAATCCTACCTTACCTACCGACAGTAAACAACAAATTTAAAAAAAAATGTAGACTGAAAAAAGTTTTTAACTTCTTATAGTCAATATTTTAATAAAAGTATTCGGAATCGATTATGTTTTTTTATTTTGTAAATTGGTAGCAACCTCCGCGCCTAGCGGATCGGCGCACGGCTCGTCAGGCGCGGCGCGCGGCCGGCGCATGGCTCCGGCTCGCTCTTTGCTGGTGTGCTATACGCACACATACACAGAGTGCATAAAATACCTAAAGTTAATGAGCGCAAAAAGCTCGGTGCCCCCTTAACATTAGCCCTGTATCTGTATTCTACTTTGGATTAGCATATATGGATATAGTACTCACACTGTTGACGATATGACAGCTCTAACTTTCTAGTGAATAAGGGCTGTTATAGCGTCAACTATGGAAACTTGACTAGAAGCGCGTGGAGCGTTCTTTAATGAGTTCATGACGATTGTCTAACACTTCACACTGGAGAAATACACCTTAGAAAATAAGGAGTGAAAGCCATTAATTAAGAATCGAAGCATAATGGCTAATGCAGCAACACATTTAACAGACCAAGGCCTCTATTCAACTGCGTTATAACGATATCGTTATAACGCAGTTGAATAGAGGCCCAGTGGTGCTAGACAAGTTGCATTCGACAATCGTTAGCGATTATGTTTCGATTGATAAATGTATGGAATTGACGTAAGCCACCGAGATAGTAACGTGACACTTACGTCAACTCCATATATTTTTCAATCGAAACATAATCGCTAGCGAGTGTCGAATGCAACTTGTCTAGCACCACTGTTGTGAATCTTGTCATCTTACAATAAGTAATGCTAGTTATATGATTTTGTTAGTACAGGGGGGTTATCATGAGCTAGCTTTGCAGTTCTGTTTACGGTCAGCGTAAAGGACAGAGCTATGGCGGTTATATAGCTCTGTCCTTTTCTCTGAGCGTAAACAGAACTGCAAAGCTAGCTCATGATAACCCCCCAGCGCGAAATAAAGCAACGTACTAAATAAAAACTACGTCCTTGGCCTGTAGACAAGATGGTTTGTAAGAATGTTATCGTTATAGTAAATGGATAGGATTAACGTAAGACGGTCGCGTCGAATACTTACGTCAATTCCATACATTTGACAGTTTTCGAAAATCTTTTACGTTAGTGTTACGTGGGTCATACACACACTTAAAAACGAAAATTGTCTTTCCTGTGGTCAATAGTTAAAAGCTTGTGTGCATATAAGTTTTGTTTTTATATGATAGGTGTATAGCAGTCCTGACGCCGTTTATGCGGGAATGGGCTTAGCCAGAAAATTAGGTCTTAAAAACGTTAACTTCCGGCGTGTCCAAAGGAAAGACGCTAACCTAAATCTGTGTATGACCCACGTATCTTGTCTAGCTTCTCTGTTGCTAGACACCATGAAGCACTAAGCTATGAACATATCTTTTTGTAGCATTTAAGAGAGTAGGTAGTACTGAAACTGAAAACCAGACTTGTCTATTCCAGATAATGCCAATACAACCAACAATCAAGGTTCACATTTGTGTACCACCAACCAACTAGGCACCATCCAGATATGTAGGTACTATTTTCTGTCAGAACAAGAGAAATAACTCAACATATAAAGCAGAAACCTTCAAGGTAGATTTCAATCCTTCAACTTCAGATGTCCAGCATTCCAACTCATCCTGATTCATCCATCAATGTTGTTGGATGGAAACAAACTGGTTTTTGCGGAGAAAATTTGCTTGAGGATAAACGTCGCGTGACTCACTAGTCAAAGGTTGTTGAACTTGCGGTTACAGGTGTTAAATTGGGGTAGGTAGCATGCAACGTTGAATGCACGAATGGTTATGCAAATGTTAATGTGAACTTAAGATGGATGCTGTCGAAAGTCAAAGCATACAGTGATTTCAATGCGCGCCCCGCCACTTCAAATGACTGTGCACGGTAGTGTAAAAGTTGTAATATTGTCACCTTTTGTCCATGGTTCAATATTCAAAATAGGAACACTTTAACAGTTGACTGTCAAGCACAGACCACATACCCTAGGAAGTATTTACGAGAACATTCCAGCGAATGTGATCAAGCCTATCAGCATTAAGCGCACTTTGCGCAGTTATAAGAACGTTTAAGTAATTAACTACAAAACGTCTTATGTTATACAATTTTGATAGTGTCATACCTTCCACCGCCCAAGTAGCATCAATATAACCGACGGTAATCAGAAAAGGGATAAAAATACCGTCAACACAACAAGCAATGATGATGACTTCCCATTTAATTGTAAACGGAAGAGGAAAGTTTCTTAACACTCAGGGTTCTTCTTCGGAGCGGTACTACAATGCAACCTTCCACGTTGCCAGGTCACAATTTCCCAGGTACTGGGTACAACTTTATCGTGTGACTGAAGTGCCTCGCTACTGCCAGGCATGCGTATCATACGTCCTACTGGACGTGTGTTTTTACTTTAGTAATTAAGAGATAATGCCACAAATTATGAGGCTGTGGGTGGGCTTTACTCAAGTTATGAAGTTCCTAGTAGTGGGACGTATGTTTTTTGTTCAGTGAGCAGGCAAATGCTGCAAACTAGGAGGCCGTGGGTTGTGTTTGTGAATTATGATTTCAGCAATCAGGGCTAACGCCTCAAAGTGGTTGAGGAAAGTTTATACCCCCAGTCCTTTATGAAATGCCTAACAACAGGAGTTAACAGGACGAATAATTTTTACAAGCTTTTTGTTAACTTGCAATGTTATGCAAGGAAGATTTGAACCATTTCCCGGAGACCGATTTAGCTGAAATTTGGTATTCCTTCGTTACTTTGATGACAGTACAATATTATGGTATCATCGAGCTGGTCTGAATGGTCTGATGATGGATCCTGCTATACTTAAAGTAGACTTGCCGTGTTTGGACTCATTAGGTTGGTCTCGATACAAAAAATACAGTCGGCAACAAAAGCTTGTCTCAATTATTTTTTTGAGAAGTTTTATGTTTAAAATCTTCTAGGCGGTTCTCTTGTAAATTCACTAATAAAGTATTAACCGGCGAACTATGTTGCTCTATGGGGCTGTGGGTTGTCTATAGCCCAGTTATGAAGTGCCTAGCAGTAGGACGTATGTTTTCTGTTCAGTAATCAGAGCTAACGCCTTAGAGTGATTGAGGACAGTTTATACACCGAGTCCTTCATGAAATGCCTGACAATAGGACGTATGGATTATTTAACAGACAAAAATGATTGGCCTAAGATACTTAACGTATAGCTTCTGTAGGAGAACGTAACGAAACTTTTTTTTAAATTATTATTTCATTAGTCTTGCACCGTCATGATAAATATTATTATTCATTTGCTCTTGCGTTTATTAAAAACTTCGACACGTTTTCCTGCTTAAATACGATGGTTTTTTTTTAATAATTTTTTTTGTTTTATATTGTGCTAAGTTAATTTCTATCATTGTCATAACGGTTGTGTTTCTTGCGGCATTTCTTCTCAGCAGTGGTCTCCTCTTGGGAAGCGCTGGTAGAATTTTGACGTGTAAAAGTGCCCGTGCGGCCTACTTACTGAATAAACAACTTTTATCTTTTTTCTTTTATGGTTTTTGTTTAGTAATTTAATAGGGGGTTCTCTTTAAAACTCACCTATGTTGTTCTATGGAGCTGTGGGTTGTCTATAGCCCAGTTATAAAGTGCCTAGCAGTAGGAATTATGTTTTTTGCTCAGTAATCAGAGCTAATGCCGCAGACTACGGGCTGAGGGCGATTCGCGGGAACGGGTCAGCCGAGCTCAAGGTCAAGGGAAGGAGGACAAGGGAGCCGTGGAGAGGCCTTGTTTAAAATTATTGCAATCTTACTTGAGAGTAGGTGATCAATTTTTATTGGGTAATCCACTCGCTCGTTTGACTTTTTCAAATCACGTGCAATTGCAGCGAACAATGAATAACAAAATTTAGTATTTACAGTATTTACAAGAATAGCCCACACTACTGGTATAAATACTTACTACAAACAAAATACGTACTAACAAAAATATTTAACGTACACTGTTCCTTTGTATGTTTGTAAGTTGTCCGCAATTTTGCAAGTCAATTTTTAACCACTTCCTGTTAAAGCAATAGGCTGAGATTTGAATCACAAATGGAAACCAGATGACCATACAAATCTAAGAGCTGATCTGATGATGGAGTAGACCCACTAGTTGGCACTCATTCGTTTAGTTCTTGATAAGCAGATAATGACTTTGCAAAAAAAATGCAGCAGGCATCAAAAGCTTGTCCCAGAAAATATTTATTTTTACAGAAAATTATTTGGTTATTGTATCGTTTTTGTATTCGAATTAAATGCTATTTAAAGTTTAATATATTGATAATAAATAAATAATTTTCATAGGTATCGACTCCATACCTCGCTGACTTCTCTTCTCAGCACCAATAAGTATTTGTGTCCACACGCACACAAACGTCCTCTCTGTGTGCGTGCTGTCGTACACACTGCACAAGAATGCACCGCGTTGTTGACACAACCAACTTCGATACTCCTTTATTTATTGCTATAAAAACCCATTCGTTTCCATCTACACAAAATTAAACTCAAAATCTAAGCGTTCAAAGTTGAAGTTACATTTTAAAACAAAAAAGACTTATGCTATTCTTGTATTCGTACCCAAATTTATAATGTACGCGATTATGATGCCAGTTTTGATTCTATTAAAGTTGAGATTGACCTGAAGCTTTTCTGGTGTTTAAGTCTTTTTAGAGTTAATGTGTTAAAGGCATTTATTTAAATAAGGATTTATGCGCAGTGCCCGGCATTTTGGCGAGATGCTCGGATAAGGGAGGATTTAAAAAATCGTTAAATTCGACCACAGAGAGGGATATGATTTGATATTACTGACCTATTGTTTTAGAATTGAAGAACAAAACGAACTATTGAACGTCCCCGCGTACTAATTAATACTAGGACAAAACTTTAACACACTGATACTCGGATTTCAAATAGTCCCCTTAAAACTATGACCCAATGTTCTAATATTAGGACTTAATATTTAAATACCTGTTTAACAAAAGTCCAAATTAAGTTCATTTTTAATTTATTGACACGTTAGCGAGTTTATGAAAAGAAAATGTTCTTTATTTTTTGTACAATGGATTATTTGGAACAATAATCTCACAGCGGTATCTTTCCAATTTGGGTCTATGAGTCTGTGGATGTTAAAAACTCAAAACAATAACTATGAAGGCTAAATCTTCGTTTTATTTTTCGATCTTTTTAAAAGGTTTTTTTTTAAATAATGAAATATATAATTATTTGTGCAACAAGAGAGCAAAGTTGTTTTTTGCTGCGAGTGTTGATTTTGAATCCCGAGCAAGCGAAGGATTGTAGAATTGAATCACGAGCGTAGCGAGTGATTCTAGGTTAGAATCCTGAGTGCAGCGAGGGATTCAAAGACACGAGACGCAAATAACTTTGGTCTTGTGTTGCACATACAATTTTTCACCTTAGCAGCGAGAAAATATAACCTTCATCTACACACATACCATAAACCCTATGATGCGTTCAAAAACCGCAAATTACGACTAGCATAAAGATAAACTGTTTTGTTAGAACACATTTCTTATTTGTGAAAATGTTGTTGACTGACGTATAAAAGGCTTCCGTGCTACTCTAAAGCAGGCTGTAAACGCTCAAATAATTTATCAAATTTTACGTATTTGGCAAATGATTTGACAGTCTGCGGTCATGTTTGACGTGTTTGTCAAGTAAACTACGTGTTTGGCTGTATGTTTGAAAGATTTGATTGACGGCGTGCTTGTCATAGGTATATGTTTGAAGGTGTACAGTCAAGCTTATCAAACAAACTCGCCATTCACGGCGAATACTGCTTTGAATGTTTGACACACTTGTTTGTATGTGTGCGCTGATATTTGAGGAAAAAGTACAAACAAAATGTAAAGTTCAAAAATTATGTTTGAACGTTTACAGCTTGCTTAATTCAGAAGACGATCCGATGCTTCCCCTTTTCGTACAATTAAAGACGAAGTACTTTTTTTAGAACCACTACAAATCAAGGAGTTGTGAGCGATTTCACCATAAAAAACCTTAATTCAAACATAAATTGAATCGAAATCGAAAGTGCCATCGTGTCGTCCATATCCAAACACTTTCGTCTTCCCACCGCACCGAAACAGGTTCCGATACTATCACGCAACAAAAACATTATATTAATTTGGGATCCCCACAAAAAACCAGACGGGACAAAAAAACTAATGGCCACGGAAAAAGGATTGAACAAAAAAGCAAAGGCAAAGAAAGGGTTTGGGAGGTACAGGTTGATGCTGTTCTTAATTAATATTTATTAAAAGGTTATGTGAAAGGGTGCGATCAAAACTGTGGCATGGGTAGGTCTAAATAAATGTGTATAATAAGAAAGCGATTAGAACCAGTGACGAACAAACTGACGGACAACGTACGTACAGTCAACGTTAAAAGTAGATACGAACTATGTAACGAAATCAATCACGTCGAGGTCACCACCTTACCGGTGTGGTCCATGGCGGTAGGTGAGAGAGATAATAACTTTGTCAGTCAGTTACAATCTAATTTAATTATAATAAGACTTAGGTATATATACAAGATCAACTTAACTATATGCAGATTAACACACGCACAGATAAATCCTAATCTGAAACGAGATTTATCAAAAGTGCATTGATGATATTACTAAACGTGACGACCGCCATAGTGTTAATGCGCCTTGCGAGAATTCTAATCAAATAATTTCAGACACAAGTTTCACTATTTACCGAGGGTAAAGCTTCGGAGTGTTTGTTCGGTTTTTTTTTATATAGAGAAAAGAAGAGTTCCACGCGGTGACAGCTACAATATTCTCAAGTGTAAATTTTCCCAGATATTGGGTATTTTTTTGGTTTGGTAATAATTAAGTAATAAAATAAAATTAGGTTTAAGACTAAACTGAAACTGTGTATATAAAAAAAAAACAATTATGTAACACTTTGTTTTAATCGCCGGTAAATTAAATATTTAACCCATCGCAGACACACCCCGTATACCAGTTTGACATATTTTTAGTGTCAATGTTAGAAGGTCAAAAATGCTTTGTGTCGCGTCCTACTCGTTTATTTTGGGCTGGACAGCAGAATAGGCAATCGTTTAATTGGCTCGTGCAGGGTACGAGGTACGAGTGAACCCGCGGGAGGCGGCGGTAGATGGAGTAGGTATACATTGTCTCGAACTATACAGCATGATTTTGTATTCGATTAATTCTTTTTAGGGCTATAGTCAAAGTTCATTTGCAGCAAAAAAGGTCATGTAGTGCCATGTCCGAACTAAGAACGTACTTTTATGATGACCTTTTTTAGGGTTCCTTAACCAAAGGGTAATAACGGGACCCTATTACTAAGACTCCGCTATCAGTCTGTCCGTCTGTCACCAGGCTGTATCTCGTAAACCGAGATAGCTAGACAGTTGAAATTTTCACACATGATGTATTTCTGTTGCCACTGTAACAAAAATTACTAAAAAGAGAATAAAATAAATATTTAACGGGGGGCTCCCATACAACAAACGTGATTTTTTTGCCGTTTTTTTGCTCGATTTTAATAATGGCAACAGGTAGACGCTTGAAATATTTACATAATTAGTATTTAGTTGTATATTATCTTTTAGAATAAATTATTATAATAAAATAAAATAAATATTTAAGGGGGCTCCCATACAACAAACGTGTTTTTTTTTTGCCGTTGATTGTATAGATAATAGTACGGAACCCTTCGTGCACGAGTCCAACTCGCACTTGGCTGGTTTTTTTAACCCCCCCCCCCGACGCAGAAGAAGGGGTGTTATAAGTTTGAGGTGTACATCTGTATGTTTCCTTATGGCATCGTAACTCCGAAAAGGATGGAGCAATTCGACCGCTGATTTTTTGAAATAGAAAGTTAATGTAATCTGTATGGTTCTTAGATATCGGTTTAGGTATATTATATGTACTAGTATATAGTATCGCATAATCGGTTCCACCACCTGTGATTGTAGCGGCCATTATAAAGTTGACTTATATTCGTTTTCACTAGTGCCATATTACCTGGATTCTATGTTGCTAATGATAGGGTTTTGAATATATTAATAAATAATAATACTAAAGCCTTATATTTCTCACATTCAGAAATTAGAGGAAATCATTCAGGAATCAGTAACATTTGTCAGAAAAAAAATGTAATCAGACCAATTTTATGCATTAATACAAAAATAATAGTAATAATAATAATTTAATAATAATTAGTACATGGCAAAAAAAATAACTCTAACAAAATTAAAATATTTTTTTAATATAATTTCATTTGCGCACTATATTTCAATTGGTAATTTCAGATAATCAAATCTTTAGTTTTGAATACAACACATTATACTCTTTTTTTATTGTATTGTATTGTATCTTACCCACTAACCTACCACCAAGCATCAGTGTTCGCCTCGTTGTGTTGAGACAGACATATTTTTCACATACATGCACACGTAAAATCTCATGGTAATCAAACTATACCCATAAACTTAAATTTAATAAGATCAGATTAAAATCTTTATACATATTCCCACGTTTCCACCCCCTCGCATAAACCATAACCCCCCAATCACCCAAAACTCAACTTTAACACGCTACGATAAACGTTAATCATTGTTAAAATAGTTAAGTTGGTATGGTTACAAATCTTTAATTCGGCCAAATTAGTCCAAAATAAACCTTATCGCGTTAAGATAAGGATTTGTTATTAGTAAATGTGGCTGAAAGGGTTAAAAGTTGCAACGCCATGCTTTTAAATTTTCATACAAAATAGACCCGTTCAGTGGGTCTCGGGCACTGAAGGGTAGATACCGAAGCTTGGCGGAGATAGCCGAGCGATCCCGATCGCCCTCGGCGCAAACAGGTGCTCTATCCATCTTATGACGGCCGGACGCTAGGCGGACTGATACATCTTGATGCTGGTTTTGCGGTAATTGCCGCATATCCAGTGAAATTGCTTAAAAATCTTTTTCCATAGTTATATGTATATTTCAAGCGAATTAAAATGTATTTTAGCTATTGTGACTGTACCAAAAAAGAAGAAATAAATATGTCAATGAATAAACTTAAAGAAAAAAATCTGCAGTAGCCCAAAGTATCTCGAGAACACCTATACCCTATCTATTTAACAGAGTTAGCAAAGCATTCTTTCTGTTACACTTTTGTATGAAAATTAAAGGGACAAAAACCTGCCAGTGGGCGTCAACAATCGCACGTTGGAATATCCGTAATATTTCTCGTGATTTTTGTTTGTAGTTAGAGGCACCTCAAATAATTAACTTATTGATAGATAACATGACATTGTCACAGGTTAAATGGGAAACAGTCCAATAAACGAGCCAGGTAAAAATTTGTAACCAAAGATAAGCACTTGAAAGGGACCGCACCGTACGAGCGACAGATGTTGACTAAACTTTGACAGGCATGTAAACCTTCCTTGTGCCTGTGCATCGTCCTTATCGCTGACCAATTACGTGCATTCTCTGTTTTCTAGTACTAACTCTGCTCAATAGATAAGGTGACCTTTATACATTTTACAAATCTCAAAGAACACAAAACTAAGTCCACTCTTGATAATGTTCTTGTATTTGGAAAGTATCAAGTAATTAATCGGGGACTCTATTGTGCTCGACAAAACTGTATAGCTTTGACATGATGTCTTATTGTTTTTACATCGGCCGCTATTACGGTAAAGTAAATAAAAATATCATAACGTTGACAATACGATAATATATCAAAAGCCATAACCGAATAGAATTAATCTCTTGTATTACTGTCAACCTCCCCACCAATTATAAGTAGTTTGGAAAGTTTCTCTATAATATCAAGTATCAAGACGGCTTGGCCGTTGTCCCGAGCTCACCTGGACGGACACGAGGTTCAAGAATGCGTGTTTTTTCCCCGGACAGGCTATTCTAATTGAAACGCGACAAAAACCTAGACCTAGTTCTAGGGCTAAGAATAGCACATTGCTGAAGAGACCTAGTTTAGAAAATATGTTTTTATGAGTCTGATAATTTATTTTTGGTAAAGTAATTGGCCATATAGTTTTATTTACATTACTAGCAGTTTCCCGCGACTGAGTTCACTTAGAAGTCATTAGGAACCGTCCAAAATTTCGGGATAAAAAGTACCCTATGTCGTTCCCCGGGATTCAAACAATCTCCATACCAAATTTCATCTAAATCGGATCAGCGGTTTATCCGTGAAACCGTAACAAACAGACGACAGACAGAGTTACTCTCACATTTAGTATAGATAAAACTTAGAAACGAAATTGTTCAATCTAGAGTTCAGGTTGTGTTGGGAATTGGACCTTATGGTTTTTGACGTTTTTCCGTAAGTACTTCCAACGTTTTAATACCTGCTATTATTTATTTGAGAGTAATGGCGGCCGAATTAAAAATACTATAACACGTAAAAACAATATGGCTTTTACCCCGAAGAAGGGGGTGGATGAAAGGATCCTCCCCGTACGACGCACTCGAAACTCATCGGCGATATTAAGTTCGTCAAAGTGACTGGCGTACCCTGGGCAAAGTTCAGGAGGGTTACTATGACCTAGCTATGCAGTTCATTTTACGGTGAGCGTAAAGGACAGTGCTATGGCGGTTATATAGCTCTGTCCTTTTCTATGAGCGAAAACAGAATTGCATAGTTATGTCATAATAACCCCCCAGTACCTACTACTGAGCGGCAAATCCTTCCAACACGATGGTTCCACCAAATACAACCTGCCACACCATCACCGGATGCCTCAAGCCTGAACAGGCTCTACCTAGTCAAGATGCAAACGCTGCTCATCTGCTGCGGTTTTCTATTGACTCGAAATGTATGGAGTTGACAACATCCGTCGAAGCAATCTGTCCTTACGTAAATATTGTCGAAAATCGCTAATTTAGCGCTATGCCTCTTCATCATCCCTATCCTTCTGGACCTTCTCAATTTTTTGCCTTTTTTTTTATTTTTTTTTTGTTTTTGGGACCTACGTAGTTAGCCTCTGATGGCTTTGACTACTTCGCCGGAGAGAGGGCGGACTCCTGATGGGAGTCCATGCTGTAAAGGTTTTTTTTACACTAGCATGCCTAAGGGCGCCCCTATTGGGCCGACCTCGGACTTAGGACGCTAGGGGAGAATTTTAATCGAATTGGATTTTTTGCCATAAACCGAGAGTCCTTTATAAAGTGTTTTGCACTTGAGTACTGAACCTTCCGCCGCTTGATTTAAGAAATGTGACCGTTTTTCGCTAGCACAAAGTTGATTTTAGCGGTAAACATTATGTACTTTATAAAGTACACTCGGTTTTTTCGGATGACTTTATTTGCATAATGTCAGGACTTATAGTGAGCGTCCATTTAGTTCTTTATAAAAGATGCGGGGATCTAGGAGGGTATGCACACGCATTCACACGACAGGCTGAAGCTCAAATCACTTCCAAATTTCCTTTTTTAGCCATCAATAAACGATTGTACTTGGCCTATAATCGCCCTACGCACCTTGTAATTACTCCAGTTAGTAAGCTCTAACCAGATGACGGCCCGTTACTGCCGTCGCTGGCAAAAAGACAATGGCGGCGTGACGTCTCGGCTGAGCACGCGCATTCGACGCGCACTTGCGCGCTGATAGGCGTACCTACCAGCGCAAGCGCTTCGAGTAACGCGACTTCCGACTTTTAAGCTGCAAACGTATTGAGAGCGGAGGCGGCGCGTTGTGACGCGTTGCCTTATTGATAAACTTTTTCCAAAAAATATCTGTACAGGGTGTTTTTTTTCTAAAAGAGTCGAATGAATATTCTCGCTATTCTATAAATTGTGGTTACTCGTTTCTGTAGGTACGAAGGGGGTAGGCACTTACCGTCACTACGTTATTGTTTGATACTACGCTCACAAAACTAAGCCGGTGACTACGTCATTAAAGTCTTCGGTAAACAAGGCGCGTGCAATAAAGTGCAAAAAAACTCTAACCGATAATGAAATTATAATCGGTCCACAATTAACGAGCAAATCGATGATCATAGAACATACATAAAGCCCAGAATAGAACCTCCATCTTTTTTGGAGTCGGTTTATAAAACCCCAATACAATGGCATATAGATAGAGCTAATGCCTTAAACGGCTAAAAAAATATTTAACTAGTCCGTGTCTAAATTAGACCATCAGTTTGAAAGCTACGATGCCATAAACAGACACACACGCACACGTTAAGCTTCCCCCCTTTTTACGGCGGCAGTTAAAAATTAACATGTCTAGATAATCTCACGCACACAAATAAGTCTAGACACAATTACACGACCCAAATTGTCAGCTTAAACACAACATTCGTTACGGCAGACGTAAAAAACGTTTGATGGGCCCTAGTTTATCTTACATCTGGGAAAACAGGGAGGAAAAATATCGTGTGCCAAGGAAAATATTCGAAAATGAAAAAACAGCAGACGCGTTGTAGGGTTGGCTAAAAAAATAGGGGTTGCGGAGAAAATATCTCGAGGGATAATATAATTATGGTTAAACCAAGAACTGGAATGATTTTCGTTTATTTTCTGGGATTCACTTCAAAGTTCGGACCTAAAGGATACACGGTGTACCGAAGTGTCCCATCTCGTAGTTTAATTTTGTGTTTTTCTAAACTAATATTATAAAGAGGTAAGATTTGTATGTATGTATGCATGTAACGAATAAACTCAAAACTAGAAGCCCGATTTCAAAAATTCTTCCACCATTTCAATGCTACATTATTCCAGATTAAAATAGGCTACATTTTATTTTTTACGTGGACGGTGTCGCGAGCAACAGCTTGTCACATATAAATATGAAACAATTGCAACCCAACCACTAATTTGAGAAGGAAAAGCACATAAGGGCCTCTATTCAACTGCGTTGTAACGATATCGTTTTTGACCTGTTTCCGTATTGTCAACGTTTTGATAACTCTTATGTCATTTACAATAATGGCGACTGTGACATAAACGATTCTTAAACGTGTCAAACACGATATCGTTTTAACGCACCTGAATAGAGGCCAAGGTAAGTTTACCAAACCGCAAAAGGTGAATTTTAATGTTTTTGAAACCTTTATGAGTTCGTTTGTTTTTGAAATTATTTTGAGAAAATTTAGTATACTTAGAGGTAGCTTGAGTAATCGTGAAGAAAGTAGGCTACTTTATATTCTGGAAAATTTGGTGGATCTTGAAGAAAAATCGATAATCGCTGACGGAATCGTAGGCAAGATCTACAATCAAATCAAATAATATCATTTAATTTAATGTTTGATTGCAGTCATCATCACAATCAACCGTTTGCGGTGTACAATAATTAGAAGAAATATTATAATAAAGTCACTTATATAATAAATGGCATGTCAAAGTAACGAAATGGCTAATAAAATTACATTACATTACAGTTTTTCATATTACATTATTAGCAATATTTACGTTATAATTATTAAACATCGAATTTATTAATGCGCACTTTGATACATAAATTATATAATTTACAATAAAATTTGTTTCTACATACTTACGTTTACAAAGTAACACTACGGTAGGTAATGTTTTACCAAAAAACGTTACACAAAATGGTTAATTTCACGTTTGGTCGCGAGCAATAAGGTGATTCTCTCAACACAGCGCTGCGTCGCTCTCAAAGATGAAGTTTTATCCGGCAAGATTAAAAAGTCCAGTCGGAGCGTACAAAACACATTTTAGCGCGTGCCTTCTCAATTAGGCAGAAGGTAGGGGAGTCGAGTTCAGTGTCGTATAAAGCTGCCTAATTAAGAAGGCACGCGCTAAAATGTATTTTGTACGCTCCGACGGGACTTCTTAAACTTGCCGGATAAAACTTCACCTTTGAGATCGACGCAGCGCTGTGTTGAGAGAATTATGGTGTGTATCATGTAGCAAACTTCTTTTTTCCGATATTATAAATATTTCAGAATTTTTATAAAACTTACCTAACCTACATACATAACATCACGCCTTCATTCCCAGGGTGGGGTAGGCAGAGCTACAGAAATACCAACAACTGTAAAAAGACTTGTTGATAATTCTGTAACCACATTTTGCACAAGTGGGCTAGTATGTTTACCAGTGTATTAGTGACAGGTTGCAAGCCCATCGCCTAACAGTACTACAAGCCCTTATTCCCTGAGTCGCCTCTTACGACATCCACGGGAAGACATTGAGTGGCACTATTCTAACCCGGCAACCACACGAGCAATTGATCATCGCGGGAATTGAATACATACAAAATCGCAAAAAAACTTTTTATTAATAGTTAAGTATCGATCCGATAGATTTTGGATACAATCGTCAACCCTAGCAGAACGTACGCTACAAACAAAGCGTTGTTTTTGATTCCCGAGCGCCCTCTGTCGATCGAGAGGCTTTGAGCAAAACTCAGTGTTTCGAGCCTATTACAGCACGTAATTATTTTTACAAGGGCTTTCGCTCCCCACTGGTAGGATTAAAGTTTGGAACGATAGATGGGATAGACGTTTTAAAATTAAGAACACGGAACAAAATCGATCTTGAAAGATTTTGCCTGAAACAAATTGTAAAAAGTTTACCAAGAATGACCGAGAAAACAGCTGTTTTTTTATTTTTTTATTTTATGGCGTTGAGAAGGCAAACGAGCACACAGGCCACCTGATGGTAAGTGGAAACTGTGACCCATAGACATTCGCATTCACAAGACTGCAATCCTAAGACTGCAAATGCGTTGCCAACCGTGAGGACTAAGAGGGAATGCCTCTATGCTAGTTATTTTACCGGCTGTCTTATCCCCAAACCGGAACACAACAATGCGAACACTGCTGTTTGGCGGTAGGTTAATGGATAAGATGGTGGTATCGATCTGGACGGACCCTGCACAAGGTCCTACCAACCGCAAATGTGCTTGCTGCTTTGACCATTATCACAAATTTAAAAAATTGTGCCTTTCACTAATACACTGGTAAAAATCTTGGCCTGATTGTGCAAAATGTGGTTACAGAATTATAAACAAGTATTTTTAGAGTTGTTGGTATTTCTGTAACTCTGCCTACCCCACTCTGGGTAGGCGTGATATATATAATATATTTTAAAATTGTTTTCATAGTGTTTTTGGAATATAAAATCGTCTGAAATATAAATTCAGTAAATAAAATTTCCGTTTCAATGTCCGAGTAATTCAGTCGTAAAATCACCGGAGACGTGGTTCTGTAATGTCTTAGATTAGAGTGCTCAAATAAATTGTCCAAATATTTTCATAATTCTTCATATTTAGAATATAATATAATAGAATAGAATAGAAAGTATTTATTGAACGCAAACAAGAAAAATAACAAAAAAAAAACAAAAATTTAATGTAAAAAATAAGGTACTATATGTATAGTGCCTCTCAGCATTGTGCCGGCGCTGACTAGACTGAAACTGACCAAATATTAACAAAAAACGGGTAACAGTAAACAAGTAACGTAACAAACACTAGCGACTATTTACTTATTTATACCAGGTACTGAATTTTATTTTTGATACCAATTAACTAAAAATTATTAAAAAAGGAATGTATCTTATAGGAAATAAACAAATAATTCATTATATGTTAGTTGAACATCAGAGGTTTTGAAGATGGTGAACAAGAAAAGACATATTTCGCACATTGAGAATCAAACCGTCACTAAACAAAATATATAAGAGTTCGAATAATGACAATATTGCCATCAAAATGAAGTTGGATTTCAAATAAAGTATTTTTTTGTTTAGTGACGGTTTGATTCTCAATGTGCGATTTTATAAACTATAGAATGTAGAAGAGGAAAGATTACAGGACACTCAATGCGGCACGATAGTTACTTTTTGAACATTTTGAGGGTTAAAGTCAAAGGAAAAAAAAGGAGGAAGACCTAGGCTTACTTACTTTAACCAAATAACACAGAAGGCCGATGGCATGTCGTATCAGGAGGTAAAAACATTGACACAGAATAGAGAAAAGTGGCAATTAGTCCACCAACAAGAGCCTAGTGATGATAATGAAACATCTTAGCCTGATAGTGCAAAATGTGGATACAGAATCACAACAAGTCTTTTTAGAGTTTTTGGTATTTCTGTAGCTCTGCCTTACTACTTCGGGAACGAAGGCGTGATGCATGTGTATGTAGTTCATAATATTGTTTATTATACCTGCGATGTTTATATTTCGTATATTTAAATTGTCTTGTCAATTTTTATTAGTAACTGCACATGCATTTATCCAAGGTTTAACCGTTTTTCAACATCGACCAATCTCCTGAACATCAATACACTTGGGTACCACAAAAACAGTATGCGTTTGTTATTCTTCGCTTACCGGGCCCAATATTTTCAGAAGCCTAAACCAACAGCCGGCATTTTTACCGCTTTCACGGGCTTCATTTGACGAATCTATTGTGAAGTGAACGTGGCAACACTGGCAACTCCACGAACTCGAGTGTTGCCAGTTGTCACTTGTTTTTATTATACACAAAAAATTCCGAGGATCAAGAATGTTCATTGTTTTGTTATTTTTCAATGTAGATTTTTGTGTAGTTTTCCTGAAGACACTTTAATTAGGTATTTAAGTCTTATGATGTTTTTAAGAAAAAGTGCAAGAATATTCTTTTTACGAACAGAAACAGGCTTCTCGTACCGGAAGCTACTCTATCCCTAAATAAATAGAACCTTCCAGTTCAAGCTGCAGGCTGGATAGCAAGATTCTCTTGTGTGTCTATTTTTGTAATGGTGTCTCTCTTGTTTGTACAATAAAGTGTTACTTAATTTTTAGTTTTTTTTTTTCTCTCTCTTTAATGTTTTTTTTCTCGTTAATGTTTTTATTACTTTTTTCCCTGGGGCCGGTATAGCCTTCTGAATCATCAGCTGACTGTCAATTGGCAATATCGTTAACCTCAGTCAGCTGGTGGTGTCCCTACGGGTTTCGGCTGATAAACAGCGCTGCATGGAGTCGCTCCTGCGTGGGCGCAACCATCAGCATTACGCCCAGATTACTTAGCTTAGAATTATTTTTTGTTTTACACTAATTTTTGTTAGCGTTGTTTCTCTTTTATCTCTTTTGTAACATTTGTTCTGTGTAATCATTATGCTAAGACTGGTGTGGCAATAAATGTATTTTCTTTCTTTCTTTCTTTCTTTCTTTCTTTCTTTCTTTCAAATAAAAGTTATGTTAACAAATGTTGAGCTTTCGGCGACCTAACATCCTAGCGATTTGGTAGCTTTTATTCACTCAATATTAAAAGCTACTATAACCTCCAAATATGATTGCAATGTAGAAGCAACAACGGTTAAAACAAAGTAGAATAGATCCCTTAGGACATTTTTGCATGGAAAGCTTAATATAGGTAGTAGATTGTTCAACAAGGGACTAAAGCAAGCCATTATATTATAATAACACCCGAGGAAGGCGAGGGTGGATGAAGTTCGTGTCAGTACGGCTCTTAAGTCTCGAGTTAAATAGACACTCTAATTTTCACTTCGATTGCGAGAGAAAAAATAATTTATTTGTTAAAAATGTGTTTCACTTTGTTTACATAATGATACGAAAATTAAATAGAAAATAGTCCGTTCAAATTAAAATTCGATTGCGAGAAAATAAATAAATGAAATAAAATAAATATCAGGGGACAATCTCGCACAAATTGACCTAGTCCCAAACTAAACTCTAGGCTTGTACTATGGATACTAGACAACGTTAAACATACTTGTATAAGAAATACATACTTAAATAGATAGAAAACATCCAAGACTCAGGAACAAATATACGTGCTCATCAATCACACAAATATCTGGCCCTTACTGGGATTTGAACCCAGGACCACTGGCTTCGGAGGCAGGGTCGCTCCCAACTAGGCCAACGTGTCGTCAATATTAAATAATACTTGTTTTAACAAGTAAAACATACCACCTAATAGCGCTATCATTTTTACTCCTTTTACTGTAGTGTAGAACGAGAAAATAAGGTTGTTTCTGTGGGTTAGAACATAACAAGTACTCCATAGACAACATTTCCGAAACGAAGACCTCGGCGGTGGAGGTTGTATGCCCAGCCCCAGCCTGCGCTCCACCGGCTCCACCGCGCACTCCGACGACAAGGGCAACATATATTTGTACTTATAAGGAAATTTAAAATAAACAGTACTCTAGCCCCTATGGAGTAAAATTTAACTTTAGACCCTAGGGTCTAAATTACTCTAAATTTTAATCCCTAGGGATTAAATACATCACTTTAGTCCGCCTATATCAAGATAGCTATTATGAGTCATTTTAGAGCATGATAAATAAAAAATATTTTTGAATACAGGGTAATTTTTTAATAGGTGCACAAGTTTTAATATTTGCTTCGCTATTGTTAATGTTGTGTTATTTTTACTCTAGCTTGAAAATATTAGAGATATTGCCGATTCAATGATTCCACTAACTATATTCATGGACCCTCTAATGCAGGGGTGCGAGGAGAGGGGAGTGTTGTTAAGTAAGTTAATAAATGAAATTTCAAATTTAGAATATCAGTAGGAGAGGGGCTTGTTGTCTGATAAGCTGTACATGAAATTTCAAATTTCGAATATCAATACAGTGTATCGCATACCTGCAGCTTGAAAACCCATGTCATCTTTAAGTAAACTATCACTTTAAAAGACTTCGTACGAGCATTAGCTTGTACGAAGTCGAAGCAAACACAGTTAATTGTACACTTGTAACCTTATCTCCTTATAATAAGGTTCACTAGTAGTCAGCAGTGTGCGTGATATGTACATAAGTTATGATGTGTTTATAATTTGTTTAAATAAAAACCACACTCAGCAGCGAAGTTATTAAAATTTATTTAAAAAATACAAATACAAAACTAAACGTACTTTAACAAATGCTCAAAATGACCTCCCTTGTTTTGTAACCTAATAAATAATCACTGAAGTTCATTCACTTCCAACAGTTTTATCCGTAAACCACAGATGTCGCAGCATAGAAGTCATAAATCGATTATGGAATCGATTATTGCATCGATTAATCGATTTTCGCAGGCCACGCGCCGCGCGCGCTGTCACGCACGTCCCTAAACTTAAATCGACACCGATTCACTTTTTTACGATTCTCACTTTTTAGGGTTGCGTAAAAATTGGTGGAATCCATTTTTTTATACCTTGCAGTATAACTAACGGCAATCGGAAATTTAGATGCTCTATAAATAGCATTGACTGCATGATTGGTAGCATAAAAATATAGTACATTTTTTTAATGGCAAGGATAAAACACACGAACACTCAGGCAGGTACTCTTGGACATTTGAATTCTCAAGACCTCAAATGCGTAGGACGCTGAGGACTAAGATGGAATGCCTCTATGCTAGTATTTTTTACATTATTTTTGTCTTCTCCCTACACCGTAACACAACAATGCGAACACTGTTGCTGGGCAGTAGGTTAATAGATAAGATGGTGGCAGTGATCCAGACTAAACCAACTACTACCACTAAACCAAGTGCTGTTATAAGAAAACCCCTCCCAAGTGCGAGTCTGATTCGCACAGGAAGTTTTCTGTACCATTCTTGGGGGCATTCTTTTTAACATTTGTCATTATAACGGCAATAGAAATACCTACACTATCTGTAAAAATTTCCACTGTCTACCTATTACTGTTCATGAGATACAGACGCTGACAGACAGACAGACGGACGGACAGCGGAGACTTAGTGATAGCGTCCCGTTGGCACTCTTAATAAAGGCAGTATATTTTAAAGAAGTTTAAATTGGCCGGCAATGGCACAAACTGTGTTTTCCGACTGCCAATATCTCGTCTTAGTTTTAATTTTAATTTGATTTTTTTTTTTAGATTTTGTCTTGTACTTAGTGCTTATGGGGTTACATAAATAAACGGAATTTTAGCTCAAGGCTTGTGCTATCGGTACCGTAAAACGGGGTGAATAGGGACACAACTTTGAATGGTCCTGAACTTTGATGCGCGTTATCTTTGACAATTTGGATTGATTAGATAATAATATACGTGTATAAAATACGTGTTCAATATTTTTTGATACCATAATGACGGACTTAAGTATATTTTTACCCATGACGAATATTTCTCAGTTTTGCTTAAGGTCTCATACATTTCTTCACCTAGATTTTGGCCTGACTTTCTTGGGACTGTCTTTTGTCTGACGTTAAGACATTTGATTTAGATTTAGTTTACACCGCCTGCCATGAATTTGTGTCCTCAGTTATTTCTCTTACAAGGTTGTCTGGAAGAGATCGCTAATTAGCGGTAAGACCACCTGTTGTATACCTATGATTGAACTGTTCCGTGTTCTGTTTTATTTTTTGGTGTTCAATAAAGAGTATTTGTATTGTATTGTGTCAGATTTATACTCCTGCGGAACCCTCGTCTTTGTATCATCGTCTTCACACTTGATTTGTTCTCTAATTTTTTAAGGCGCCCCGGTTTTTTGGCGCGTGGCTCTACAATCTCGGAGTCATTTCTTTTTTCGTCTCTCTCTATTGTTGCTCGGGGGACGCCATATTATACCCGTTCACTTCTTAGTCAGTTATAGTGTACGCAATAGTTGCTATATTAAATATAACATTAAAGCGTCCGAATTGAGATTATAATAATAAATAAACGATTGTCTGAAAAAGCCTAAGCAAATCGCATTTACCTTTACCCATAGTAAAACATTTTTTTTAATATAATTTTCCGCGAGACGTATTTAGGTTGTTGTTGAGCTCATTATTTCTGATTATTTAATCAAAAATAATGAGCTCAACTAATAATTCTGAAGTCGTTCATGTTTTCAAATGTAACATGCAAATCTCAAAACTTCACTTCCATCACAAAAACTCGTCCACCGCCGCCGGCGCAGCACCTGACGCGCTTGCGTATTACTGGCACGCGAGCGGACATGTTGACGAGATAATTGTCATTTTGGCAACATCTGTCAAAAATCGCACAAGAAAATGAACAGAGTATAGTCATAAGTTGCAGTTGGATGCTGTTGAGAGTTAAATTTTGCCCTATGAAAATAAGGTTGTAATTTATTTAACTATCAAGTTGTGTACTTTTTTTAAGTGCGAACGTATCGCGTGAATTATTATCGATTAGTAACTAGTAGCAAAGTGATGATTTTTCGAAACTTATGATTTTATTTGTTTTTGTACAATCGTCATTTAACTTGGAGCGCATTTTCTCACATATTTCATTAAGTCCTATTATCGGAAGCCCGAAAATATTTCTCATAACATTTTACATCATAATGATTTGCAAGGACTGGTTCTTCAGTTTATTATTCTAGATATGGCTTTTGACGTAGAGACCTCGTCGTGTTGTTCTCCTAGACTTATTATTTTTAGTTTAATGTTATTTTAGTAGCCTTACATTTGTATTGATTTTATTTGTTCAAGCTTTAATCATTATTATTTATTACTTTATTAAGTACTTGTAATGTAACTTACTTTTAAGTATTTCTGTACTTTATGTTTGAAAAAATGACCTTCTGCTGGAGTTTCTTGGCGCTTCTTCTCCGCAATGATGGTCTTATCTGAAGCGCTAGTAAATTCACTTCATATTACCGACGTGTAAAAGAGCCCCATATTTACTGAATAAACATTTTTTTTTGATCACTCTTCATAATCAATATTAATCAAACACTTGTTTATTATCAGGATTTTAAAAATATCTATCTAAATAGGGCTAGGTTAGGTTAGGTTGTTTTTATAAACGTCCTAAAATCAGAACGTTATCAGTGAAATTCACTTTAGGAGTTGCGATGATTATGAATAACAAATTACATACATACATACATAACATCTCGCCTTCATTCCCAGAGTAGGGTAGGCAGAGCCACAGAAGTACCAACAACTTAAAAATACTTGTTTATAATTGTGTAACCACATTTTGCACAATCAGGCCAAGAAGTTTACTAGTGTATTAGTGACAGGTTGCAAGCCCATCGCCTAACAATACTACAAGCCCTTATTCCCTGAGTCGCCTCTTACGACATCCACGGGAAGACATGGAGTGGCACTATTCTAACCCGACAACCACACGGGCTACAAAAACAAATTATGAACAAAAAAAGTGTGAGGATAACGGAACCCTACACTGGGCACGGTCCGACATGCTCTTGCCCGGTTTTCATTTAGTGCTAATGATATTCATTGGTCTATGACGACCAATTAAACCAACATCTTATTTTTTTGTTTATTATTAAGTGTTTGTGTTTGTGTGTGTGTTTTGCCCCGTGTGGTTGCCGGGTTAGAATAGTGCCACTCCATGTCTTCCCGTGGATGTCGTAAGAGGCGAAGGGAATAAGGGCTTGTAGTATTGTTAGGCGATGGGCTTGCAACCTGTCACTAATACACTGGTAAACATCTCAGCCTATTGTGCAAAATGTGGTTACAGAATTATTAACATGTCTTTTTAGAGTTGTTGGTACTTCTGTAGCTCTGCCTACCCCGCTCTGGGAATGAAGGCGTGATGTTATGTATGTATGTATTAAGTGTTTTGCATTACATTGCTATGGTTGTTTGGTACAACATAATATAATTTAGTTTCATATCTAGCAAGTTAAGTATACTCGAGTGAGTATAAATAATAGTACATTAGTGATATTATCAGTAGTGGATATCTGTAATTGAGTGAGCATTATGCGTAAGTTACAACATTGCACCAATTTATGTTTAGATCATTTAATGAGTATCACTTGTTGGTATTCCTTAAAAAATAAAAATGAAATAACATTTAGCAAGAACGTATTCGGCAAATTTTGGTCACACAGCGTCAGTACCCGGGCTGTCCGCAAATGACTTCATTCATTCGCTATCGTGTGTAATGACGCGTACACTTACCGACACAAGTACTTATTTGCTAGTCTGAAGCCTATTAAGTATGGACGGGTTTATCACTTGTGGATAAATGTTGATAAAACTTCTGTCGCTTTCCGACAGAAAAAGCTTGATGACTATGTCAAGGCCCTTATTTTACTTGGTGTTACCTATATTGCAATCGTATTGTTTACGAATCGACCGCTCTTAGGGTGAATGTTGTTGGATGGTTGCTAGGCGATACGCACCACCTATAATATATCACGAACTGCGTCTCTTCTTTGTAAATCATAGGTTATGGACCCAGCACGCAGTTCTTGCCTAAGTAAAACCTAAATCAGACAGACCTCTCAAACTTAACTCGTGGCAACGGCTTAGTGAAGATATCAGCTAAGTTATCTTCTGTCGAGACAAACTGGGCCTCTATTCTTCCGCGTTAAAACTATATCGTGTTTGACGTGTTTTAGCATCATTTTTAACTCGGTCGCCATTATTATCAATGATATAAGAGTTATCAAAACGATGACAATACGGAAATAGGTCAAAAACGATATCGTTATTACCTTGCGGAATCCCAGCCTGAATGGTTGCTTGAGAGGGGGTGTTGGATGGCTGCTAGACGATACGCACCACCGATTGTTATTGTGTGATGAACAATCAACCGTCAACCATCTAATAAAATATATCACGAACTTCGTCTCTTCCTTGTAAACCAATAAATATCCACCAGAGCTGTGCGAGATAGCGGAGCAGTATGCAAGGAAAAAAAAAACAAAATTTAAATTCAAATTCAAGCATTTATTCGTGACAAATAATAAAAAAAAAAAAAAAAAGAAATAGTATTAAAAATACATAATTTGCCACGAAATGGACCCTGCACAGCATGTCGCTAGCTTTACAGCCAGCGCTGGTCTTCCGCAGGGCCCATTCGGTGAGAGCACGGTGGGCAACACGACAAATGCACAAATAGAAAATTATAAAAAGGAACTGCGTGTCCAATACAACAACGCCTTCAGAGTGCTGTTGGGGCTGCCGTGGCGTCGCAGTGCGTCTTGAATGTTCGCGGAGGTGCACACGGACGGCTTCGCCGCAATAATGCGCAAACGGTCCGCGTCTCTCCTGGCGAGGCTCCGCGCTAGCCCCAACAGGATCCTGAGCGTGTTCAGGGACCGCTGGGACTCCGCGCTGCTGCGCCGGTGGACGCAGTTGCATGTTTTTGCACCAGCAGCGTGACAAATAGTCCCTATAATTTTAATTTAGTTTTAGTCTTAATTTTAATTTTGATTTTTATTCGTACTAATAATAATTATATGGATTGATCTATGAAATAAATGTTTTTATTTGATTTGATTGTATAACTAAAATACACACTTAACAATGAAAATTACACAAAAAAGGAAAGCATAAACATTTTTTTTTTAAACCTGGAATAGTTGCATCCCACAAACCACTACATCAATAAAAATCACCAATAGGAATACTTCATTCTCCAAGCCTCGCGCAGCGCTGAGAAACACAGTGACATAGACCTGTGTGTTGGTTACACTAAAGAAACAGGATAGGCCAAACCATATATAAAAATAACTAAGTATGAAATACATAACAACCCTTAATATCCTCGAAAGACCTGGGCCTCTATTCAGGTGCGTTAAAACGATATCGTGTTTGACACGTTTAAGAATCGTTTATGTCACAGTCGCCATTATTGTTAATGACATAAGAGTTATCAAAACGTTGACAATACGGAAACAGGTCAAAAACGATATCGTTATTACCTTGTAGAATTCCAGCCCTGGTTTAGTATAGTGGGCGTCAAGAGGTCATACTTGACGTAAAACAATATTGCGTTTGACGTGTTTTAGTATCGTTTCTCGGCGGCCATTACTGTCATGTCAAGTTAATAAGAGTTATAACGTAGACATACGAAAACACCTCAAAGGCAATATCGTTATTACCGTGAAGAATATCAGCCCTGATAAATAAATAAACATCTCTTGTATGCCCCAGTTAAGATGAAATAAACTTTTTTTTAATTTTAAACAGCATCGTAATCGTTTTATCCACTTGGGTTTCAGAGGATTGTGAAATGATGTTTAAATCACGTAGCTGGGTCATACACAGATTTAGGTTACCGTCTTTCCTGTGGACACACCGAAAGTTAACATTTTTAAGGCCTAATTTTCTGGCTAAGCCCATTCCTTCAGTCAGGACTGCTGTAGACCTATCATATAAAAACATAACTTATATGCACACAAGCTTGTAACTATTAACCACAGGAGAGACAACTTTGGTTTTTAAGAGTCTGTATGACCCAGCTGTCGAAAAAATCCATTCAAATTTAGTTCCTGGCGATAAATCTGAGCTCTAAAACAAATCCGATTTTCACTATTTTTCACCACAAAAAAACCAAATATGTATATTTCTGTTTTTTTTTCTTTTTTCTTGGAAGAGACGTACAGGCCTAGTTTTTCAAAATATATATCACGCAATAAAAAACGGACTAGGTTTAATGAGATTTGTGGGTGGTAGGACCTTGTGCAGGGTTCGTCCGGATTGCTACCACCACCTTATCCATCAACCTACCGTCAAACAGCAATGTTAGCATTGTTGTGTTCCGGTTTGGGGATAAGACAGCCGGTAAAATAACTAGCATAGAGGCATTCTATCTTAGTCCTCAGGGTTGGCAACGCATTTGTAGTCTTAGGATTGCAGTCTTGTGAATGCGAATGTCTATGGGTCACAGTTTCCACTTACCATCAGGTGGCCTGTGTGCTCGTTAGCCTTCTCAATGCCATAAAAAAGGATAAAAACGCTATCGCATTATATAAATTTTCAGGTTCTACGGCTAAATCAAGAGGGCTAGCACAAGTCCGCGACTTGTTTGTCGCTCGGATCTCCCTTTCTATCTAGTCTGTAACGATAGAGACGCATTGAGCGACAAACGAGAAAATACAACTTGTGCTACGCATACTGGGTGTTTTTGATGCAAGCCTCCTAGTTTAACATTACCACCCTTTTCTCCGCGACTGTACCGAGTACAGTTGCAATCAGTTACCACTAATGTCATAATTAGACTCATCTGACTCGCCACGCCCCGCGTAATGACGCAAAGAATTCGCTATCAAGCACTTTTACACACTTTTGCACACTTTTTTACAACAAATTAGTGATCAAAATTACAAAGTTATACGTTACAGTCACCGTGGCGCCGCTGTTAGCGAGATTTGTATGTGGAAGGGATAGTTCCAATTTTGTCCACTTGTATTGGTAAGTTGGTAATGATTAAGTTTTTCTACTGTCAATTATTTAGTGTCATTAGCTTCTGTTTTAGCGGTACGGTTAGAAATGAGTACATTTTTATTTTTACAAAAATGAAGCATTTCTAATAATTTTAAAACTTGAACAGGTTTGAACTTTGGAATGGTCTAGAATTTTCAAATAACATAACCAGGGATCGGCCCGCTATCCCATTCGAGGGGTTTTAAATGAGTTTTATAAGGGTTTTGCTTTTTAAAACCCGGTATACAACTTAAGGGATTTCGAATGGGTTTTATAAGGATTTTACTTAGAAAAGCCGTTTTTAAAGCACTTTATAAGGGTTGTCTGCGCTTTATCTGTTAAGGTTTCCCTTATAGTGAATGGTTAGTCACTACATAGTATAAAACAAATTCACTTTTTCTGTCCCTATATCCCTATGTATGCTTAAATCTTTAAAACTACGCAACGGATTTTGATGCGGTTTTTTTTAATAGATAGAGTGATTGAAGAGGAAGGTTTATATGTATAATACTTTAACCCGGAGCGAAGCGAGGGCGGGTCGCTAGTTTAACATATAACTTAGTCATACATTTCTTTCCAAGAGGTTATACTTTTAATGGGGTATTTTATTGAGAGGTTAGTCTTTCAAATGGTTTTATTGGTGAATGGGTGGGCGGGTCCCTGTCCCTGAACATAACACTCCAAAAGCAATTTTGTGTGACCCAGTAAATTAGAAGCTTAGAAGTAGTGCATGAAATTATGACATTGTATTTTTTAGATTAGTTCCTATTCTTCAATTAAATAATCTTATTGATGGATATGTGGGTCATCTCTCCTGTGGTCAATAGTTAAAAGCTTGTGTGCATATAAGTTATTGACGAAGATAAGAATAGGAAGGAAGAATAGAATAAGTTAAGACGGCGTTTTTGCGGGAATGAGCTTAGTCAGAAAATTAGGCCTTAAAAACGTTAAGTTTCGGTGTGTCCACAGGAAAGACGGTAACCTAAATCTGTGTATAACCCATGTAGAATCGCCATCAAATAGTATATCGGAATAAAATATAAGGTGCTCAAAATTTACCTTATCGCTATAATGCCTTTGAGAGATTAGTGCAGCAGTTGAAACATGACGTTAAAAAGACAAAGGACTAAACTGTTCAGGTACTTACAAGGCCCGCACTTACCGAAAGATTGGAAGCCTATAATAGAGAACATGCATGAAAATCAGAATTGAGTTTCATTGATAGGTACGATTTATGAGAAAATGTAAAAAAAAAACATGTAAAACGCAATACACCAAGTTTTAACCCGTTTATTAAGATTTTATATCGAATCAAAACTTGTAACCGAGGGACCGAGGGATCCGTACAAAATTGTACGATCTTGTAGCTCGTTCATCACTGTGATCGCGTGTGGAAGATTACAATCATTGACTTTGCCGTTGGAAAATTGTTGTCTCCTACATCAACATAGGACGCGATTAGCTTACCAAATGCAAATAAGTATGTAAACGCAAACACCAAAATAACGTTTTTTTGGATTTTTTCCTTTTCTTGTGCTGTGTGTGTGTAACCTTCCTTCTTGTGCAATTTCATGGTTCTAGGTCTATGGGAAATACCCTATAGGTTTTGATTCACCTACGAAGCTAAAATGGCCGTATCTTTGGATTGCGTTGACTTAGAAACTCAATTTTTTTCCAGCTTCAAGGGACCGCAGGCAAGTAATTGATGTTAATATCAACTTGATACTTGAGTTTCTAAGTACGAAAGGTGAATCGATTTGAGCCGATAACATCTCGCAGATGATCATCGGTTAGATATTCGGAATAGCGGCGGCGTCTAACAGGCAGATGTGGAGTGAGCTTGTTTACCGGTAGCTTTCGGGTTAAGCTCGGTGCATAGTGGAAGCTTTACTACACCGTTAGACAAAGTAGAATAGTGCCACGGGAAGAAGTGTCAAATATTCTAATGAAATTATTAAAGTGACAGCCATCCGGGGTTTAAGTTGCTTAATAATAAAAGGACTCGAGTCACACAAAAACACTTTTATTTTAAACCTTAACCCCTTACTTATAAACGTGGAATAACCGTGGGGTAGCTTATGCCATGCTTTGTCACTTTCTGTCAGATGCAAATGTAACAATTAAAGATAAGCGCAAAGGATGACATAAGGTACCCCACGTTAATAAGTAAAGGGGTTACACTTTATTCTTACGTTGGAGTATGTAATAGACGAATTAAAGTCAAAATCTTGTCCCGTGGCAGCGTATTAGGCCCACAGATAATCTACATATTTTTGGTAGAATATTATCATTGTTGATTTTGTATATATTTGTTGTAACATGGAGCGACATAATCATGTTGTGATCAAGCTCTTTAATAAAGAAAAAAAAATATCATTGTAGAAGTTTTCGTTGGTTAAGTAAGTAGGTAAGTAACCTTTATTTGCATTTAAAGTGGTTTACAATTTGGTTTTTTATAATAAGTAAACAATATGACAGATCGCACATTTAGCCGTATTTCAGCCTGCAAAAATTATAGGACTTAAATCTAAACATATCTTACAAAGTCCTCAACTTCTCGGACAATTAAATAAAATAAAAATCAAGTAAAAAATAATAATCAAAGTTTGGTTGTGTCGATACTAAAGAAGTGTTCAACAGTATAAAAATCTTGTCAATTTTATCAGCATCCTTTAAAAAAAACAAGGTCAATCCGGCTATATTTTTTTTCTTACGAGTATGTAATTCACGTGCTCGATTTCTCTATCAATTGACACCCGATTTAAATGTTTTTTTTACCTGTATAGGGTATATGTTGCACCGTCACTACAATCTCTGCTTTGCCCAAAGGTCAACTGGTAGAGAATGCCTTACGGCATTAAGTTCGCCTTTTGTATACTAAGTGTATTCTTTTGTGCAATAAAGATTAAATAAATAAATAAGTAAATATATCACCGAAGTGATTCCATTTTTTTTTGTCAATATTTAATCATGGGATCCGTGGAAAGCGGACGAAAATGCTCAATAATTTTAAGTTGGTTCATCTATAGGTAAAAAATGGGATTAATAATTTACAAACGAATAAAAAATATCTAAACTTCCAAAGCTATTTAAATAATAAAATATAAAGAATAACTCGCTCATTGAATGCGAAACGGACACATTCCTATATCATTTGTTTTTGCATTTGAAATCTTAGCATATAATTTTAAATGGAACACTAACTGATTTTGAAATGTGGCCGTTTTGTATTCAATGAACGAACTGTATAAAAAGAAAGCCCCTCTAGCAGGTCACACCATAGACCAAAAGTTAGCTCATGCTAGCTCCCTCTGTGCATCGACCCTCTCCCCGTCACGACTGGTGGACGGAAGCCGGCGTGCACGTACGAATCAGATGTTAAGTGCTTTCAATCACTGCCTGGTAGCTAACAGGGTCGCGAGTTCAAGCATGGGAACATTCCTACAAATGGCTATGAAAGTGATTGTGTTTCAACGTGTTACATTTTACATTTACTGTTTAATTGTTGACAACACGTAACTTCCTCTTACGTACAGATCATACGAGCATACATAACATCACCCCTTCATTTCCAGGGTAGGCAGAGCTACAGAATTTTGTGTCATGTAAAGTAGTAATTCGAGCGTGTATGGCCCTTATCCTTAAAAATCTATACAAATTTAGCACCAGGCGATAACGTTTTTCGCCTCCTAAATCAAGTCCGATTTCCACGATTTTTGAACACGCGGTACTTAATATAAAAACTAGGTATTTTTTTATTTTATTGAAAAATTAAACATAGGTACTAAGTTTTTGAAAATCTCTACAAAAATCGCAAAAAAAAGGACTAGATTTAAGGGAAGAGAAATTATAACGCATTTTTTTCAATCCTATTAAACAAAATTTATTTAAAAACACAGTACCAGTAAAAAAAAATAAGATCATCCCCTAACATTAAGACCTAACTAAATCAACCTGTACTCTTCATACAAATTACTCTTAAATTTTGCATGATAAATGGCGTGTCCTAAGCACAGGTGTGCGGTGACCCTAATCACCTCGTAACTGTCAGATCGGCGCACGCGCCGCGAGGTGATTGCGCCCGCACAGACCACATTTAAATTTGGTACTTTAAATTACGATTTTCGCGCCAACGCTACTGTATTGTGTAAGGTCGTTTATGATTCGGTACCTGCCTGTCACACCGCGATCAGTTTGGTTATGAGAATTTTAAATGGCGATGTTGAAAGGTGCAATTTTTTGAGCAATTATCACCTGTCAACAATAGCCGTCTTACTCTTTGGTGTAATGAATGAATGAGTCGCCTAATACTGTGGACGGGCCATCGACAGCAGAAGCTTTTTACGGTCTTTTATAAAAGAACACGCTTATAGAGGTTTGACTCAAAAGCAAACTATTCTTCTTTTTTGAAGAAAGTTAATTGGCAGAAAATAAATTATACTCTGCTAATGGATAAAGACCTTAAATGTCACGTGGTCTTTTCTACGTTACAGCTAGAGGTTATTCACAACTTTCAACCGATCCAATCCAGGTATAATTATGGAATAGTGCCACAAATCAAAAACAAATACAATTTGATTAAAAACTAAGTAAATTGCGTTCCGAATGAAAATGCAACAATGACCCATTTTGATTTGTGGCACTTGATAGGTTGGAAGATGGGAGTAACCCACAGCTAGTGATAGACTTAAAAAACAAAACGCGGTTACAAACAAAATGACGTCATTCCGACCACTAGTCCAAAGGGGGCGTAGCAAACACTGATACATATATTTTTTCATTAAATAATAATGAAAATATAGTATGCCTTTGAGACAAACCTCTAATATACGAATAACTTTGCAGTAAATAGAGCTTCTAATCTGCTCTGTAAACAATATTGCCTTTGATATGTTACCGTATTGTTTTTAACTCGGCCGCCATTACTGCCACGTAAATAAGAGCTTAAAGTTGGCAATACGATAACGTGTCAAAAGCAATATGGTTATACCATTACAAAAGTTGCCTCAGAGGACTTGACAGAAGCGCGTGGAGCTAACCCCATGTGCTTCTGTTTAGTCTACAAGAAAAAATACACTGTTACCGAACAATTGTGCTCGCGTGTGATATCCATGCACTTATTCTAAGTCTATGGGAGTGTCTATAAATAACGTGACATTGGCGAAATACACCTTAACAAAAGTGAAGCCAATATTAAAAGTCAAAACTGATCAAGCGCGAGTCGGACTCGGGCACCGAGGGTTCCGTACCGCCGCACGCTAGGTATTATTAGATTCCAATTTGAATACGATTTCAAATCGAATCAGTGCAAGCCTGAGGACTTGACCATTTTTTGGTACTTATTTGTTGTTTTTCTTTAGGGTTTGTTAGTACAAATTATAACCAATTTCACGCTTGTATATTTTCACCTGCGTGGTTGCCGGGTTAGAATAGTGGCACTCCATGTGTTCCCGTGGATGTCGTAAACATCTTAGCCTGATTGTGCAAAATGCGGTTACAGAATTATCAACAAGTCTCTTCAGAGTTGTTGGTATTTCTGTAGCTCTGCCTACCCCACTCTGGGAATGAAGGCGTGATGCTATGTATGTATATATGTTTATTTTCAAATGAAATCCGCCGAAATAACACATATTCTAGAAAAGAAATCGCTATCTCTCACAGTTCAAAAGATACATTTCTTTAAAGCTAACACGGACATACAACAGGCTTAGTAATGGGGTCCCGTTTGACACCCTTGGGAAAACTAACCCTAAAAAATAGAATTAGAGGCTCTGGAGCGACATATTTAGTCCTGACATAGATAATCTGCATATCAGCGGCGCGTATCTGAAGCACTAATGCCGTCGCGCGCGCAGGCAAATGGGTTAATCTCGGTCTAATGCGTCTCGTCGCTAGACGTCGCTATCTGCCGCATGCGGTGGTTGGCTGATGACATCAGGATCAAATGAGCCACGATAGAACTCTGTCATTATGACAGCGTCCATCAATAGAAATAAATGACGACGGAATTAGCCATTGGCTTTATGTGACAGGGTGTTTTAGGGTTCCGTAGTCAAACTAGGATCCCTTATAGTTTCGCCATGTCCGTCCGCAGCCTAACTCTTAGAGACTTTTAGTACTAGAAAGCTGTAATTTGGCATGAATATACATATTAACTTAAATGAAAGCGCATATAAAGAATGTAAAAGGAAAACTATTTGATGAAAATTGTTTATACATTGCAAAGTTAACACGCTGATACATCACTAGCTTATAAGCTGCGCGATGTACACTGAATTGTCACCTGACACCTGTCATTGTCAGGATGGTGATGTGGGCTGATGTTAAAAGGGATCTGAGACGCATTGACTGCCAATGCGTTGCCAACCCTGAGTACTAAGATGGAACGCTTCTATACTATTAATTTCACCGAATGCTGATTGGCGGTGGGTTAAAGGATAAGATAGGAAGGTAGCGATCCGGACAGACTGCGCAACATCCTACCGCTATGCAATACAATACAATACAACACATTCATTGTCCAAACAAAAACATTACAGAGATATAGCACAATTTAAAAGACCTAGTTAAACAACCCGATCCGACCCGTGTGGTTGCCTGGTTAGAATAGTGCCACTCCATGTCTTCCCGTGGATGTCGTAAGAGGCGACTAAGGGAATGAGGGCTTCTAGAACTGTTATGCTATGGGCTTGCAACCCGTTACTAATACACTGGTAAACATCTTAGCCTGTTTGTGCAAAATGTGGTTAAAGAATAACCAACCACTCTTTTTGTAGTTGTTGGTATTTCTGTAGCTCTGCCTACCCCACTCTGGGAATGAAGGCGTGAGTATGTGTGTGTGTGTGAGTTAAACAACAGGCGGTCTTATCGCTGATTAGCGAACTCTTCCAGACAACCTTAGAAGGGATAAGATGTCAAGTTAAAACAATTTACACAGTAGGTGGTGCAGACTATTTTCGAATAATAACAAGGAACTATGCAAGCTGTAAAACACAACATACAAACATACGTTAACGTTAAAGTTTGTAGGGTTACGGGTTTGTAATTTTTCAAATCACATTTATGTTTTCGAGCTACAGACTGTTATCGGTTGAACTGTTATCTTGTTTTCCATGCAGCATCACATGCCCTATAATAGAGTTGTTAAATAAATTGCTTTACGATGGCTTTTATTTCATATCGCGGGATCTTGGTACCGTTGTAATTATTATCTGACGGTGGAATAGATTCGGCAAGTATAGAGCTCGGAGTGTAGCGATAGTAAGACAAGTTTGATTTTTTGACATTTAAAGCGATGTGTGGTTTCCGTTGAAGAACGGGCCGTTTGGGCAAAATATTATTAATTTTTGCGTATTTCGTATTTCCCGGATATTCATTTGTCCGAATCTTTTTTTTTCGAAACCTATGTTACGTTGTTACTATTTTAAATAAAATGCATAATTTAGTTGATATACAATACAATACAATACAATACAAATACTCTTTATTGAACACCAAAAATAAAAAATAAAAACAGAACATGGAACAGTACATTTAAATCATAGGTATACAACAGGCGGTCTTACCGCTAAATAGCGATCTCTTCCAGACAACCTTGTAAGAGAAGTAACTGAGGACACATATTCATGGCAGGGGGTGTAAACTAATTCGTTTAGAACTCAAACTAAATAACTACACGAAACAATTAAATTATTTCAATTTTGAAATTAGAACTATTTATAAATATACTAAATATAAATACATAAAATAAATAATTGAATAAATACATACTAAATACATATAATTATACATCTATATAATATATACATACATACATCCTCCAAAAACAGCCAAACAATGACAACAGACGAAGCATGAGATATAACAAAGAAAAAAAGTAAGGGAGATAATAGAAAAACTACGGAAGTGACAGAAAATGATCCTTTAGCTTGCTTTTAAAAATGGCAACAGACTTAGCACGTCGTACCTCCACAGGCAAAGCATTCCATAACCTTATCGCCTTGATGGTAAAAGAATTTGTGTAAAATTTAGAGGAAGAAAAAGGAACTGACAGGAGAAGGTTTTGGGACGCTCTAATAGATTTAAAATAATTGAACCGCTCCTTTAGGTAGCGCGGGGTTGCAGGGTTGAAAAGAATGCTGAAGAGGAGATTTAAAATGTGAAAGTTACGACGAGCACGGATTGTGAGCCACTTGAGCTGATTGCGAAAAACGGAGACGTGGTCATACTTGCGTAACCCAAATATGAACCGTATGCACAAATTCTGAATACGCTCAAGCTTATCTAGTTGCTCCTCAGTGAGATCCAAATAGCACACGTCAGCATAATCTAGAATAGGAAGCAGTAAACTTTGAGCAAGCGCAATTTTCGTGGCAAGAGGCAGAAAGTTCTGAAGCCGTCTGAGAGAACCTACAGCTGCAAACATCTTCCTGCTAGTCTCACTAACTTGAGGTGCCCATGACAAAGTGCGGTCCATGATGACACCCAGATTCTTAACCTGGAGAGAGTAAGGTATCAGAACACCGTCGAAAAAAACTGGGGGAAGATTCACAAAGTTGACTCTAGAAATTAGTTGGGAGCTGCCAATGACGATCACTTGAGTTTTAGAAGGGTTTACTTTTACGTATATACGTAGGTTAGGTTAGGTTAGGTTGGATTTATGGGTCATACACAGATTTAGGTTACCGTCTTTCCTGTGGACACACCGAAAGTTAACGTTTTTAAGGCCTAATTTTCTGGCTAAGCCCATTCCCGCAAAAACGCCGTCAGGACTGCTTTAGCCCTATTATATAAAAACATAACTTATATGCACCAAGCTCTTAACTATTGATCACAGGACAGAGAACTTTTGTTTTTAAGAGTGTGTATGACCCTTATAAGCGACGTCAAAAAATTGTCGCTCATAAAAAAAATGCAATCGGAATTTTGATAATTTCAGATTTATGACTCTTCAGAATTGTGTAGTGTATTTTTGTATATGTCGTGGTTTTATTTGGTAAACTTATTTTTTTTTATTAAGTATTTCTTTAAAGTAAGTATAATAAGATCAAGTAAACGTGAATTTTGTTGAAAATGGTCTATCAATCATTAAATTTACTAAATCTTATAATACAAAATATACTACAAAAATATATGAGAAATACGAAAAAAAACAGCATATTTTACCCAAAGGGCTAGTTTTTCAGTATGTAGCACTTCAAACCAAATAGATCAGATTATTTTACCTTATTTTTACCCCAACTTACCACACCACAATTTGATCATATTTTTTTTTCTTTTGCGTATATTTGGAAACTAAAGATGGGCATAAAATTAAAAATTAAATAGTTAGGTACACTAATCGTACACTAACGTTATTATCGCTAGCTTAACACCAAAGCTACCAATGACTTTATTCCATGCTCCAGTTTTTCTGCCGACTGTACTCGAAGCATGCACCATAAGGAGATGAGCATGACATGCACAACCCGCGGCTCTGACATTACTTCATTAAGATTCTATTAACGGAAGCATTCTATATTAAACCACCATCTAAAACAACTCAACAATCCACTACAACCAAATTAAATTCGACTTTAACTCCCTTGTTACACGGTCTAATTTTCAATAGAGAAAACTACGGCGCTTAAGATGTACAGTATTGAACTCTACTTGATATCGTAAAATGAGATTTTTTACCATAACGTTAAGGTCGAGTTTTCGTTGTAAAACTGTGTGGTCAATCATGAGCTTGACGAAAGAGATGGATTTTTTTTGTCTCGTGATCGCGAAATTGGAGATCGGAAGTCAATTATCGATTAAAAAAACAGGAAGGTACGAAGGTACGCGCATACTTTTAGAGGGAAATTGTTGGAAAGTTGTCTATTACTTTCAAATGGGAGAGAACTTAGAATCTATTAATGGCGTTTTGTTTTTGTTAAGTTTCCAATGTGTTTTATATTATTTTAATGTATCTCGGACATGATTTCTTCTCCATTGTTCCATAAATTAGGGCTAGTTTAGTTCTATGTAAAATTTTAATGGGAGATTGCAAAAAAACTGATTTTACTTTCAAATTTTAAAACTAAATCCTATTCATATTTTATTTTTGAAACAGGGAACACCAACAACAAGTGCGCACAAACACACACACAAGAGAGCAAGTCATTCGCTGTTCTAAATTAATACATAATACTTATAGCTTTTTCATGCATGTGATGTAATTTTTCCTTATTCATTGTGACATTACTATTGTATTTTATTATATAAAAACATATAGATGTGACCCATTTACTAAAAAACATGTTAAAGTGTATTAGTGTGAGTAATGTGTTTTGTGGTGGTAGGACCCTGTGTAGGGACGTCCGGATCGCTACCACCATCTTATCTATTAACCAACCACCAAGCAGCATTCGCATTGTTGTGTTTCGGTGTGGGAATAAGACAACCGGTGAAATTACTAGCATAGGGGCATTCCATCAAGTCCTACCAGGGTTGGCAGGGTTGAGAATTAAAATGGCACGTTTAGAATTATAGTGACTTAATTCATACATTTTCAGCTTGCGATATCGAGGCAAAAACTTAGTATTATAGAGACCTAAGTCGAAATTCAAAATATATATGGATTAGGTCACTATAATTCTAAAGATGCGAAATGTCTATAGGTCTCAGATTCCACTTACCATCAGGTGGCCTGAGTGCTCGTAAGCCTTATTTATGCCTTAAAAATAATAATTGAGAAAGATAAGTCTGTCTTTATTAATAAGGAGTTTAATTAAGTTTTGATAACATAATTACAAATCAATCTTCTTTCAACAGTTGACATTAAAACTTTAATTTAAGCAAGAAGCTTATATGACACTGGAGATTGCAGGGCTAACAACGCCTTGAAGCCAAGAAAAGTGACCTTGAATAACGTCGCTTATGTTTTTTGTCCCTTTCTTTAGGTTGAAAAAAAAAGGACAGAAACACAAGCGACGTCATTCAAGGTCACTTTTCTTGGCTTCAAGGCGTTGTTCGCCGTGCAATCTCCAGTGTCATATATAAGCTTCTTGAATTTAAGTAAACGTTAGAATGAATTAAATCGTCAACACTACATTTCTCCACGAGCGTAAAAAGGTTGTTAAAGCACGAAATTTAAGTTCAAGAAAAAGACTAATAAATCTCAGTCGACGGATTCAAATAGGATGCCAAATTTACGCATGCGTATTGGACATCAGTATAAATCTTCAGTTGGCTCGGGGCCCGCAGCTTCCGGCCAATGGCCACTGGAAAAGATAAAAACCGGCCAAGTGCGAGTCGGAGTCGCGCACGATGGGTTCGCACCATCATCTATAAAAACGGCAAAAAAAAACGTCGGGAGCCCCCCTTAAATATTTATTTGTCGTTTAGGATTTTTTGTTATAGCGGCAATAGAAATACATTTGTGAAAATTTCAACTGTCCAGCTATCGCGGTTCTTGAGATACAGCCTGGTGGCAGACGTACGGACAGACAGCGAAGTCTTAGTAATAGGGTCCTGTTTTTAGGGTTTTGTACCCATACGGTAAAAAATCCGGGCAAAAGCATGTCGGACCATGCTCAGTGTAGGGTTTCGAAGCCGTTAAGTACCTACTACAAACAAATATCAACAAGTAATAACAAAATTTTCTATATAAAGTAATCTGGCGCCATCTCAGATGATTTCAGTAGGTATAAACACTTTAATCGCCTGTATTTCAAGAACCAATGATGTCTAGTTAGTCGTGATAGTTTTCCTTTTAAATTCGTTATATGCGCTTTCATTTAAGATTTTTTTCAGGGTTTTAGTATTTATAGTATTGTATTTATAATAATAATAATATCACGGGTCTCACAAATTGACCTAGTCCCAAACTAAGTTCTACGAGTAGGCTTGTGCTATGGATACTAGACAACGATAAACATACTTATATAGAGAAATATATACTTACATACATAGAAAACATCCAAGACTCAGGCACAAATACTCGTGCTCATCACACAAATATCTGCCCTTACCAGGATTTGAACCCAGGACCCCTAGCTTCGAAGGCAGGGTCACTCCCAACTAGGCTAGCGTGTCGTCGTTTAGGAAAGATTGTTGTAAATACACAAAACCAGTCAAGTGCGAGTCAGACTCGCGCACCGTGGGCTCCGTACCGGTGCTTATCAGGTATTATTGTATTCCACTTGAATTCGATTGAATTGGTGCGTAACTACCGCTTGACCATTTTTTAGTATTTGTTGATATTCTCCAGAGTTTGTACATACCAAAATAAGAATACGTTGAAAGTAAACGTGTGTTGTAAATACATTTAAAAAAATCTAACCGCTTTCTATTACAGTTCAAAAAACACAGCTCTTTAAAATTAGGACGTACAGATAGCGTAGGCGTATGAATAGGCTCCCGGTGGGCTCCCTTCGGATGTGGAACCCTAAAAACCAACGATATAATATCGACCACTTCTTCAGAGCTTACATTTCCTGATTTTTATAAAACTTGCTTTCTATTAAAAAAAAAGTTGCGTTGGAATCGGTTTATCCATTTGGGAGTTACGAACTCTAAAAAGACTTGTTGATAATTCTGTAACCACATTTTGCACAACCTGTCACTAATACACTAGTAAACTTCTTGGCCTGAGGGGCTATTGTCTAACGCACTCGCAATCGCAACCGGCTTCAAAATGGAGCAATTGTTTTCATATTGTATGCAGACGAGCGTTCGATTTTAAACCCTCTCCTAATGTTGCTATACCCAACAGGGTCCATAATTAAGTTATTATTAATGATTACTGTATAAACTAACACTATGGAATGCAATACACATTTGAGTATTTGAGTATTAATAATATTTATTTGCGATTAGTTCCTGAGTCTTGGATGTTATCCGTGTATTAAATTAAGTACCTATGTATTTCTCTATGGTTTGCCCTTGTTTCACCGACATTCGTTTCATAGAACGTATCACTACACAGATTTTTCTAGGCGCAGTAGTTTAGAGTCTGTGATGGTCACAAGTCGAACCCAACGTGACCTACCCGATGAATGTTTAAGATAACCTGAAAACAACAGAGTTTCAGCAGAAAATAAAATTCTATTAAGTGAAATTCTGTGAAACGAAATGTTCTATGAAATGGAGTCGGTGAAACAAGGGGACACCATTAATCGTTGTCTAATACCCATAGTTCAAGCCTAGAGCTTACTTTGGGACTATTTCTGTGAGATTGTCCTTTGATATATTTTTTCTTTCTGATTTTGATAAAAACGACGGTTTGTTTGAAAAAAACGGCCTTCTGTTCTGCTGGAGTTTCTTGGCGCTTCTTCTCCGCAATGATGGTCTTATCTGAAGCGCTAGTAAATTCACTTCATATTACCGACGTGTAAAAGAGCCCTATGATGGCCTATTTACTGAATAAACATTTTGATTTTGATAATACCCTTCCTGGTAAACCTATGAACCTTATGCCAAAAACCCTTTAACCTACATTTTTTTATGAGAATAAATGGCAAACTTTGGTAGTACGCACAGCACAGGGGCCCTAGCTAAGATGCAAACGCTTCTAACGTTTTTTTTTTCTATCGCTCAAAATGTATGGGATGACATTCTCGTGAGTTACGATAAACCACGTGGTCGACTCTCATCCCATACATTTTGAGCGATAGAAAAGAAAAACGTTAGGAGCGTTTGCATCTTGGCTAGGGCCCCGGGGGTGATTCTCTCAACACAGCGCTGTGTCGATCTCAAAGGCGAAGTGTTATCCGGCAAGTTTAAGAAGTCCCGTCGGAGCGTACAAAACACATTTTAGCGCGTGCCTTCTCAACTAGGCAGCTTTATACGACACAGAATCAGAATCAGAATAATCTTTATTCAAGTAGGTTTACAAATAATAAACTCATTTGAAACGTCATAGTAGCGACTTAGCCTAAATTGACTGCAGGTTCAAATCGCGACCGGTCAGAGAAGAACCTGTAAACTCTATAGGATGTCTTTTTTTTTTTTCGACTGAACTCGACTGAACTCGACTCCCCTGCCTGCTGCCTAATTGAGAAGGCACGCGCTAAAATGTGTTTTGTACGCTCCGACGGGACTTCTTAAACTTGCCGGATAACACTTCGCGAAGGCAAACTTCATCTTTGAGATCGACGCAGCGATGTGTTGAGAGGATCGCCTCCAGATTATTATTTGAGTGATTTTTGAGCAAGATAAAACTTTATCGTTCTCATACTTTATGAGTTACAAGACGGCAATATATTTGCCGCTGTCCGTCTACGACACATCTAAGCATTGAATTTGTATTGGGTTTCATTAATTTTACTATGGAAGTTCAATTTCAAATTTTTAGGTATTTTTTTCTCAAAACTTTATACCGCCTTAATTATCTCTGAAATAGGAGTGTTATGACTTATGACTATTAGAAAAACGAGCATGATTTTTTTTTATTTATAGACTTTTTTGTTTACTTATCGGGCTTTAGCAAAATGAAAACCTACCTTTTATTAATGGAAGGATATAATTTTACTACATCTATTTTTGTTACTCGATTAGTAGGTTTATAATTTCGGTTCTTAATACTTGAAAATATGACAAAAAAAACGGTGCCGATTTGTTAATAAATTAAAATGTATGACGGCAAATATATTACCATTAACCACTAAAGGGTTAATTATAGTACATTGTTGCCAAGGGTAGAAAGTACGCGTTTTGTAGATGAGTCATACATAAACGAAGGCCGAAACGTAATTAAAGCCCTCTAATACACGAGTCCATAAATGACACTTTCTGCCGAGGCAAATATATAGTGCATTTCTCACCTACTGCGAGGAAATAAAACATTGTTTTTATTAATTATTGACGTAGTGTGAAATATTTTTATTTTGTATGAAAACAGACTGTCATAAAAGTGACGTTTTCTGACTTCAAACCAGACCAAAAATATTCATATTTTCGAGCAGTGTCTGACTTCCTCACACAGCGTGTGACAGACAGAGACAACAGCGCATTCAATTACGCTCTATTTCTGACCAACTCTATAGTACACCATACACATTAAACGCTTTTTTTGCACATGGGGAACACCGGTCATTAATTCGCGATTATGAGTGTAGACTTGTAGCGATAGCAAAAAGGTTACATATGTAGTAAAATGTACAAGATATTTTATTTTTGGAATTTAGGATACCTTTAAAAATAATAAAAGTCTACATAAATGCAAAAGTGTATTTGTGTGTTCGTTCGGTCTTCAAGCCTCAACTGGTTGACGTAAAATTTTGTACACAGATCTTCACTAAATAAATAGACAAAGTATACTTTTACCACGATAAAATCAGTTCCCGAGGAAATGTCGAGAAACGACGGAGTTAACGAAACAAACTTAAGATAAACAAGAAATAACCACTTCGAATTTAGCTTAATTTTAATACAAAAAGAAAGTTTCTATACTCTATTGCTTACAACCTGTCACTAATACACCGGTAAACATCATAGCCTGATTGTGCAAAATGTGGATACAAAATCATCAACAAGCCTTTTTAGAGTGGCTGGTATTGCTGTAGCTCTGCCTACCCCACTTTGGGAATGACGGCGTGATGTTATGTATGTATTTTGTTAAAATAGGTAATTATGAAACTCCATATTTATTCTGCGGACGCTACAGCGACAGTTACGAATGTCACGCCGTACGCCTAGAGCGTGACACTAGACACCGACACTAATGTCGCCGCTCTAGGTCACTCGTGCTTTGTGTCTGATTGCGGCAAAAAGTGCTCAATGGGCATGTTTTGGTCAATTTGCAATGCGAATTAGGTAGTGCGAGTACGGTGGTAGGAAGTTCTTACAGTACGGGGCAAGATTCGCTTCTGTTTTCACCCCAACCTGACTGTCGAAGAGGGAGACATTTTGACCTTTTGTGTTAAGTCGGTGTATATTGAAATGGAGAAAGATGTAAACAAAACGAAACCAGCCAATTAATTAATGGGTCATACACACTCTTAAAAACAAAGGTTGTCTCTCCTGTGGTCAATAGTTAAGAGCTTGTGTGCATATAAGTTATGTTTTTATATGATAGGTCTAAAGCAGTCCTGACGGTGTTTTTGCGGGAATGGGCTTAGCCAGAAAATTAGGACTAAAAAACGTTAACTTTCGGTGTGTGAAAGACGGTAACCGAAATCTGTGCATGACCCTAATAATTATATAAACTTATATCGCAAAGTTGTAGATACATACTTACATTCATACATAACATCACGACTTCATTCCCATAGTGGAGTAGGCAGAGCTACTGTACAGAAACGCCAACAACTCTAAAAGACGTGTTGATAATTCTATAACCACATTTTTCACAATCAGGCTAAGAATTTACAAGTATAATAGTGACAGGTTGCAAGCCCATCGCCTAACTGTACTTCAAGCCCTTATTCGCTTAGTCGCTTTTCTCTTACGACAATTACGGGAAGACATGGAGTGGTACTATTCTAACCCGGCAAACCACACGAACTTATTACTTGTATTATTGCCTACATTTAAAACTATTTTTCATGTCAAATTGATCTATTTATTTTTAAGAAGTGTTATATCCATTAAAAAACATTTCTTACCTACTCGCAGAACCATTTCTCGCTTAAATGGCAATGAGTCGATGACAGATAACGCGCGTGTCCTGACTGGCTGGTTAATTTTAGGCGCGCGCTGATTGGTCGGGCGCTAGGCGCCCGCGCAGTACGTGTGGAACGCGACGTGAAATCTAATCACGGCTTAAATAAAAAGATAATGTTACGGTTTTTGCTAAAGATTTGGTTAGGTAAACTAATAGGTAATTTTTATTGTTTGAACGATAGAATCTAATATTGCTAACTAGCTAAAATAGTGACTCAATTATAAACATAGTTAACGAAATGGCTAGTCTCATCAGTGGTGCAACCTATAGACAAGTTGCATTCGACAATCGTTAGCGATTATGTTTCGATTGATAAATGTATGGAATTGACGTAAGCCACCGATATAGTAACGTGACACTTACGTCAATTCCATATATTTTTCAATCGAAACATAATCGCTAGCGAATACACCTTGTCTAGCCCCACAGTTATGCATTTTAAAGTGTGCTTTATTCGTTTAAATTAAATATAATTAAACGATTATTTGGCAAATTGGGAAGCTGAAAAATTACATATTTTTCAGGAAGTTTGAAGTTGCAAGTTTTTTTCTAATATGCTCCCAGACAAACTTTGTTTTAACTTTTGTGTCCCAAATTCTCATGCTGCAGCGATAACTACCTATCCAAAGCAAGATTAAAGGTTTTATTTGCAGTTGTAAATATCAAGCCATATTTAATAGGCAACTACCAAGTTTCAACTCCTCAGTCTTAATACTCATGTTCTGATGGCGGCCAGGTTATCGAAAGATTGTTTTTTATTTCACTTGTTTTTATCCCAGCAGCTCCATTAATATAAAGGCCGGGTCACACTGGCGCCTGCCCCGACGGCGTAAGTGCGCTAATAACTGGTTACAAGATATATGGCTAGATGGCGCTGCAGATTTACTGCTTCGCTACCAGATTATTATGTTCATTTACTGGGGTTGTCTAAGGTCAAGATTGTATGAAGGAGTAACCCGTTTGTAGGGTCACTGACCAAGATATAAGAGTAAAATCATAGAAAAAAATTGGCTTGTGTTGAGTAGGTTTACAAAACAGTTTTCACAAAGCGTGTTTGGGAGTAAGTGCGGTTCAAATCTTATAAGTCAACTCCCGCCAATTACTCGTACTGAAATTTGAAGTAATTAATAGTTAGTTATGTGAACTTGATGGCCATTTCTAATTATGGTGGCTAAGAGGCGATCTGATGATGTTGTCAGAAAATTGTAATAGGATCTCACCGTTCACAGTAGCGACTGACATTCAATCTTCTTTCTTCAAACACAAGCACCGACACGCGTTGCCTTTACCTCTACACACAAACAGTGCAATCCTTAAATAATATACCTTTGATGTTCTTTTTATGAATCACAAGCAAAATCAGGGGGGTCATCATGACATAACTATGCAGTTCTGTTTACGCTCAGAGAAAAGGACAGAGCTATAAAACTGCCATAGCTCTGTCCTTTACGCTCACCGTAAAATGAACTGCATAGCTAGCTCATAATAACCCTCCAGTACCAATCGCTTGTGTCTCAAAACCATGTCTGTCACTGGCCATCAAGACGACCGTTACTCGCGGTCGACTTTAAGGCGTTCCTTATTTGAAAATTCGTTCTGCTACAGTTCTATTTTTAAAAAACACCAACGAGTTTTTTCTCCTCTGGTTTGACATTTTGTGATGCTGCCAGTAGCGATAGATTCGCTTGGTTTAAGAATGAAAAAAAGTTAATTTAGATTGTTTGTTGGACACCGCTTGTTTTGTGGGGAATGTTTAAAAAATTACGGGAAATATAACCGTACAGTGTTATAGCTCTTTAAGTCTTGGGTTTGGTTGAAGTCAGAAGACCTTTATCTTTTCAGTAAGCTTATAATTATACCGTTATTTTCGCGCAATATCGTTATTATACTCTTTACCTCGTATCAAGTGGTATTCAACATAACAATTAAACTTCATAATGTATCGATACATAACAACAACATTTTCTATAACAATATAATAACGTTACTTAATTAACGTTACGTTAACTTAATTTGGCTGGTTTGTAGAATACCGCGCATCTAGTTAAGAATCATACAAATTATAAATAGGCATTAAAAGTACAAACTGCCCTAAGCGCGCAATCCATAACGTTACTCTAGTTACGATGTTTTTTTTTATTATTTATTTAAGGTTCACCAACAATTGATGACAATAAAGTGAAGTATGTCACATCCATTATAAGGGTCGATTTAAAAAAAAATGTACTTACGAGTAGTTAAAGGCTTAATGAAAACCAAATATCGATCGCCTCCTTTGATTAACGAAAGTTATTCATACAAACTGGGTAACTTTCTTTACACAACGGAATCAATTAAGTTTTGTTTTAATTAAAACCATTAACTATGTACAATTTTTTTGAAAACGGCCCTCCAGGTAAATACCACATGTGAAACAATTATGGAAGTAAACCGCAGTGAATAGATACAACTAAAACTAAAAAGAATATCAGTACATACTGATACCTATGTTTATTTATAATAGGATAAATTAATATTCATTCCATGCAACTACCTACCTAAAAAAGACCGACATAATTAAGTCCTGTTCCTGGATTTCGTAGTGATGTAGCCATAACGTTACGAAAAAACATCGATATATAAAAAAAATGGTTCTCAATTGGATGGCATAAAATTATAAGTAATAATAGTGTTACGCATAAATGTTTATAGCCGAAATAATGATGTGCATAATCATTTTTACGCATATATTGTTACGCATAACATTAAAAAGCATAAATACAGTAAGCATAATTGTCATCAAGACTAACGTCAAACAGCATAATTGCAAAAAGTCATAATAATTAATAGGCATCATTACAAAATGGATATCATACTAACCTAACCTAACCTAATGTACCTAACGTGACCTAATTTAATCTTAAGTATCTAATAATTATTAGCCCAAACAATAATATGCATAATGTGTATTAGTCAAATACAAATTAGTCCAACTAAAATTATTCTAATAGCCTAATATGCTAAAAAAGGAGTATGCTTAAGTATTATTATGCGACAGTACAATCCAATACAAATTATACGAAACAATTATGCGAAAAAATATTAGTCTAAAACACGTTATGCGATCCAAGGGGATCCCAAAAAAAAACTAACGAAATGTAGCGTTATGATCTAAGCATAGGAGCTTGTAAGAGCGACTGAAAGAGAAGAATTAATCCCCAGAGGTTACCATGACGTCTAAGCAATTCAGTTTAGGATAAGCGTAAATGATCGAGCTATAGTAGTTATATAGCACTGTCTCTTTCTCTCACCGTAAACTGATTGTTTAACCATGTCATGGTAACACCAGGTCATTTTTTAAGAATTACAAACGGCAACACATTTACGTAAATAAATAAGTGAATATCTCACACAACTTGCCCCAGTCCCAAAGTAAGCTCTAGGCTTGTAATTTGGGTAACACAACACATACTTATATTGACAAATACATACATAAATAAATAAAAATATCTCATAATCACTAATGTGAAAAACTTAAGCAAAGGACCTAGGCTAGGATTCTACACGGTAATAACGATATCGTCTTTGATGTGTTTCCGTATTGTCAACGTTTTGATAACTCTTGTCATTTACAATAATGGCGACTGTGACAAACGATTCTAAAACACATCAAACGCGATGTCGTTATGAAGCAGTGGAATAGAGGCCCTGTTGTATGTTGTTGTACATAACTAATATGGAATTTACGTCAAATTTCAAATATACAATGTTGAACGGTCATGATGAGGGTGTTCAGTCACCCTATCACCAGGAGTTCGGTACCTGCAAGGGTCTGCTCTAACTAAACTGGCCTCATGGTCAAACAGTTAATACAAATCAAATTTATTTAAGTTTTTCACCTATAATGCCTTGTCCATTTATTATAGTTTAGTTACCAGAAAAAGTACATATAAACATGGTCTCATTATTTATAAATAAAGAAATAATTATCAGAGGGCATTCTCGCACAAATTGACCTAGTTCCAAACTAAACTGTTTGACGACACGTTGGCTTAGTTGGGAGTGACCCTGCCTCTGAAGCCAGCAGTCCTGGGTTCAAATCCCGGTAAGGGCAGATATTTGTGTGATGAGCGCGAATATTTGTTCCTGAGTCATGGATGTTTTCTATGTATTTAAGTATGTATTTCTCTATACAAGTATGTTTATCGTTGTCTAGTACTCATAGTACAAGCCTAGAGCTTAGTTTGGGACTAGAACAATTTGTGTGAGATTGTCCCCTGATATTTATTTATTTATTTAAGCTCTTGGCTTGTACTATAGGTACTAGGCAACGATAAACATACTTACATAGAGAAATTCATAGAAACATCCACGACACAAAAACAAGTACTCGCTCTATCACACGAATATTTCCCATGACCGGAAATCGAACCCAAAACCACTACCAACTAAGCTACCGCGTCTTATTTTTACTTTGAATACGTAAACTTTAGTTACATGTTTGTCCATATCAACTGATTTATACTTAACAAATGAGAATTTGTAGGTACTGTGAGTAGATCAGTTCGTCCGGGAGGCGTTAAGTATACCACTGGCGAGTCGCCAGGAGTTGACGGATTTACTGCTCTGACGCAGCTAACGCATTGTCAGATCCAACAATGAAAAAACAACGTTACATAGCTTCTGACATTAGTCATGTGCAAAAAGTTTTCTTTGTCAGTTTTCATTGACCAAGTTACGTAGAACCACAAAAACTTTAAAACTATTCAAATTAGACGTATACTCGTAAGATACACTTGTATGATAAGATAACGTTAGCTGGGGCCCGCGTCTCTAAAAAATAGACTAATATTAGTCCATACAGATTTCACAATTATTCTTGTAGAAAATTACACTACATACATACAAACATAACATCACGCCTTCATTCCCAGAGTGGGGTAGGCAGAGCTACAGAAATACCAACAACTCTTAAAAGACTTGTTTTTAGTTCTGTAAACACATTTTGCATAATTAGGCCAAGAACTTTACAAGTGTATCAGTAACAGGTTGCAAGCCAGTACTCCAAGCCCTTATTCCCTTAGTCGCCTCTTACGACATCCACTGGAAGACATGGAGTGGCAATATTAATTTGCAAGAATGTATGCTTAGGCTTACTAGTTTGTGGTGTAAATAGTGTTTTAAATCCATTACATGCTACCTTATGAAGACTATAAATACTTAAATAAACGTTTACGCAACCGATAAGGAACTCGTTGACTGAATAAAGACATTTATTTAAGTCTTTTTTTTTGGTACACTTGAAGAGAGTCTCACAGACACTATTTAAGTGGCTGTGGGACTCTTCAAGTCTTCAGGACCTCTACTCAACTAAAACCATATTGTCTTGTGTTATGGTATTGTTTTTAGCTATGCCGCCATTACTATCAAGTAAATAAGAGATATCGAAACGTCGACAATACGATAACACGATAATAGTAGTTTATGCAACAGTTGTATAAGAGAGGTCAAAAAAGACGAGTGGTGTGGTTACGATGTGAGCCGCAGGCGAACATCGTAAAGCAAGACGCCACGAGTATTTTTTGACTTAGTTATACACCGTTGCATACAATACTTTTTCTACGACCAGGTTTCAAATAAAATGCAAAATTAAATTAACAAAATTTTATTAATATACCTAGGTTAGAATACGAACGAACGAAGCACAGAACAACAAACGAGCGGGAAACATTCGAAAACGACAAAATATGTGTCTATGGTTAACTTTGTTTTTAAATTGATGTGCACTTGCCAGGTTTTATATTTAAAAAAAAAGTTGCACAATCGATTTACCTTGTGAAATAGGGACTAAAAAACACCTAATGATTTGAGAAATGAATTCTTTTACCTGATTGGTCGATTTTAATATAGCTGCATTCTGGTTGGTTGATACCATGTTTTTTTTAAAGAGTTGAATTAGTAAAAGATTTTACATACCAAAAAGAACCTAACGTTCCGATTGACGTCAATGTGTATTGCGATTGGTGAAGTATTTTGATTGGTCAAATTAACCTAGGTGTAAGCTTTGGCAGCTAGGCATGTCGTTTTGACTCAAAAAAGCACAAGTGCTGTTAAGGAGAATAGACTAGATAGAGTTTTCTACGGAATGTTCTGCGGACATATTATCTATATTCTTATATTAGTGTTCGTGACTATGTAAATGACAGATAAAAGTACAGGAGTAGGAAAAAGCAATAAGGTATCACCGTGTAGAATGGACGACTATGCCATTATTACAATCATAGTACAGGCTCAAAATGAAAATGTTGGGCATACTTAGAACCTTGTCACGGTGAAAGTGATTGTAGTTGTCTTGCTACTGTTGCTTGTCATTTGATGTTCCGTTTGAAGTTTATGAGAATGTACTTAAGTGCGTAATATTTATCCTAAGAACCATTAATTAATTTATTAATTTATTGAAGAGATACACTCTTCACACAATTAAGAGATAAAAAAACATTCCTATGATATGAAAGATTATTAATCTCTTTGTGTATCTCGTCTTGTAGACATATCAAATTTTGACAACCGATAAAAAAAATTTTGCGCAATGTGATTATTAGTTACACTTACCGTTAAAATACATACAAAACATCATGCCTTCATTCCCAGAGGGGTACGCAGAGCTAAAGAAATACCAACAACTCTAAAAAGACTTGTTTATAGTTCTATAACCACATTTAGCACATTACGACATCTACGGGAAGACATGGAGTGGCACTATTCTAACCCCGCAACCACACGTACGCCTAAAATAATGTACAATTTATCTCTGTTGATAACTTAGTGTTAATTGTATGAAGATATGAAGAAAAAAATCTCCGATGTCAACAAATTTTGTATGGACGCGTCAGCACTCAAAATCGCTCTAAAAATTAGGTCCGTTTTAAACAGTTAGTAATTAAACGTTGATTATAATTATCAAGTAAATTCGTCGAGTAATTTTTGATTGGTGGGCAAATTCGTCGCAAGCGTTCCTAATAGGGATGATATCGTCAAGATACCTAAGCCTTGTGCAGGCCACAAGAAAAAAACCTCGAAAAGGGCACAACACACCAATTGTTACGATTTTTAAATCAACAAAAACTATAAACAAGAACTTTAACAGTACCAAGGCATGACGTCACAGTTGAGTATTACCATCGTTTTGACCACTTAGACACTTCGTAAACAATAACGGAACCTATTTGGCCTGACAGTTATATATGGCCAGCACTGTTAATGTAGGGAAGCGGTAACATCTATTCATACATACTAACACACACGCAACTTCATGTTAAAAGTAATTCAGCTAAACATAATACGAGTGGTAGAGAAAGAAGAATTTCCAACAGTCCAAGAACCTATCTAGTTAATAGATATATCATCGGTGCATATATCTCGAGTGGAGGCGTCAGCCGGCTGGCCGACTGCCAGTGACGAATTTATGGCGCTTGCGGGCGCCATGGGTTACGGAGGACACTTTAGTATTTAATTTTAATTTTAGAGCTACAATATCCTTATTTATACTGGGTGATTTTGGGGTCATGATCCGTAATGGCCAAAAGTGAATAAGATGGTCATACTGAACAACTTTTCCGATAGGACCAACCACGAAATCGCCAAAAAAAACAGCTGTTCCATACATTAACGATGAATTAATTGAGAGTTAATGTATCGAACAGCTGGTTTTTTTGGCCATTTTGTGGTTGGTCCCATCGGAAAGGTTGTTCAGTATGACCATCTTATTCACTTTAGGCCATTCCGGATCATGACCCCAAAATCACCCAGCAATATAAACGCGAAAATATGTACGTTCCATACCATACAGTTTGTTACTCTTTCACGCAAAAACTATTGAATGGGTTTGGATGAAATTTGGAATGGAGATAGCTTATACCCTGGATTAACACAAAGGCTAAATTTCATCCCGGAAAACTTAAAATTTTCCGAGGTAATAATGATAATCAAAATGTATGCGGACGAAGTCGCAGGCAGAAGCTTGTATGCGTATAAAAGTACCAAATTGCAAATTGGTTATAATGACATGCCATTTTCCGATCTTTAGTTTCTTTTTACAAAATGTTGTTGCTCTTGACCCTAGTCGAGACCAGAGAGCCAGGACAGGGTCGACGATGAAATGAGCTTACCCAGAAAGTACCTCTTAATACTATTTTTGAAGGACACCGGGTCAAACGCACACGGAAATACGGACGTCGGCAGGGTGTTCCAAATCCTGGTTGTGCGCATTATGAAAGAAGACTCAAAGCGCTTGGATTTGATCTTAGGCACAGCAACCAAGTACCGGTGGTAGAGTCCGTCTAGAGTTACAGAGCTAAGAGTTCATTAATGTTGATAATGAACAAAGTGCGGTCGAGAATACTGCCTTGTGGCACCCCCAAATTTAACTGGTTTATTTTACAGTTGGCTATATAATACGAAGTAAACTTCAAAACTTGTTATAAGTATCTTTAACACCTTCTTATGGTTATTGTTAGGATATTGGATAAACTACATATTTTTATACACAACATGCTTAACGTATCTAATACTTCTTAAACGCTTTCCCAAAGTAACAGTTACGGAGGGAGTAGTGGTGTTAAGTAATTTTGATTATATTACTCGAGAACACATCGGGATTAAAAAAAATTTAGATTTTTTGCATGGCCATTGTCGTATCGATACTAATATCTAGAGCTGAAGAGTTTGTTTGTTTGAAAGCGCTAATCTCAGGAACTACTGAACCGATTTAGATGAAATTTGGTGTGGAGATAACTAAGGTCCCTGGAAAGGACATAGAATACTTTTTATCCCGGAAAATTTAATAGTTCCCGAGGGAATAGCGATAAAAGAGGTATTAGACATAATATAGACGTCACTATCAAATTGTGATTGAATAGTGTCGTCTTCATACACATAGGGGGAGGAGCGGAAAACTATTTCTACGCCTACGAAGCCGAATTTATTAGTATCAATCTTAAATATGCATAATTTATACAGTTTAAGTAGTATAATAAATAACAATAAATTAAAAAAAAAAAATGGAGAATTTTTGATTGGTCCTAGGTTTACTCAAGCCATGCTCACCCTAAATGCGTGCATTGCCGCATGGCAGTAGGGTAGCCAAACAATGACCATTTCCTGGAAATCTAAGAGACAAGTTAAAAAATAAATATATTAAGTTACTCTTTTTTCTTTGACGTTAAGTTACCTATACCTATTTTTAGAAGTGAATGAAAAGAGCCAATTGTGGAACTACCTCTTATATTTGATTAATTAATAGATACAGGATGTAAATAGAAAATCCGTTTAACGCAATAATAGTTAATACCTACTTTACCAGAATAGATACGAGTTAATATTATAAACAACACAATATGGATGTTACGTTTTGGTATTTCTATTGATTGTGAATTTGGTATTTTGGTACTCGTAAGGGAATGAGCGACTTGAATATTAAACTTACTTTTTAAATCTAACCTAACTGCATATATTTTTACTTTTCTTCCATTGCATAAATAAAATTCTAACTTCTTGACGTATTAATGCACTTAGATACAGTCAGCATCTTCATTTGTTTAGCTACTAATTGGCCGAGTATTGCAAAGACAGCTAGTTTCATCGGGATAGTTCTTAGCTTGGTTTCATGTAAATCGGTTGGGCCGTTAAAGAGATATCAACTCTGAAAGTACGTTTCGGTATTATATTGGGGTTTTTTTATCTATTTAATATAGTTACTAGCGGTTGCCCGTGACTCTGTCCGCGTATAAATTGTGTAGTGGTGGTAGGACCCTATGCAGGGTCTGTCCGGATCGCTACCACCACTACTACCATCTTACCCATTAACCACCGACCAAGCAACAGTGTTCCCGTTGTTGTATTCCGGTGTGGCTGAAATTACTAGCATAGAGGCATTCCATCTTAGTCCGCCTCAGGGTTGGCAACGCATTTGAGGTCTTACGATTATAGTCTTAAGAATTCAAATGTCTATGGGTTTCACTTACTATCAGGTGGCCTGAGTGCTCTATTCCATCTATGACCTTCGCCGCGATCTTAGTTATCACTGTAGCAAATTTCATCGAAATCGGTTCAGCGGCCAAGCCGTGAAAGAAGGATAAACAAACAAACATACTTTCGCATTTACGGGTAAGCGCAGTTAACCATACAAACAACAAAAGTGAAAAAAGTTCCGTTGTGACACGAAAATTATCCCTGCAAATGTATCGCTAATTTTCGTGTCACAACGGAAAAGTTTCATAGAAAATATTAGAATGGAAATATGGATTGCGATAGGGTTCTTTAATAGCTCAACAATGAAGGTAGTTTCTATACTAGACATGGGATATCCTAAATTCCTCAGCTAACTGGACACCCTAGCTGACAGCCGAAGTAGGTCGTAAACAGCACTTTAAGGATTTGTATGAGCTTCTAACCCTCTTTAGTACTTACTAATTATATTACATTATTGTACACGTCTTTTTGATGGACATTACTAACAGTTAGTACAAATAGATTAAAGTTTGAAAGAAACTCTGTCTGTCTGTTTGTTACGCTTTCACGGATAAACCGATGATTTAGATGAAAAATTTGGTATGGATTTGAGTCCCGAGGAAGACCAAACGGGATTTTTTTCCCGAAAAATTGGACAGCTCCTAAAGGAAAAGGGAAAAAACGACTTCTACGCAGACGGAGTCGCGGGAAACAGCTAGCATGTAATTTTAGAATAGTAAGATTATATTATAACCTATATCACTCTCACGTTATTCTACGTATTAAGTAGATAATCATGGCTCCCTAATATTTAAAAGGAGGTAAAGTGCAACATCACATTTTAGACTAATACATACACACAAGTTAAACTCTTTATCCTTCCTTTATATTTCCCTTCGTTTAACAAAAAATAAAACCTTATTTACCACCTCTTAATTCTATCCAATAAACTGCACAACACACCGTATGAAGAATTAAGAAAATAACTGTAATTTGATCATAGCCGTCCCAGGTGGGTGACAGACAAGGATCGATCGGCGATCACGCGCATGTGTGCGGGGAAATAAACGAAAACACGCTGCGGGCGGGGAAAAAAATCCGCGCGTCAAAATGGACGCGGGTATAGTGAGGGTTGGGGAATTGGCTTAGGCCGGAAGTAAAGGATTAAAAATGTAAATGCATACATACATAACATCACGCCTTCATTTCCAGAGTGGGGTAGGAAGAGCTACAGAAATACCAACAACTCTAAAAAGACTTGTTGATAATGCAGTAACCACATTTTGCACAATCAGGCCAAGACGTTCACTAGTGTATTAGTGACAGGTTGCAAGCCCATCGCCTAACAGTACTACAAGCACTTATTACCTTAGTCGCCTCTTACGACATCCACGGGAAGACATGGAGTAGCACAATTGTAACCCAGCAACCACACGGGGGTTTTAAAATGAATATACAAATTTTAAAATCCAAAACTAAGCTCTAGGCTTGTACTATGGATACCGTGAAACGAGGTGAATAGGGACTAAGGGGTTAGTAAGGACACATTCTAAAATAAGGCAAAACTTGTTACAAATAAGAACCAGTATTAAATGAAAAGAACGTTATGTTTTATTGGAAATTATTTCAGTCTTATAATTAGTAACAAATGCTTCATTTTAGGTTGGGTTCCTATTCATCCCATTTTACGGTAATAGTCAACGATGAACATATTCAAAATGTAGAGAAATACATACTCACATAGAAAGCATCCAAGACACAGGATCGAATACACGCAACACAGGACAGTTAGCTTCGTAGGCAGGGTCACTACCAACAAGGCTTAAATTTGAAATCTAGAGAGTGTTTTCAAGTTGATGTACACAACGTAAGTATGAGATTACTTACTTCGTCTCAATTTTCAACCGTGAACTTAGATTACTCTGTTAGCTTTAATTTAGCTTGCTTGAAAAGTTAAAAAGTGATAAATACGTGATACAGGAACAAACTTACCTGAGGTTCACCATCATTAAAATTTAAGAGGGACTATTCTCTACTTTGTGCCAACTTTTTCACCTCCTGATACGACACGACATTGGCCTTCTGTTTTATTTAGTTAAAGTAAGTAAGCCTAGGTCTTCCGTCCTCCTCTTTTCCCTTCGACTTTACCCCCCTAAATGTTCAAAAAGAAACTATCGTGCTCCATCAAGTGTCCTAACATCTTTCCTCTTCTACATTACCTGAGTTTACAGTATGAAAAAACACAAAAGTTTAGTTTAAGGCATGAGTAAGATGGACTACTAATAAACTACCTATAATCAACCGACGTTTCAACATAATAATGAGACGTTACGTGCCTAAGTTGTGTCAAATTTGCCACATTAAACATAGCGATGCCTTTCTTGTGGTAATCAATTGGGCGTGTCATACTGATAATAAGCATTGGCATGTAAGTATGCCTTGCCACCGCATGTCACCGGTCCAATTCCGATTAATAAACACATTGTCATCTTTACTTAACGGTGGATGCATTCATTCCATCATTTAAAATAGTATTGGTTTCTACTGGCTATTAAATGAAAAAACTGCATATCTTAACGTTTATACCTTAAAATTCCGTATCCTGAAGCTAGACAAAATTAACAACTAAGCTATAGGCTTCTGCTATAGGTAAGTCTGAAACTATAACACATACGAAGATCTGTTTTTAGGAACCATGTCATCGATATTAAGTACAAGAAAATCTGCATTCATACATTAAAACAAAACCTGTAATCAGCTTGGGAATCAAACCCGAACGTTTCGGAAAATAAAACTAACACTTTTTCTATTTAAATATCGATTGTGTAGGTCTTAAGCAGCAAATGTTGCTATGAGTCGTGATGTCTAAAAGTAATAAAATGCATTGTATTCATATCCTAAACGAGTTAAATGTTGTATTGAAACCGGTTGTCAATTTGAACACCTAAAAATAAATTAAAGGATCTAAATAGAAATACTGTCAGTTATATTTTTCAAAACGTTCGGGATCGATTCTTGTTATGTTTTCTAAAAACATCAAATATACAAAAAAAATGTTTGTAAATTTCACACATCGGTAATATTGAGTGAATCTGCAGCGCTTCGGACAAGACCATCATTGCGGAGAAGAAGCGCCGCCACAAACTCCAGCAGAAGAAAGCCCGTGTGGTTGCCGGGTTAGAATAGTACCACTCCATGTCTTCCCGTGGATGTCGTAAAAAGCGACTAAGGGAATAAGGGCTTGTAGTGCTGTTAGGCGATGGGCTTGCAACCTGTCACTAATACACTGGTAAACCTTAGCCTACTTCTGCAAAATGTGGTTATAGAATTATCAACAAGTCTTTTTAGATTTGTTGGTATTTCTGTAGCTCTGCCTACCCCACTCCGGGAATTAAAGCATGATGTTATGTATGTATGTAAGCTGGGAACAAACTTCCCTCTGAGATGTTTCCTAACGATTACGACATAAGCGTATACAACAAAACAGGTTACATGTTTGAAGGCTGGTAACGAGCCAACATCCCTTCATAATTTGCTGGTGGTCTAGTAATTTTAAGTAAAAAAAACATTATTTGTAATTACCCCATGAACCAATCCTCGACGCGCTTACTACCCTGGTGCAACCGTCACCAAACAGTCTGTCCGGGGGCAACCCCCTAAAAAAAATTGCACCACCCCCTTCCCCGACATTGACGTGGCGTTTCGGCTCTGTTTACCCCTAATTGAACCCGTGTTGCCTCCATTGGGTCTGATGCGCTATGTTTAGGCTCAAGGGATTTATTATGCCTTAGTTATAAATAACTTAACCGTGTGGTTGCCGGGTTAGAATAGTGGCACTCCATGTCTTCCCGTGAATGTCGTAAGAGGGGACCAACGGCCGAACCCTATATTCAAACCGAGGATAGATAAGGCCTACTTCGGGTTGAAATTTGACATTTGCCCATACAAAATGTGTCAAATTTTAATCTGAAGTAAGGCTATCTGTCCGCGGTTTGATTATAGGGTTCGGCCGTAAGGGAATAAGGGCTTGAAGTACTGTTAGGCGATGGGCTTGCAACCTGTCACTAATACACTAGTAAACATCTCAGCCTGATTGTGCAAATGTGGTTTACAATTATCAACAAGTTTTTAAGAGTTTTTGGTTCTGTAGCTCTGCCCACCCCACTCTGGGAATGAAGGCGTGATGTTATGTATGTCTTTAATAAATAATATAATTAATTGGGTAATTTAGGTACTTACTTAAACTTGATGTTTAACGGCCACTTTCACAGTCGTTACTTAGGGTAAAGCCTGACGAGCGTAGTTTTTTGAGTAGTGTGTCGCTTAATTTCTGTTACATTCGGTTTCATAGACAACTACTGTTTTGTTTCACACGGCGACGCAGAATTAGTAAGACTTAAATTATGCGACTCACAACTCTAAAAATTATGCTCGTTTGATGAGACGAGTATTTGTTCTTGACTTTGTGAATTTAAGTTTTGTATGTATTTCTTTATATAAGTGTGTCTAGTACATACCCGTAGTACAAGACTAGCTTAGTTTTGTACTCGGTAAATTAATTATTTATTAATTATTTATAATAATAGTGTCTTCAGTATAACACAGATCGCATTTACACAGTACACAGTTGCTATATACAGTACTATCATTATCAACATTAACAGCAGCGTACTGGTATCTATGTCCACTGCGGACTTCCAATAGCATCTTAACTAGGGGGTATTATTTTTTACCTACTCGTCTCTCCATTGTGACGAGCTAAACCTTTTATGAAACCTTTTGTGCTATTCTCTTTAGGAATTAACTTTTCAACTCATCGGATGAATTGTCAACCGGCGAGATTATAAGTTTAGAGTGCACAAACAACATTTTACGGCGTGCGTTCTCAATTAGGTCGCTTAACCTTCGAATGAGCTCGTTCGCTCGATCGACAGTTTAACAAAAAGAAAAATACCACATATATCCTTGAGATTAGATAGGAAAGCAATAAACATTTAGAAAGTATAAATCTAACAAGGATTAGGTCAACAAAGATATTGAGTAAAGATATTTAATACCTTCGAGTAACAATTAACTAACTAATTAACACATCGCGGAGTTTATTGACGTATTAATTAATAATAATAATATAGCTACTTAAATAAATAGTTATTTTACAGATTTTTAACATTACTAACACTCTACAAATGCAATGACGAGGCAGAAAGCTGACACTACATTTATTATGTGGTTATTTTTCAGCGCACCACACTGTATTGATCCCTGGCCTCGGAGCAACTGTCTTAAACTAGAGATCCAATTATAATTGCTAAAGTGTTCTAGGTGGACCAGCCATAATTGATATTTGCTTCGCGTGAGATTTATGCTGACAAAGAAAGACCGTTAAAAAGGTTCAACATGAAATATCAAGAAGAATTTGCAATGATTTTCTGAAAACATAATACTACCGTTAAAATAAAATTAAAACATACCAAACTGAAAATTATCAAAACGGCTCACCTATATATTAATAACATCAATCTACAAAAACAAAAGCTTGTTACAAAAATGCAAGTATAACTTTATTTCACATATTAAATAATACATAATAAGTAATCACACATACAACCCAAAAACCCATTAGTTTTAGCTTTAAATCTGAATAAATGATTGCATTCGGAACGCATCTCATACAACAGCCATACATTTGACCCGTGGGCTGTAAATTAGCAATTAATGAATGCAGTGAGGGCCACCCTCTAGGGAGGCGGCATTTTTTGTTACTATATAGGTAGCCTGCACCGGACTAGCACAGTACAGAGCCGCGCAAGTTCTAAAGGATCTGTCTGAAGATAGGCATAAAATAAATATTGCAAAAATGTCTGCACATTTTTTTTTCAAGTTAGCGGGAGTCTTGTGAATTCAAATGTCTCAGATTCCACTTAACATCAGGTGGCCTGAGTGTTCGTGTGCCTTCTCCTTATCACAAAGAAAAAACCATTTAAAAAAAAATTCGTACGTAGGTTGTTAAGGTGTAACGAAAGTTAGTCATAAAAAGCGGGCAAGAGCATGTCGGACCATGCTCTGTGTAGGGTTCCGAAGCCGTTAAGTACTACAAACATAAAAAATCATCAAGTAATCACTAATTTTCTATTTAAAGTCAATTGGTGCCGTCGTAGATGATTTTAGTAGGTATAAACACTTTAATCGCCTGTATCTCAAGAACCAATGATGTCTACTTAGTCGTGATAGTTTTCCTTTAAAATTGGCTATATGCTCTTTCATTTATTTATTTTTTCAGATTTTTAGTATTTATAGTTTTGGTTGTGGGCGGGGGGGGCACACTTGAGTCTAATAAAAATTAGCGCTTTAAAGCTTAATATTTCATAAACGGATAACTTATTAAAAAACTGTTTTGAAGAACCCATAATATTTTTGAAAGACCTATCCAACGACACCCAACACTATAGGGTAAACGAGAAAAAAAAACATCTTCACGTTACGTGTAGGGGAGGTACACCAAAAAAAATATATTTTTTATTTTTTATTGTTCCATTTTGTTAGCGTGACTAATATACATATTCATGCCAAATTGCAGCTTTCTAGTGCTACTAGTCTTTGCGCTAGGCTGCGGACGGACGGACGGACGGACGGACATGGCGAAACTATAAGGGTTCCTAGTTTGACTAAGGAACCCTAAAAACTACATGGGTAACTATCGTTACACAGAGGAATCAATTAAGTTTTGTTTTAATTAAAGCCCTTAAAGATGCAGCTATTTTCAGATATTCTTTTACTCAGCTGGGCCGTTAATCTTTTACACTTATATGTATACAAATAAGGTACTTCATTGCAAAATAAGGGCGTATTACTATTATTGTTAGCGCTCAGCTGTTGTAGGCTTCAGAGGGGCTCAATAGTAAGCCCTTGCAAACCTTGTCTGTTCCCGGAATTAGGTCTAATGCCTGAAGTCCTAAGTCCTTTTCTTATCTTCTTTGGAATTATAGTTGTAAGACCAATGAGTAAAATGTTCAGTTAAAGTAATAAGGCAATGGATAGTATCGTAACAGTAGTGAGTAATAGTGCCCGTTATGTGTATCGGTTGCTTAAATTTGTTTTAAAATGTTCTTATTTCAATTGTGTTTTGGACTTTCAGTACTATCACTAAATTCATGATTGATACTGTCATACTACAAATTCATCATGCTGATATATTGTTAACCGAAAACGAACATAGCTTGTTTTCGCATAATATTGTAATGCATAGAAAAACGAATAGAAAAATACCCCGACTTGATAACTCTTAAACGGCCCAACCAATTTTCATCAAAACTAGCTAAAAAAACAAACAGAACACAGACAGAGAAACACACAGACGAATGCTTAGACATATGTCAAACAATGATAACGCACTAGATGAACAAAAAATGAGTAATAAAATAATTATTATCCTTAGATCTTATCCCAGCGGTCTCCACCACTTCGTATCGGTCATTTTCAGCTTTTTTCGCAGCGAGCCCGCAGCATTCGTTTTTCTCACCCTCCCCCCATGGGGGCCTCCCTACCCCCCAATAGCGCCGTGCGCGGAATTTGATTAATGCTATGTTCACGATAATTATTCCTGTTACTATTTTTTGACAGGGTAAAAAAAACTTTTTTCACGTTCGACGCTTTTTTGGTGCGATATTGCGATAGACATGGAAAGCGCTTTAATTTTTAAAGGACATGCTTTTGGCAGCTGTGTTTTTATAAATTGGCATATTGAAGTTTCGTTTCGGTTTGGATACAATGCCATTTTAACCCGACCTGAGTTTACGTTTGTTTATAATATATATGAATATCCACATATTGAAGATACAACGATCTCCCCCAAACTAGGTAGTAACATAAGAAGGTGGTAATAACCTGTCATTTCATCCAATTTCATATCATCAAACGCTATTTTCTGCTGAAACAATAATATTTTCAGGATATCTTAAACATTAATTACGTATGTTATGTTAGGTTACACTTGTGACTACCAACAAAAAGTCATGCGGCAAAAGACGCCTATTGATGGAATAAAATTTCTGCTTAATAATGATACTTTCGTTGAAAGATGTTTTGATTAGTTATATAGTAACTAATTACCTAATTAGTTACTATACAACGACGGCACTTCAACAAAAATACAAAGTTTACGACAAGCGGAATTTGAACCTGCTATCACTAGCACTACCTTGTTGATAAAAATAAAAATATTTTACAACACTATTAAAATTAAAAGCACCCACTATAATTAAACCAAACACCGCCATTTTCTAAAAGAACCACCGCATGCAGAACGGAACCAAATCGAAACTAATAAAACCAAAGGTGAACCAGGTACTATTAAAACAATCTCCGCCGACAATATCCGGCTCTTCACTCTTGCATACACCGCTTCAAGCTGTTTTAAAAACTCGAGCTAAATTGAAACATGAACTTTAAATTTACGGTCTAATTTTGTTTGAAAAAGATTTTAGTTCTTGTGTGTACCTGCGTAGAATATGATGCAAAATTGCAACTGCCTATCTGTCGATACTAATATGAAGAGAAAGAATAGAGAACATGCATGAATATCAGAATTGAGTTTCATTGACACGATTTAGGAGAAAATGTAAAAAAGAACATGTAAAACGTAATACACTAAGTTTTGACCCGTTTATTAAGATTTTACATGGAATGAAAACTAATTATTATTATTAAACAGATAATACTTATAATGAGGTATATTAAGGGAGTTAAATAAAACCTTGACATAAACATACTTTAAACAGAAAAGGTACTGTCGAGTTCAAAAGTATGTATACACTTTAGTACCTTGTCTATTTAACGTCATGTTTAAACTGCCATATGAAATTATCCAAGCGATTAAAGTGACAAGGTACTAAAGTGTATACATACTTTTGAACTTGACTGTACCTACTTAGCTAGTATACAGCATTGGCAATTCAAGAAATAAAACTCAAATTTAGAGAAAAAGGAAAGAAAAAGTGCTGGATAGGGATTAGGATTATTATTAGCACCATGTACTTATCAAGTGGAATATTGGATGGGTGCTAGTGTGAGTGGAAACTGTGTAGAAACGCTAGCCCCGTCACATCTCCATCGGACCTGTAAATAGGGCTGTTGCGGCACCTGAAGCCGCTGAATGCATCAAGGTTGGCAAGTATAGTGGTCTCAGCCCAGAATATATTGTTACTTCATTCGGCGTCGAGACCTTTCGTACATGAGGTCCTAGCGCTCTGAGCCTCTTAAAAAAAAATCGAATAGGCTCATTGACGTCACTGGACACCAAACAGCTGGCAGTTTCCTCGGTCAACGCATTAGTTTCAACTATTCAGCGAAGAAGTGCTGCCAGCATCTTCGGCACAAATGCCACAGGACCCTTTTTTTGACTTAGCTGAGTTTTCATTTTCATCTGTAACTTTATTTTAGAGTTTGTCTAGTTATTAGCACTTTATACGGTTACAATGTGTAAATGTAAAGTGGAAGGAGAATCAGAGGCAATCGCATAATGTCTATGGGCTTCAGAGGCTACTGGCTCATCCCAAATACTGGAACACAAAAATGTCACCACTGCTTGAGAGGTTAAAGAGTAAGATTTATGTAGTGGCCCGAACAGACCATAAACCAAGTAAAAAAAGCTAATTAAGTTTTACTTCGTTTTTAAATGAGAATAAGTGCCCGTATTTGCACACGTTTTTCCCTATACCGAAAAAAATTAGAAGTTAAAAACAATTGTCTATACATCTAAGTAATTAATAACAAGAATTAGAATATTTGCACAAATATTTCTCCGTGTTGGCTTTATTAAAAGAATTATGTGCAAATTTGACCGTTATTTTATCTTGAAAAAAAACCAAGTATATATTGATTATTTTCAGTCATTTCCCGGCCATTATCCCGGTGCATAGGAAACAAAGTACCAGGCGGGCATGAGTTGCAAGGAGCGCCGAAGATTGATGCGCGCGGTGATGGATGACGTAGTCCGTATGGAATGTCGCTCCAACACGGTTTTAATTGCAAGTGCATTTCAAGTAATTATCGATACCAAAATTTTGAGTGCTGTGAACTTCTATTACTTCGCTTATGTACAGTCACAACCAGGATTTTGGTCGTATAATGCAAAACGGGTTTAAAAGGCTTGAGGATGTATTAATCGGTTAAATTGCGAAGAGTAGCAATTACGTATAGCTTAACATTCCCGTGTATTCCCGTGACTGTACTTTATCTTTGCCGGAATATTTCGTGAGAAATATTGGAGACTATATTTTTGACTGTGACCGTAGACGGGCGCAGAAGTTAGTTAGATATTGTTTTTAACTTGGCCGCCATTATACTGTCAAGTAAATAAGAGCTATCGAAACGTTGTAAAAAATAATAATAAGAAAAATATGTAATTTATATTTTAAACTTTATTCGAAACCACGTTACCTTACATTTTCAGGATAAAAACCATTGATTAGAAAAAGACGGTACAGTCGTTTAAGTTTTTAGTATATCATCCCATACATATAATTATTTATGGTATTTATGAATGGTCACATAATTAGAAACCCTTGCGTTTTTGCCTACAAATGTAACTTATCGAATTTGACCACCAATCCAATAGTACTTGACTATGTATATTGGCTTTGATTTCAACATAGATTCCTAAGTCTTACTAATACACTAATACTATTAACGCGAAAGTTGGTATGTAAGGATGTGTGGATGTTTGTTTCTCTTTCACGCTGTAACGGCTGGACGGATTTTGGATTAAATTTAGAATGGAGATAGCTTAGGTATACCCTGGATGTTAATCCAAAAAAGAAAAGTAGCCTATGTTAACACATAGGCTACTTTTCATCCCCGAAAAAGTTAAATGTATGCGGACGAAGTCGCGGGCAGATGCTAGTTATAAATGCGAAAGTTTGGGTGTTAGTTACTCAATCACGAAAGAATGGCTGAACAGATCTGGATGAAACTTTGCACAGAGATAGACTATAGTCTGGAATAGCACATAAATGTAAATAATAAAAATAAGTTTATAAGTGTAACTAACAATAAAACTGGTGAAGAACTCCTTGATCGGTTATCAAAATTGAAAAGTCATTATTTGTGAGAAGTTTTATGGGAAAAACGCAAGCGTTTCTAATTAAGTATGTCATCACCACGTTATGTACTTATTGTAAGTTTTTTTTGGGATTATCTAGGGACTTAACAGAAGCGAGTAGGGTAGCCCCATGTGCTTCTGTTTAGTCCACAAGGGGAAATACTCTTTAACTGAACAATTGTCCATGGGAGTGTCTATAAATAATGTGACATTGGCGAAAAACACCTTAACAATAGTGAAGCAATTATTTAAAGACTAGCGGCCCGCCAGCAGCTTCGTGCAGCTGCAAATTTCTGACTTTCCCGGTGGATTTTTCAGTTTTTTTCTTTCATAAGAACCTTCTCCTGACAGTAACAAACACAATAAAAACATAATTAGCGAAATCGGTTCAGCTGCTCTCGAGATTTGCGCTTAGCGATTAATTTTTAGGGTTCCGGAGCCGAATGGCAAAAACGGACCCTTATAATTTCGTCATGTCCGTCTGTCCGTCTGTCTGTCTGACCGTCTGTCCGTCCGTCCGTCCGTCTGTCCGTCTGTATGTCACAGCCATTTTACTCAGAGCCTATTGGCACTATATAAATTAAATTTGGAGGATAGATGTATTCTATGAACCGCTATACAATGATGTAGTAAAATTGAAAAAAAATATATATTTAGGGGTGGCACTCCATACATGTAACTAGGGGACGAAAAAAATTTTTTTGAGTTACATCAGCGTGTGGGGTATTTTTAGATAGGGCTTCCAAAATGATACAGAGGTTTTTAAGCGACTTTTTTACGTAAGCGAACAGTTGGCGAGATAAACGCTTCTTAAGTCGTAAAAATTCTGTCCGGGTGGGTAGCTTTTACTGTTAAAAAGAACATTCTAATAAAAATTACAGTAGTAGAACATACAAAATACTTCCAACCAAAATTGTTTTGAACACGATACGCTGTGTAGTTTTTGAGATTTTAATAAAAAATAAAAATAATAAAAAAATTAACCATGAACGTTCATCCCAGCTACGGAACCCTTCACTGTGCTTGGACCGACATGCACTTGGCCGGTTTTTATTATATAGATTATAATTAGCTGTCCTTAGTTACAGAATTATCAACAAGGTCTATACTTAGAGTTGTTGGTATTTCTGTAGCTCTGCCTACCCCACTCTGGGAATGAAGGCGTGATGTTATGTATGTATGTATGTACTCGAAAAACGTAGCGCAACCGGGTTAAAAGCAAAGTTCACAAGTCACTCGAACTTAACCTAACAGTCAGAGTGACTTCCTGCATTCCTTCACAGGGTTAAAATTTTCTACCCAAATCAATCTTCAAAAAAATATGAATATATTTAAGCGTTTGATTCGTTAGAGCATGAGACTCCGAATCGTTCCGAACCGGTCTGACTACTTTTTGTTGGATTCCACCCCATACTACGACCTAACCACTACTATCACACAAAAATCACACCAATACCACTTCAGTAAAGACCATATTCGAGTGGATATGAAAGCAACTGACAGTCACGACCTGAGAGCAAGGATATTGTAAGGATGCTCCACGCATCCGTTTCAAAATGAACCTAATGTGTTGTTGTAACGGTTGTGATTCGATTGTGATATTCGAGATGAATAACTCCTTTGATTTTTATCGTACACTTGACCCGTCATGTCTAATGTCCTGGGAATGTTCGGAAGGCGATAAAATAGTTATTTGCCATACAGTGTCAGATATTTTTGTATTGATTTGAAAAGTATGGCCATTAATTATAGGTAATTATTTTTTATAGCTACAAAAAGTTTTAATAAACCATATAGCTATGCTTCGTAATCAGCATCATCAATTCAGCCGAAAGACGTCCACTGCTGACATAGGGAACACGCATTTTTTTCCTACGCTCTCTGAAAAGTGCTATGAAAGAGAGGAACTGTATTCGCGAAATAATTGTCGTGTTATTTTTCATGAGATATAAAGTTTTAAAAAGTCATAGTTCAGACCCCTGCATAAACACTCTATACAAAATCGACGACAGTAATGACGTCACAGCTGTTGTTCCATATTTAAAATATAAGGACCTTATAAAGAAATTTGCATTTATTTCGTAAATTACTATATTTAGAACAATATCGTTGAATTAAAACATTACGTAAAAAACGATGCCGAAAAAAACAATTCCAACATTAAAAGAAGTTTTAACATTTTAACAAGTTTTGATTCTATATAAAATAAGAATAAACGGGTCAAAACTTAGTGTAGTGCGATTTATATGTTTTTTTTACATTTTCTCCTAAATTGTATCAATGAAACTCAATTCTGATTTTCATGCATGTTCTCTATTAAGAAAGGACAAAAAAACACGGCCATATTTGTTTATTTTTCAGTTGACATGTGTTCAATATTTAAATGCTTTTTAATTCTAATGGCCGTTAGCGTTATGATTATCACCAGGCAGGAGCAGGGACCGGAACCGCTTAGCATTAAAGGGGTTTTCGATAGGGTATTTGATAGACTTGTTTTTACAAACCCCAAGGATGAGCTAAGCCTATCGTTGACATAGTCCAATGAAAGGGCAACCAAGCGATACAATTAATTCGACTAAGCGCTAACCCATTCCCAATACCCTATCACCTGTTACCCTTTTTAAACTTAATCGAACGGTTTCAAGCTTTTTTAATCTCTATGCGCAAGTGTTTCGACTTATTATTGCACTACCTAACAATTGAATGGGTAGCGGCGGCAGGTGAGTAGCGCATGCGAGACGGCGAGGTGAGCCAGCCGAAATGTGCCGAAGGCGGCCGAGGCTTTGTCATAGAGTCGCGCTGTTCGCTACATCAAACAATAGTAAACCTAATTATCGTTTCCACAAAATGTACATTGTTTTGTTTGGGATTTGCTTTGAACTTGTTTTTTTTTAAGGCTGTAGGTTCAACTGACTTTGGTGGATTTTGGCGTAAAGTGTTTGTTTACTTTCAGAAATGAGTGATCAGGGTCGATTAAATAAATTGTATACTACCTACGTAGTTAGCTAAGTTCTTAGTTTCTTCTGAAATATTAGATATTTTTTAAATAAAATCGTCAGGTAAAAAGTTTCGCCGACGAATTTTCAAAGAAAACAAAATGGAAAGCTTGCTTTGCGCAGGCAAATTACGATGTTATAGGTGGGCGCAATTAATATGGCGCGCGGATTATGCAATAATAGACTCTCTATCAACGGTGTAAGCGCTTCCATACGCGCATTATTAATTGTGTCGTGCTATAAACACGGTTAATATTAATAAATATTAAATATTTGTAAAATGAGAAGTAGTTTTTTAGGGTTCCGTAGTCAAACTAGGAACCCTTATAGTTTCGCCATGTCCGTCCGTCCGTCCGTCCGTCCGCAGCCTAGCTCAGATACTCTTTATACTAGAAAGCTGTAATTTGGCATGAATATACATATTAGTCACGCCAACAAAGTGGTAAAATAAAATTTTGAAAAACATTTTTTTTAGTGTACCTACCTCTCCTACACGTAACGTGGGGATGAATTTTTTTTCTCGTCTACCCCATAGTGTGGAGTGTCGTTGGATAGGTCTTTCAAAAATATTGCGGGTTTGTAAAAACAGTTTTCCGATTAAGTGATCCGTTTATGAAATATTCAGCTTTAAAGCGCTAATTTTTGTTAGAGTCAAATGTTAACCATTATTTAGCCTTTGTTCTTTTCGAGACTGTTGAGGAAATCAAAATGATTTACATACATTTTGTACGCTGTAAATCACTATTTACCTATTGTTATATTATACGAGTATAGGGTTAATTAAACCATCACTGCGATCTAAATAATTTACTTACGTTTTTAAAGTGTAAGCAAGCCATTATTCACAAATTGTTCCATATATAAGGTCGATTATTTAATGAGACTGGTTTATAGTTAAGTACATATTTTTAGTGTAATTATGTACTAATTGTTCAATATAAGGTCAATTGTTTAATGAGACTGTTGATGATCAAAATGATTTATTTATTTTTCATATTTTTACAGTTTACCTATTGTTATATATAAGGTTAATTATTATTAAATGAAACTAGCTGTGATCAAAATTATATTGTAATGTAGAAGGTTAATTATTTAATGAAACTATTGTTGAGATCAAATTATTTAGGTAGGTACTTATTTACTTATATATTTATACGGTGTAAAACATTATTGACTTAAGTACAATTTTTTAAAGTGCATCCATTCAGCAGTCCATTATTAAACCAATGTTTTAAAAAAACCGGGCAAGAGCATGTCGGACCATGCTCAGGTAGGGTTCCGACGCCACTTATACCTAAATACTACAAACACCAAAAACTATCTCTAAAAACAACAAGTATGAACTATTTTACTATTTAAAGTTATTTGGTGCCGTCTTAGCTAATTTTCGTAGGTATAAACACTAGTCGCCTGTATCTCAAGAACCAATCATGTCTACTTAGTGGTGATAGTTTTCCTTAAAAATTCGTTATATGCGCTTTCATTCACGATTTTTTTCAGATTTTTATTATTTGTAGTTTTGCTGTAGGGGCGGGGGGGGGGGGGGGGGCGACACTTGACTCTAACAAAAATTAGCGCATTAAAGCTAAAAAATTCATAAACAGATCCCTTAATCGAAAAACTGTTTTCACAAACCCACAATATTTTTGAAAGACCTACCCAACAACATGCCACACTATAGGGTAGACGAAAAATAAAAAATCATCGCCACGTTACGTGTAGGGGAGGTAAGTACACCAAAAAAAAATTCTTTTAAGATTTTATTTCACCACTTTGCTGACGTGACTAATATGTATATTCATGCCAAATTACAGCTTTCCAGTACTAAGAGTCTCTGAGCTAGGCTGCGGACGGACGGAAATGATCAAAAATGTAATTATTTACCTAACGTTCAAATTAACAAGACATTAAATAGTTATTTACGTTTTAAAGCTTGCTTGATATATTTTTTTAGTTCTTCTTGAGAATCGTCCTGGTACGTTTCCATGTTAAAAATACTTTCAAATCAAACAAAATTTATTATTTAAAAGTCAACCAGCTCTCGCGTACACTTATAATAATAAAATAGCTTGCACTTTTTGCAGTAGGTACTTGCACAAGCAGCCATCCGTCACGCAGCCAAACGTCTTTATTATTCCGGCGGGAACATGAACTAAGAATTATTAAACAACATTATCATCTCAATCCCGTCCCGTCCCGACACGAACTTAAATAAAGTAGGCAAGTAACGTCAGGCTAGACAGAAATCGCCCAAATGCGCAAAAAAGAGAGAGGCGATCATTGGGGTAAAACCCAGTTAATGCTAAGCGCTTCAATATTAAACTACCGAAACCCTAATCAAATTGGTAAGCTCTATGGAAGTGGTTAACTAGTTCAAAGGGGTTCCCCTAACGTTAAGGTAACACAATCATAGGGTAACCACATCGATTGGGTAGCCAAATAATAGGCTTACCCTATCGATAGGGTTAATCAAATGAAGGGGTTTTCCGGTCCCTGGGCAGGAGTCGTTAACTTTTGAATACCCTTTTCTTTCAACACTCTTACTATTTAAGGAGTTTATATCAAACTACGTACAATATGTACCTACATAATATATCAAGTATCTAATAATAAAAAACACCCTTATAAGTAATCAATCCTTAGACTTATTTTGATGATTTCTTAAATACAACAACGTTTTAAAAATAACAAAATTGTGTTTAGGTTGTTACTTTTTTTACCTGACTATTTCAACAAGATTTAAAGAAAACATGTCTCTGTTAGCTAGCAACACATATTTTTTACAATTGTGTCCATTTTACCGATAAAATTATGTGTGAATGCATATTTTGATGTAGTGCAACTGTAAGGGAACTCATTTCATCGAATGTGTCGTTTCACCGAATTTAATTTCATCGAAAGCTACTTTGTGCTGAAACCTTAATGTATGTAGGTTATCTTAAGCATAGGTTACGTAGGTTATACTTGTGACCATCGAAAAATTATAACTTCCGCACGTGGAAATGCCTGTCGATGAAATGAAAATTCGGCGAAGTAAACCAATCGATGAAATGAGTGTCGCTATTTCAAGGGCAAACCGCAACTGTAGACCTAGGCAGATAAAGGTGGGGGTGGGTAAGAAACCTTTCGATTAAACTAGCTATCTTTAAAAAACATCCGCGTCTAAATCGGTCCGACCGTTTGGTAGCTATGGTGCCATAAATACACAGATACGCACGTTAAAATTATTACACTCCCCTTTTTGAAGGGGGTTAAAACACATACAAACAGAAAATAATCAAATTGAATTGACTAAATTATCTTTTAAATCAACAAAAGGTAATGTTTTGCTTTATCGCAATGTATATAGTATTATAAGTAGATTATGACTTTTCGAACGAGAGCTTTTTAGGGTTCCTTGGGGACTAATTAGCGTAACAACTATTTTTAAATACTGGTCAGAACCTCTATTCTCCCGATATTGCTTTTGACGTGTTTTGCTAATGTTTTTAACTCGGCCGCCATTACTGTCATATAAATAAGAGCTATCGTAGCCTTGACAATACGATAAAATGTCAAAGACAATATGGTTTTCCAGTGTAGAATAGAGACCCAGTTAGTTTTTTTTTGTTATGTTAAGGTGAAGGCACACGAGCACTCAGGCCACCACAGGATGGTGAGTGGAATCTGAGACCCATAGAAATTTGAATTCTCAAGACTATAATCCTAAGACCTCAAATGCGTTGCCAATTCGAGGGCTACGATGGAATGCCTCTATGCTAGTAAATATCACGGGACAATGTCACACAAATTGACCTAGTCCCGAACTAAGCTCTAGGCTTGTACTATGGGTACTAGACAACGATAAACATACTTAGATAGAGAAATAAATACTTAAATACATATAAAACACCCAAGACTCAGGAACAAATACCCGTGCTGATCACACAAATATCTGCCCTTACCGGGATTTGAACCCGGGACCGCTGGCTTCGTAGGCAGGGTCACTCCGAACTAAGCCAACGTGTCGTAATTTCACCGGTTGTGTTATCCCCACACAGGAACACAACAATGCCAACACTGATGCTTGTCGTAGTTAATTTAAATCCTACGGAACCTTCACTTCATACTACACTCAGGGTTGCCACAGAAGTCAACGGTCAGCACCGACCTTCGAACGTTCATGATCAAGGAAGTTCAACTAGTGAACGTAGGCATTCCACGCATTGAATCATACAGCGCCGAGAACTCCAATATGGACTCGCGTTTGTAAGAAACGAAGGTAGCCTGGTAGTCAATGCGGTAAAATTTTAGTGCCGCGGGCTCGAAATCGAATGTATAATTGTATGGAGATCAGGGGGGTTGGTAGGGAATGAGTGGTCAATGTTGGATTTGTATGGAAATCGGTGAAGAATTGTTGCTGTAGGCTGTAGGTAATGCAGTGAAGGGGAGATAATGCGCTAATTAAAGTAAAATACTTTATTAAGTAAGTTTTATTGTTCTTCTATTAGTCTTGTATTCGTATTAACTTCGATGTTATTATGTTTTGCTAATTAAAAACAAGTCACTTTATAATAATAATTTGACTCTTATTGTAGTGTAACACTAAATTAATAATAAATACATAATAAATAACATCGTGCCTTCATTCCCAGAGTGGGGTAGGCAGAGCTACAGAAATACCAACAACTATAAATACAAATCTTCATAATTCTATAACCACATTTTGCACAAGTAGGCCTAAGAAGTTTACTAGTGTACATATTAGTGACAGGGTTGCAAGCCCATCGCCTAACAGTACTACAAGCCATTATTCCCTTAGTCGCCTCTTATGACATCCACGGGAAGACATGGAGTGGCACTATTCTAACCCGGCAACCACACAGGCAAGGAGTATTTTCTCTTGTGGAATAAACACAATCATTTTGCACAATCAGGCCAAGAATTTTACTAGTGTATTATTGACAGGTTGCAAGCGCGTCGCCTAACAGTACTACAAGACATTATTCCCTTAGTATAGGGAAGACATGGAGTGGCACTATTCTAACGCGGCAGCCACAGGGGCCACTTTACAGTAGTAGTTATGAAATATGATAAATATGATAATACTGGAGGTCAAAATCAGGGTAATATGTGTATTATAATTAGGAAATAGCGACTCCATGGATTCTAGAACCATGATTTGCCACCAAAGGTCCTAACCCTAATTGTAATACGTACACATCTGAGGCTTGCATTTTTTTATCGTAAGTGTATATATCGTCTCGTACTCATACTGAGACCTGGGCCTCTATTCAGGTGCGTTAAAACGATATCGTGTTTGACACGTTTAAGAATCGTTTATGTCACAGTCGCCATTATTTTAAATGACATAAGAGTTATCAAAACGTTGACAATACGGAAACACGTCAAATACGATATCGTTATTACCGTGTAGAATCCCAGCCCTGTTCTTAAGTAAAACGCCCGTCTTAAGATGCAAAGCTGACAGTTTTATTTTGACTTGACATTTACTTGGACCTGCACGGCTAGCACATGTCGGCGCGCGAGTTATGTCGCCCGCGAGATAGACTACCTGTCTTTTTCTGATCGTTCTAATTAGACGATGACGGGAAGTCGATCTCGCGCGCGACGTAACTCGCGCGCCGTCATGTGCTAGACGTGCAGTCTTGAGATCGGCATCTCACTCAAAACAACTTTATGTAATACGGCCTTAAGTTAATAATCTTATTATTGTCTGATAATATATTTAAGTGCTTGTGCAGAATATAAGTGAACATTAAGTAGGCACTCTACTCTGGGAATGAAGGCGTGATGTTATGTATGTATGTAGAAAGTACTCTTTTACCGAGCAACTGTCCACACATGTGATATCCATGGACTTATTTCTCTAATAACTCCATGGTGATTGTCTAAAACTCGACATTGGCAAATTACACCTTGTCAAAACAAGGAGTGAAAGCCAGCGATTAAGAAAATAATCGTTATACGTTAAGAATGACTACACGTTCTACGGAATCCTAAAAAGTCATCCTTCCGCCTCACACACGATTTAACGAGGGTGTTTGCTACATAATTGTGAGTCAGCCCTTACTCTCAAGCATGAGCTCAAGTGTGGCAACTGTGTCAAGTACTTGCTTGAGTGTAGGTTTAGTCTAGTTCGCCTAGCTAAAATATTTACTGGGTCATGATTTGTAAACCCTACTGTGTAAAATGTTTTAATTTGATGCCTTATCCCTTCTAAGTTTGTTTGAAAGAGATCACTAATCAGCGATAACATCGCCTTTTCTTTAAAAGACATCCTGAAAAGATCATGGTTTCAGCAGGAAATAGTGCTCGATGGAATTAAATTCGGTGATATGATACACTCGATGAAATTATAAAAAAAAAAAAAAAAAAAAAAAAACACGGGACAATCTCACACAAATTGACCTAGTCCCAAACTAAGCTCTAGGCTTGTACTATGGATACTAGACAACGATAAACATACTTATATAGATGATGATTGATGGGTTGTTGTTGTCTAGTACCTACCTATAGTATAAGCTTAGATTAGGACTAGGTCAATTTATGTGAGTTTGCCCTCTAATATTTAAATATAAAATATGTAAAGTAAAATGTTTTCAATATAAACATATACCTACGCCTAGGCTATTAATAGCCGTTCAGTCAGTTTCTAAGAATCACGAATTACATTTTAATAGCAATAGTCTATGACTATTAATACAAAATATAAATATATCTATGTACTATTCGCTTAAATACGCTTTATGTATATACATGACATCACGCCTTCATTCCCAGAGAGGGGTCGGCAGAGCTACAAAAATACCAACATCTCTTAAGAGAGTTGTTGATAATTTCTGTAACCACATTTACACAAGTAGCCTAAGATGTCTCCCACTAAGCACTACAAGCCTTTATTCCCTTAGTCGCTTCTTACAACATCCACGGGAAGACATGTAGTGACACTATACTAACCCGGCAACCAAACGGGCTCGCTTAAATATATATTTATTAATCGCTTTTTTATCCCTTAATTTAACAAAAAAATTAAATTTCGTGAATTCAAACCCTATTTGATTTTTAATCAACATAAAAATATATCAATTAAAAAAATACAAAAATGTATTATTGTTGTTATGTATTCTTTTCTTTTCTTTTTGACATACTCGTAAGTCAAGTATATTGGACACTATCAAATTAAGGGTTAATCATCTCAAATACGTAAATAGACATACAAACATCAAAGATATTGTTTGTATTCAACCCCAACCGAAAAAGAGGCATTATACGTGTATCTGTGCGTATATGTATGTCTGTCTGTAGTACGTAGCTCCCAAACGGATAGACCGTTTCGGACGCGAATTTGTTAAAAAGAAAGCTAGTTTTTTCGGAACGGTCCTTAGCTTGGTTTCATGAAAATCGATTGGGCCGTTACAGAGATATCATCTGGCAAAGTAGAGATCACCATTTATTTAATACACTCAGGAGCAAAGAAATCGGGTCACTTTCTATGGAAATTCTGTACTAAGTGACTCGTTTTCACTGCTCTTGACTATAGTTATGCTTGTAATTTTTTGCCTAAAACAAAACGCAAATAGGAAAACGTGATTTTTGCTTAATGATGATGAAGGGGTGGAAAGCTTTAGTAATAAATGGATTACATACATACATAACATCACGCCTTCATTCCCAGAGTGGGGTAGGCAGAGCTACAGAAATACCAACAACTCCAAAAAGACCTGTTTATAATTCTGTAACCACATTTTGCACAAGTATGCTGAGATGTTTACTAGTGTATTAGTGACAGGTTGCAAGCCCATCGCCTAATAATACTACAAGCCTTTATTCCCTTAGTCGCCTCTTACGACATCCATGGGAAGACATGGAGTGGCACTATTCTAACCCGGAAACCACACGGGCAACACGGGCGTAAATGGAAAAAAACCGAAAAACTAGAAGGATCTCACCACGTAGGTTTATCCTGTCATCGAATATGCACGATTAATATAACAGTTACGATAGCTATTTCCAGTAGTGGTGGTAAGACCAGGTGCAGGGTCCGTCCGGAGCGCTACCACCATCTTATCATTTTACCTACTTCCAAGCAACATTCGCATTGTTGTGTTTCGCGTGTAAGGATAAGACAACCGATAAAATTACTAGTTTAAAGGCATTCCATCTCAGTCCTCTCTCCAGGGTGTGGATTGTATTCTTGACCGCTGTTTCATTCCTTAGTGGCTATTTTTCGTTCACAAGTTTGAAAAACCCCGTCTCGCGCCTGTGTGGTTGCCGGGTTAGAATGGTGCCGCTCCATGTCTTCCCGGGGATGTCGTAGGAGGCGACTAGGGGAGTGAGGGCTTCTAGTGCTGTTATTCGATGGGCAGCCTGTCACTAATACACTGGTAAGAATCTCGGCCTGTTTGTGCAAAGTGTGGTTACAGAATTACCAACAACTCTTTTTGTAGTTTGTTGGTATTTCTGTAGCTCTGCCTACCTCACTCTGGGAATGAAGGCGTGATAGTATGTACATATGTAAGTTGGAAAAAGGAACGAGTTAATTGTCTCTAACTTCTCTCTAAGGACGTTTAGTATGGACATGCCAAATAAATATCATTGGACAATCTCACGCAAAGCGACCTAGTCCCAAACTAAGCTCTAGGCTTGTAGTATAAGTACTCAGAAAGCCTCAAGAACTAATACTCGTGCTCATCACATAAATGTTTGCCCATACCGGGATCAATTTTGGGCCACAGGGTAGACAGGGTCACGCATCGTCAACATATATGAATTATGAGACCACTAGTTAGTGCAACTGAATTTACGGCTTTATCACTTGGCGTTAAGTGAAAAAGCCGTAAAATCAGTTGCATAGCGCTGCATCGAGTTATGCGCCGTACGAATTGAGATTCATATTTTTTGCAAATCTAGGAAACTTCCAGTTTCCTTAGACGAGACATGGTCAGGAAATCCCGCGTCTGCGCTGCGGGGTCAATGGACTAACGTCCTTTCGAAGGTCGAGCAACTAGTCACTCGGAGTAAGGGGAGGGTCATACTTAGCTTACAGACAAGTTCAGCAGCTTGAGTACAAACATTTTGTACGTAACGTATTCGAATCGCCTATACCATTCAATAACGTGTCCTAAGACCTATCCGTAGCACAAACGCCTAAAAAATAAATTAACGTTTTCATACATTATTTTACGCATACAAACTAGAGGGCGCTGATTGTCCGTATTTTCAAAAGATTTGCTGTCAGAGGTAAACGCTTAATTTAATTGATATAGGAGCCAATATAATAGCCAAGATGCGTTGGCCAACTAGCGTTTCTATTCGTTTGGTTTTTAAAACCAATCGCGCCACTGTTTGATCACGTGACTTTTCGTATCCTGGATCTACCAGTGACGCCATTGGTTGAAAAACGAAACGAATCGAAACGCCAGTTAGCGAATGCATCTTGGCTATGAGCTAGGGTGAGGCTTAGTTTATAAGCGCGCCCTCAAAAAAATAAGTTATTTAAAACATTGCATTCGGAAATTTGATCAATTCGGAATTATGACTTCCGAATTATGTATTTTACCCTCGTCATATATTTTTCTCAATGAGTATACTTACACAATAGGAGGTAAAAGTTCGTGCTAAGGGTACAACGAAAAACATATTTTTACGGTGAGTTTCAGGCATCTAAATTATATTTTCCGAACAAGCGAAGGGGGTGTAACCTATCCGGGAAATTAGTAAATTTGATGCCAATGTTGTCTGAGTGATCAAGCAGTTTGTGCCATTCGGTAGATTTCTTTTCGTCATTGGTGGGGGCGGGGTTTCGTTTTTGCGGCTTACGTACGGCTACCACAAGTTGCATTTTCTCCGTTGTCGCTCAGTGTGTCTTTATCGGTACAGACTAGATAGAAAAGGAGATCTTGTGCCCTCCAGATCATTGGTTAGCTTGCTGTAAGCCTGCTTAGTCGCAGGAACCTACTGAGTAATACAATTTTTTGGAGCAAAGCCTCAAATATCTTTATAACTTCCATTCGATTCGCTTTTACGTCGCCTGTAAGGAAGGTTTTCGAGCAAATGGCATCGTAAGGAAGACGCAGTGAGGATAGTGTGGGTACCAGGATCCCTGCAAGGTGGTCGATGATCTAATGAAGGTCATGCGGGTTTCTCGGGACAGAACATTGTGGCGAACCATGGAGGAAGCCTATGTCCAGCACAAGTTGTGAATGTGTCTTTAGGGTTTAGTATCCGGTAAGGGAGTCAAACAGGAGACCGCCCGTCTGTCTGTCTTTGAGCTGTTCGTGAGAGATAGCAATTTTTTTTTAATTAGTATTTAATTAAATAAAGAAACTTGAAATATAAAAGGTGTTACTATACACGAAACTATTATTAATATTTTTGTTTTATCGTAAAATCGTAAGTAGATACACAGACAAGTATCCAATTTGTCATGATTATAGAGCAAACCCTAAAACAACAAATACTAAAAATCGGGGGTGTGAGTTGGGTTCGCGCATTATCAATTGGTAATCAGGCACTTGACTTTTATTTTTGTTATAGCATAGATAATGGAAACGAACACAAAGGCCATCTGATAGTAAGCGATCTCTCAGGCTCAACGATTTATACTCGTACAATCTGAGGGCCTAGCCAAGATACGTTCGCTAACTAGCGTTTCTATTCGTTTTGTTTTTAAATCAATCGCGTCACTGGTAGATCACGTCATACGAAAAGTCACGTGATCTACCAGTGGCGCGATTGGCAGGGGCCTCTGAATACTGTAAATGTGTTGCCAGCCCTGGAGATTTAGTTGCAATGCCTAGAGGCATTCCAACGACACCCTATTTGTTTAGGAACAAAAAAATCACGTAAAATAACTGTATCTACTAGCTAGTCAGCCAATAAAAGCAAAGCACTAATACCTCAAAGCTCGATACAACAGTTTTGATTGACTGTTTAGTAGTCTCGTGGTTTGGTGTGTTTACATTTAGTAAAGTATTAAACGAACAGAGTATAGTCATTTAGCCTAATTTGGGTTCCACAGGAACATGTGCATGTTTTTTACCCTTATTTTGGTTAATCAATATTTTTATTCTTATTGTAATTCCCCGTGTGATTGCCGTGTTAGAATAGGCGACTAAGGGAATAAGGGCTTTTAGTGCTGTTAGGCGATATGCTTGCAACCTGTCACTAATACACTGGCAAACAACTTAGCCTGATTGTGCAAAATGAGGGTACAGAATTATCACAAAGTCCTTTTAGCTCTGCCTACCCCACTCTGTGAATGAAGGCGTGATATTATGAATCAGAACATAACATCACGCCTTCATTAACAGAGTGGGGTAGGCAGAGCTAAAAGGACTTTGTGATAATTCTGTAACCTCATTTGTTATGAATGGATGAATGGATTCTAATCTATTTCGCCAGTTTGTTTTACCCTCGGAACAAATCAAAGCGAACCCAACTGCTTGACGATAGCGACCCGGCATAAGCTCTGAACGATTGCAAAGTTATTTTTACGGCAAGACGGCCAACGAATACACAGCGTCCTAATGGTTAATGGGATCTGAGACCCATTTGCAATCTCAACCCTGCAATTGCAAGACTTCAAATGCCTGTATGCTAGTTATTTCACCGGTTGTTTTACGGCTTGGCCGCAGGAGGAACGTGGTGGCCGTTGGACGGACCCTAGACAATGTCCTACCATCACTAAAATTACATACATACATACATAACATCACGCTTTCATTCCCAGAGTTACAGAAATACCAACAACTCTAAAAAGACTTCTTGACAATTCTGTAACCACATTTTGCACAATCAGGCTAAGATGTATATCCGTGTATTAGCGACAGATTGCAAGCCCATCGCCTAAGAGTACTTACAAGCCTTTTTTCCGTTAGTTGTCTTTACGACATCCACGGGAAGACATGGAGTGGCACTATTCTGACATATTTTAAAATGCCAAAGTTGCCACGCTCGCAGTGTGCCTCAGTCCTGTACACGAAGTCCTACCATCACTAATGACCATCATTTACCATCAATGATGGCGAAGTGGCCTCGGTCGCAGTGTGCCCCAGCCCTTTGCCACGTGACAGTTGACGTGAACGTTGATATAAACATACTTATAGCCATATTAATGCCGCCGCCGGACCACAGATGGACGCGGCTGCCTCACAGGACGGCTTAGTGGCTTGGACAAGCTAACATTTGCTAAGCGGTGAAATTACTAGCATAAACATTTCATCTTTTGTCCGGTTCCTATATTCAAACTACGGATAGATAAGGTTACATCGAGTCAAAATTTGACAGTTGCCACGTACAAAATGTGACAAATTTTGACCCGAGGTAACCTAATCTATTCGCGGTTGGAATATAGGAACCGCCTGTTAGTCGTCAGGGTGGTAATATCAAGTCAATTTTATTCTATTTATATATTCGTAAATATAAAATTTTACATGTCATGTTACATTAAATATCCATCGGTAGATTACTATAAAATAATATTATTTGATCGTTATCAAATTGTATATAGCTTGATAACGATCAAATAATATTATAGCAAATACATTGACTAATTTTAGTACCTAAGCATCAGTCTCCCTACCTGTTTTTGCCTTTAAAGCTTTTTGATGAAGAACTTTTCACTAGGAGCCTCCTTGATTCCGCGGGAAAGCGCATTTAACATTTTAGGATCCAAAAAAATAGGGATTTTTTAAATTTATCTATGATAGCTGTTACGTGCAACTCTGTCCACGTGGAAAAATAAAACACAGCCTATGACTCTCACAAATAACGTGACTTTCTATTGGTAAAAGAATTATCGAAATCAGTTCAGTAGATCCAGTGATTACCCTTACTACCTCACAAACACAAACTTTACCTATTTATGATATTAGTGTGTATGAAATGTTCAAATGTATATAGATCTCTGAGGGTATTTTACCATCAGGTGGCCTGTGTTCGTGCTCATTTTCTTTCCTCCATGTAATAATGATATTTGTAATTTAATTGGTGGTTGTAGGGTTACAATAATGCCACTCTATGTCTTTCCGTGGATCGTAAGAAGCGACTAACAGCTGGTTCATATATTCAAACCGCGGATAGGTGATGTGGCACCTGTCAAATTTTACTCGAAGTAACCTAATTTATCCGCGTTGAAGTTTTGAAATTTTAACAAAGTTTTCATAGAGACACAGACACACAGATTCACACGTTAAACTAAACTTATAACACCCCTCGTTTGCGCATTAAAAATGATTGGGTTTTAAAGTCATAGTGACAAGTGGAACTTCAATATTCTCAATTGGCAATCATCACATGATAAGCCGAGCGTTGATTCTTCTAAACAATTGGCCACAACTCCGTCGAAACAAAATAATAAATAGATTTAATTATATTCGAGCCTTCATCCGTATTCTAAAATGCTATTGTTACATTAGGTTTGATTTATAAGCGATTTAAAATATGTCTTCAATCAAAAAAATGCGTTTGAAAAATTAATTACTGTTTGAAAATGTTGTACCCAGGACAACTTAAGCTCGCATGTTAACACTTTATTGTACTAAAACAAGTACAATAAAAAAAAAAAAAAAAACAAAAAAAAATTGTAAAAAGGGCCAACTTATCCCTTTAAGGGATCCCTTCCCGTTAATCTTTGGGTGAGTGAGAAAAAATAGATCAATACTAAAGTACAATATATGGAAGAGAGGAAACAATGTAAACCAATAGTTTTTTCTAAAGCAACACGAAAATCATACACCGATTAATTGATTGATTCGATTTATGTATAAGAATTAGCGGCTTATAAATGGATCATGTTGTCACTGGACTTCTTATATTTTCCAACTTATTTTTAGTTAAACATTGTTTTTTTTTTATGAATAGTAGAAGGCACTCTTACCTGATGGTAAGTGGAATCTGAGACCCAAAAACCTTTGAATTCTCAACACTATAATCATAAGATTGCAATCCTAAGACCGCAAATACGTTGCCAACCCTGACTAAGATGGAATGCCAATATGCTAGTAATTTCACCGATTGTCTTGTCCCCACACCGGAACAGAACAATGCGAGCATTGTTGCTTGGCGGTTGGTTAATGGATAAGATGGTGGTAGCGATCCGGACGGACCCTGCACAGGGTCCTACCACCACTAAACTAACTACTAAGTAAACTTTGTATCGAGTGAGGCATCTGAGCCGGCTTGTCGGTGTTGTCAGTACTGACCTTGCACAACTCTCTACGCGTTGTCTAGGCCGCCGGCAACACATTTAAATTTATATCCACGCCGTCCGACTGACTTCCTCTCGCGTTGATTTCATACATTTTGGATCAGTGATGTAAGTATATTTTGCCATCTTGTTTATTATTCTAAACTAGCACCAGAGCTGGGATTCTACACGGTAATAACGATATCGTATTTAACGTGTTTCCGTATTGTCAACGTTTTGATAACTCTTATGTCATTTTTTTTTTTTTTTTTTTATTTACAATAATGGCGACTGTGACATACACGTTTCTAAAACACGTCAAACGCGATATCGTTAGAACGCAGTAGAATAGAGACCCTGCCCTCGTTTCGCTGCGGCTTTTATGTTTTGTGTAACATCCGTGCATAAACCAGAATTTATCACACATTAACTTTCATGAAAACTATCTTAGTGATGGTGTTGTATTTAGGACTCAAAAAAGATCTGTATTCAACTGGGCTGAGATTCATCACGGTTATAACGATATCGTCCTTGACGTGTTTCCGTATTGTCAACGTTTTGATAATTCTTACGTACTAGCCAGTAATGGCGGCCGAGTTATGAACAATACTTAAATACGTCAAACGCAACTTCGTTTTAACGCAGTAGAATAAAAAGCTTGATTCATCAAATTAAAAATACTGACCTTAGAGGACTTGTGGCAACGCATTTGCGTTCTTAGTATTGTAGTCTTTAGACTGTAGTCTTGTCTTGAGAATGAAATTGTCTATGGGTCACAGATCCCACTAAAAATCCGGTTTGTCTTCTCCGTGACATGAAAAACGTTCTAATATTAATACAATAAATTGTTCTTTAAATTTTCGCAGATTCCAGAATATTTTGATTCAGTCCAACAGCTGTCAGTGGTAAACTTACAGTAATCTCTGTCTCTAGACACGCAAGAAATGCTACGTGATGATATCCTGATAAAAATGATAGTCTATCTGTCTATCCTGCCTTCACAATCAAATGCGAACGTTAGAAGTGTCACTATTAAACAGGTAATGACAATAAACAAGGGTGACGGCACCAGTGTTAAATACTTAAAGCTAACAGGCACCAATAACGTACACTTAACCCTTAATTCAAAGATCATACGGTCCTAAGTTGATTTTTGCAAAACAAAAGAACGACCACTATCTTCTGTAAAATATGTTTAAAAAACTAAAAACCGTCTTCAAAAGCAAAAAATAATTACTTTTAAAATTAGGTCAGTCTATTTTAATTCGGCTTTTGGTTGAAAATATAGTGGGAGGCCGACTTCAGTTGGTTTGACCTACAATTTTAAAAGAAGTTTTTTCTTACTTTTTGAAGACAGTTTTTAGTTTTTTAAACATTTATTTTATTACATACCTTTTAGTGATCATTATATATATGTTATGTCGTCCACGTACATTGATTGTCTTCCCGTGGATGTTGTAAGAGGCGACTAAGAGGCTTGTAGTATTGTTTGGCGATGGGGTGGCAACCTGTCACTAATACACTAGAAAACATGCAAAATGGTTTTTTAGAATTGTTGGTAATTCTGTAGCTCTGCTTACCCCACTCTGGGAATGAAGGCGTGACATTAAGAAGAAAGAAGAAAAACATTTATTCGCAACAATAACATAAAAAAAGGAAAAGATTACAGAAAAGTGATATTTGCCGTTATGTGTATGTATGTATGTTGACGACACGCTAGCCTCGTTGGTAGTGACCGTGTCTTCGAAGTTAGGGGTCCTGGGTTCAAAACCTGGTAAGGGCATATATTTGTGTGATGAGCACGAGTATTTTGTTTCTGAGCCTTGGATGTTTTCTATGTATTTAAGTATATATTTCTCTATATAAGTATGTATATCGTTGTCTAGTACCCATAATACAAGCCTAGAGCTTAGTTTGGGACTAGGTCAATTTGTGTGACATTGTCCCGTGATACTATTATTATTACTATTATGTATATTTATTCCTATAATATTTGAGGAGTTCCTTCGATGTCAAGATCGCATCATCAGAACATAACGTGCTGGAAATTGAACAACTAGAAAGTACACCCAATCGAAAAAAATAAATTGAAATCTGTCCAGCGGTCTTTGCGTAATCGGGAACATAAATTAAAAAAAAAACCTTACGAAGTCGGTTAGTAAGAAATAGGTGTCCATTATTGGACCTTGTCCATTACTGGTGTCATTAGCCATTTGCATATGCCATTACTAAATTAAATTAAGTTCCTACGCGACGAATCGAGATTCTTCTTTATGTTCGTTAATAGATAAACTTGACTTGTTTATTTGAGAGGTGAAAGACGAGCGTATTCATTTCCATTTTCATTATAAACCACGCTACTCCATTGTTGTCCGAAAGTGTAACGTTTACTTCGATTTCCTTCAATACACTGGCGGCACCTGCAAGAGCGCGCCAAAGTTGCGGGCTTTCCATAAATTAGCCCGCGTCGTGAAGTCGCCACTAGTCTTGTACACTGTGGTGCAACTAAACGTCAACTTTCGGTACATATAGTAAAAAAACTTTGTGATTTTGTTTTTGGTCAGATAAGTTCGTATTTAGTCTGCTGTCTCAGTCAGCCTTAGCATTGACAAGCTAATGGGGAAGCAAGACGAATACGAACTTCTCCGATAAAAACCGAGGCCGTACGAGTTTGTTTAACTTATTTAGTACGTACATTAAAATTTCTTAGCTTATAAAAGAATAACTACGGGAGCCTGCCGTTTGGCCAAAATATTAGGGTCAAAAGTATAATTTGCCTAACCAATGTTATATAAATTTTTCAGAATTTATTTTAGTACCATCGTGTAGAATCCTATAGGTTACATTAGGTTAGCTATTATAAAATCCTGAAAACAAAGCGGGTTGGCAAATGAAAATTTAGGAAATGCAAAATTTAACCAAAAATAATTTGGTCTAACGAAATAAGCCTAAATTTAAATTATCTTTGTTAGTTATTAACAAACTAGATAACAGTATGGCGAACATGTAATTAAATAATAACACGTGTACCTTTTATGGTTTTTTTTAAAGAATGCAAATAGTGTAACAAACAAAATAACATAAGATTAATTTATTAATATTTATTTATTTCCTGATTGTAAAAGTGCACTTACAAGGGCATTTTTTTAACCAATTATTGCCCGACAACTCAACACTACAGTGCGCGGCCGATAAGAAGTAAATCCTGACACATGTCATCGCAGTACAATTTATAACCTATTCTTAGGTTTGAGGTTATAATTTGTACTGGAATGACAGATGTCAGGATTTACTTCTTATCGGCTGATCACTATAGGAACAGCAGGTAAAGATTACGTTATCTTTACTTCAAATTCCTAACGTTATCATTATTAAATTAATAACGCAAAAGTACAATTAATTGACCCATTTCCGTGTCCCGGAGTGCACCGATCTGTCAGCAACTTTTCCCATGCATCGCCGGAAGACGGATGACGGAAGTTGGAAGCCTCGCAAAAACTGCATCCCCCCCCTTACACCGCTTTAGCAAACACCTCGACAATTCCTTTGGACACATTGTTTTTGAAATCGTGCGGCCTTTAATTTCCGAATTTTTTTTTTTTCGTGGCAATTATTCCTTTCCCATACTTTCCCAGTGGCAATTATTCGCAATATTTTATTTTCTATGGGCATAATTTCATAAAATACTTTTTTCCTATTCCCCATAGGTATTTTCTCTTTTTTTTATTCCCAACGGTGAAAACAACCAAACCTTTTTTTCAGAAAAAATATTACCAATATGTACATCAATTAGCTAGTGTCGACGGAGCTCCGCAGCCGCGGAGCACCTATTTCTGGGTGGTTTGGCCTTCCTACCTACGATTCTATAAACTAACTACTATTTGCAATAATTATAATCAACAGTATTAAAATATGAAAACAAGAAAATATAAGCCTAGATAAGTATTTAAAAAAATGGATTGAACAGAGGAAAGTAAAATAAACTATTAAAAATAGGTGACTGGGGAAAAATGCCACTGGGGAAATATGGGAACAGAATAATTGCCACGAAGAAAAAATGATTTCCGGAAATTATAGGCTACATTCTTTTGAACCCACATTTCAAAAACGTGGAGTGACGTGTTTAAAGCCCTTGTGTGTCAGCCGTCTAGAGCAAGAACTGGAGGGCCGAAGTCTGTGGTCCCAGTGAAAATGGATACAAGTCTCCCGAAGTTAGGTTGAATCACGGTATAAGTCTAGTATATTCTGTACATGATGTTTAACCCTTTCTTATTAAGAGCTACGTCGACTTGTATACGTTTTCACTCGAGCCACAGAATTTAGCTAACTTTTAGCCGACTTTAAAAAAGGAGGTTCTTAATTCGGTTGTATCGTCTTTGTATTAACTGTTTAACTGTAAGACCAGTTTGGAGCAGACGCTTGCAAGTTCTGAAGTCCTGGTGATAGGGTGACTGAACACCCTTATCTGAATGATTGCCAAATTAGAACAGCTTGACGAAGTGGATTCCTTCAAGGAGGCTCGACTATTCTTTATACCGGGTGTGGCCTATAATAGGAGAAATAAATTGAGGGATCGTTTCCACACCACAGACGTAACAACATGTATTCTACAACGTTTGAAAATAACTTATTGTTAACTAAATATTAATGAATTTAGATTTTCCAAGCAAGCAATTTATTGCGAAAACTACGAAGTTTGTAGGCTGACAGCAGATGTCAACTAGACTATTGGATGGAGTACTATAAAATCCCAAAAAATTAAATATTTTTTTAAAGTTGTAGAACAAATGTTGCTACGTTTATACAGTAGGAACGATCGCTCAATTTATTGCTCCTATTACTGGCCACACCCGGTACCTATAATACTAGTAACTATTTTAGTGATAATAAAATGTGTACTTTTCTTTGTAGAATAGACCAAGTTTTGGATATCATTTGAAAAGAAAATCCTACTAATACAATTTAAAAAAATTGATTGTATGGGTGGATGGTTTTTTGTAACTCAATCACGTCAGAACGGCTGAACGGATCTAGAGGCAATATGGCATTGATATAGGACACAGGCTACTTTTTATCCCGAAGAAATGGACGGTTCCTGAGGGAATAGCTATTAACGACTTACTTACTTTTTTAATCTTTATTGCGCAAAAATACAGAATTTGAGTACAAAAGGTGAACTTAATGCCTAATGGCATCACACCACCAGGGCTTCTAGCCGGATGGAGTCGCGGGAAACAACTAGTTTTAGTGACCATTTACTATTTTTGGTGATGAAATGTATTTTTCTGCGTTATTTATTACATAATCTAGTGAACCATTAAACATAATGCCAAAAAGAAATGTCCCTGCAACACATCTACGCCTTTATTTCCAATTATCTCAACAAAAAACCATTCATCAATAAAACGGACTTAATTAAGCAAATAGCAGTAAACGTGATTAACAACTCACAGTCTACTGCATAATTGCACATGCACATAACACAGAAACATATGCACAAGAGAAACATGCAGTAACACAGGAAATAAATTGGGAAAAGCTCATCACAAATTCAATTCAGCTTCATTTGCTTTATTTGGGAGAGCCAATCAATTGCCGAAAAAAATGAGCAAGCGTGAACCGATGGAAACGAGTGTGAGCCGTGGAAAAATACTCCATGAAGAAACCACCTATCTACCTGCCTTTGATCTAGAGTGATTATCCTACGACAGAAATGTCAGCCCAAATAAAAAGCTGCGGTTTAATCATGGCCGCTATTCTTCTGGGCAAAATCAAATTGTCTTTGACGTGTTATGATATTGCTTTTAACTCGGCCGCCATTACCACAGTATATAAATAAAAATATTTATATACTGTGCCATTCATCATCATCATATCAGCCGAAAGACGTCCACTGCTGGACATAGGCCTCCCCCAAGGCTCTCCATTCAGACCGGTCCTGTGCTTTTTGTGTCTGTGGTCCTGTGCGATACTGTGCCATTACTGTCAAGTAAATAATCGTGACGTTAACATATCTAAGGCTAGTTTAACCCATTAGAACAGAGCAGAGGCCTGGCTTAAATGTGATGTCACCTTCACCTAAAATCTGGCATCTTTCTGTGAAGCCAGACATGATAGTGAAATACCATCTGCAAAATATTTATATAAACTGATACTTTTCACGACACGTTGGCCTAGTTGGGAGTGACTCTGCCTCCGAAGCCAGCGATCCTGGGTTCAAATCCCGGTAAAGGCAGATATTTGTGTGATGAGCGCGAATATTTTGTTCCTGAGTCTTGGATGTTTTCTATATATATTTAAGTATGTTTATCGTTGTCTAGTACGAGTACCCTAGAGCCTAGAGCTTAGTTTGGGACTAGGTCAATTTGTGTGAGATTGTCCCCTAATATTTATTTATTTATTTATTTATGTTTTGATTTATTGCTGACGACCTTTACTTGTTATTTCACATGCCATGCAATTTATACTGCTACATCATATTAATATTATAAAATAACAACAACGGAAAAAAAACCGTACAAATATTTTTTTTTCCTTACTGAAGTCCATACATCATATTTTTAATGAACGCTAATCAAATATTGAACTTACATGATGAAATAATGAGCAGCACTGCAGATCATACATACATTTTAACGACGACATATTGATATCATGAAAACAAGGGTTCTATAGCCTGTCTGCCAACGGAACCTTACAATATAGTCAGACAGTCCGCATTGCGCTTAATCGGAAAAATCAACACGAACTCCCAACACCGGTAATAATGTCCGTCTCACTCCCTCAGTAATTGGACTCACTCTAATTACTTTTAATGACATTCGATACTCCAATTATCTTCGTACAGAAACAATATAAGGGTCGTAAAAAAGTCTGAAGCATTTTATTTTTATAGGCAAAATCAGCGGGTTACCAAGGAACTGTTTCAAAATATTTTCGCTCGTCCTGCTTCTACATCGATTATACAAGGGCAAGATTCTACTCGTCATTATGTCAACATTATGATATCTCTTTTTTACTTTACAGTAATAGCGATGACATACTTGTACATGGAAAAAAGGACTCAAACAATTTCGAGTAAGCTAGATAATAGACTAAAATAAACTTACACTTATTTTGGCTCTATCATCGTCTATGTACTGAGGAAAGCAACGAATTAGGCGCCGACAGTTGCTATACTTACTTTAGTCTCTAAACCTAGCGTTTTAGAGTGTTGATTTGATCAATTAAAATGCACATTCTCAAATTCTATTATGGCAATGATTACGAGCACTCAGACCACCTGAATTCTCAAAACTGCAATCTAAGACCTCAAATGCGTTGCCAACCGTTGCCTCTTTGTTGGTAATTACACCGGTTGTCTTATCCCCACACCCGAACACACCAATGTTAACACTGCTGCTTGGCGGTAGGTTAATGGATACGATGGTGGTAGCGATCATATTCATTTTTGTACAAAAAAAAACTAACTACATTAACTTAGTCAAGTGATTACAATTAAGGCCCTATTATTTAGTTATGATATCTTACAATTATTTTTACAAACTTTCACTAAATAATTTCTCATGATTTACTAATACAGCTAACCCTCAAATTTTGTTATTCCATTATATAATTAGCCATTATGTGCACACATAGGTGGGTCATACACTGATTTAGGTTACCGTCTTTCCTGTGGACACACCGAAAGTTAACGTTTTTAAGCCAAATTTTCTGGCTAAGCCCATTCCCGCTAAAATGCCGTCAGGACTGCTTTAGACCTATCATAACTTAACTTATATGCACACAAGCTCTTAACTATCGACCACAGGAGAGACAACTTTTGTTTTTAAGAGTGTGTATGACCCAGGTAAGAGTTACAATCTTGATCTTTATTTTCTTTATTTATTTCTTTTTAACTATACCACTGTAATACTCTGTTCCAATTTCGCCTGTGACTTTTTTTGTGAGCCAAATAAATTAATAAATTAATCCTAACAAATGCGTTGCAAACCTTGAGGTCAGAAAGAATGCCTCTATGCTAGTATTATACCTGAAATTCTATTCTACAAGATTAAACCATATTGCCTTTGACGTATGGTATTATTTTTAACTCGGCTGCCATTCCCTCTCTTTATTTAAGAGCCATGGTTTTGTCGGTGGAGTAATCGCCAACCGCTCTGGTCCTCCATCAACTGCTTGACTTCTTTCTCTTTTATCTGCTCAAAGTAATTCCTTCTTGGTCTTCCTCTGCTTCTCTTTCCTTCTATGATGTTTTTAAGGAAAAGGTCGTGTCGCAGCATGTGTCCTATCTATCATTGTTCTTTTTCTATTTTCTATTGTTGCTAGTAAATTCCTAAGATACAACAACACGTAAGGCAATATGGTTTTTAGCTTGTAGTATAAAAGCACAGGTGAAATATCAGCGTAAAGGCATTCTATCAGTCCTGTTGTCTTATCCCCAAACCGGAACACGGGTCAAGAGTAAAGGATCATATGAAATGATTATGGAGACTGGTTTTATATGTAACTTGTTTGGTCGATGGCTAAGCTGCAAATAAATAAGGTGTCACATGTATGAGTCATCTACGATGTTTATCTTAGCTTCGTATTCATAGTCAACCGTTTTAGAGGTGAGATAGGTCGCGTCTTCGGAAGGTCGTCTTATATGGCGCCGGCGGATCATTCGTATTAAACAAGTGATGATACTTCGAAATTTCGATTGGACGACGCGTTTAATCTGGTAGTGACTACACACAAAGCTAGCAGTCCCAGGTTCGATATCCAGTATGAGCAAATATTTTTGTGTTGAGCGCGAGTATTTTTTCCTGAGTTTTGGATGTTTTTTTGAGTATGTATACATACATACTATCACGCCTTCATTCCCAGAGTGGGGTAGGCAGAGCTACAGAAATACCAACAACTACAAAAAGAGTGGTTGGTAATTCTGTAACCACATTTTGCACACACAGGCTAAGATGTTTACCAGTGTATTAGTGACAGTTTGCAAGCCCATCGCCTAACAGTACTAGAAGCCCTCATTCCCTTAGTCGCCTCTTACGACATCCTCGGGTTTATTTCTCCATACAATGTATGGTTTGGCCAGCCTGGAAACTGTTTGTATGAATGAATAAACCGTGTCCCAATGATAATGACCTTAAAATTGATACTGTGAAGTTATCATACTAATATTGTGATTATGAAGGCTTGTGTGTGTGAGTTGGCACGTCCGTAACTCCTTCACACACTAACAACTGCATAGAATTGAATGACATTTGGAGTGGATATAGCTTATACCCTAGAATAACAATCAGGCAACCTTTTATTTTACTATACTGAAGAAAACTATTCCCGTGGGATGGTTACCGCGGACTAAGTTGAAGGTAGCTGTTGGTGGTGATTTCTGAAAAAATGCAAAATTTTCCTCAACTTAATTTTGAAAGTTACATAAGGAAATGGCAATGATTCTAAAGATATGAAATCATCCTAAAAAAAAAATTAATAGTAAATTTTTTGTCAAAATAGTAGTAATTTTCAGAAATTAAACCGATATTTCATTTTGGTAACTTCCAGAACCTTACATGAAATTTAAGTGAAAGTTTCGGTTTGGAAACTTTCAGAATATTGCATGAGCGACTATTTGCTAGTAGTTAAATAAAAATTAAGTAACATACGAGTAGTGAATGAAATAAGTGGATATCCGAAAGAGTTAAAATCGGTCCAAGTTTGAAGTGATCCGGGACACGCCCGGGTTGAACCTGCGACCATTTGTTAGGCATCCGTCCGCCGCAAACAGGGATTAATGCATCATGCAGCCTCCGAAGGGGCGCAAGTCACAAGATGAACCTAACTATGAACCTTAAAAAAAACCACTCATGCGTTCGTAAGATATTAAAATAAAAGTTTTTTTTTACAGAAAGTTTATTCTTATTTAGCGGTTAGTTAATTTACTTAAATGACAGCCATCGAACTTCTAATCCTTTGTTTCAATTTCTGTCAACTTAATTCCTTTTTCACTTTTTAACTACCTTCATATCTCGATGTTGAAATAATTAATAAAAAATCAGAGGCAAAACCAGCAAAAAACACAATAATAAGTCACATTTAACTAATTATAAAATCTTACTAGGAAAACTGAAGGACCAAGAATACTACCCTGAGGCACTCCATGTAACTCATAGTAAAAACACCACTAATCGATTTGTAAGATTTAAAATCTGTGGAAATGTGATTGAAATATTTTTTTATAAACCAGTTCGCTGCAAGGTAGTCGCAGGCACCACCACACTGCATCGCTGCACGGTCGTGAAGTAGATGGATTACAGTCTCGAGCGTTCCAGCGGATATCTGTGAGGCGACCCTCCGCTCTCATTACAATATCCTCGACTCGACGTACAAACCGATATCACAACGATTTTTGGATTTCTGTTTTAGGAAAAGATAAAAGTCGTTTATTCAGTAAGTAGGCCGCACGGGCACTTACACGTCAAAATTCTACCAGCGCTTCCCAAGAGGAGACCACTGCTGAGAAGAAGCGCCACAAGAAACTCAACAGTCAGTCTTTTTTTTTTAAATATTGCTTTTGACAATGATAGAACTATATAAAACAGTTAATACAATTTAAAAATATATATATCATGCGTAGTTAAGCAGTGAAACGTGTCGAAACTTCTTATAAACACAAGAGCAAATAAATAAAATAATAATAATATCTATACCCATGACGATGCACAACGAAATGAAAAAAATATATATATATATATATATACATCCTCCTACAGAAACCGTGTCCCCTAGACTAGATAGGTACTAAGCTGTGACGTTAGGTATCTTAGGCCAAGCATTTTTGTCTGTTAGATAATCCTCGACCCTATAGTAAGCTTTAGACATTAACGACTTGCTGAAAATGGTAACTTGAAAATTGCGTCGGAAATTTATTGCATTGACCTACAGATGATTTATATACTTTGCAGACACGAAATTTCCTAATTTTCTAATGGCAAGTAATATTTAGTTGCCATGTTAATAACAAACAATCGGATGACTTTGCAAGCGAGATGTAGCACATTCGATTTTAGCTTAAGTCAGATACTCCTGCTATACATTATTGGTGTGGTACAGTCGCCATGGAATTTATTGGAGCATACAAGGTGATCAAGAAATCACTATATGGCCTTAAACAATAAGGAGTAGAATATAGATAATTTAGAAACCTATTTTTTTTCTAATACATATATTTCTGCCAACTGAACTACTCTAACCAACCTCAACTATAGTGATACTTTAACTCATTGAGTTATCATTTATCAACACTTCTATTGACTGTGTAATTTGATTTCCGCTGTAATGAAAAGAAAGTGAAAACTAAATTACAATATTGGAATAAACGGGAAGACAAAAAACTTAACATAAATAAGTAATTCGCTTTCCATCACCAACACAGATTGCAAACCTAATAGTCTAATAAGAAAAGTGAAACGACATTACACACTTATTAATAACATCTGACGGTATAAACAGCACGAACCTATTGCTCATGGTACAAAAAGCATGCAAGCAAGATTGCTGCACTCTCTATTAACACTTGCTTGGTAAATTTAATTCATTTCCTTTCAACATTTAATTCGAAATCTAAAATGTTCAAAACAAAGTCAAAAATTCAACAAAGTTCTTTTAAAGTTAAGGCGTTTTGAACTCTGAAAAATGCTGAATCATTTCACTGTCAAAGAGAGACCACTTGAACCTCAATAGTTTTCTTTGCGAGTGAGCGAGATGTTTATAGTGAGTCAGCTAGGTCCGTTCTCGTCTGGCTAATGCACACTGTGTCTGGCCGGTGACGAAGATGGATGGCTCTCCTGCTTAGCAGCTGAATGAGTAACCGACAGAATTAAAAAGAAAATCGTTTCGAATGTTGCCTGTGGTAAGGAAGCGATTCGAATTTTAAGGGAGTGTTTGTTTGAAATGAGGCTTCTAGTTTTGCTGCGATCCTGGTACAATCTTTGAACGTGTAATTTAATTAATCACGCCTAACTAACATAATTGTTCGATAAAATAAGCGTATAGGTGAAAAAGTTAAGTAACGGATCAGGGCTGGAATTCTACACTGTAATAACGATATAATCTTTGACGTGTTTCCGTATTCTTAGCGTTTTGATAACTATTACGTAATTTACAATAATGGTGACCGAGTCATAAACGAATCTAAAACCAGTCAAACGCGATATCATTATAACGCAGTAGAATAAAGGCCCTGTTGTATGTTGTGTACAAAAGTGATTTAAAGCTTACGTCAAATTTCAAATGTAGAATGTCGAGCGGTCTATACAGGGGGTGATTCTCTCAACACAGCGCTGCGTCGATCTCAAAGTTGAAGTTTAATTCGGCAAGTTTAAGAAGTCCCGTCGGAGCGTACAAAAGTCGAGTTCAGTGTCGTATAAAGCTGCCTAAAATGTGTTTTGTACGCTCCGACGGGACTTCTTAAACTTGCCGGATAAAACTTCACTCCCAGATGTATTACAACTAAATACAACAGGGGCCCGTTGCATAAAAGCTTGTAACTAGGAATACAAGTGGAAGTCTCTTTTCTATACATACTGTCGGAAAGAGATTTCCACTAATAATATTTTTATGCAATAGGCCCCAGGCCATTTGCCTTAGTTTTTCACCTTTATTAGATGCTTATAATTAAATCTGGCGATCTACTCTACTCGGCAATAATACATTTATTGCTTTTGACATGTCAAGGGGGGTGATTCTCTCAACACAGCGCTGCGTCGATCTTAATAGTGAAGTTTTATCTGGCAAGTTTAAGAAGTCCCGTTGGAGCGTACAAAAAACATTTTAGCGCGTACCTTCTCAATTAGGCAGCAGACAGGTTATTCGTGATCAGCGTCGTATAAAGCTGCCTAATTAAGAAGGCACGCGCTAAAATGTGTTTTGTACGCTCCGACGGGACTTCTTAAACTTGTCAGATAAAACTTCACCATTAAGATCGACGCAGCGCTGTGTTGAGAGAATCACCCCCAAGTAAATAAGACTAATCGCAACGTAGCCTATGACGACATGTCATAACCAATATGATTTTACCGAGTAGTATTTGCTCCTGAGATATGTTAACATGGAGATTAATCTATTCTCGCTGAAGAAAAAAAGCTCGAGTAAAATAGAAACAGTATTATTTTAAGTTTACGTTCTGTCTTGTAAAAGATCCTGAGATCTTGACTTGTTCTGGTAGGTAACTCATCACTTCATCGAATTTCACTAAATTGAATGTATCATTTCATCGAACGCTATTTTCAGCTGAAACCGTTATGTTTTTAGGGTATCTTATTACGTAGGTTAGGTTAGGTTAGATGTTTAAGATAAATACCCTAAAAACATTATAATTTCAGCAGAAAATAGCGTTCGATGAAATTAAATTCGATGAAAGGTGTTTCGATGAAATGATGAACACCCGTTCTGGTAGGTCAAGGAGCGAGATGCTAAAACAGTGTCTCGTCAATCAGCCAAATCTACCAGTGATAATCAAGTGAGATGGTAGTTTCACGTCATATTTATGATCTTTCTACTTAAGTAAGAATTTGAAATTATATTATGCAGATCGGCCCTTTCGGTTGTCATGTATGACCGCACACTCCCAAAATATCTCAATTTTATAATATCAGACTACTCTTATTACCAGACATAGATGTCGCGATGGCAATAACGTCAATTAACTAGGGACTTCCTTCGGATATAAAATTTATCGATAACTGAATACTTATTTGGAAGTGACATTTCATATTAGCTATAAAGTTCACCGGATAATTGAAAACTAAAATGTGATGATTAGTACCCGTCAATGTTTTTAGGAGTTTTAAAATTTAAAAAAATCAACCTTTACAAGTAAATATTTTTTCATCGATTTCCATGCAAAGTAAACTGAATCCTAGAAGTGCATTACATTATTTTCATTCAATCAATTATGAACCTGTACTGTCATAAGAAAGTACAACTTATCGATAAAATAATATCGTGTGGAAGTCCTTAGCTAAATTTTATTCGTGCCACCGCGACTTCTATGTCTGCTTATTACCAAAGCCTACTACAGCCAAGATGCGTTTGCTAACTAGCGTTTCGATTCGTTTTGTTTTTAAACCAATCTCGTCACTGGTAGATCGCGTCATACGAAAAGTCACGTGATCTGCCAGTGACGCGATTGGTTTGAAAATCAAACGAATAGAAACGATACTTAGCGAACGCAAGTTGGCTATGGGCTCAGGTTTTCCAAGATACCAGCTTCGAAATAATAGCTTCGTAAGGACGATCAACGATGCCTTATTTTTTATTGAAAATCTAGCACTTTTAAATTCAGGGAAGTAAATTAAAAAAGCTCGAAAGCTAACGGAGACCGCTGGGATACAAACTCGGTACCTCACGATTTCGAGTTTACTAAGCTACCAATATAGGTTATTTTTTTACAACTGACGTCTCAATTAAATAAAAAAAATACAGCCTTATTTCACGAGTATGTTTCTCTTTTAGAAGAACTAGTTTGGAGAAGAATGTATGCAAACGATGCACTGGCAGAACTCGGCGCTGCGCGGACGCGCCACAAATCTTATAAAACCTGATGCGCGCGCCGCAAGCCATGCGCTTACGGCGGACTGTGAATTAATACTGCGGAAAATAAAAGAAATAAGAAGCAATATGTCAGACACAAATAGATATTGATTAGACTGACTCTAAGCGCCGATTTACTGGAGGTTTGGATTACTTAAGTTTGTAAAGGTAACTTCTACCAAGCAAGTGACATTATAAGTGACCAACATAAGTTTTGTACGGTCAAGGACTTTAATTGTTATGCCACTATGGAATCCTGTTATAATGACTGCGTTAATCATTAATTTTAGCTTTCTTTCATGTGGTTTTACGCTGTCCTTGACTGTACGACAATCTAAGAATTAGATGATAGCAGCGATTAAATTTAGTTTCCTAATCTACTCGTATTTATTGCTAGTAACTAATCTTGTTTAGGAGCATCCTAGATTAGCTTCAGAACATACAATACAATACAATACAAATACTCTTTATTGAACACCAAAAATTAAAAAATTAAAACAGAACATAGAATAGTACATTTAAATCATAGGTATACAACAGGCGGTCTTACCGCTAAATAGCGATCTCTTCCAGACAACCTTAACCATAATGAACAAGTTCCGGACCTTTTGCAATAAATACGCCCTTTGAAAGTGATGTAAACTGTATCCGGACCCTTACCATGAGTTGCAATTACCGTACTCGCTAGCGAGTCGAATACTCTGTCCCTCACAGTACGAGTATTGTAGTATATTGAAAGGGGCAGAGCTTTAAAATCTCTAGCGAGTATCGTATCTGTAACTCATGGTAAGGGTACTGTACTAACGAAACTCCGACGCTCTGCAGACGAAGTCGCGGACGGATAGCTAGTTATATATTTAGTTTAGTCGTAGTTACCGGCTATTGATAAACACTGATTTTGTTAACAAAGAGCACTTTTCGCTTTTTGTGTGATGGTTGTTTGCATATACATATTTAGTGTATTGTACATTTTGCGTGTAGTGTACTCGTACATTTTGCGTTATGTACATATCGAGAATGTGCTTTTTGCTTTTATATATTTTGCTCGTTTTGCAATATTCGTTTTGTATAGTATGCGTACTGTTTACCAGTTTATACGTTTTGTATGTATTTAGTGCGCTCTAACTTTTTTTTTTACCGATTCCTTAAATCGCTGCCGCCTGTGCCCGGCGCGCGCGCAGCCTGCGAGGCCCACCGGGCGTCCTTGCCGCGTCCACTCTCTGTTTCTACGAGCCTACCCGTATCGATAGATGCTCCGTGCTCAGCCACGGCCGAGGTTCCGTAGCTATTATTTTATTCAACTTAGTAGGTTAACTTAATTTGTGGGTAGGTCCATTGTACACGGTCCATCATGGACACCTGCCCTGCCACCAACCAACCAACCCTGTCCGCATTGTTATGTTGGTAAGACGACCGGGGAAATGACTAGCATAAAGGCATTACATCTTTATCTTCAGGGTTGGCAACGCGTAAGCTGTCTTGTGATAGCGAATAAGCCTAAGGGGGCTAGCGTGACATGCCTAAACAATTCAGTTTAGGATGAGCGTAAGGGTCAGAGCTATAGCAGCTACACGGCTCTGTCTCTTTCTCTCACCGTTAACCTAAATGCCTAAATTATTTAGGGATGTAAAGGTAACCCCCCAGTTCTTTAATCTTGGTAGCCAACCTGTGTTCATTTGCAATCCCAAGACATGCGTTGCCAAGAGGAGGACTAAGAAGGAATGTCTCTATGCTATTAATTTCACCGGAAGTCTTATCCCCACACCGTTATACACCAAGGCGAACACTGCTGCTTGGCGGAAGGTTCATGGATAATATGGTATTAGCGATTCAGACGGACCCTGCACGGTCCTCCCACCACAAAAATTCACGGTAGAATTTTTTATGTGTACAAAAACAAACAGAAATAATTTGATAATTATCAAATATAACTTAAGTATTTTGCTAGCCACTGGACCCTAATAATAATTTTCATTTCTTATTCTTACATTATAATTACGAGTCGAGATTCTATCGGAGTAATAGAGAAATTGCCAAGGAAATTACGCGCTCTAGCCTCAGCGGATATAATATTATATTTAAAAGTATAGGATATTGTGCCTCCTTTATTTTGCTCAAGATTGAGCCAGGGTGACTTTAGAAATTATAAGACCCTTGGAACTTCGAAGGATCCATTTTGCTGTCTTCTATGTTTACAAGCCTTAAATATTGCTTTACATCATGATATTTTTAAACATTAGGTGTAGTGGTGGTAAAAAGGACCTTGTGCAAGGACCGACCGGATCTCTACCACCATCTTATCTTTTGACCTACCCCTGAACAGCAGTATTTGCATTGTTGTGTTCCGGTGTGGAGATAAGACAGCTGGGGAAATAACTAGCATAGAAGCATCCATCTTGGTCCTCTCCCTGCTCCAACTTTGTACCATGATATTCATGAAAAAAACTGGGCCTGTATTATAGTCACCTTTATCGCGGTGGATAAAGCTTTCGTCACTCACTTAGTTACATATGGTCAGAAGGTGACAGAAGTTTTATCTCCTACACTCGCGGTCAAATAATATGGGTTAAAGTGCGTTTTTCATACTAAAGAGGCTATTTCGAAGCCTTAGTTCCTCGCCAGGGGATGCTTTTAGTGAAATCTAATGATGGATACCCCAAGCATCGATATAAGACTTCCAGAGTGCTTAGGGTACCCAACTGACTAAATCTGCGGCTAACGCCGGAATTGTGCATGTTCAGAAAAACATTTAAAATGGCAATAAAATGTAAGGAAATCTAAATGCTGACCCAAACTCTCTCGCTGTTGTGCGATAAGTTAGAACTTTCGACCTCCTCTATTGAACCTCGAAATATCCACCATTAAACCTCACTCAAAACAACCAGGCTAGGAACCAAGAGTTCGGAATAGCCTCGTTTGTATGAAAACGCACTCTGACCCGTATTATCTGACCTTAATAGGCCCACTGTAAGGCAAAAGCGCAGTGGAAGGGTTACACTTTTGCATCGTAGTGACCTCAAGGAATCTTTCAAATAGGTGCACTTCGATCCCTTTAGGATCTTTTGTGCAATTACATTCTTACACACTCAGCTGTTCGCATGTGCAGGTTTCCTCACGATGTTTTTCTTTCACCGTCAAAGCATTTAATACCATAAGTTAGTAAATCTGTTTAGTTCATGATGTCCGCGGGGGTTCGAACTCGGTCGCCTTCGCTCTCATCTCTTCCACTTAATCTTGGAGCTTTGAGAGAGGGAGTTGAAACAGTGTACCATTAGTTTGTCTTCAAACAAAGATCCGCGCGACTTGCATGTGTGCGTGCCTCGACCGTACTCCGCGAGCCACCACAAGCCAACTCAACAGGACGGACCGAGCTGGCTTAGTCGCGACCGAGTATCGAGGCAAGACTATCGCTGGAGCGGCAATAGGTAACAGAAAGTCATAAACGACTGAAGACGACCTACTTTTGTATAATTTATGCTCATAAAACCTGGTGTTCTATAGGAGGTACATAATCAAGACAATTTAGTTTGAACTTTATTTTCTTCACAGTAAAGTTCATTTTTATTTGGTACAAAGTTAGAAATGGCATTGAAGTGCAGAGGTAATTGAACTTTATTCCCTTGATGTTAGATTCAAATTCCTACTTACGAAAATCACCTTGTTTGTAAACTTTGAACCAAATATATTTTTTAAGTTCAAACATGAGCAGGATCGATCAATAAGGGTGTTACAGAGTTAGGGGAGTGAAGGGGATAGCGCAGGGTCCCTGTTCGACCCGGACTAAACGTTATTATCATTAAAAATGTTATTGTACAGTTATAAAAAATACTCAAAAGCACTAATTGAGTACGAATAGCTCCCGATCGCCGGTAGCTAATAATTGTGCTTTTGAGCTGAACACGTAATTACCTACGAGACGAAAGAGTTGTGTGGATACGCTCAAGCAAATAATGTTTAGTATTAAAACAGGCCTTTATTTCACATCTTGACCAAGACACGTGACAAGGACTAATACATCTGGCTCAAATAAGCACACCTATGTACACCGAAATGTCACATGTCACATGTCATCTGTCATTGTCAAGATGGTGGCTGGGAAACAAGGGGCAAAAGGCGCTCTTTTTAACAAAACAGCATTTAGGTACGAAGAAAGTACCTCTGTGTTTCCCTTTCTATTACATAGCTCGTATTCATTCGCACGCAACCAAGCCCTTACAAAAGTCACACCTAGAAAATTCCAGCAGGGGTTCTATTCTACTAGATAAAAATCGAATATATGTATGTTAATACTTTATTGTACTAAACATATTCAAATACAATATTCACAGAATAGGGACGTGCAAAGGCTAACTTATCTCTTTAAGGAATCTCTTCCAGCTAACCTTATGTATCGTATTATAAAGTCTCTTAATAACTTCACAGCAAAGGCAGGCGAGTTAAAAACAATACGCCGCCAAGTCAAAGGCAACGACTCAGACGTACAATATTTTTAAGCATTTAACCAATTTACGGACATAAGCTAATTCTATAAAAGTCGTTAAACAACACCATTTTTACCATATTCCTGAAATGAATAAAATACAACACGAACATAAGAAAATCATTTGGAATTTAATCCAATTATAAGCAGAGAAACTTTAATCTCGTCGGTAGGAAGGGATTTCCCGCGCTTTTGCAGCCGAGATATTAGTTCCCGAAAGAAACCCAACACTAACTTAGGATTAGAATTATATTATGTCCTGTTCTTACAAAAACGTGCATTTCCAGTACTATACTTTCAAATAGCTCGCCCGTAAAACCGTTGCTGAGGTGAAACAAAATTCCAAATTATATAGGATGCTTGGCAAACGGGTAAAGAGGTTTTAAGGGATGAAACTTAGGCTAATTTTGAATAATTTTGACCACATCTACTATTAAGCAAAGTTGCACGTTTTTTGAGTTAGGGTTCCCCACACCTATCGACGCGGAAACGGCGTGCTTTTCCCTACTCGAACAGAGTCGTGGACAACAGCATGTCTTAAATAAATGCGTTCAAAAATCTATCATCGCTTAAAACCCTATATCCGACTGCCAAGCACCGTGTATATAACGTTTGAAATTTGACATTGGATGTTGCTAATCACTAAGGGCCTGTTTCACAATCAACAAGTAAATTTATCTGTCAAATATAGATAGCCCTCTCTTTGTGTATTTTCAAGTGTAAGAAAGGGAAAGGGCTACATTTTTTTGACAAATATGTTTTATTTCGATTGTGAAACAGGCGGTAAATATTTTAAAATTAATAGGCGTCGTATCCATATTAAGCGAGCGCTCATTGGTCGCGTCTTGATCGCGCACTATTTACAGATGCGAGAACTAAGTACGTGCACACACGCAGGGGGCGCAGGCGATAGACAATGCGTTAGATTCAAGAGATTATTCTCTAAGCAACTCAACCTTTCAATTCGCCGACGAAGTATGTAGGTATGAAAACACTTTATTGTACCAAAACACACATTACAGAAATAAAAGTATCACAACATACAAGAGTAGACAAAATACTAAAGTACAAAATAAACACGAAAAATTTATAAACAAGCTCATAAATATACAATATTATCTTAGTACAAAAAAAATATGAATATACATATACATAAATAAATAAATGTGAATAAAGCATACGTAAATAATTAGAATAATCAGGAGAAATGTTTACAAATGAGGAGACGAAGTATTAAGCGGCTAACTTAAGTTAGCTATTTTTTTTTAGCACACATACCAGATTTAAGAATTGGTCAATTTATGTATAATATGAGAAGCATTGCAACGCAATTACATTCATTATATTTAGTAGCGTGAGATACGATATCAAAATAAGGGTATTATTTTTTACTGTTACCTGTACATTGTTAGTGCAATGTTTTCCTTACCTGTATTTTCACAAAAGTAATGGGCAATATCGCATCGAAATCCGTTCAATAGTTTAGAGAGCATGTCAGCATGGGTACAATCAATCTTGTAAATGACTTCTACCTGATGCTAAGTGTCCTCGTTCACCTCTTTAAAATAAAGATAAAAACCAATAAATAAAAAAATACAAAGATATTTTGATATGTTTATACAAACCACAGTTCTATTGTAACTCCATTTACACAATCTTGACATTTAAAATGTCTATGGGTCTCAGATCCCGCTTACAAGTGACATGTAAACTCTTTTGCATTATCTACGCCATAAAAACCGGTCAAGTGCGAGTCAGACTTGAACTTTATTTTCTCTATTTTGATAACCTAAATAATAAAAAACAAAACTGTACAATGCGACGACTTTTTGTTACAAAAAGCGCTGTGACGTACAGACAGACCGAAGTCTCACCATAGGGGTTCCTTTTTACCATTTTGGTACGGAATCCCAAAAAAAAGAAATCACATTAGATTTATAGCAATTTAACAAGATATTGTTTTGCCAACGCCACGTGCGTGTGTACACCAAACTCGTACTCTCGGTCCAGTTACTGACCTCTTTCTTTTTTGTCTTTTCTCTAATAACGTAGTATTTGGAAGATTAATACAGCAGCGCCTAATGCATATCATTATTATGAGTGGTTTTTCATAAATGTGTTTTGATGTATGTCTGTCCGGAGCCACTCTAGCATAATGTTTAAAGAAAATGAATGAAGATAATTAATGAATGAGTTTGTCTTGCTTGCCACGTAAAAAACCGGGCAAGAGCATGTAGGACCATGCTCAGTGTAGGGTTCCGAAGCCGTTAAGTACTACAAACATAAAAATCAACAAGTAACAACTAATTTTCTATTTAAACTCAATTGGTGCCATCTTACGGCCTAACCCTATATTCAAACCGCGGATAGATAAGGCTTACTTCGGGTTGAGATTTGTCATTTACCCATACAAAATCTGTCAAATTTTAATCCAAAGGAAGGCTATCTGTCCGCGGTTTGAATATAAGGTTCGGCCGATAGATGATTTTAGTAAGTATAAACACTTTAATAGCCTGTATCTCAAGAACCAATGATGTCTACCAAATCTAAAAAGACTTGTTTATAATTTCTATTACCACATTTTGCACAATCAGGCCAAGAAGTTTACTAGTGTTTTAGTGACAGGTTGCAAGCCCATCGCCTAACAATACTAGAAGCCCTTATTCCCAGTCGCCTCTTACGACATCCACGGGGACACATGGAGTGGCACTATTCCAACCCGGCAACCACACGGCGCTAAATAAAATTAGGAGTATTAATTATAAACTTTGCAAGAAATATATGGCTTTTTGTTTTTTTATTTATTTATTATCTTACTCCTTTGGCTCAACGAACTGAACTGGTTCTTGGCCTCCGATACGAGTCAGCGCCAGCGCATCCATTTTGATCCCTGCCAGTTTTCTGTATCCAGGGCACGAAGGTCTATCTACACTTCATCCTCCACATTATGATGACACTTTAGCCTAGTTGGTAGTGACCCTGTTTCCGAAGCTAACAGTCCTGAGTTCAAATCCCGGTAATGGCAGATATTTGCGTGATGAGTGCCAATATTTGTTTCGGAGTCTTTGGATGTTTTCTATGTATTTAAGAATGCATCTCTATAAGTATGTTTATCGTTGTCTAGTATCCATAGTACAATTTTAGAGTTTAATTTGGGACTAGGTCATTTGTGTGAGATTGTCTCCTGATGTATATTTAACTAGCGACCCGCCCCGCTTCGCTCCGGGTTAAAATATTATACATATAAACCTGCCTCTTGAATCACTCTATCTATTAAAAAAACCGCATCAAAATCCGTTGCGTAGTTTTAAAGACATAGACATAGAGACAGACAGTGGGAAGTGACTTTGTTTTATACTATGTAGCGATTTATTTATTTATCCTTCCATCGCTAGGTACTTGGGCCGTCCAAAGAAGCCCTAGCCAAGATGCGTTCGCTAACTAGCGTTTCTATTCGTTTTGTTTTTAAACCAATCGCGTCAATGGTAGATCACGTCATACGAAAAGTCACGTGATCTACCAGTGACACGATTGGTTTGGTCGATCTACAGGCTGTCCCACGTATGCTCTTTTGATCGCCATCATCCGGCATTCTTTCAAGATGTCTACACCACCGCAGTCTTGCAGATTTGATTTCTCAATCTCCTGGTTTTTTCCGGATCCTCCAACCGCATCGTTCCCGATTTTACTTTAGGTATGTTGTGGTTCGAGAATTAGGACTAAATTTAGTTTTAGTCTGTGTATCCTGTAGCAAAAATACACCTAATCATTTGCGTATTAAAATGATGTAAAATAAAAAATTATTCATTGATATTCATTGGTTCTTCAATCGGCAAACAGGCTGGCAAAAATATTCTTGGCCTGTTCTTATGAGTGATATTTTGTAACTCTAAACCTGATCATCTGTGGCAATATTTCTGAGCAGTGTTGTGAATAAAACATTTCCATTAAATGTTTATCGGTAACTCTGTTTCCTGATCGAAATCGCCCTGTACAACAAAAATATGGCAAAGTAAGTTTTTTTTCGTAAATATTAAAATAAAGTAGATTTTGTGCGCTTTTATCGTTAACATACTAACTCCATACATTATTTTAACTGTAGTCGTTAGCTTTTCTATAAAACACGTCTTTATATAGGCTTTGAAATTTTTAGAAGTAAGTACTTATAGATACAAAAATAGTAGTGGGCCATTATAGTTCGTTTTGGTGGCCTATACAGGGTGGAGAAAACGAACATCACATGGCCGGATGGTGTTTGGACCATGTTTTTTGACTCTATGATGGTTTTTATGTCCTAATTTAAAGTTGGCGATGAGTAAGGTGACGTCATCAGTCACTTTATCATCTACTGTTTGCCGAAAAAGGTATCAATCTCATAGAAAAATGCATTCGGGAAACTAACCGAAGATAAAGCATACAGAAAAAAGTTTCATGATACGTCTAAGGTACAAGCTTTATCGTACACCATGCAGAAAGAAACATTACAGAGAAACAGCAGGCAGCCTTATAGCTAAACAGCAAAGTATCTTTTTAGTATTTTTTCTCTTGACAAGTTTCATTATATTTATTCAACTAACGAAGAAAGACGGTAGTTTTATTGTTTATTATACCTAGGAACTGTTACAACATGGATGACCGTACAGTCGACTACAATGAGATGAATCCAATTTTTCACCTTATCACATTGTAATAAAGGCCAAAAGTGAATACATATCTTTGTAGTCGAGAGGGTTCTCTGCCTTTTCGCCGACAAATCTTTATCAAATGCATCGTTTCGCAACCTTCATTTGCCAACCAACTTTATTTTCTTTAGCTACAAATATTTCAGGATTTCTATAAAACTAACCAAACCTAACCTATAGGGTTCTACACGATGGTCCTGGAATAAATCCAGAATTATTTACGGTTTCGGAATTGCGGGTTGTCAAATGATAATGTTTGTTAAATGAATCATTTGTGACACGTTGGTTATGAAATGATAGGATCCCAGTAGAGAGATATTCAATAGTCATAAAACTCTGATTTTCTCTTATTCGTGTTTCATAATAAAAATGAACTTGCGGCTAAACAACATCAGGGCCTCCATTCTACTGCGTTATAACGATATCGCGTTTGACGTGTTTTAGAATCGTTTATGTCACAGTCGCCATTAATGTAAATGACATAAGAGTTATCACAACGTTGACAATACGGAAACACGTCAAAAACGATATCGTTATTACCGTGTAGAATCCCAACCCTGGACATTTTTTGGATCATCATGTAGTTTTTGCAAACAATCTTCATGCTAGGGAGTTTACTCTTTCATTTCAATTTAAGTGAAAAGTATAGGCAATTTGCATAAGTATCGAAGTGGAATGAGAACGTCAGTGAAGGTGTTAACATTTGTTGAAACAAAAGTTTTTAGTGATTTATATCGTTGGTTTCAAAAATATTTTATGATGTTTAGGGTTCCGTACTTTAAAGGGAAAAACGGAATGTTTTTAGGATCACTTTGTTGACCGTCTGTCTGTGTGTCTGTCATGACCATTTCTTTCAGGAGCGCGTGGAGATATCAATTCGAAAGTAAAATCATATAAGTAGTACTTATGTCTGCGGTCCCTTGAAGCTATAAAAAAATCAAGCTTCTAAGTCAACGCCATCCAAAGATAGGTACGCAATTTGAGCCTTACTTCCTAACACTTTGCAGGGGAATCAAAACTTATACGTCTATGGGAAGTATCCCATAGACCTAGAATCATGAAATTTAACAAGAAGCAAGTTCTTACATCACCAGTAAAGGGAAAAATCCGAAAATCGTTTATTTGTTGTTCCATCACAAAATAAAAATGCGATTACAAACATATTTGCAGTTGGTAAACTAATAGCAACCTATGTCGATGTATGGAGATTTCAGTTTTTTAACGGCAAAGTCAAAGTTTGTCTCTTAATCCAATCTTATAAGCTTGTACGGAACCCTCGGTGCGCGAGTCCGACTCGCACTTGAACAGCTTTTTTTGTTAAGTATCTAGTATTAACGTCAAGATGGGTGCCTTTTTGCATAAATATATTTGTAGGTGCAATTGGAAAGCGATAATGGCTGCGTTTTAGAGGGAACCGTGACCAACCAATTTTTTTTCACAAAGATATTTCCATAGGTAATTTCAAAAGCCAATACGTATGCACGAATAACCTTCTGCTGATTAATTAACGAACACACGCCATAATAATTTTTACGAAGTACCCGCCTCGCAACAGACAGAAAATGTAATTCCGAATAAAAAACACACATCGCAAACATTTCGTTCGCAAAACATGCGCGGACACGATCTCCCAATGCATCTGAAAATTCGTTGGAAATCATAAATCGAACTAAAAGAGGGAATATGCAAATCCTACGTCATTAGAACGTACGTAGCCTGAAAACCTTCGTATCTATCATTCATTAGCACAGCTAGAACTCCACTCTGCTACCAAAGAGACTTAACTTCCTTAGAAACCACATGAGCATACGTCCTTCTGGATTAACGCAGCGAAATCGAACACGACATTTTTTACAATCCCAGGCACAAAGAACGTCCCACAAGCAAACCGTACAAACACGACGCTAGTGTGCGTGAAAAAAATCCAACTGACCCGCACACATGCACGACGCCGCGAAAAAATCACTGACACAAAGAAAGTCTACCGAAAACTTCAATACGAACTTTTATACACACACTAGTACCACCCCCACACGCCGGGAATAGCTACGAGGGAGTAATGCTAGTGTGTGTAAATGCAGTGCGTCGGCACGCGAGCTAAACTTAGATGGGTATGTGTGCGTGCTCACAGTTGCAAGATCCGAAAACTTGCTTCGGATGCAGATGCACGGAACTTGCGACGCGTAATACAACGCAAACTCTCCGCACTTTTTAAAAGCATAGAGTGTTTTTGTCATTGACGTAAAAGCGAGATACGTCGTTTAGAAACAAGGCTTGCTGCGCAAGCGGGTAGTTTTCATATGAAACTTGGTGGCGCGAGATGCAGCGAAAGAGATGGAGGTGGATGCTCTCTCTCGCACCACCCGCCGCCCGCGGCGCAGGGTGAGGGGGGCAGTGTCGCGTTGATGAACATTTCTCTCGTTTTTCTTTATTTTTATGCGAATCGTTTTTAAAGGGTTTCGTCATAATTGCGAAGGGATTATGTTGACGGCTCATGAGTACGTGTTACTACGTAAACAAAAAATCAAGGGCCAATAACATTTAATTTTGTACTAAAAAATCTTTTATTTTTTATCTTTTAACTAATAAGAGATAATAAGCTATTTAAAGTAACTTTACACTCTGTGCCAGTATTGATTTTTATTTATTACGTTGTAAACCGAAAAATGCCACTAAATTGGTACTGTTAATTAAAAGGCTTTTTGGAATTCCATATCCTCGCTCTTAATTTATTTAAAAAACCATTTCCATACGCAGTATTCGCTATGAATTTGAAACATATCGTCAATACTAAACGAGCTGCGAACCAAACGCAACAGTACACTACGTACAATTTATGCAAATAACTAAAACAAAACGGAAAATACAAAAGGAAAAACAAGTGAAGTAAACAAGAACGCACGTCTCGCGAAACGCGGGAAAATCCGTTTCCCGCCTTTTCTCAAAGACGTTTTTGCGCGCCGATTTCTAATGCGAATCTTATAAGAAACTCATATTTTCAACCTTACTGAAATTGCAAATAAACACTGTTTAAACAAACTTTTATCTTAATTAAGTACCTACTAAGTAAAGAAATATATTACAAAAAAAAGAGAGGATACTTGAAGAAGGTTTTTAAACTATAAAGAAAATTATAATCAGCCAATTTTTTTAAATTCAGAAAACTAAGTATTCATACACATCGTTAGTAAAAGCTTAACGCGTCTTAAGTTAAGTTTTACATTTTTAAAAGTAATTCTATTATTTTACCAAAAAGTAAACTGTCATCGTCATATTCTTCTTTTTTATTTTGATGGACTTTTCTAACCAGCCAATATCTATTTTAAATTTGGAAAACCTAGTGTTTAGGCAGATTTCAGGCATCGGCGGCGGGAAGCAAAAAAACAGCCGCGGCCGGCAGTCAGCCAGCAGCCGCGGCGCGAGCCGGCCGCGTCCAAACTTCATATTATTTTCTTACGTGTTTCATTTCGCGTAGCCTTTGGACGGCGCTTTTTGCGGCGCGACGTGAAAATTGTGATCTTGGACCCTAAAACATGGAACCTTACTCGACAAACAAAAATTATTACCCCTCGGCAAAATTGTTAAAAACCGCAACTAAACGCAGTTCAAACTAGGTTTTCGTTTCTATATTTTTAGTTACACAAACTACAGTTAACAAAGTTTTATGTTGGATTATTTTTGTTTTTATTATCAAACTGGAACGATGATACTGTAAGCGACAAACTGTTAACAAGTAAGAGAAGAGAATAGAAGAGAAGAGAAGATGGCGCTGGCTTCGTCTGTGAGCCTCTACTACTCCATAGTGCAGCGCGCGGCGAGGCACTACCTAGAAGACTACTGTCACAACGGTAAGCTAATAAAGTTTTTTTTTAGCCAACTCCGTGGAAGATTTATCGTTCTAAGATCAATTAAACTTTATTAAATAATGCAAGTTAATTAATACAACAAAAGCATTTAATTATGTGGCGCGAGCGCATCGCATCGAGTACAAATCGCCTTCGCAGCCAAAGCTCGCCGATTGAGAGAAGCTTTATTAATTATTTTAACTAATAATAATCCATTGGTTTAAATTAAAACAAAACAATTTCTCGGCGTATTTTACGAACAAATTAATCACCAATTCTCGAAACTAGTAGTATTACTTACTTTATTTTTGTCAAATTTGATATTTACATATAAATTATAACAACCTATTTAAAACGTTTGTTTTTAAGTTAACAAGCTCGGTTAAAACTTACTTCTTTCCGACGGAACTTCTAATTAACTGTTAGTCGTTATGATAACTACTATAATAATATATCATACTTGTATGAATATGAATTAGTGCGAAACCGACAGCTCATTCGGATGAATTTAAAAAGTAAAGTAAAGCTGTCCTGTTCACGGTCAAGCGGCCGGACATTTCCATTACTGGGAATTAATTCCAATTTATGTAAATTAATCGTTTAACTCGCTATAGAAAATCGATAGGGAAATGTCACTGTCAATACGCATCTATTTTAAGTGTCATCTCGTAATAAACAAGTCGTTGATTTCACTAAAGTAACTGAGCCAATTAAGAATATTTTACCGCCGGCACTGTTATTTATGGTAACGAACTAAACAATCAAAGTTCAAATGTATATTTGTATTCTAATAAACAGACCAAAAATGCGAATGGATGCATAAATTGAAAATTATTTATTTTAAAACAAAATACTTTTTATAATGAAAGTTATGGTAGGTAAGCACGATTTTTTAAATTTGCTTCAATCTATCACGAATGAAATTGTAAGATAGGTAATTTATTTATTTTTTACAGATAATAAATAGATTAGTTTAGTTCTTTTTCTTATTTATAGGAGGCAAAGGATGAAAATTATAATAAATCTCAAATACAAGTATAAATCAATTAACATTTTAATGATTACTAGACCCAACAGTTGGCAAAGATGTTCGACAATGGATAGCTAGGTTTACAAAAAAATGTTTCAGCGTGAATCTTGTAAAAGTATTATAAAGTTAAAAGTAATTGCTTTTATATTATGTTAATTTCTGGCGACTAAGAACTTAGTATTCTAAATTATCTTGTACATGTTGAAGGACGTGTATTTGACAAAGAAAACTATAGAACACACAGTTTTTAAAACGCCATTTTAGATAAAATGATGACTGTAACAGTTTTGTTTTAATGATCACTTTAAATGTAACATTAATTGTTGAACCATTTATATTTATAACTATATGATTGTATAAGACCGCCTCTTACGTTGTTTTTATGTTGTTAAATGTACCTACAACACTTACGTCCATTTTCGATAAACTGAAATAATTATTGAATATCCTTATAGATCTAAATTGCGTGACAAGGAACGTCCAGGTAGAGTGGTTGAACTAGGGCGTGGTTATACTAGCTATCTTTACTAAATAAAGGATGCACGATATCGATATGCTAAAGTATGGTATGGTCATCGATAATGGTATATATGGGCCTCGGTGCCTGCAATAAGGGTTATGAAATGGAATATTTGGTAAAACCGGTAATTTTTGATGCACTCAGTTGGGAAGCTTTCAATGTCCTGATTCATTCTTTTTTTCGTGTATTCGTCATGATTATTACCTACACTAATATTATAAAGAGGAAGGATTGTAATGGATAAACTCAAAAACTACTCGGCCGATTGAAACAATTCTGTCACCAGTAGAATGCTACATTATCACAAAGTAACATAGGCTATAGTCGCGGGCAACAACTAGTTAAGTTAATAAAGGCAAACTTATGAACAATTTGGTAGTTTCAATATTTATTATTTTGAGTTAATAAAAAGAACCAAGCAGCGTGACGTGCTCTGCTTTTTATATTTTTTGAAAAATATTTTTTTTTGTTACGTGTCAAATAAAAATGTCACCGTCCATTATGTTATCGACAGTTTGGTAACGAAACTGACAACAATGAATAACTTTTAGGGACATAATGGGATTTTTTGTTAGTGAGTAGCATAATAATCAAATTAAAAAACTTATAAATATACACAAGTTGTATATCCATATATATGGATCCTGACAAAAAAATATATTAAAAACGAAATTTGCATTTTATTCAAAGCTAAATATAATGTCTGCTTGCCACGGAATGGACGCTCATGCATAGAATACTTATTTTAATTAACACTTTTTTCCAAATTATAAATGCTTTCTTACTTGACATTGTATACGCTGCAGATACAACAATGCTGTGAAGAATAAAATAGATATAAATTTATAACGAAAATTTCGCTGCTTCAATACAAAAACGCCGCAAATCAAAAACTAATAAATTGGATTTAACACTTTAAGTCAATAGCGTTTAGAATTTAAATGCAACAAAGATTCATTTTGATTTGGGGCGCTTTTGTTATTAAGCAACGATGTATCTAATTCGATTCTTAATAGAGTCATGTATTAATAAGTTAATATCCTTACAACTCATCAAAAACGACAATGCATCTTCATTATTATTAGCGTATAAATTACGTCATAGAAATATTTTTACAGAGGAAATATGACAAAAATAGTTGTAACTTTATTGCATTGATTAAATTATTGAAATGATTTCTAGTTTTTATGATTTCATTCCATAATTCGAGCACAAAAACTTTGAACTGTTGAATATAACATACAAAACTGGTTTATAAATGCTGACCAGGATATATATTTTTTCGTCTCAATTTTTGATTCTAATTCGCACTCTAAAAGTTGCATTGTCTCGTTTGTCACTCAGTGCGTCTTTTTCGTTATAGACTAATTAGAGAGGGGTTACCGAGTATCAAAAAAGTCGGGGGAACGTTGTGCTACCCGCTCCGGTGTCTTTTTTTGCTGATAATGTTATGACACAAGGTGGATAAGCTTCTACTGGACCAGCGAGCGTCATCCCACACTTCAACATCGCTTATCATTAGATGACTTAAAGGTCAATAGGTCAGTCCAGAAAAATATACGCTTATAATCACTATGCATAAATAAATATTAGGTGACAATCACACAAATTGACCTGGTACAAATATGGGAAAAAAATATATATTCAGGAAAATACATAATACATGGAAAACACTCAAGACTTAAGACTAAATCATCGCGCCCTACACTTAAATATTTGCTTACATCGCGTCGTCTTCTAATTAATTATTTACTATACAGGGTATTAGGTAATTAGTGGATAAGCCGTGACCTGCTGATAGGGGGGACCTAAGGACTTTCCGAAAAAGCTAAATTAGTCTTAGTAAAAGTGGCACTGCTTTAGAAATATTTTTACGTTTTGTTCAGGTTACAAATGTCGTCTCATACATTATAAAAACAAAAAAGTCAAAATTTCTTGAAATCAGTGCAACTTTTACTAAGACTAATTTATCTTTTTCGGGACGTCCTAAGTGCTCCCTATCAGCAGGTTTCAGATTATCCACTAATTACCTAACACCCTGTACACAGAATTATTCGCAAAAGTACCGCATTATTATTCAATGCACTGTACCACTTGTATGTACCCAAGCAGGTAAAAGCACTTGAACACTTTCGCGCGAACCAGTCTCGAGCCAGTGCGTTTAAATGCTAATGCAGTGCATCTTACAAATGTCAAGGTCGCTTGTGTGCCCGACTGTACTCGGTAATAGGGACGCCATCTTATATTTATTGGTTATGATTTGGTTTTATGTTTTGATTATAAACGTAAAGTACAGCACAAAGAATAACTATTAAGTTGATAAAACCCGTAAATGTGGAGAGCATTGAAATCGGGTCACTTATTACGGGATTTCTATAGAAAGTGACCCGTTTGCATTGCTCCTGAGTGTATAATGGCAACCCCCTACTATAAACGACTCAACCAATTTTTATGATACCTAGCTAAAAACCATCCTAGTAAAACTAACTTGATATGTAACCTTTCGGACGCCTAGAGACAAATCTGGGCCAACATTTTGGATATCTTTTTTTGTTCTATCCTTTTTATGGTTTAACTCGAAATCTGATATTTTCAAACACATTTTCATCATCAAAACATCTTTGTTCAACCAGCTTTCTTTTAAAACACGTCCTAATTTACAGACACACACGTTAACTTATAAGTTACTAGCGACCCGCCAGCGGCTTCGCCCGCTTCTATTTTTTTTTCATATCACTTAGGGGTATGAAAAATAGATGTTGGCCGATTCTCCGACCTACCCGATATACACACAAAATTTATTAAAATTGCTCCAGCCGTTTTAGAGGAGTTCAATAACGTACACCGTGACAATTTTATATATGTTATCTAATATATCCTCTGTTTCCTGCAGGGGTTAAAGGACGTTCCAGTGTTGCTACACTGTTCAAAATTTAAAGGTGATTAATTGCCTTAAAAAGCAAAAAAGGTTGTCTTACCTAACCACTACTACGGGCCAAATACAAAAAAAAAAATAGAATGTACCAGAGTTCAAAATTTGGATATATTAAACTCAATCATTTATCGTTGAAACTGTTGAACGTGAAAACGTTATAAGAAAAAGAAACGACACTTTTATATTCTTTATTGAATCTTTCAATGCCTACGATATTTAACGACGATTTTTGATTGAATAGTTGAGTACTTATGTCGTCTTAATCCTGGTAAACCATTTTTAGGGTTCCATAGTCAAACTAGGAACCCTTATAATTTCGCCATGTTAGACACGCGAAAAAAGTGGTACATAAAATGCAAAACAAAAATGTTTCATGGAGCCTCCCCTACACGTAACGTGGGGATATAGTTATTTTTCTCGTCTACCCCATAGTGTGGGGTAGCGTTGGATAGGTCTTTCAAAAATATTACGAGTTTGTGAAAATATTTTTTTGATCAAGGGATCCGTTTAGAAAATATTAAGCTTTAAAGCGCTAATTTTTGTTAGACTCAAGTGCCCCCCCCCCCCCCCACAACAGCCAAAACTACAAATACTAAAACTCAGAAAAAAACTTAAATGAAAGAGCATATAACGAATTCTAAGGGAAAACTATTATGACCAAATAGACATCATTGGTTACTGAGATACAGGAGACGAGTGTTTATACCTACTAATTACCTACTAATAGAAAATTGGTGATTACTTGTTGATTTTTATGTTAGTAGTACTTAACGGCTTCGGAACCCTACACGGCGCAATCAAGGTGCTCTGAAACTATCTCTATCTCAAGTTATTCGCGCGGATAAAGCCATACCTTTTCATTTTTATGTAGACGTGGGAGCTTAAATGTTCCTTTTAAAATTAAAATCGCCATTTAACTTAGCGCTGTGCAATAAACTCCAATTAACTTAATCAGCGTCATACAAACAGACGGACAAACCGATTCACCATAAAGTTACTTTTTTTTACGGAATCCTAATAACTTAACACTTAGACCACCGTTACATTTTGGACGAGACAGAACTAATTCGAAGTTTGAATTTGGAAGTAACCCAAGGTGCGCAGAGGCAATCTCACGCGTGGCTGCGCGCGCATGCGACTGACGAGTCACCACGAGTCTGGGCCGTATTCACTTGACAGTCAAACTGGTAAAGCTACTTCTCTTAAATAATTCACTATTCAATTCGACAACGAATTATCCGGCGAACCTAAGTTTTTCGTCAGCGCATTAAGATCATAAAAATGGGAAAAAATATTTATAATAGTTTGAGATTATAATTTTTAAGTGCCATATGTATAATAAATTATTTAAAAAAAGCACAACAAACGACCGTATATTATTGTGCCAACGAGAAACTTCTCAAATTGTGAAAGTTTCCTAAAATATATTCTAGGTAACTTCCAATAATATTATTATCATTGTATCAAAAGAGAACATTCTCGATGCTCAATCCCATGATCTTCTTAAAACGTTCTCAGACTTTTGAGAGTTTACTGCAACTTGCACATTGCTGAAACTTAAAAACAACAGCACTTACCTAAGTTCTAGACTTTTTGCCGTTCACCAGTATTTTGTCAAATTAACTAACCAGGTTACACAGACCACAGAACGGTGCTCCGCTGATTACGGGGCCCGTGACAGTCTGCTTGAATGCGCCGGCTGATGACCAGAGACAATTTGCGGCCAGATTAAAAATAGTTTTTACTCTATGGTAAGTGCCAAGTGTCAACCGCTGTGGACATTTGCAAGTTTAGGGTTCTTCCCTTACGAGTATAGCTGGGATGACAGCTAATGATTATAAACACGTATAGGTGAAGAACCTAAGTAAAGGACAAGGGCTGAGATTCTACGCGGTAAACGATTTGCCTTTGAAGTGTTTTAGTATTGTTTTTAACTCGGCTGCCATTACTGTAAAGTAAATAAGAGCTATCAAAACATTGACAATACGGAAACACGTCAAAGGCAATATCGTTTTACCACGTAGAATCCCATCCCGTTCGACATAATTATTTTGAAATTTTACCTAAGTTCCATATTACTTTTGTGCACAACTACATGCAAGCGGTGGTTTACATAAGCTTTATTTATTGCTATAAAAAAATCAAGAAACATGAACGACACAACAAATTTCTTTTGATATCACTCACATCAATTACCAACTTTTATGCCTTTAATATTAAAAAAATATCGTTCCTAAAAGGGAAACGTTAGTAATTTAAATTTAATGTAATTTTTTGTAAGTCGGTTAAGATCATGTAAAACGCTCGAGCTCGATCATGTAAAACGTCATAACGTCATCTCTAACAAAACTCAATACAAAAATCTGCACATAACGTTTCTAAAATCCTCGGCGAGTATTATCAGAAAGTTATACTAATTAATCGTCGATATCCGGAGCGCTTGCGCTTAAGTAACAGCAATCGGCTCGTAAAGAGTTATCGAGACCGGACACGGGCTGTTTTGTAAACTATTCAAACATGTGAGAGGAACTGAGGCTTTTGAAATGCAGAACAATCTAGCTTGTACTAGGTATCCATGAAACTGTATAATCAAAGTCTGCCTTCTATTTTAGTGGTGGTAAGACCCTGTGCGGGGTCCCTCCGGATGACTACCGACGACACGTTGGCCTAGTTGGGAGTGACCCTGCCTCCGATGCCAGCGGTCCTGGGTTCAAATCCCGGTAAAGGCAGATATTTGTGTGTGATGAGCGAGAATATTTTGTTCCTGAGTCTTGGATGTGATCTATGTATTTAAGTATGTCTTTCTCTATAAGTATGTTTATCGTTGTCTAGTAGCCATAATACGAGCCTAGAGCTGGGACTAGGTCAATTTGTGTGAGATTGTCCACTGCTATTTATTGTCCCCCAATATTTATTTATTACCACCGTCTTATCCATTAACCTACCGCCATGGAGCAATGTTCGCTTTGACGGTGACCGGTGAAATTACTAGCATCTCAGAGGCATTCCATCAAGGTTCGCAACGCATTTGAGGTCTTAGGATTATAGTCTTGAGAATCCAAATGTTTATGGGACTCAGATTCCATTTAGGTTGGCTACTGTGCTGATGTGCCTTCACCTTGGCATAAAAAAAACACCATCTTGACACGTGACAGGTATACATTGCAAAGTTAACACGCTGATACATCACCAGGTTTCATATAAGATAATGAATAGAAAATGATAGCAGGGAGGTGGGATTCGGATATTCTCAGCCGATACACCGACCTTCATGTCTTACGACCCTGAGATAGGCTTTGTAAATGTAAATTTCAATATTATTGTACTAACGTAGTTTTATAAGTGTTTTTGTACCTAACAACCTATGGATCTGAGAATCTGAAAATAAATAATTTTTATTTATTTATTTATAAGCTGCGCGATGTACACTGAAATGTCATCTGTCACTGCTGAGTTCAAGTGAGGCAAACGGAGGGGTGTTGTTTATCATGTGTATGTCTGTGTCACTTTTGCTTGCGAACGGATGAACGGACGCGGGTTTTTTGATAGTATAAGCTAGTTTTTTGCTAAGTTTGATGAAAAACGGTTGGGTCGTGAGATTACAGCTCTCGGTTATAATGTTATGGTCTATTTAATCGTTATTTACTTGATTAAATGTCAATTTAAGTGGGTTGGCGAGCCGTCGTGGATTACACTATATGATATTTTGTTTCTGAGTTTTTTAAATTTATTTCTAGCTATTCCCCAAGACTCCGTTTTTGTAGAAAAAGAAAAAAAAATCCGCGTATCTCAGCGATAATATAGCACACTACCTCCTGGTGAATGAATTTTCAAAATCGTTTGATTACTTTTTGAGTATAAACAAAAAATCATATCTTTTTCTCTTTATAATATTAGTTTATATTTACGTTAGGATAAATCTAGTTGTCTAGTATATACATGGTACTGGTCTTATAAATAGCTGCACAGTTTAGTGCTTTATCAAATTAACTAACCAGCCTTGAGGACATAAATTTTCGGTTGCCTTAATTTTCTTTATCCTTTAAGTTTTTTTTTTATATTTATGTGTGTCTTATGGTTAGTAGATAAATGTATTTCTTCTTCTTGTCACTTTAATGTCATGTTGAAATTGTCCCACTAATCTGCCGTAGGCGTTAAAGCGACAAGGTACAAAGTGGGGCACTTACGGTGGTAGGGCTACAAGAATTTGTGTTCAGAAAACAATTTCTGAACAACATTGAAAAACAACTTTTTTTTGAGGTGTATGCATCCTAAATACCTCTTGTGATGGATGGTTTGTGGATGTTTTTTCAGGTAACGCAGTAACACTCATAGTTAAGCTTACTTCCTCGTGGTCCTACTAATTTGTCCTACTAGTCAAAAAGTGAACCTAGATTTGATCACTAAATAGTAATTATGGTTGTAAAAGTAGGTAGGTTAGGTTCGTTAGGTATCTTCAGATGCCCGAAGGGCAAAACCACCTAGAAGTAGGAGCCCCGCCTTGGGCGGGGCTCCGTCGAAAGTCAGTAGGACAAAAATAGTAGGACCACGAGGAAACGGCCATAGTTAATACTTTTTTTACCAATCCCGTGTCAGTTCCCCAGAAAGTGATGGCCGCGTTAAGGTGTTAAGTTCCGACTGACAGCTCGACAGACAGACAGCTTAATATGTAGCGATGGAGCTTTCCCTCGCGCCACTAGTGGTCTCACGCGGGTCCATTCGTCAATGTTTATATCTTATATAATATCTATGCATAAAACTACCGTTTCTGACTGACTAGCAGACAACACGAAAACGGAAATACGTACATAACATCACGCCTTCATTCCCAGAGTGGGGTAGGCAGAGCTTCAGAAATACCAACAAATCCAAAAAGACTTTGCTATTTTTTTTTATTTTTTTTGCTTTGTGGAATGCAATAAATGATTGAGTATTGAGTATTGACTTGTTGCTAATTGTGTAACCACATTTTGCACAACCAGGCTAACCAGTGTATTAGTGACAGGTTGCAAGCCCATCGCCTAACAGTACTAGAAGCCCTCATTCCTTTAGTCGCCTCTTACGACATCCACGGGAAGAGGTGAAGTGGCACTATTCTAACCCGGCAACCACATGGCAAAACGGAAAACGGAAACAGTTATTTAAACAAAAGGCAATCTTGTTACATCGACAAATATAATTTTTATTTTTACGACAAGCAGTTCTCTCCGCAAGAGTCAAAACAATGTAAAAGTCAGTAGACTAAACTATTTTTTGTCTAAAATAACCTCACCTACGTAATCAGTATTCAGGATTTTCTGAAAATTGAAGACATCAGCAGCGACGTTGAACGACACGTTGGCCTAGTTGGGAGTGACCCTGCCTCCGAAGCCAGCGGTCCTGGGTTCAAATCCCGGTAAGGGCAGATATTTGTGTGATAAGCGCGAATATTTGTTCCTGAGTCTTGGATGTTTACTATGTATTTAAGTATTTATTTCTCTATATACGTTATCGTTGTCAAGTACCCATAGTACAAGCCTAGAGCTTAGTTTGGGAGTAGGTCAATTTGTGTGACATTGTCCCCTGATATTTTTTTTTTTTTTTTTAAACGAAACATTTTTTGGTTATGCAAGCGGCCATATTGGAACATCGCTGCTCATAGTGCAAATGTAAAAAGCGATTTAGTTATAACAGGAAGTCAAGCTTTACAAACAATTAATTATTATAATAACATAATTATTATTACCGTATTATCGGTTCAATTATAGCATTATACTAGCGACCCCCGGTTTATGTGAATTTTCTGTAACACTCGCACTGCGGGAGAAAACCGCATAAAAATCCTTTCAGTAGTTTTAAGATCATCGCGTACACACATACAGACAGATGCGGCGGGGAACTTTGTTTTATATTTTGTATTACTATTTCATTGGTTTTCTTTGAGATGCGAGCGAATAAATACAACGCGACAGAAAGGGAAGCATAGACAGCCACGTTCGACCTACCTTAACGCTGTTTTGTTAGAGCAACATGTTATGGCTGTTTTATCGATGTGGATAAAGGTGGATTATATCATCTGGCACAATAGAGTAAGAAGGCTAACTCTATTACATTACTGGGGACAGAACGATGTTTTATGTAGAGTAGAGTTTAATTTATATTAAGCAGTGTTCCACTTTTGCAACAAACCTGGCGATCGTGTAGGTTAGATGTTGTTACACATTCAAAAATGTGTTTGTGCCACATCTCTTTTTTTAATCAGGAAATAAGAAATCCGTCAGCTGGTGTTAATTCTGTGGTGTAGTGCATAGGGAGTTAAATTTTTAGCATAAAATATCTATCGTTAGTATATTAAGACTACTTGCAATAATCAACTGCCTGTTTCTTTAGCAACGCAAAGGCAAGGCGGCGTATACTCTGTGGCAGAAGCGTGGCCACGTGACCGCCGCGTTCTAAAGTCAACAAACTCTGCGTTATCGTTATCAGCACAACACGTGAGCCGCCGGTAGCGGTAGTTTGTAAACTGGCCACACACGGGAACTGCTCAATGAACTAGGTGCAGTCAACCAACTTGATTCCTAGGCTACTAAGGAACATGTCAAAGTGACATCCTACTTTATATGCGAAAGTTTGTGATTCACGCTGCAACGGGTGGACTGATTTGATTGAAAGGAATAAAGATAGCTAACAGCAGCTAGCTAGCCTAGATTAACACGGAATATGTTTCATCGAGGAAAATTTAAAAGTTGCCGAGGTAATAACGATAATGGAAATCTACGCTGATGAAATCGCGGACTGAAGCTAGTTGTAAAACTATAAGAAGTGTATCTTACGTTTTGATTGCATAGGTACGTCACATTGAGATAGTCCATAGTGGCTTAGGATCGAATTGGTTGACTATCTATTTAAAACTATTACTAGCATAGAGGCATTCCATTTTAGTCCTCAGGGTCGGCAACGTATTTGAGTTCTTAGGATCATAGTGTTGAGAATTCAAATGTCTATGGGTCTCAGATTCCACTTACCATCAGGTGGCCTGAGTGCTCGTGTGCCTTCTGCTTATCATAAAAAGGAACTGGAAACCAGCGCTGCGACTTGCTGCGGCATAATGCTGAGTAGGGGCCCCTTTCAACGCCATGTTTAATGTGTCATTCTAGTTGTCATTTGTTTTTAAGTGTTTTTTGTAACCGTTGAAATTTTTTTTCTATTCTATTCTAAAAGTGTGAGCAGTTCCGTGCGGACTTCTTGTTTATGCACGCAGAAGGTAAACGATCACAAAAGCAACTTGATGGTAAATGAAAACTAAGACCCACAGACCTAGCAATTCCAAGAATACAAAAGTTAAGAGGAGGAGACGGCACTTCATTCGCGTAGTTACACAAAAAAGCATTATGATTTCCACATTTTTTTAATATGTTGTAGTTATTACAAAGAACTAGGTTTATAAGTAAGTTTTCATTTGTTTTTGTTATTATTTCTTTCCATGAGGATTGTGAACGTTAAAATTTGTATACAAAATGCAATAACGTCTCTCTCGTCTTAAACTTAGTCCGATTTTTATGTGAAAATATTTAAAATACGGGCAAACCTAGTTTTTCATTGTAAATAAAACATATCTGAAAATAGTGGAAATCGGACTTGATTCAGGAGGTGAGAACCGGACCTAAATTCATATGGACTTTTTTGACAGGTTTAAGCGTCACTTCAAAATCCTAATCAAAATATAGAATTTAGAAACAATAATAATTGATACACGGAATTTTGCTACAGCTAACAGTTGTAGAGATTACACAGAGAAAGTGCTACGAATTCCGGTGCATCGTAGGGCTCTACGGCGTAGGGCCTCTGCGTAGCTACGAAGCACTTGCAATTTTTTTAATCAATATTTATTAATAGATAATAACACGACAGACTAAGATTTTTAGGGTTCATGCACACACAGTAATGTAGCACATGATGAGCAGACCAAAATTAAATGACAGCTAGGGATCGTCTATATCGATAAACTCAAATTATAGATGCTTTTCCCATTTACTAGTGATCGCCCCCAACACTGTTTATGTGTATTTTTTGTATGTACTACTCTGGAGACCATTATAAAGTTCATAAATAAATACACGATGAGGAAAGAAATATGAGAGTGAGTGAAGTTTCAAAATTCCTTTTAAAACAAAGAACAACCAGAATTACGTTGCTATTTTGTTTCATTTGCATACTTTCAATAAATAAATATTTTTACAAACAAAACTTGGAGCGATCACTAAGTATATGGGAATCGCATCGATAACTGTAAATAATATTTTATTTTATATTCCGAGGTAATGAACCAAAAAAAATACGATGGGCAATGCTGCCCTGCTAAGCTAAATAGCAGCAACTCAAATAAAACTCTTGTTGCAATCACAACCTTATTACTAAGAAGCGAGGATTTAATTTACTTTGGCAATCGAATTTGACATACTGTTTTTTTGCTTAGGAGGCCAGAATGGGAATGGGGATGGGTAATTTAAGGAAATTGCATTAGTACTTTTTAAATAACTTGGCTTGTTCATCGAGAATTTTATGGATAATCGCATTAAAAAAAAAACGTAAATTAAAATAATTTCCAATGACAAGAAAGTAGTAGAAATATAATGAACATAACCCCAGTTCGTTAATTAAAATGTACGCTAACCTAGCGGACAGCTACGCCGAAAATTTGCCCAAAATTGAAAAAGACTACTACGATTCCGTCCGCGTATTAGACGATTACCGCTCTTCCTCGAGAACTGTCAATTTTTTCGGGATAAATTTACCTAGCTATGCGCTATTTCACACAGACAGTAAACTATCTTTGTGCCAAATTTCATCCAAATCCGATCAGCCGTTCTGGTGTGACTGAGTAACAAACGTCCAAACTTTCGCATTTATAAGTAAAAAGAAAAATATGATTATCAACGGGATCTGACCGCGATTCGATTCAAATAAAAACTGCTATTCCGCCCTCGTCAGCCAATAAACAGTATGTCAGAGTCAATTGCCAAAGTAGATTCGATTCTCTCTCTTAGTGTTAAAGTTGTGATTGCTACAGGAGTTTTATTCGAGACAGGTACTGTTATTTAGCTTAGTAGGGCAGTATTGTAAATAACCAAACATAGAAGTTTTTGTTGCATGAATAAAATTGTCCTAGGTATGTACTTACGAACGATATTAATTTATCGATACATTTTACTTTCTAATGACAGTTATGACTATACATATAGATGGAATGCCTCTATGCTAGTAATGTCGCCGTTAGTCCCATCCCCACACTGGAACACAACAATGCGAACACTACTGCTAGGCGGTATAATATAAGATGGTGGTAGCGATCGGACTCAACACACCTACCACCACTAAGACACATACACAAGCTTGACTAATAACATCCCTCTTTATGTAAGGGGTTAAAAAAAAACACTCTCACACACACTTACACCAAAAGCTTTCTCGATTCCTCGCATATAAATCACTTAGATATTCTTAAAAAGATTTTCTATAGCAGTGAAAGCTGGTCAGCTAGTACAGAATTTCCATAGAAAGTGACCCGTTTTCACTGCTCCTAAGTGTATAACAAAGACGCGTGCCCCCATAAACAAATCCTTCGTATTCCACCTGCGTGCGTGCCCTTGACTTTGGCGACCTTGGCCGCCCTCCGGGTCAATACGCACGTATTATTATTTCATGCAGTGTGCAACCCTCCTTATGGGGAGATATGGGGTCGTGCTTAAGTGTATTGTTTGTTTTTCGATGTTTTTAGGGTTCCATACTTTAAAACGAAAAAAGGATCACTTCGTTGTCCGTCTGCCTGTCTATCAGTGGAGAACTTTTTTCTTAGGAACGCGAAGAGTTATCAAGTTAAAATTAATGTTAAATACTTAGGTCTACATTCCCTTGGAGCTGTAAAAAAAACAAACTTCTAAGTCAACGCTATAAAACAATACGACCATTTGACACTCGCAGATAAATCAAAACCTAGGGTACGTCCCGTTGACCATTATTAAATTTGGCAAGAACTGACGTCTTGCAGTGCTAGTAAAAAACAAATGAATTTGTAGTTATCCATAATCCATACTAATATTATAATGCGAAAGTGTCTGTCTGTCTGTTACTTGTTCACGCTTAAACTGCTTTACCGATTTAGGTGAAATTCGGTACCATTTATCACGAGAAATAGGATGGTTCCTGAGGGAATAGCGATAAACTAATTCTACGCAGACGGAGTCGCTGAAAACTGCTAGAATTAAATATAGTAGGAATTTTTCTTTTTAATTTTTTTTTTTATGTAGCATAAGTTAGCAATTGAAATATTGATCACTTTTTGCTCGCCTAAAACTGCTAGCAAACCGCTTTGAAATTTGATGAAATTTGGTATAGAGATAACTTATACCCTAGATTAACACATAGGTTACTTTCTATCCAGGAAAATATTATAATGTCTGAGGGAGGAACGAAGAGGGCGAGGTCGCGGGCAGACGCTAGTTTCTTATAAAAATGTTTAAATATAGAACCACTCGGAGTCATTATTTTGATAACAATCATAGACGGGCAGCAACTGCATTTGAATTAAATAAAATATCACATTGTTGCTAGTTAAATATAATTCACATAAATACAGCAAAAATCAAGATAAGAACATAAAATGTTATGTATAATATGAAGAAGAATTTAACTAATTTTTACCTAGATTTCTGGTTTTATCAAGTTGTGAAAACATTTAAATAATGAAACGATTTAATTTCGCTTTCTAAGCGTGTCAGAAAGTTTTATTCATGTTAACGCTGTAAGATGTTATTTACTATTACATAATTATAGTTAGTACGTACTCGATCTTTATTACGCTTAATGTTGAACTGATGCGTGTTGACAAACCCCATCATTTTCCATGTTGGAGGCTGAATACTAAGTTACAACATCCTTAAATCGTACATATATGATGGAAATGATACAAAAAAAAAAAAACAGTGACAAACCTTTACGCATCTGAAGTAGTCCCAAACTAGGCTCTAGACTTGTACTATAGGAACATAGTACATAGGTCACTTACAACCTAGACTAACTGCGTCGTAGACAGAACCTTCTTTTTCCATCGACGATCAAACAGGCATACGGCTCACCTAATGGGAAGTGGTCACAATAAAACATCTGTCACTTTCTGACCAGTATGTAAGTGCGAAAGTGACGGATGCTTTATCCACCGCGACAAACCTTGTCAAAAATATGTACACACAGAGGTAATCCATCGTTTTATCGAATATCACTTCATCGATTGTATCATTTCATCGAATTTCATTTTATCTAACGCTAGTTTCTGTTGAAACCATGATGTTTTCAGGATATCTTAATAATTCATTACATAGCTTAGGTTACGTTAGATTTGACAGCAAAAAAACTCTTGCGGCGATAAATACCATTCAATGAAGAAGGCATTAACCTTTTGACCGCCAAACACGGCATATCACGTCATCGGATTTTCGTGGACGCCGGGCGCTCGGTGCGCTCCATACATTTTCTATCGGTGCGGTTGCGGCATATGACGTCGTTGGCGTCAGGTGCACGAAAAGTTGCGGGCTATGGCGGTCAAAAGGTGAAGGCGTGTAGATATTTTTAAGCGCAAAGAGTGGTAGATTATTCTAAATTCTAGGCCCTACGTCGCAGTCAAGGCGGTTGTTGGACGTATATATTTATAACTTTTCACACCTTGTTACACCAGCCATATTACTGACACAACTACTTGCCCTTTTAATCCAACTCAAACGAGGCATTAACAATCCCGTGTTCACTGACTGTGATGAAACAAATTGGTTACTGTCCAACATATGTCTAACACTAATTCGGCTAGTTTAACACGTTAATAAGTGACCTTGAAACACCGTATCGCTTTAACACGATTCTAAAACAGTAGGAAATAGTGAGTTGAATTTAAATATTGTTAGAACGACAAGGTGCTATAGTACCCTCTATTTACAGAGGGTAACTAGGATAGGGTTAGAATTGGCTTAGTTTAACTATTTTGTACGATTAGATTAGATCTTTGTACGTTGAGTGACACGCCCTTTCTATTTTTGTAAAGTTGACTTTGGACAACTCTATGTTGAGATCACTGTCGCCCCTGTGTCGCTTGCAAAATAGAGATACGATTTAAATAATTATCAAATCAGCAACTAAACATTTGCATTTATTATTTTACTGGCTTCTGTCCGCGACTTCGTTTACGTAGATTTCGTTATTCACTCTGGAACTTTTTATTTTTCCGGGATAAAAAAAGTAGCCTTTTTTCCAAATTCCATCCAAATCCGTCCAGCAGTTGCAGCGTGAAAGAGTAACAGACATCCACCCATACACACTTTCGCGTTTATAATATTAGTGGGTTTATAAAACGTGGGTCAGATTAACAACAACATGGCAAAATTTGACTGTTATTTTACTTTTTCTTTATAAAAAAAGTCAGGAAAGTTGGGCTTCTTGCTCAATTACTCAGAAGTTAGAGAAAAACAGCAGTAGATTTTTTTTTCTTTTACTGCTGGTGTTAACCCACAACTTGGTTTAGGAAATTACTAAGGCCGAGTTGATCAGTTGTAAGCTGAACTAATGGTTAAAATTCGAAAAAAGAATCAAAAATTTGACACATTTCCTTGAAAGTTAACCATCAGTTACGATTTTTAACAATATCTTAAATAATGATTTAACACAATGAAAATGACACTGCAAATAAAAATTATTGCAAAATCACATTTAACCTTTTTAATCCACCGTTTTCCACCACGTCAAACTTATTTTAAGACCACAGAGCGTATAATTTGCAAAGCTACCCATGCATGGTAAAATTATCTATTCCTAGTTAAGTCTATTTCACACGTTACGTCCCCTAGCGTTCAGCGTGTGGCCCGCCTTAATCGTCGCGCAACCACGCTTATCTAATTAATTTGTTCTCACCTCGAATTAAAACCCAGTTATTAAGTAATTAGGGCTTAAATTGGCTCAGATTATTTGGAGTTTGCTCTTAAATTTTTGAGGTTATGAGTAATTTGAGTTATAATTAGGATAGAATTCCAGCAGATTTTTTCAGAGCGGTTTGTAAACTAGTTTAAAAGGTTGCTGGACATAAATTGAAATTGTTAGAAGTGAGATTTTGTCGCGTAGAGATAGTTTTTAACCAAATTTTAACTTTCCTGAGTGAAAATGAGAAAGTTTTACATTGCTTGCCTATTATAGCGATTAAGTTAATTTATAAAGGATCGACCTCACTGAAGCTTGAAATACGCCGACGTGTACGCCACGTCACGTCTTTTACGCCAATCAGTGCGTCGTCCAAAAGAAAGCCATGTAGTTTTTGACGCGGCTCAATTTACGCATCTTTAGCTTTTTTTATTAAAGAAGGCGGCTAACTGTATAGTAATAATATAAGCATTTTGAATCTAATGCGGTAACCAATAGAACGCATTGCTATTACATTGCAGTTAGTCGCTTTTGATATTACGGCAATACGAAAGATTCTTAATGCGATATTTTTCTTTTCCTTTTTTCTCTTGTGATTATTTTAGTCTTTCTGCCACTCGAAAGGTTAAAAGCGGTATTGACAGCTCGAATCACTTATTATCTTGCTTCAGTCAAATTAACTTTTTTTTTTATGTTAAGGAGAAGGCACACGAGCACTCAGGCCACCTGATGGTAAGTGGAATCTGAGACCCATAGACATTTGAATTCTCAACACTATAATCCTAAGACCTCAAATGCGTTGCCAACCCTGAGGACTAAGATGGAATGCCTCTATGCTAGTAATTTCACCGGTTGTCTATCCCCACACCGGAACACAACAATGTGAACACTGCTGCTTGGCGGGTGGTTAATGGATAAGATGGTGGTAGCGATTCGGACGTACCCTGCACAGGGTCCTACCACCACTAAACTTCCTATTCCAATAAACAGTTTTTAAACTTTATTGCAATATATGACATTTTCGTGTCTATGCAGAAACACAGAACCGCGCCCATAGCGATGTCATAGAGCACAATACCAATAGACACGGCATAAATAAGACATCGAGTAGAATAGACACAGCACGCGAGCTTTAGATCGCGTGTCGCGAGCGCAACGAAATCGCGATTGTCTAGGAGAGGTGCGGTGCCAGAGAGGGCGTATTATGTCTACAACTTTATCTGTAAGACTCCATTGCATTATTAAACCCTCTACTGGTTTTAATTGTGTTGCTAAGCTAGTTCTAAATAAAATGTAACTAAAGCAGTCTAGCAACTTTATTGCGTGCAACACAGCCTAATTTCAGCGTAGGTATCCTATTGGGCGAAGACAGAGATATATTTTCCATTGAACTCGTTGTCAAACACACACTTAAAAGCAACTTACTATGTATTTGTAATACATTAAACCAATGAGTTTACGTAACCCCAACCATAGTAAATAAGTACAAGCTGTATGTACCTATTTACTATGGCTGCATGCATTAAGAAAAACGGACGTCAGGGGCTCTATTCTAATCATATTGCTTTCATGTTATCGTATTGTCAACGTTTTTAGCTCTTATTTCCTCAACAGTAATGATGGCTGAATTAAAAACAGCATAGCATGTCAAAGAAAATATGGTTTTACAGAATATAATAGAGACCCAGTTCTCACGTAATTTTTTTTTTTTTTTTTTTTTTTATGATAAGGAGAAGGCACACGAGCACTCAGGCCACCTGATGGGAAGTGGAATCTGAGACCCATAGACATTTGAATTCTCAAGACTATAATCTTAAGACTGCAATCCTAAGACCTCGAATGCGTTGCCAATCCTGAGGACTAAGATGGAATGCCTCTATGCTAGTAATTTCACCGGAAACGGTATTGCTACTGTTACCGCCAACAGTGAAGCCCGACCTTTGTTAGTTACGGTGTAAGTTTTGCGATATCGACGCCACTCTTTACATCGATTTATAACCCGATACACACGAAACGTCTGCTCAAACTTAAAACACAATATAACGCTATAAATAAATATTTATAAAGACACAAACGTTTAATATGCTTACTCACACTGTTCATGAAAGAAGATAAAGTAATAAACAAATAGAGTTGCATCTATTACTAACTATAAACAATCGAATTCTGTAATGTTGCAGCGTATTTTTGTTGGTGTTCTCTTTGATTTCAACTTCTTAATTTTGTAATGTATTTTTTTTTACTGTATAATATCCTGGATTTTTTGATAATACTATTTATAGCTTTAATTAGCTTTTGGATGCTGTCTCAGTAATGAAAGTGACTTTTCAAAATATATTTAGGTATAAACGTGTCTCATCACATCACTAGTGCTACCTAATTACCACGAGTCGCCGATATTACCCGCCTAGCAACAGTGTTCGCATTGTTGTGTTCCGGTGTGGGGATAAGACAACCGGTGAAATTACTAGCATAGAGGCATTCCATCTTAGTCCTCAGAGTTGGCAACGCGTTTGAGGTCTTAGGATTATAGTCTTGAGAATTCAAATGTCTATGGGTCTCAGATTCCACTTACCATCAGGTGGCCTGAGTGCTCGTGTGCCTTCTCCTTAAAATAAAAATTAAAAAATAAAAAAAATCATAGGATCCCTATAGATAACAATATAACACATTTCTAACTACTCTTACATCCACGTCGTTAAGCATTAAGACTTTTAAACGCTGACAGTGGGGCCCGAACCTATCGCTTGTTAAGGTGCAAGATTTGTGATATCGCCGCGCCTTAAACTGATTTACTATGACGTCTGCTTCTCCTCATAAAACTATACTAATACAACAAGGTACAGTCGAAGACATTTACAAACGAACATAAACCTTATCGCAAAGTATTAAAGTCTACGAGTGGTCAATTAACAGTGTCTTCGTGTGTACCTTTTATTGACATCTATATTTACATATCCTTATATCTTATGCTACTTATCCTAATCTCTACTTATAAACAGCAGAACGGATTTTAAGGAAATTAAGCTAACAAGTTGTCTATCTTCTGGATTCTAACGACGTTACAAAAATACATGTTTATGGACGACGATACACGCAAACGCTTGTTATTAAAAAGGAAAGAAATACTAATAAAGTAACTGCATTAAGGACCATACATAATCTTCTCTCTTAATTTTTAACAACGTTCTATGTACAGGGTGATTTTGAAGTTTCGTTTCATCTGTACAGACAATAAATTAACATAAAAAGCACATGCTACGATAATCAAAAAAAAGTTACGATAATATATTTTAACTATTTCTAACCTAATCTAATTTAAATCGAAATAATTTTGCAACTTCAACTTCAATACATATACATAATAATATCCATAGTGGGTACCTACAGTACAAAAGTAAATTATTAAGAAAATTCAGCAATCGCATTACCAATTGTATTTTTTTTCCAAAATACTTGAAGCCTATAAGAACATAACGCTAAATTCATTAAATAAAAAGCATGTGTGAGCTGTTAAAGTATTAAAAACCAATGACAATACAATCGATCCAGCAAAACAAACCCAAACTCAACGCCGTAAGAACTTTAACGCGTATTCGTGGTTTAACAACGCAGTGGACGCAGCCAATTTCCAGAACTGCAAGTAGGGTTGTAAATTGTCCCAACAATTAACCCAATCGGGTTACGTCTGGGCCGCTTTAGCTTTTTGTTACAAAAGTTTTGTATGAATACAATCACAGTTCTGTTACCGTCATAGACTACTTACTAGGTACAATTGGAAAATAGTTCAAGTTTTCACACATACTGGGAGGGTCCTAGGTTCAAATCCCGGTAAGGGCAGATATTTGTGTGATGAGCACGAGTATTTGTTTCTGAGCGTTGGATATTTTCTATATATTTAAGTATGTATTTCCCATAGTACAAGCCTAGAACTTAGTTTGGGACTAGGTCAATTTGGGTGACATTAATAAATAAATAAATATCAGAGGACAATGTCACACAAATTGACCTAGTCCCAAACTAAGCTCTAGGTTTGTACTATGGGTACTAGACAACGATAAGCTTGCTTACATAGAGAAATATATTCTTAAAGAATACATTCAAGACTCAGGAACAAACACTCTTGCTCATTGCACAAATATCTGCCCTTATGGGGATTTGAACCCAGGACCCCTAGCTTCGAAGGCAGGGTCCCTACCAACTAAGCTAGCGTGTCGTCAACATTGACAACATTGTTCCTTTGATATTTTCTTCATTAAAAACACAATTAGTATTGTATCTACGAACTATATTTTAATTACAAACTGTTACGTCATAATTTTCTCATTGTCTTCTCTTTTAATAATATATCTAATAATTATATATTATTCCAAACATGATAAAATAAATATTAGCTATACTCTGAGGATAACTGGATGAACTGAAAAAACTGTTCTACTTTGTATTAACGTGTTACCTTATAATTGAAGCAAAAAACAACTCACTTAACATAAAGGGCTTCCTTTACTGCGTTAAAACGATATTGCGTTTCACGTCTTATAACCAGGCCGCCATTATTAAATAAGAGTTATCAAAACGTTGACAATACGGAAACCCATCACGTTGTTACCATGCAGAATCCCAGCCCAAGTCCTTTCGCTTTAGCCTTCTGATACACATAGATCACGCCTTCGCTCCCAGAGTGGGGTAGGCAGAGCTACAGAAATACCAACAACTCTAAAAAGACTTGTTTATAATTCTGTAACCACATTTTGCACAGTCAGGCCAAGAAGTTTACCAGTGTATTAGTGGCAGGTTGCAAGCCCATCGCCTAACAGTACTACAAGCTTTCTCTGTCATGTATAAACTTATCTGGACAAGCCCTAACACCAGTCACACCGTCACATGACGTGTCAGAGACAATGCATTGACCTGCTCGTCTGTCTGGCTGTCTGGCGCATAATTGCGTAACCGGGTTGGGGACCGAGTTCAAAGTCATGGATAAAGTGGCTCAATGACCATCTGGGCTAATGTATGGTGCTTTCAAATAATGCATATTTAAAATAACTTACTTTAAACCAAAAACAAAGAACGCTTTTCTCAACTTTGTTTTATTCACAACACTGTGATCACCCTGTACATATCAACGTAACTACTGTGTCTACAGTTCGTAATTTATGACTACATATTAATAGTTAAAAATGAAAAGAAAACTTAGTTACAAATAAAGCTCATTCTATAAACTGAACTACCATTCGAGATCCCACCGGTAGCCACTTAAGCAACTTTACTATAGAATAATTGTACTAACTTTGATTCGAAAGTCTCTTGTTTTTAATTAAAATTCTGCCCGCTATTTCATTAACAACAAGGTAAAACTAGATTTTTTTTTAACAATAAATATTATATATCCAACGCCTAACATAAAACAAAACATACGAATGCAACCAATTGAAAACCTTGTTTGTAATTAGTTAATAGCATCAAAATAGCATTTGAAAAATATCTAAATAATATTCATGTTAAAACGTCCAGCCTTGCTCTCAGGGGACGAAAAACATCAGCATGTATAAACCTACACATTTCAATATACACTTTACGTTAAAACGTAACATAAACATGGTGATATATAATTTAAAAATGTATTTATTCTTACATTTTCAATAATATTATTTTCTCAATTTGGTTTATTTTAGTTTTCCGTAACACCCGTACATAAACCAGAATTTATTATACATAAAAAAATCTTTCCGTGATAATTATCTAAAGGTCAAAATCGTATCAAAATCCGTTGCGTGGTTTAGGAGACGTTAGCGGATATGCAGACAGCTACAGACAGAAAGATAGACACACGTACGGAAAGCGACTTTGAGTTATACTTCGTAATAACAAAAATACACATCAAAATGGCAAAAGTTAATAAAAATAATTATTGCTTTGTGTTTTGATACAATAAAGTGTTTCCATACGACCAATGATTTCCACTACATTTTGTAGAAACTGCAATCACAGCAGAATAAAAACATTACGTAAAAAACATAGCTTAGTTACTGATTGTTACACTTATGTAGCATATATTTTTTAAAGAAAGAAAGTAGAAATACATTTTTTCGTGGCAAACATCAACAAATAACAGTTATACCCACCAGAAAAACGTAGTCACGAAATGGTCCCCGCTCAGCATAATGCTGGCATTTGTCAGCGCTGATCTTCCGTTGGAACCACCAGATGAAACCACGGAAGGTTACACACACATAATTATTTAAACAAAAAAAACAACAATCTGTACCTAGTCAAGTGATTGTGACTGTAGTCTTTAAAAAATGTACTGGGTATGGTTTACCCTACAGACTGTAACCAGAAACCGGAGACCTAATCCGCCTGTCTCGTTCCCTGCGAACCCTGACCTTTGCGGACGTGACGTCACTTCCCTCCGCCATCGCTAATTGCGCGGGCGCACGCCGGGTTAAATTGGCGACGAGAGAAATTGTTCGAGGATGTTGCGTTAATTTGTCTATCACTTCTCGCAATTGGGGTATTGGATCGATTGCAGATGGTTGGGATATGCGAAGGGTGAACGTCATTGGTTTGATAACGTAAATATCGTCCGTGTGGTTGCCGGGTTAGAATAGTGCCACTCCATGTCTTCCCGTGGATGTCGTATGAGGCGACTAAGTGAATAAGGGCCTGTAGTACTGTTAGGCGATGGGCTTGCAACCTGTCTCTAATACGTTAGTAAACTTTTGGCCTAAATGTGCAAAAGGTAGTTACAGAACTATAAACAAGTCTTTTTAGAGTTGTTCGTGTTTCTGTAGCTCTGCCTACCCGACTCTGGGAAATGAGGGCGTGATGTTATGTATGTATTTACGTAACGTAGCGAATAAAACAATAATAATGACAAAAAGCCGACCATCGTGGAGATCTTTGGGAAAGGTCCTTTCATGACTCAATGGCAAAATTAAATTCCTCAAACAAGTTGGTAAATATTTGTTTTTTACATGTACAATTTGTACGTTTCCTATTAGTACCAAACTATGCACACTCCGTTTATTATTTTTGCGAACGAAACGAAGCTATATACATGAACTTGAGCATGTGAATGTATACACATTATGCGATAGAAAGGGAAGCAGAGACGCACGTTCGACCAACCTAGATACTGTTTTTGTTAAGAAAATAGAGAGACTTCGAATAAGATTGAATTTACGCGAAATAATACTTGCTTGGATATGTACTGGTGAAACTGAGATCGGATTTAAAAAGCTAACCATTTATTACGAATGTAATTCAGTATTACCGTAGCATACGTGTTACAATTTAATAGTTTGAACTGTAACCTCTGCTACGTCGTAGCGGGTCGTAGCGTTGCGTTACGTAGCAATCCGTTTACGGCATACTCGATTAAATGAGAAATTGCGTCAATGTAAAAAAACCACAAGGTCTGCAAGATTTTATACTTTGTCTTGATTCAGTGTTATAGATAAAAACTTTAGACATACTGGCGAGCTCTATTTAGGCTTATATACTAAGGGCTAATAATGAATTCCCGAATAATCTAAGAGCAGAAAAAAAATTATTTAGTACATGCTCGTCTCAAGACGCATTACTGCAGATGTTGGAGTAAAAACATTTCGCAAATAGTGATTTCATATAGTTGTCGATAAAAACACTTTTCGATACTTGACGGTAAAACTATCACTTTCTGTTTGGTTCGCAAAACGATATACGATGTCAAGTGCTATTGCCTTGCCTGCGCATTAGAAACAGTTATCTAAGATCACATATCTTAAGACGGGCAGGACCAGTTTAGTAATACAGCCTAAAGTTGCCAATTTCAAACATGGCGATAAGACGTTAATGTCACATTTTACCAACAACTGAGTTACTAGAGACATTTCATTTAAGTTGGCAACGCATTTGCAGTCTTAGGATTGCAGTCTCGAGATTGATGTCTTAAGAATGCAAACGTTTCCCAATTATCAGGTGTCATATGCCGTGCTCGAATGCCTTGTGGATAAAAACAAAAGGAAACTAATACATTTTATGATAATTTAATTTGATATTAAAGTATTTAGTGGATTTCGTTATAAGAAATGCCGTTGAAATGAAAGGAATAATTGAAATAATCAATTATTAATGTTACATGTTCTCACATTTCCTCTACGGTGACTTTGCTTGGTCTTCAAACTTTTAAACTAGCTTTTAAATAAAATAGTGACTTCATTTACAACTCTGTTCCGTTGCAATAAAGTCGTCGGAGATCAAAATGGATAATATCCCAAGTCTGCGAAAATGCCTCCAAGGCTCGAATGGTCTGTAACAAGTTTTATTTTACGTGTCCTTAAACTGAACGTATTTTCGAGGCAAAGGTAAAAAGTCCGAGGGCAAATATTACTTTAATTTTTGTGTTTTCGTTATAAAAATGTACAGTCAAGGGCATAAATTTGTATACACTTTAGTACCTTGTCTATTTAACGTCATGTTTAAGCTGTCATATGAAATTGTGACAGCGATTAAAGCTGCAAGGTACTATTTATGCCCTTGACTGTATTGTAATTCTATTGTATACACTTGACAGTAATGGCGGGGGAGTTAAAAACAGATTCGCAAATAAAGTAGATAATCGTAGGTTAGTTTTTTGCGTCGATTAGGCTTTTCGAGGGAACGGCGATAACCAATACATTTCACAGGAATTTACTAAAGCATCGAGATTTTTCTAATAAACTATACGCCCTTGTAAGATAGAAGCAGAAACATAACGTCTTTCCTTACTGACTATAAAAAACTACGAACACTTTATGACACACTTTAAATGCTCCAAAATCTCCATGCCACTAACCGCATTGTCACGCGTTGCAACAGAAACGCGTCGCTGCAACCCGTAAGAAAACAGTGACGGTACGAAACTACTTACTCTAATGGCTCGAACAAAGCCGCGAAACGAGTTGAAACCAACAATACCTTTCATTAAAATTCTCCCAAACCGCAACTGAAAAATGCATCAACACAAAGCAGGCTATTACTGCCCAGGATTAGCCCTATTGACACCGCGTTACCAATTAAAAAGGGAGGGGCGCCTTTTCGTCTCAGTTTTTTCAACAGAAGGTTTTTCAGGCCGTCGCCCCCCTCCCCCCCCCCTGGCTGTACAGAAAAATCAATAACGCAGCGCTTTTTTCCGCGCGTAAAGCATGCACCGACAGCGCGCGAGTGTGTGCGTGACACACACACATTCGTTTTTTCCTGGGGCATTAAAATTTCTTTATGATTGGGATAGCACCTGAGTCTATCTAGCTATAGCCTGGGCATTTTGCAGGAGACTATGATTGAAAGAATAATGCTGCTTTTGGTGTTTGTAAAGACGTTGAATTAAGATCGAGTTCTTTGCTCGTGTGTGCAAGCGACCTTGCGGCTTGAATGCGGCTTCCGCGGTCTTTCAACAGAAATGACATTTACAAAGCCTTTAGTCCCACTGGTCCCAAGCGCATTCATTTGCATAGGTTCCTAATGCCCAATACGCGACAACCGCACAGCACTAATTGCAAACGCAGACTAACGTAAAAAAAGCATAACATTTTAAAAAAGGAACTCTTTGCACATTTTTATTTAGCGACGACCGTGACAGCCGCGCGCGGTCCCGCTCGCACGCCGTTGTCCCGCCTGCACCGCGCGGATCTCGTCATCAGTCCATCTTTGTCTGTCGCGTACTTTTTTTGAATGTGCAAAAATATAAAAACGGCGATTCGGGGTGGGGTCGTATGTACGCGGCTGTGGCTGTGTGGGTGCGCGTTAATGGTTGTTTTAGGGCTTTGCCCCGATCGTAAGTCAATATTTAAGTTCAGACCGGCAACTGCGAACTCGAGTCCTAAACAGGAAAGTGTTCACGTGCCGCCGACAAAAACATTCATAACGCTTCCAATTACTTAAGCTTCGACAATGTCTACATAAACTAACCAGCATACTTCCACGAAACCATCCCCTTTCTTCCCAGCGAAGTAAGATGGAAGAAACATTAACCGTATTAAATATGATCGCATCTGAGCAATGTCTAATACCCAAGCACACAAAAAATCGACTCTGCCCATTTTCAATTTTGGGTTTCGTCATAGTAAGGTGCAGTCTAGTTATGAAGCAACTACTTAAGTAAGTAATTCATAATTTTTAACACATCGACAATGTTACTAAGTTTTTACTATGGTTTGAAAACTACAAAATGACACTGGCCGAAAATCTTAACTATTTTCGGCCAGTGTCATTTTATAGTAGCAACACTTCACTCTATTTTCGACACACACAAAAACTGCACACCTTTCTCTGCACCTTTCACCTGTCTGCAATTAGCGCTCTGTTAATCAGAGCGCTGATCAGGCTAGTTTTTGTCCAAATTGAACATAACTCGATCAATTTGGATGACGCACTGGCCATTTGTCTGACCGCCGTATTTGGAACGTTACGCCATTAAGTCGGTTATCCAAACGCTTCTAAATTCGAAATGCTAACGAGTTTTTTAATGTTGTTATTGTTCAAATTAGTTGGCACAAATAATCAACATCGTGGACGGTCTTATTGTAAATAGTGTTCTTATTTCAAAATACCAAACTGTTTGTTTTTAGTTTTTGACGCTTATTGAAAGGAAAACCGTGGTCATCTTTAGACACAGCAATTTTAATTCGATGTTTGATAAATTCTGAGTCAAAAAATTGAGCTCTTAGCAGTCTTATTTTAAGTGTAAGCATATTAAATTGAAAGGTGATCGCACGAACGATTTGAACTGTAAGTTGATTGAACTGGGTGATTATTTAATTTCCCAGTCGTTCATAACTCTGAGTCAACCCCGGCAAGGAGAAAAGTCGCCAATTCTTAGTACCTAATAATAAAATTATTTCAAGGCTAATTCGAGACCTGAGTCAGGTTTAAACACGAATAATCAAAGACCTTCTCAATCCATGTTGTCCTGTCGGTCTGATCAAAATATAGTTTCTTGATCGCTTTCCCTTCGGAAATGCGAAACATTTTGAAAAAAATGTAGACAAGCGCTTTCCAAAAATTTTGTTGCGAAAATCTACTATAGTCCAAAAACACAAAACTAAATATTGTATCCATATTCTTAGAAAACGATAAAAAATAAGTACCGTTAAATAAAACCACTGCGATCAACCTCTTTTCTCTAGTACAGCGCGTAAGAAATCTTCCCCTCTAAAGAGTTCCAGCAAAAAGTTCAGCCGGCCTTACGCGTTCTTTTTATTGGGTTCGTGTCCGTGGCCTCTTTCTTACCTCATAACACAGTTTCTCTTGCCTTTTTACTCTTTCCCTCCCCCAGGTGTGTGTAGAAAAACTTTGCCCTCATAAAAGTAGAACGAAGCGACGAACTTTTAAAGTGTTGCCCTAGGTTCGCTTTACTGCCTTAAGTTTTAGTTGATTAACCGTCGCGTTTGAATTGAGGAGACGTTCTATTTTCTAAATTATGATTTAACCGTTTTAAATAATGATATATATATTACCTACTGTGTACAAGGTAATTATTTTTAATTACATTATAGTTCTGCAAACAAAAGATTTGATAATTCCAATTTAGAAAACATAACGCATTTCTCTTTCTGGCTTGTTACTAATCTAGCCACTGCACATCCTTTAGTACAAAATGGACCACAAAAGATAATTGATTTGGTATTTATTTAAAAAAACTTGGAAATTTTAGAGCAACCTGTATGTAAGGTATGGACAGCTCAATCAAAATCAACCAAGAGAGATTTTCTCTAAGTTGGCATTCATTCAATAAAATAACATTTAGTTAATTTGTGATTTCACTTACATCTTAGTTGATGTATCTAAAGACTTGTTAAACTCGAATGGAATCAAGGTGCTTATTTACAACAATCGCGATTTTGTTAGTGTAGCAATATTTGTGCAGCTTGAGCCCTTGAGCGGTCGATACTGCAATTGGAACGTGGAAACTATCGAATTACATAAATAACTCATCGCTCCTAACGTTTTTCTTTTCTATCGCTCAAAATGTATGGGATGACAGTCGACCACGTGGTTTATCGAAACGCTCGAGAATGTCATCCCATACATTTTGAGCGATAGAAAAGAAAAACGTTAGGAGCGTTTGCATCTTGGCTAGGGCCCTATGTTATGTGTGTAACATTATGCATTAGAATTTAAAACGTTTTTTTTTAGTTTTTTAATAGAAAAGCAAAATTAAGTAGTAGTAAACTAGTAACGCCAAAGTCTTTATTATTTTAACGGAATGATATTTTTCTTTTAAGTAAAATTTACTTCAGTTATTGAGTTAAGGGAATATTTTTTGTCAAATAAAAATTATGTTGGATATGGACCATGTATCAAGACTTCAAAATCTACAGGGTGTCTCATTAAGCCACACTTCAAGTTGCAATCCTTCTAAACGTAACATCATTCCATACGACTTGAGGCGCACCAACCCAACAAAATGCAACTCGTATATTTCATTTTAAATATTTCCAAGTATTCATTAAATTTTTAAAAGAGGTCAAATCTCTTTGCTTTTAATCATGGTCGTTAAAACTACATACTTTGCTGAGCAAAGTGAAAAGTCTCGGGAGTTTATATTTTATTCAGTAAAGCAAAATAATCTGAAGTGTCAGTCGTGGTCTAAATAAAGAGCGAGATTTGTTTAGGTTTTAGAATTTCTCTGAATGGAGTTTTGACGCCAATTAAAACAGACGTTTGAGTTTTAACTTTTGAGTAATTTCAACAAGGTTTTAAACTCGAATAAACTGCAACACAACGTCGCTGTTGCTGTATAAGTTCATATTTCATAGCACTTATATTTCAATAAGGTTCAATTTGTTTAAAAATATTTTCTCTTAGCTTATTAGTTAAACTCGTGTTCATTTCCGAACGCAACGGAACACCATAGTCTATGGTCCAGATGAAGATCTCCCCAGATTAAACATGTGCGATCAGATCCCAATTTCCCGCGCATTTGATTCCAGCCAACAAAGCTTGAACATAGACAAGCATTCTTTCGAATTTCAAACTGGATACATGATACATGACAGCGGAGGGGGGCCCGCATGCCTTTATCTACTTCCCCTCTAACCCAACAAATCTAAAAAGATCCCTGGTGAAAAACGCAGGGCCGTCGCTTTCGTCTTTTTGTTTGGACGATGCGGGGGGGTGGGAGGTCATTTTTTGTTGGTGTTGGTGTATAATGCACATTTTTGCACGGAGCTTTGCACGCGATCGAGCTCGGCTCTGCAAGCGTGCACACTACGACAGCGCTAGTGTGTGTCAACAATAGCTGCTGGACGTCGATTTTTATGTGGATGGGATTTTTATGTTCTTATAGCTACAACCGAACCGTGTGACAATGTACAGGTGTGATTATCATAGGTACCTACTTATAGAAGTGTACCAAATTTTAGTTTTTATAACAGTTTATAGGTTTTATTATAATTGTGTACCTACATATAATATTGAACATGCTGATCTGGTGTTCTGGTTAGTGTTAAATCAGAATCTGTAATAGCTGTTTTGTGACCAATTTAAAAGGACTCTTTAACAAGTAGGTATCCAGGTTAACATAAGTCATTTCGCAATCTGATCCACTTTAACGTACCAGTTTACCTATGTATAAGCTCAGAAATGTACAATACTCGCAGAACTACTATTAAGTTATTCTGATGTATACCTATAGACTAGTTCAAAATTACTTCAAACCCATTTTAATGCTAACGCTAATAGGTACACTCTTAAAGCTTCCACACATCACAGATTAAAAAATATATGCTTCGAAGTACATAATACGGAATGACGATCGAAAAAATCACACCCCGTTCAGACAGGGGTAGTGGGAGGGGGACGGTGTTGCCAGTGTTTTTATTTTTCCGATTGGCGGATTGCAGCGGCAATGATCGATGGAATTAACGTGCCACCTCGGACCAATTTGAATTTCGAATGTAAAATTAAAAAGAAAACGCTCCTTGATTTCATAACGGACTTAGTCGTAAATTGCAAAGTACAACTAATAGAGGGTATCTAAGTTTTAGTATAGATTTAAGGGTGTTTTAGTAAGAAAAAATAACGCGTGGTTAGCTTAGTTGGTCGTGACCCTGATAAAACGCTAATACTTAGTGATTACAAGTAATTGTTTTTCGAAGTCTCGGATGTTGTCCATGTATTGAATTATTTATTTCTCTATGGTTCATGTTTATCGTGGTCTATCAACCTTAGTACAAGCCTGGACCTTAGTTTTGGACCAGCTCAATGTGTGTATGACCGTCAGTTATTTACGAGTATTTATAAAATGCATAAATGCAATCGTTACCTAAATCCAGTTTTTAAAATATTCTAATGTCAACTGCACCGAAGCTGGTCGTGCTAAAAACATACTTAAAACAATATCAACTCTTGAAGGTGACTCTTGGTCCTTTGAAACCATTATTGGCTTGCATTCGTCGGTGTTATTAGCTATAGATATATACACTCAAGCTGATATTTGCTGCAACTCATCCATTTTTTTAATCTTCATTGCACTAAAACTCGGTTTTATGCCTATTGGCACCAGTTGACCAAATAATTAATCACTTATATCGATGTAATTTGAGATGACATTTTAAAAGTAAAGTTAACCTATAATTTTATTAAAAACTATATAAATTAAAAAAAAAAAATCTTTACCTCGATGTAGCAATAAATGTCAAATACTTCATAAATTAGCGTCAAATATGCAACTTTACTATTTCAAATATTAAACTACTAGGTTTATAAAATATATTCTTACGTTTAAACTTCCATCTCATCGAAAATATACCATTAACCATTTCAATAACATTAATTAGATATCGGGACAATTTTACACTGAAATCAAGGAAGTTGGCAGTGATTGTTTTGAAGTTGGCAGTTTGATGTGGTGACAAGGTAAGAACTACATTTTTTTCATCTGGCAACACTAATCTAAGCTGCAGCGATTGACTATTCGATAATGCTGGCAGTATATATTCAACCAGAGCTCTTTTTTATAAAGATAAGTGCAATACGGCCGTTGGAGCTGCTGTAAAACTTTCTCTGCCCATTTGATCTACACTACGTTTATTTTGAACCGAGCCAGACAAAGCCGCTACAAAATACATAGGCGTACGTCCATCAAACATTCAATACCGTCCACTCACAGCGTTCCCAAAAAAAACCACGAGGTTCATAAAATTTTTCATCGCAACGCATAAAAATCTTTGCGTAATTCGTTTTTTTATTGCCGTGCATCCCGTCCGCGCATTGGATAAGCACATATCGTATATATTTCGATCCGTTTACAAATTAAACACACCCTGTGGGGTGGCTACTCGCTACCACCCTGTATATGCATTTACAGGAGGTATTTACGGGTATATGATTTACGCCATACATTTGGCATAATTGAAAATGAAAAATGGCGCTCTGTAATGGCAGCGCTGGACAAAACGAATAATTCGCTTTTGGGGCTCGATTGACGGAGGGACGGTTTTGTTTTTGTCGTCTAGTGCTTATTTGGGGGTAATAAAGCTTTTTCGTTGGTTATGTATGCCTAGTACCTAGTAATAACAAATTTTGAAATTCCACTAAAATAATTTGAATGTATTAAGGTGCCTATTCACCAAACGATTGCGACGACTGTAAAAGGCAATAAGTTCAGCATGGATGGTGTTTGGCTGATATCATGACAATTAATGATGTGGGTCTTAGATTAAATTAATTTGAAACTCAAATGGATCGTCAAGGCACTACAAATAGGCATTGTTAACTTGAGAAGACATCGCTTTAATTAGACAATATTTATAAAAGATTTAACCAATGATAAAAATTATCGTGTCAATCTTCTGTTCTGATCAGTATTTCTAAACGTTTTTGTTTATGGCATAGAGCAGGCAAATAAGCATACTGGCCACGACAGGTGACAGGTGACATCCCAGTGTACATGGCACAGTTTATATGAAATGTAGTGATGGTGTTAACTTTGCAATGTATTCCGAATTGTTACCTGTCACGTGTCATCGTCAAGATGGTGAAATAGAGGGCTGATGGTATCTGCGACCCATAGACATTTGCATTCCCAAGACTACCAACCCTGAAGACAAAGATGGAATTCCTCTACGCTAGTAATTTCACTGGTTGTCTTATCTCCACACCGGCAAACAACAATGCGAACAATGTTGGCAAGTTAAAAGATAACATAGTAGGCGCTAGAAGATTTTGTAACTAGAAGAAAAAAAACCTTCCCACCTCTTAAATGGACCTAAACAGTTTTTATTTTGTAAAATTACTTTATTTTTTAAGCATAACGATTGTAGAGATCCTTCCTGTCAAAAATGGACATCTTTATCATCTAAGTACTACAAACATAAAAAATTACCAAGTACCTAATCACTAATTTTCTATTTAATGTCAATTGGTGCCGTCGTAGATGATTTTAGTAGGTATAAACACTTAAATCGCCTGTATCTCAAGAACCAATGATGTCTACTTAGTCATGATAGTTTTCCTTTAAAACTGGTTATATGCTCTTTCATTTAAGATTTTTCAGATTTTTAGTATTTGTAGTTTTGGCTGAAGGGGGGGGGGGGGGGACACTTGAGTCTAACAAAAATTTCGCTTTAAAACTTAATATTTCATAAATGGATTACTTAGTTAAAAAACTGTTTTCATAAACCCATATTATTTTCGAAAGACCTAACCAACGACACCCCACACTATAGGGTAGACGAGGAAAAAAAAGACAGTCTTAAAATATTTTTTTACTTTTTATTGTACCACTTTGTTGGCGTGACTAATATGCATATTCATGCTAAATTGCAGCTTTCTAGTACTAATAGTCTTTGCACTAGGCTGCGGACGGACGGACGGACGGACATGGCGAAACTATAAGGGTTCCTAGTTTGACTACGGAACCCTAAAAATAATCGGGCAATTTCAAGCAAACAAGATGCGAAACCCTCAAGCAAGTAATCCAGCAAACAACTTCCAACACTCTTTATCAATCCTAAGACCCATTTCTCCTCGAATCCTAACCCTTCATTTGGCACAAAGTCTGGCCCAAGGTCGCACTGCTAATGACCTAGACTAAGTTGAGTCCGTATGAGGGAGAAAGTTCACTTTCTGCCGACAGGATAGTTAAGGCAAATGAAAGGGTTGGATGCAATTCCAAATATTGTTGGTAAAAAAAAAAACTGTTTATTTTAATAATTTCTGAATGTTACATGCTTACTTAGACTCTAAATCTTAAATAGGAAGATAGCCTGGTAGCTGGTAGCCTGGTTATATCGTCTTTTACAGTTACAAATTGCAAAATAAAGTTAGCATGCATTGCTTTTTATTTTTAAAAAATCGGTAAAGTTCGAGTCGGACTCCGTATCATTCCTTGTAAGGGCCATTTTATTATTTTAAGTTAATTGAAAAAAACAGTTGGTGTTATAATTAGCGCCAATAGAAATCTAAGCTATTGCGGTTCACGAGATACAGCCGACTATTTTTTTTTACTATTTTATTTACTGAGAAAAAAAAACTAAACTAATGCCTAAAGAGCTTAAACGCCACATGGTCTTTTCTACTTCACAGCTAGTCTAGACTTAGATAAACAAAACACGGCAACAAACAATATGACGTCATTCCGACCACTACTTCAATTAGTCCAATATTCAATATTTATTACTCCATAAATAATAATAAATAAAAACTTGTTTGCTTGTAAAACAAACCCTAATAAGCATGTTTTTTTTCAGAACACCAGGGCCTCTATTCTATTGCGTTATAACGATATCACGTTTGACGTGTATTAGAATCGTTTATGTCACAGTCGCCATTATTGTAAATGACATAAAAGTTATCAAAACGTTGACAATACGGAAACACGTCAAAGACGATATCGTTATTATATTACCGTGCAGAATCCCAGCCCTGTTAAAAAAAACTGTTACAATGTGTGGATACCTACATTGTAAGAGTTTTCGAAAGTCGTTGTCGTAGAATGGAACTAATCAAAGCAGTACTCTGCCGCATACATTAGTACTATGCCGCATTCTTTAGACTAGATAGATATCTGTCTGCAAACACTAAACTATTCAGTTTAACAAATCCGCAACCATTAGAAGAAACTTTAAAAGTATTTATACGGTAAATCCCCAAACATAGACTACGGGAAGTGTTGGCATGTTTTAAACTTCTGGCAACACCGCTTTTAGGGTTCATTCACCTCACCTTTGCATCTTGACACACCCTTACACCACTAATATTAAGGCCTTTTTCTTCTCCTCTCAGCTACCCCATTAAATTTGCCCCAAGACTTTATGACTGACCCCGTGTATTTCGCGTGACATTTATTTTTTCACGCTAAGGTTTATTTTTCTCTGTTTAAGATGTATTCAAACGGTGAGATTTTTTCCTTTTCAGAGCTAGGATGTTTTCAATTTTCAAGCGGAGTTGCATTTTTGTATGCACACTCATTTCGAGTACTTAGAATTTATGTCACTCCTGCGCCCGCGTAGTGCTATTTTTTTTTCGTTTAGTTTTTTTACGGTAATAATAATAATATTATGTCCTTCTCCAGTTCTCACGCTATCTTCAATTTGATCAAAATTTGTGCTCGCAATTAAGCATCTGCACCGTGTTACAGCCAAACAAACTCGATATCTTATAGGGATTATTAAGGCTAAACACACAAATGTTAGCAACAGACCAACGTTGAACAAATCATTGAATTCACTTGCAGAACTGTCCTGACTTGATTCTTGTCATAAAAGATTACGACAGGATAGTGACAAGTCCTCAGGGTTGGCAATGCGTTTGAGGTCTTAGGATTATAGTCTTGAGAATTAAAATTTCTATGGGTCTTAGATTCCACTTACCGTCAGGTGACCTGAGTGCTCGTGTGCCATCTCCTTAACATAAAAAAGTGCGATTTTTTTCTAACGGCAACACAAAACTACAACATTTGGTAAAAATTGGTATAATGTCGCCAATATGCTTCAAACACCGCACTCGTTTTCTTTTTGCCAAGCCTTACCGCTAAACTACCAATAAACCTTTACATAAATTGTTAATCACATTGAAATACGTAATTAATGGCAAGTTCGCATGTCATTGTAAAGTCATTAAAGGAATCAGCATCGATAAATAAAGGTGCAACGACCCTTTTTTTTCGATGGCTACACGCAAACCCCAGGTCTCGACACTGACTGTAATTAAGGCGAAAACTTCGATCTGATTTTGGGTTATTTATTTGAAAAACTATTACGGTAGATTTAAAATGTGACTACTTATTTTTGAGATTAAAAGTTAAAAGCACTTAAAGGAAGGAAAGTGTCTGCTTTTTACTTCTCTATTCAGTGAAGATTGTACTCTGTTTTACGCATATATTTTTTATGACCAAAGAAATATAGAACGGATGTTACTTTCAAACAATAAACCTGCTTGTTAAAAAATTGAATTACCCAACCCTCCCTATGCATGTTAAAACTTCATGATTAATTAGTATGCCTAATCAGGCCTGCCAACCTTTTTTAAAAAGCCACTCTTAACCTGCATAGCACAGAGTAGGCAAAGTCTGCACGCTCCGTCAGCCGAGAGTGCTTGCTGCATAATCTGGTAAAAATAGAGCCCCTTGTCTGTGGTCGAGTGTCGTTGTCTATGGATTTTTACTTTTTTGTCTCAATGATGCATTATTACGTGCCACAAGCATGTCACGAGAGGTTGATATTTTTTGCATTGTTAAGTAAAAGGGTGAATTAAAAAGAGCTTTTTCTTTTATATCGTTTTCCTTGTATCTTGGGAGGATCCTAGTGTATTTATAAGGGACTCGATTATCATGTATTGGGAAAAACCCGTTGGGAAATATTTTGTGCTCTTACGACGATATACAAATATATCCAGAATCCGTGACTTTTAATACCTATTGCGAGCATTTAATATTAAATATACACAAATAATCCTTTTCATAAAACATTTTGGCTGCCCGCACACAGTTTATCTTTAGGTTTTTTGATTAAAAAAGGAGGCCAAGTAGTTTTAAAGTTTAAAATTATGAATGAACACGCTAAACTTTATCTAGTTTTTGCTAAAAAAAGTTTTTAAACGATAAGCTTTTTGCGACTTAATCCATATTCTGAGTCGATCCTGTGTTTAGTTACCTTTCAGACTTTAACACTATAATTTAGCATTGTCGTAGTTTCTAGATACAACCTTAACAACGCTATTGACGGAAGTACAGGACAACTTCGAATCTTTAATTAATAAATGACATACCTACTGACACTTTTAACCTTTTTGCACTTAATTGAGTAGTTTTCTCAGTTTTTCCATCAAGACATATCCTATTAGGTATCCAAAACAAAACTTAACCTAATTCTCGAGAAAGCATTTATCAGCTGAAAACAATTTCCAAACTTGAAAAAAACACATTTAATTCTACATTGCGTTTACATTCCGTGGTTCAGAGGCGCATCCGCACTGCAGCTAACTCCAAAACGTTCTAAGTGCACGGAATGCATTATAAGTTGTGACGTCTTGAGTTTGGTTCGATATAGATGTGTTCGTCCCATAATTACCCAAAAATAAACTCGTCTCTCTGCGCTTACGATCTTAAAACACGCCCATCCTCTCACAGATAATAACCAAAGATCATAGACTAACGATTTTGTTTTAAGCGCCAAATATGACGGAAGTTGTCAAAGATGTTTTTAATTCGTTATTGAAAAAATATGAACCACCGTTTACGAATTTAAAAATATAAATATGCATCAAGAAGTTGCCGAAAACGTCAAGAGAACTAATGTAATTAAAAATATTTTAAATTATTCGCCAGATGATTTCATCGAAATCGGACGAATCTATCCTTCCAAGAAACTGACCTCCACACACTGACTCACAAAGAGCAAAAAATATAACATTTCGATTAAGGAATCCACGTAGCAACAACTTATAACAAATCAGACACTTATGCAAACCAATGAAGTATAAAAAATGTTGTTTTTTATCATCACATATTTTAAGTGACATCAAAATACAGAAGAATACCTACATAAGCTCCCGAAGCTTTATTTCACATACCTTATTATCCTTATTAATCTTTCTCAGCTAGTACTGCGAACCAATTAATGTTATTACGAACAGAAGGCAATTTCAAATGCAATAATAATAGTTTATTAGCTACCAACCGTAAAATGACGATGTTATGTTTCTGACTCGCAAATAACACTGGCCACCTATCACGAAGTTATTATTAGATGCTCGTAAAACAACCACAAATCATAGACTTTTAAGGGAATGACACCCAATTAGTCACCAACCTTGATCTTTAGTAATCAGCTTTTAAAATCTTAAGTAAGTAGCTAGGCTATGGGTTTTTAAGTGTATGTCCAGTCACCTGCGAATAGCAAACAGTTTTCAAACACTAAAATGGAAACGTGAGAGCATCGGGAGTGTCCCGCTGGAGTCCTAGAGGACATTAGCATTTGTCGAGGGGCGTCGTGGACCAAAATAACGCGGGCGGCGCGTCACCAATGCGCTTCGTTTGCTTTATGGCCAGTTATTGCAAGCCTTTAATTACAGCGCTACCATTTTAAAGATTAGTAACGTCAAATTTTGGCGTGGAATTGACGTGTCATTTGTTTCCGGCAAGCAATGAAATGGGTAATTTATGATCGAAGTTTTGCATTGTTTTTTTCTATTTCGAATTACAAGCGATAGGTTCAACTCGGGAAGCAGCATTTGCATCGGCGGTAAAATGTATTAATTTATTGAATTGCATTATTAAGTGCATACCGTGTTAACTGAACGCATTTGTTATTTGAGTGAGATAATTAGCATAACAATTTAAATTGCTTTTCCGTGTTCTGTGCGATTTAAAAGTTTCAACTTTGCCCATACAAGCCAACTTGACGCGGAACAAAAGACACCTGTGTATAGATTACAAGTCATTACGCGACGTTGTACAAATTGCCGGTTTGAGTCCCTTTTTAACGTTAATGTCCATAGCTGAGAAAATTACTAACTTCCTTATCCCGATCTCCTTATTAATTTTAAGAATGATATTCTTACGAAATACTTTCTAATTAGCGTGCCATCTAAATTCGGTCTGCCTAATATCTGTGACAACAGGTTGATCCGTCGCCACGCGCAGAAAACGCATTATGGCCGTCGTGACGGAAACATTACACGAATAATATCCGTAATAATGCTTAACTTTGCATTATACGGACTTAATCTTCCTATTTCTACGTTACAACAGACAATAACTTTATTTGGCTCGTCAAATCTGATGTAACTTTTATTAGTTCCATCGTAAACCACAATAACTAGTTTAAGTAAGTATATTGTTATTGAAGGTACGTTCATAAAAATGTAAAGTTCAAAGTATTTAAGGAATAACACTCCGTTGTTCTATTAAACGCTTGCACGTATTCAATGCCATACTGTTGTCTGCACTCGATGCGTGTACAGACCCATTAATTACGTCCAAAACCATTTAAAAGATTTATTACGTGTACTGAAATTGAAGCTCGCAATTTTGAAATTCAGTCCCGCTCGCTAATAAGAAAGGTTAGAGTTGTAGCAGGCTTTTTCACGCAACATAAAGGGTGGTAGAGAGCTGAAGTTTCACAGCGAGCGTTCATTAGCCTAAAGCAGCAGCCCTTCACTCGCAGTTAGCTCTTACTATATTTAACAGCCTTGATTTGTCGCCGTCTACGCTTTATTTTTTCCCTTCGTTTCATGTTTACTCTCATTTATTCGACGCGCGGATCTCAGGGCTGCGTGTGCAGTGCATTGCCCTGTACGAAAATAAATTGTCGCGACGCAGTGTCGTGCGTACAACCGGTACCGATGGCGGATGGATAAAGAACCCAATGCCAGACATGTTGGTTCGCGTTCCCGCCAAAACGAACTGTCACTTTCGCGTCGGTGCGCTCCGTTTTACGCATGACGCTGAACGCTAAAGTAATGTGAGACGGCTCTGAACTGAGGCGGTAATGAAAAGCGCGCGAATACGGTACGTCGCACGCATGTTCGCACGATTACATGAACTTTTTGCTGTCTTTTTAAAAATTTCATTCACTTGTCTTTTCCTTGAGACGTAATTCATTGGTTTTTCGTGTCGTGAACAAAGGACGATTCATGCGATGTCGGGACATCGACGATTTAATTAGCACGATGTTAAAATATGATTCTTTCTTCTGTTTTCTGTTTATTTATGGGGCTTTGTGACATGTTTGGAAGTTAACGTCGCGGCCACTCAGTTAATCAATTTGTTATTTATGAGTACTTGACAAGCATTTATTTGCATCTCATGCATGTTATTTTACATTTTACATATGAAATAACGTTTCAAAGGCTTTCTGTTAAGACTGACTCATTGACCAATACCCTTGACCCGCTCACAGAGTTCATGAAACATTACAACTTAACCAAAACAAAACGAGTTTACTTTCAATCGCGCAAACCCAAGATTTGTTTACATTTTACTCACTATGTTTGAGAAGTAAAGGGGCCATTTACGTGCCGACTATCGAGCTGGACACTGACATCGAGAAAAATGTTTTTTATAAGTACAAATAAGCGCCTTTTAAAAATATGTCATGAAAAAAAAAAGAATATTATTTGCTCCAATATGAAAGTATACGCCTCTGTTCTTTATAATGGTTCAACAACAAAACTGCCAACATTGTCATGCCATCCAAGTAGGGATAAAGACTACCGTAAAGGCATGTATGTGTCTCCAACTTTAAAAATCGAAGTTCTTAATTAATTAGAGCCATGCATTTCTTTAGATACAAAAGACGAAAGGCATGGATCATCCGAATTTTCGTATTTAGTGCTTCGAATACGGTATTGTATTCTGCGTTTGCCTGTTATCTATAGCCAGCGTCAGTTAAATAGAATATAATAGAATAAGGTTTAACTGTGTACAAACAGAGAATATAACAAGTAGTTTGTTTTTTATTAGTTTCGATAAAATGTTTCGATTATTACTGTGATACAAAACATCAAATTTCCATCGAATGTGTTTTTATAATAAAAAATGTTACTTTATTAATCTTATTATGAAGTGAAGACGTAAATTGGATCTTCAAACAATGTGTTTGTGGGATAATAGTGGTAAATTGGTTCGTTTGGTTTTGTTTATCTTTACCCATTTAAATTGACATCGACTTTAGCACCACTGCGAGGCGAGGCTATAGTAAAGTCAAGATGCATAATTTTAATTTCAAATTCTTTTATTAATATCCGAATAACAAGATTCAATACAATATTTTTGAATTAATTACAAACTTTATCTATAGAATTCAATAAAATACTTAACATACGCATTACGCTTACATAAACCCTTACTTCAATTCTATATATTTTCGATAACGTTCCCGCAAATAACACTGCGCCTCCGAAAATTGCCGTAATATTTTCTATAACGAGCTTTTTAGATCTTAGACGGTTTTAATAAAGTTTGAAATCCCTTATGTGAACACAAACAGTGAGTTTGCATCTTGCCTAGGGTCCAGAGATTAGTCTAATGCTAGGGCCTCTGCTGGGGGGTGATTCTCTCAACACAGCGCTGCGTCGATCTTAAAGATGAAGCTTTATCTGGCAAGTTAAAGAAGTCCCGTCGGAGCGTGCATAACACATTTTAGCGCGTGCATTCTCAATTAGGCAGCAGGCAGGTGAGTCGAGTTCAGTGTCATATAAAGCTGCCTAATTGAGAAGGTACGCGCTAAAATGTGTTTTGTTCGTTCCGACGAGACTTCTTTAACTTGCCGGATAAAACTTCGCCTGGTCCGAAAGTAGGACCGTCCATGGTCGCTTTAACCTGACGTAAAGAGGCCACTGACGTCCCTACTAAGTAAGCTGGGTAAAAGCCGTGTGACTAAGCATCCTGTTTTCATTGTCGATACCCTGCGCTCGCGCATGATTCAGGCACTAAAAGCGGCGCGCGATTGTTCGCAGAACCGATTAGTGGGAGTTAGACAGTTGTAGACGTTAATAGCTACTGTTAGTTTTATTGCTTTAAAGTGTTACATAAACAATGCCATTGCTTCGATATTTAACTGTTTTGGGGATGTCGTAGATGGGTCATACACTCTTAAAAACAAAAGATGTCTCTCCTGTGGTCAATAGTTAAGAGCTTGTGTGCATATAAGTTATGTTTTTATATGATAGCTCTAAAGCAGTCCTGGCGGTGTTTTTGCGGGAATGGGCTTAGCCAGAAAATTAGGCCTTAAAAACGGTAACTTTCGGTGTGTTCACAGGAAAGACGGTAACCTAAATCTGTGTATGACCCAGATAACTCATCATCATTAACTAAGAGCTATGCTCTTGTCAGTGGAGGAATTTCAATTCTTTCCTATTTTTTTATATAAAGGAGAAGGCACACGAGCACTCAGGCCACCTGATGGTAAGTGGAATCTAAGACCATAGACATTTGAATTCTCAAGACTATAATCCAAAGACCTCAAATGTGTTGCCAACCCTGAGGACTAAGATGGAACGCCTCTATGCTAGTAATTTCACCGGTTGTCTTAACACAGTTGCTTGGCGGGTGGTTAATGGATAAGGTATGGTGGTAGCGATCCGGATGGACCCTGCACGGGATCCTACCACCACTGTATTCCGAGGCTTCTCTTTAACGACACGACAAATACTTTTTCTTTCAATTGGTCAAGATATTTCATCTTGGTCTGCCTCTTTTCCCTTTTCCCTTCAATTGTTATCTTAATGCACTCGTCGATAACCGAGTAACTTGTGATGAGCTTAGTAAAGTAAAATATTAAACGTTTACATATCTGCTCGTGGCGGAAATGATAAAGGGTGGGTACCCGGGTAACTTATTATCGCGGTGGTTTGCAAATTTTCCTACTTTTTTTTATAGTTTTAAATTGATCCCAACTCAGCCACTCAGCGTAATTTCTGCTTAAAGGTTTGATTGATAGTAGATGTTGGGGTGAATTGTACAAATATTGTACATAGTTAAGGCCCTAATTGATGTCAAAATATAATTGAAACAAAATATTTTTCCTTTGTGTATTGAAAATTTGTCATACAATTGTTCGTTTCTTCCTTACACAAAGGAAAAATATTTCGTTTCAATTAAACATTGACATCAATTAGGGCCTTAACTATGTACTATATTTTTGCAATTCACCCAAAACATCTATCAATGAAATAATAATATCAATCAAAACTTTTAGCAGAAATTAGGTACGTTGAGTTGCTGAGTTGGGATCAATTTATGACTTATTTTAGATTTAGCGATATTGTCTCTGAAATAAGCCGTTTACCGTGTTATTTTTCTAAAATCAGTTACTTATTATTATTACAGCTAGCACAAAACCGTGTTTAAATCCTATATAAGACAGGTAATTGAACCTAAAAACCTCGCAGTAAATAGGTACTACCGAACTAGTTCTAAGTTACTTTAATTGAGTAAAACCAATCGAAATTACTTTCCCCGCTCTGCACTCCATTATGAAGCTGTAATCATAAATAATTGTCCAAAAATCTCTTCAACTAACCACAAAAAACTTATAAAGATTATCTTATATCTCAATTCTTTTAAACCGATTCTTGGTCGAACAATGACAGAGTTATGTTTGCTGTTTTATAACGTAATTGCGGTTGGATTTGGAGTCTTATATCAAAGGAATAAGGGTTTTGGTGTGTTTTGTCGGTTTAATCTTGTGAGTGTCTGCCGACCGGGTGACGGCTGCGGCCATCCGTGAACCCGGTACTATGCGCAAAAAGAACTATTAAAGAAAATAAATATAATTATGATATTTTTACACCTAGGTAAATGAATTGTTTTATGCATTTATGGCAATTTAGCCAATAATCGTGACTACATTAAGATTTTGTCAACAAAATATGCACATTTCTGTTCGAAATTTTGGTTTTGTAAGCCTAGTGGAGAGTGGAGCCGGATAATGCGTTAGTATTATTTACATTATTATACCAGCAATGCACTTAACTTATCTTTTCCAAACACTGGTCTTGCATCTCTCAAATATTAAATACCATACTAAATCTACGCAACGAAAATGTTTGACACATAACATCCAAAGTTAAGTGCTACCATCCATACTATCTATACAAAAATTATAATTGTGAAAATAACTCTGTCTGTCTGTTTGTTACGCTTTCACATATAAACCGTCGAACCGGATTTAGATGAAATTTGGGATGGCTATAGTTTGAGTCCCGGGGAAGGACATAGAGTACTTTTAATCCCGAAAAATGAGACGGTTCCTGAGGGAATAGCGATAAACAACTTGTACGCGGACAGATTCGCGTGAAACCCTAGTGGTTTAGACATAAATCCCAAAAATAGAAACAGCCGTTACGAAAAATCAAAATTTAAAAATATATGTTTGTTTGAAATCGGTTTGTTTTGCTGCCCGTGCGCAGGACGCAGGAAGGGGCGGGCTCGCTGGACCAGTTTGGAGGCGCCCGCGCACACTGGATCAGCTCGCCCTTCATACTCACCATGATATAATAACTATTGGATTATTAACATTTTAATGATTTCTAGGAACACTGGTGATTATTTAACTTTAGCAAGAAAGTCAAAGAATATCAGAATCAATCAAAGATGATTAATAAAATAAGAAATTGACCTTATCGCAAACTAAGCTCTAGGCGTGTACCAGTACAAATAACTTTAACGTGCTTATTTGTATACATAAACTCGAGAAAAAATGCTCGTGGTCATCACACAAATATTTATGTGTACCGGGGATCGAACCCGGGACGGATAATTTCGTAGGCAGGTTCACTACCAACTGGAATATCCGCGAGTTCGTTATTTTTGCTAGAGTTTGAGCCTTCACCGTAACACAACTTAAGCGACAAATATTTTAAAATGTGTATTATAGACGAGATGCGTTTCAGACTACCTGCGTTTTAGACTTATTGCATTGGAGATGAGATGATACTTAGATGGATGGCGTTTTAAACCAATTACGACTTGCGTTTTAGACCACTTGCTTCTTAGACCACCTGCGTTTTAGACTACTTAGATGAAATGATACTTACTCGATCATTTGGTAGGTACATCATATTAAATGTTAATGACAAATTAACTTTTAATTAATTAAAATACGATCCACAAAACAGACTCGTTTCAATCCAAACTTACTCCTCCCGACGAATTTTACTTGGCCATAGTTGGCTGTCGCTCAGTGCATCTCTTTCGTTCTAAATTGGCTGAAAAAAGACGCACTGCGCGACACAGAAGTCACGTGCAATTTGTTGTATCCTTCGATTGTTTTCATGTTTAAAATATTACTTTACTAGAATTGTGAACGAAATGCTTGAAATCGTACAAATCGATCAAATATTGCAAAATTAACCAAAAGCATTCGGCATTACTAGTATGGAAGCTTTCCTTCTTAGTCTACAGGGTTGGGTTGGTCTTAGGATTGCAGTCTTCAAAGAATTCAATAGTCTATGGGGCTAAGATTCCACTTACCATCAGGTGGTCTGAGTGCTCATGTGCCTTCTTTTTGCCATAAAAAAATAACCTTTGTAAATCAGGAGTGGGATTGGTATAGCGTACAGCCTCAACCCATACGAAGTGCAATACGTCACATTGTGTTTATAAAAAAAAAACCTCAAAAAACTTAATAAACTTTCGACATAATTAGTCATCACAATCATTTGTCATTTCACCCTATCTTACTCAATGACGTAGAGCCAAAGCTATATAAATAACCCTTTTACTAGTCGGAAATAAAACCTCGTGGTAAACTTCTCCCCGAGCTTTCCCATACAACATGTGGTACAAGTAATACTCATTACTTAAAGGGTTTTGGTTGTAAAAATATATTGCTTCCTGCCAATGTTATAAAGCTACAAATTATCCTACAGGTGTAACGTGGCAACACTCTCAGTAGTCAGTGTTGCTATTTAAATAGGTAAAATGTAACTATAGTTTTATACAAAGAGTTTTATTTTTCTGAAAAAGCGTTTGTCAAATAATTATTACGCTTGTATAGCCTTATTTTTTATACTGCACATACTAAGTTTCGTAATTAGTTGCAAGTTATAACTCATGAAACGGTAAAGTAGTTATAAATATGTTATCCTTAACTTAACACAGGATTACGTAAATACGCATTAACGCGTATGAGCGTTTTACTGTCTTTCGCTTAGTGCGTTGAACGCGTATGTGTGTTTTTACAGCAAGTAAGCATCGTATGAAATAAATTTATGAAAAAGCCGACATATTGAGCTGCTTTTCCATTTATAAAGGTCGATTGATAAAAGATAGTAAAAGGGAATGCTATAAATGCGCATACAACGTTATTAAAGCAATCGAGAAATACAACATCAAATTATTAAAAATTAATAAGGCTTGAAAAAACAATTTTACTGACCTAGCCCTCCTCACAGTCATACAATTGAGAAACGAAAACTAAATTCGATCTTAAACATTCCCATACCCATCCCACTATAATTTAAAAGGGTTAAAACAAAAAAGTTAATTCGAAGTGACACCCCACATGCCAAGCCATCCGGCACAGATAAAAAACGGCCACAGACAAAATACAAACGTCATTATAAAAGACGTTACAGACGTGTCGGGATCGGACGTTTCCTCTGCATCGACGATTATAAACAGATGTTATTCGGCAATAAATCTCTGTCTGGAAATGACGTATGAAAAGTACTTTACTTGTAAGATTTGCCTTGTACCAGTCGTGCTAAATTGATGATAAAGAAATGGCAAGAAAGGTATTATTTTCACATAAATAACATTGGAGCAAGTCGCTAAGAAATTAAGGTTTTAAATATGAACGCTAACGTATACCTTTCTACCTACTTACTACCTTTCCTTTAGAATCAAAATAAATGATCAAGTAACTTTTTCATTTCTTCCATCACATTCCAATTCTAAATTGGGGCAGACCATAGAGTCATAGAGCGATCCGAAATAGAGATATTTTCAAGATGGTGGCTGATAATATTATTAGTAGCACGATTTAATCGCAGTTGAATCGACTAACTAAGTTAGAAGTGATACCATGATAGATGAAGCATTTAACAATGTGCTTTTAGATTAAGAATACTTACTCTTTTTAGTGATGGTTTCTTAATAAACCAGAGCAGAAACCTTAACTAAATAAACTATCAACTATCGAAACAACGCAGTTGTTGAAACTGCTAAATAAATAAAATACCTACTAGATTAACATAAGAACTAGGGATGTTTTCTGCTCGGAAGAATCAATTTACCAACATTATGATAAAGTTAAAGATAAAACCATACCATAACAATATCAAAAGCGAGTAAATAGAACGCATGAGCCAATTTGTTTACCGACCGACATCTTCATCGATTTCCATAGTTATTTTTAAATAATTAATTAGTCTTCTCTTACACCGACATCAATTTATCGATTTAGGTAGCATTACAACATAACCTAACTGTCAGTAACCGCTTGAATTTCACACTAATATCTGCGATTTTGAACCTTACAGCGAATACATAAGAAAGCCTGTTTTTATCGAGGAAATCTGATCTAGCTGTCAAAAATGTTGACCGCGACGAGAATGTAACCACAAGCTTCCATTACTCTTTCATTTGAATGACACGTGTAATGTGGGCTAAAAAAAGATTATTTAGTCTCTGTCACTTCGTATTTAGATGTTTTGTTGCTTCTTGTGTACAATGTCTATTAGCAGAACAAAATAAGCCTCAATTAACCGTCTTTGGTACTTTATTTAAAAGTAAAATACATTAAAATAACGTATAAAAAGAAACAAAAGCAAAAGCAAACAGTTTCCACAGACAAAAGTAAACAGTTGGTAGCATTCGTAAAAACGCTAAGTCTCGTAATAAAGAGTATCCAGAACATTAAGTTACGTTATCCGCCATTTGTGTTTCCTTATGGGCGGGAAACGAAAACGGACGCGTTTCCCGCGTTTTTGCTGCCGTAGATTCATTCAGTCATTAGAAACTGAGCCGATTGTCGATGGTTTAACATTTTTCCCGATGGTAATGCAAATTTTCTCTTCGAATTTGCATTTGCGATTTTCCTCCGTGCATGGTTCTATTGGATTGAAGCAGCATAAATCGTCTCTTCTAGTTGATAAGTTAAGGGTTTTTACCCATTTAGCATGCATCTTAAGATTAATAATGCTTACAATTGCAATTAAATAGTAACGGCATTTTCACTTTTCTTTTCTTGTTACAGTCATTTTATAACGGCATTTTAAAAACTTATTTACGCCTCACATGAACACTGGCTGAAATAGGTTATGGGCCCAACTCTTTTGTTTGGACCGTTTTCAATATGTAACAAGCGCTCAGTCTCGCTCGAGACATGACATTTTATTAAATTCTCCGTTTACCGTTATGCCATGCCCTGCCACCACGCCATTTCTAGCACGCCACCCAAAATTTGCCGGATTTATTGCACTTTGCATTGTTGCATTGCAAAAGTTTGGGTGCCTTGATAAGCACGCCATGACGTGTAGTTGCCAAGAGGTAGTTTATTGACTTCGGTTTGACATATAACTTTAAGTTAAGGTGGTTTATGTTTAAAGCATTTGCAAAGAAAATATGGTACAAAAAAAGGGAGATTTGTGAGCCTGTAGATATAGTGTATTGTTTTGTTCCTCAAGGGAAGTTAAAATTAGTTACTGTACTTACAGTTTTACGTACAGTCGCCATCAAATATATCTGTACCTACTCTTCAGGATGCTCTAAAATATTTGAGCATGCACTCTAACGCCTTCACAATAGAGCCGTGTTCCGATATTTATGAGCACCTTGTTCGCTCCGATATATCTTATGGCGACCATACAACGAAACTTATTTTTATTTTATTTTACACTGAGACTTGTTTACTTACACTGCTCTTGTAATTACCATTTTGTGTAGACGTGAGGCTAACGAAATACTCTCGCGGTCAAATAATACGGGTCAGAGTGCGTTTTTCATACAAACGAGGCTATTTCGAACCCTTGGTTCCTGGCCAGGGGTTGTTTTGAGTGAGGTTTTACATATTATTGCCATTTTAGATGTTTTTCTGAGCATGCACAATTCTGGCGTTAACCGCTGATTCAATTATTTGTGTATCCTAGGCTTTCTGGGAGTCCTGTATTCATCATCAGATTTCACTAAAAGCCAAACAGCCTCTTTAGTATGAAAAACGCACTCTGACCCGTATTATTTGTCCACGATTATATTTGTCCACTGAAATATTAGCTCTACCGTTATTATCATTATTAACATGTCGGCAGAATTGCATATGTATATACTGCTAGATGTTAAAAGCCTCCCCCAACTATTACAAGCTCAAACGACCTAACCTGACCTGTCCGACCGAGGTAATCTTCTAATCTACCAAAGATTTAAATGTAAGATATTTTTTTCATTATTTCCAGATACGACAGCACCTTATGTTCTGTACAAGGATGGCGTGGAACGCGCCCCACCGGGCACGCAGTGGGGCGGCGGCATGCTGGACGGCGGCTACCAGCCCATGCAGCACCAGAGCCCCGGGGGGCCCTCCCCGCAGCCCGAGCCGCAGCTCGCATCGCCCGCGCCCTCGCCCTACCCGCCCGCGCCTCCGCCGCCCGACCAGGCCGCCGAGGAAGCCGCGCAGCAGCTCGCGCAACAACAGGCCCAGCAACAAGCGCAGCAACAACAACAGACCTCTCCCGAACACATGCAGGTCGAACAACAGCTCCAGACCCAACCCACCCAGGACCATCTCGACCGGGGACCCTGCTTCATCCCGCAGCCGGACTTGCAGCAGCAATACACGCCGTACTTCAAAGAGACCAGACCCACTAGCCACATGCTTGGCGGCGGAGGCTTCCCATTACATTACTTAAAGCAGAACGGAGGAGTTCTCTCGTTAGAAGGCCCGCTAGACCAGTACGGCGCGCCCGAGCTCCGCCATTTACCGGATATCGTCCAGCCCGAGCAGCCCAAGCCACGCAAGCACAACCCCAACTCGGAGCTGCGGCTGTTCAAGTGCTTGACGTGCGGCAAGGACTTCAAGCAGAAGTCGACTCTGCTGCAGCACGAGCGCATCCACACGGACTCACGGCCGTACGGCTGCCCGGAGTGCGGCAAGCGGTTCCGGCAGCAGTCGCACCTCACGCAGCACCTCCGAATCCACGCCAACGAGAAGCCGTACGCGTGCGTGTACTGCCCGCGCTCCTTCCGGCAGCGCGCCATCCTCAACCAGCACCTGCGCATCCATTCCGGTGAGAAGCCCTATACGTGCGGCGAGTGCGGCAAACATTTCCGCCAGAAGGCCATCCTGAACCAGCACGTCCGCACACACCAAGGCGAGCGCTATTCACACATATATGCCCCTTCCCGCTCCCCGCGCGCGCCGCGCGCACTGACGCTAGTCACTGCGCGCGGCGCGGGCGCTCCCCGCCGCCCCAGCACGTTCGACTCGGTCTCGCAAACATTGGCCTTCCTTTCAAACAAATTCTCGGTCCCCTCGTCGCCCGGCTAGCCGAGGGCGCGCGCGAACCGCGGAACCGAACTCCGGACGCTCCCGTAACCGTCCCTAGTTCGAATACTATTAACCCACTCGTCGATTACCCGCAACCGGACCCCCCGACCTTTTGATTCACCGAAATGTTCGATTTTTGCAGATGTTTCGCCGCATCTGATCTTCAAGAACGGGACCACGCCAACGTTGTGGCCTCAGGACGTGCCGTTTCCGCCGGACGAGGGAAAAGAGGAGGTACAATCGACGTACGGCGACGCGGACGGCCAGAACGGAGAACAGCGCGGCTCCTGCTTCTCACCCGGAGACACGGCGCAGTACCCAGCATATTTCAAAGATACGAAAGGGCTCAACCACACTGTCTTCGGTTCGGGTCTATCGTTACAATACTTGAAAGGAGGCAAGTTACCCGACGTGCTCGGCGGCGGGCGCGCGATGCCTCTGTTCGTGCGCTGTCCGATTTGCCAGAAGGAGTTCAAACAGAAATCTACTCTGCTCCAGCACGGCTGCATCCACATAGAGTCGCGGCCGTACCCGTGTCCGGAGTGCGGCAAGCGGTTCCGGCAGCAGTCGCATCTCACGCAACATCTCCGCATACACACGAACGAGAAGCCGTACGGCTGCGTGTACTGCCCGCGCTTCTTCCGGCAGCGGACCATCCTGAACCAGCACCTGCGCATCCACACCGGCGAGAAACCGTACAAGTGCACGCAGTGCGGCAAGGATTTCAGGCAGAAGGCGATCCTCGACCAGCACACGCGGACGCACCAGGGCGACCGGCCGTTCTGCTGCCCCATGCCCAACTGCCGGCGGCGCTTCGCGACGGAGCCGGAGGTGAAGAAGCACATCGACAACCACATGAACCCGCACGCGGCCAAGGCGCGGCGCGCGGACGCGAACAAGACGCCGCGGCCGCTGCCGCCGGCCTCCGCCGTGGTGAAGCCGGAGCTGTACTTCCCGCAGTGCTACGCGCCGCCCTTCCAGCAGTTCGCGCCGGCGGGCGAGTTCAAGCCGGCCGTGGGCCCGGGCGCGCTGGCCTGCCTGCCGGCGCAGTGACCCGCGCCCCCCGCGCGCTGGCCGCCGCCCGCGCCCGCGCCGCTCGACCCCTACTCCGCGGACCGCCTCTACTAGCGGCAGCGGCACTAGGCGCAGCCGGCCGCAGCGCGCACACGCACACAGTATACGACTCGCCTCGCGAGCTCCTTACCTTAAGACCATTATGCATACCCGGATCGCTGTAAACGAGCTTCGATCTGTAAATACCAGCAATATATAAAGTTACTCTTCGAATCGTCGCAGTGTACAGTAAAAAAAGTTCATCACGAATAGTGTTACCGTTGAAAAAGCGAGTACAGATAGCGTTTTTGCTCCGTAATATTAAGTTACCACGTAAGAGTTAGGTTTCTCGGTGATTGTACGAGCTCGAAATGTTCATTGAGATCCAAACGGATCAAACCAGAGATTAGAGATTAACTCTTCGTTTAAACTAAAGTAAGATTTGAATCTTTTACCACAGCATATTTCGCGATGAATGTCGTAGGAACGGCGTGTGCCTATCTGTAATGAATTTACATAATTTGTAGACTTGTTAAGTTAATTTTATTTACGAGTTTTAAGAGATATAATCTGGCAAACATAGGGAATGAAATGCTCAAAATATTTAAAAGTTAGATAAAGTATAAGTTTGGGGAACAGTTTAGGTAAAACAAAAGCTTCTTCGGTGAGAACTTAAACATCAGTAAGCAAACCAAAAACGTAGGTTACCTTTTGCCATCGAGACATTGATTTAGCGACTACAAAATTTTCTGTTGAATTTATGGATGCATTTCATTAACCAGATGAGATAACTGCGATATCTTCGTAACACATAGTGCCAAATAAAGTAGTACTTTTAAACTTTTCTACAAGCTTCTATTATAGTTGGCCTAGTTTAGGTTGTTACCAGTTTTTTCAACGATGTGACAATTGGAGAAGCATTTAAGAGGAAAGGGTCAGACTGAGAAAGGACTGTGATAGCTAGGTAGGTTAGGGACTATTCGCTCACTTAGCGTAACTGTCGAGTGCCGGTGGCTCCCCGGCAATGGGGGCCGCCCTTACATTTCGGTTCCGTAGGATTTTACTTATTAACGATTGGGACACCCTCGAGTCGGAACTCGTTCCGATAGAGATTCTTCAAAATTATGCATTTATTTCGTCGCGGGCTTTTCCGCGCTTCTCGACTGATTTGATAGTAATTTCGATGAGTGAGATTAGCGAATTTTACCAATAAGGAATCGTGTGTGATGACGCCAAGTGCTTTGCGGTAGTTTGACCAGAGGGTCGGGAAGGATGGGATGCCAGAGTAATCTTATTAATAATTTTAGCTTAGACTATCGACTTTCGAATTACCAAGCAATTCGATCATTCATCGCGAAATAATAATTTAGTATTTAGGAGAAATAAATATATATATGAATTTATAGCGTTGTCGAAACATTCCGGCGTTGAAAGATGCGTCCTAGTTTACTTCGCGTCCAATTTAGTTACAGGTAGCGTTAGACACATTGCCGAAGCTCGACTCGTGTGGTTTGCCACTTGACAGAGGTATATGAGATATATCCGCCGAAGCCGCGCCGACTGCCCAGTCCCGCGGACTATAAACTGCCCAACGCTGGGATGTTTGGACGCGCCTACCTTTTATCATCTGTGTTTGTCTATAGACGAGTTAGCTTACGTGACGATATTAATGTGATGGTTTCGTTTTCCTACCGCATAATATGAACTGTTACGTACCTACTATATAACTGATTTAGTTGTAATGGTGTGAATATGTGGGAGTCACATTTGGATGCATTATTATTATTTACCATTTCACAAATTGATGCATTAGGTACTTTTAGTGAGTTACGTCAATTTCAAGATAAATTATCGCCCATTGGTCAGTTACTAAAATTGTCGCGGCTCGCCGCGCGCCAAGACTTTACTTTACTCTTTCATTTTCCTATCAAACTTTTGGAGGTTTACAATCTAACCATTACCGAAGAAATATATATGAACTCGTGATCCTCCAGGGTCCCCCCGCCCGCCTCATAGTTGCTCTAGGGTTCCGTTTCGATATATTTTGTAGGACACACAGTTTATACAGCCTTAAACAATAATAGCATAAGTATTTTTATACAGGGGTTAAACGCGGGCGGGGCCGGGCCGAGTACAAAGTTTGAATGCAAACAACACAACACAGTGCCATACCCGTGGAATAACCTCAGATTTATACTTACTAGATTTTTATACCGATACAAATGGATTTAATTTTTAAATATAAACAAAGGTGATTAAGTATACAGAGATTACAGATGATATTTTATACATTTATTACAAACAATATTATTAATGGTAAATGTGAAATAGTTTTAAAGTAAGTGTCGTATTGCTATGTACCGCGGTTACAGCCAAGTGGCTCGGCAGCGGACAGCTCCGCCGCCTCGGCGTGTACCTACATACATATCATCGGACGATTCTCAGGCAGTGTTCCAAATTCACAAATTCACTCTGATTTCAGCAGAAGCCAAATGGGATATGTATTACCGTTCTCTAGAGCTCGCTCAGGGCACCAGTCCCGGCTGTTCTGTTTGCTCACTGTTTTGTTAAGTTTGCTCAATTAATCGAGTATGTATTACTTTTACCTAACGTTAATCATATTAGTTGTATACATAATTATTGTGTACGCGAATGTAAAATATTTTTTAGAGAGCACGGTTTTGCTTTTCTTAACTATTGTTAAGTGCTTTTGTCTGTCGACAGTCTATAGGAAATAACTTCGTTTGGACATCTCTTATTCCGGATAAATAACAATATGCCGTATATTTACTCGTGTAAGCGTGCCGTCCAATTGATCATTTCTCACAGTAATCAATTTGCTTAGAAACATTAATTCATGTTCCTATATACCTACATCAACCATGTTTGTTTCAGCCGTCTGGCTTTGCATTTAGCAATTCCAGTAGATTTAGCTCATTTCTTGCCTTTTTATTACATGCTTTATACCAGTTGGAATTAAATTCCATTATATTTAGCCACAGTAAAGTGTGCTAAAAGAAAAAAACAAAGGTTGCTTCCAAGAGCGGCTAACGTTAGATGTAAACAGTACTCTTCATGTAAAGGAGTGCGCCTTACCACTTAATTAATTTTGTATACTTTTAAGTTGTAAACGATAAAAAGGAGAGAATAAGATTGCATTGTTTTTGCATGTAAACTTATGATATCAATGTCAATTGTATGTAATACAATGTTTCGGAGATCGCCACTGAACCACAGCGTAGCTTGGTTACGAAATTAACACTTTAGTTAAGTTTCAAGACAGCATTTGAATTCCTTTTGATTGATGCATTTATTCGTGATCTCATTGCAGTCTAAAAGTTTAATAGTAAGAGATTGGCAAAGACTTTTTAAGTTTAAGTCCCGATTGACTGTACGAATGGCTGCATTTCAAGCATTTCATTAAGTACATTGTAATTCAAAATATCGTACGCATTTATATAGCGTAATGTAAACCCTACTTATCTGATTCCACTTTCGAAAAAATCTGTCTTTTGTAATGCTTAATCTAAATCAGAAAAGTGGGGTAATTTTTCTCATAATCGTAATCAATTTCCCGAATTTTGCGACTGACTCAGAGTAGAAGAAATATCAATTCAAAAATTAAATATTTAATTGTCTAATAATCGATATCATATCAATAGATGTTTTTTCTACAATGAGTCAAAGATCCCAGTACCATTAACTGTTACAATATAAGCGTTTTTACAACTATATCCGACGGAGGGAGTTTAGGGTAATGTTTTAGTTTCGTAATAGTTGGCTACGAATTATTTCAACGTCTTCCATTGTTCTGTAGTGTGGCGTTGTGATCCTCTCCTCAGTAGGTGCGACGGTCTAGCTTAATTTGTATAGTTTCCCAACAAAAACAACTGCAGATAGTGCAGTCTCAGTGCAATACACTTGATCCGGCGCGATATTGTACATTATTTATCGTTTATCGTAGTGTAGTGATAATTGGTAGCCAACCGGCCTATTTTATTAGAATCTACGTGCTCACTGCCACATCGCCGACCGCTGTCACAGAAATGATAATTTTTTATCACAATACAGACTTGTTGAAGTTCCGAAGTAAAATAAGTGTTGTTGAATTTTTTATAAAAGATATTAAGATAATGATCTTGTAGTCTGGATTGGGTTATTACAGATTTTATTAAATGCAGATTTACGTGAACTTAAGATGCGCCGCCTGTCTTGCTTATTTTTGCTACAATACTTATTTAAAGCGATACAAACACTTTTAATTATACGGATATAGTATAAACAATAGATTATACAGATTTTACAATATACACAATAGATTATACAATAAAGCGGTGATACATATATTACAAAGTTTGTTTTTATACTGGAGCGCGGTAGGCGGCACATCTTGTAAGATTGGTTTTCTAATGGGTGCTGTTATAATTAATTGTACATATTTATTGTAATATACAACAATAGACTGGTAATTTTACACTGTTGTAGGTTTCTACAGAGATATTAGCCGGAGCAGGGGGCCTATTCTACATTCTGCCCTCCTAAGCTAAAACACAGTATGTCAGATTCAATTGCCAAAGTAGATTCAATCTTCTCTTGTTAGTAATAAGGTTTTGATTGCTACAGGAGACTTATTTGACATACTGCTATTTGGCTTAGCAGGGCAGCATTTCGTACAGGTACGGGATGAGATTTAGTCTTCCATTGTACATTTTTAGGTTATTTTACATTACTTTATTATTTACTAGCTTACGTCACGACTTTATGGGAAGGACAAATAGAACCAGCGCTTTGGAATTGTCATAGCAAATCCTAGACTGGGGTTTTATTTCTCGGGATTATTCAACTAAATCAGAAGCTCATGACCTAATTAGGTTTCACATCTATATTTACTGACTAAAGCACTATTTAGATTTGTTAACTGAAAAGACAATAAGAATGGACACCAAAAATCAAAGATGGGCACGACTCCTAAACCAAAGTTTAAACTACTAACTATTGCATCCCTTTGTCTCTCATGTAATAACTGTAAAATGAATATAGTTCCAAAGTTTTATATTTAGTGCTTGAAGAAACCCATGAGCCATTTAAGACATGGCGCTGAAGCAATGAGGAAAACCATGGAAACAGTCCTAGAGATTTTAATAATTATCGTCTTGTCTGATACATTGCAAAGAAAACTCTTCGGGAATCTTTAGTGCAGCCCAGATTTTGATAGTAAGAGACGGGGAGAAAATTCTGACAAAGAATAAAACAGGACAATTATTTTTGATGCTAACACAGGACAGTTTTCCAAGAATGTGGTCTGTGTAAATGCTTATAAAGTACATATAACTTCCTACAGTTGAAACACCAGGTAGCATATGTTTCACAGAAACTGCAGGCTAAGTGAAGGGACATTATGGCTAGTTATGTTATGATAGTTATCTTTAGTTTGTAGTAACTAGTTTATTCACTGCCATCGACACGCCGGCGTGTTGAGAATGCATACAAATCCTAGTTTTAGGCAGTGAATATTAAGGCCTAATGAATGGGCCCCATGCTTCCGGTCCGCATGTTACACACTGCCTTCAGAAAAAGGGCGTATCTAACAAGAGATTATTCATTGAACATGCAAACTTAGCAATAATAGCAGAAAGTTCAGTCTGCCTTGAATTACAGACATTCAGATACGCCCTTTTGTCTCAATAGGGCAAAACTAGAGTATATTTTCTTACAAGCTACAAATACACCGAAATAGACTATATGAAATTTATTTTAGACAATCCCAGAATACAAGATCCAACTTTTTACACACAACAGTTAAATAAAACCAGAATTATTTTTACTTTACAATATTTTGTTTATGAAAATTATTATAACAGTTGGTTGCGAATGGTCACAGAGATCTGGCGAAAAATTAAAACGTTGGCATAATATAAAGAATTGTAAATATGTTTTTCTAGTATACGTTCTTCCAAAATGATAATATCAGTATTAAATACAAAATTCGACTTGGTTTAGGTCAAAAGTATAAGTGTGATCTATAGAAAAAATTGAATTAGATCTTGGTGTATCTTAAAATATAATTATGATTAGTTACTGTACTCTTATTTAGATATGTTTTACGTATGATCTTGCCTAGATTTGCATTTATGTTAGTTACATTATGATTATGTTTGAAGTTGATACCATCGTATTTATGTATATTAATATTGTATTAAGGGTTTTGTTTGTTTTTTTGACATTAATAGAAGTAAAATGTTGTAAAAAGTAAGCTCGTTGTATTTTATCAAATAAACACTTTTTAGTCCAACTGAAGCAATATATTGCAGTTTTATTTAAATTTCCACATTATCGTCGTATACATATGTATAGTATCGCACCTTTACGAAACACGAACTCTTTTAAATCCCCAATACACCCCTTTGCAAAGAAAATGTTATTTATATTTTATAGCATAGCATATTATCAAATTTCTGAAGAATTATATTGAAAATACTTGAAATAGCCGTAAGTGCCAGTTTTCTTTCCAAAGGGGTTTTTGTTCCAAAAAGTAAAAAACTGATATGAAATGTATGCAAAGATAGCCTAGACAGACAAAAGGTCATAGTTAGTAATCCAATAAACTGTTGGTATAAAATCTTACCAGTATATCCCATTAGTCCCATTGAGTTGTTCCGGTCCCATAATGGGCCAATTGAGACGATTTCGTCCCATCAGTCCAAGTACTGGCTCTTTTTTTTGTCACAAATGTCCCATGTCTCAATTGAAATACATTCGTAATTTTTTCCCATTCCAAAATTCTAATTTGACAAAGTCGACGGAGCTCCACTCCGCGGAGCTCATATTTCTGGGTTGTTTAGAGCTTGATATAATTCCGAACTTAAACTAAAATGACTATTGGGTAAACTGAATTGACTGATAGATGACAGTAATGGGACAAAAATATTAGTGCCACTTGTACCGACATGTCAAAAACAATAATGTTTTCCCGAGAAGAATAAAGTCCTAAACTGAACTATAGCAAACGAGACAGTAAATAAAAAAAAATGTACTATAAACGATTTATTATAGTCATTATAAACAATAATCTACAATATCTACAAGACTCTTTCCTTGTTACATCAAAACGCACTTTTATGTACGGTTGGCAACATTCAAAACGTCACAATATCACAGACTAAACTCACTCATTTCGCCGCATCAACTTGTTTATGCTATCTTGATTTTTATAAATGCACAAATCCATAAAAGTTAGTGCTAGGAGCAAACTGTGCCCAAGCATGTCTTTTTGCAAGTCTCTCTGAGACCTGAACATGGTCTTGAGATCTTCCGGGAAGCGTGGAGACTCTTTGGAGTTATTTTGAAGGAGCATTTCTACAGTTTGGTCTGTTGATACTCGCTCGTTGCCGACAAGTGTGCCGTACAATCTAAAGGAAATAAACTCAGGCTTAATACTATGCATAAATATGTACTGTCGAGGGGTTTGTTACATCAATTTACTAAAATCGTTATTTCTTAGTAGTTAATTTCCATTTGCATATTTTTCCGAATTTTTATAGTCGTGTTTTTCCCATAACGCATTCTTTCCTGTCGCATATTTTCCCATGCCAGAAATTAATTTAATAGCGCCGACGAAGCTATCGCGGAGCGCCTATTTTTGGGCGCTTTTGTCCTCCGAGCCTGCTGCAAAACTAACATAACCTTAACCTACGTATTTCAACCTAGTTATAAGTGTTAAAATTACGACTTGGATAAAACTACGTATACGAAAATATACGTCTGGAAATAATTGAAATTGGGAAAAAAATTCACAGAAATGAAAAAAAATGGTAAACTAATCTAACAAGCTCTCGTGTCACGCCAGAAAATTATAACTTATATATACTTTAAACTAATTAACAATTAACTTCCTTGACTATAAATATTGAGTTCATAATAGTGCGGTCAAGGACTGTGTAGTAGTAATGACAGCGTTAATCATTAATTTTAGCTTTCTTTCATGTAGTTTGACTCCGTTATTATGACAGGGTTCCATAGTGGCAAAACAATTAAAGTCCTAGACTGTACAACGTCGTATTGTGTCCGATATGTCAGTATTCAAGACAAATACGATGTTGTAAGATTATTCACTCACTACACCTGTATGCTTTTAAACTATTTAGACACACAGCAGTGTGTCAGCCAAGTAGTTCGCAAAGCAAATAGTGGACATACCGGCCGTGGAACCATTTTGTACCACTTTTGACTTAAACTAAAAATCTATGTAACATAAACATTTGAAATTTAACTTATTAATTCTTAATTTGATAAATGGTTATAAAGTTTAAAAATCTGCATATCTATCGCTCACTCCCAAAATGCCAGCATTTCAAAATACGAGTCTCTTCACCAGAGACACAAAACATCAGCTTTGAAATATTAGGTGGGGATAATCGACAATACATTAAATTAAATTTTAAGTTTTGGGATTACACTATATTGAGAATCTGGTATTTTGGCTCTACGGTTTTTATCACTATCTGACAAAACCTAAAACTTCTATATGACTTAGATTTATTTTTATTTTTTTTGTATTCCTTTTCCCCTGCCGAGAGTGGGTAATTTGTGCTCCTGTTACATTGCTAGGGTAAAGGTGCACAACTCTATTTATGGTAATTTATTATTAAGAATATGTATTGAAAAAAAAAACAAAACAAATAATACTTATTTGACAAAAAAAACATCTCACCAAAAAAAATATGTGAAAAAATGCCAAGTTCGTAAACGGTTTCGCTAATAAAAGCAGTGAGAACTAAATGGAAACCAAATTATTTCAAAGAACATTAGACCACATTTCCTGACATGCATAATGTTAAAATGTTAAAATCATTTGTTATGTTATTTGCTACTTAATAGTGCGACATGTTAAGGACACGAGCTCCCAGGCCACCTGATGGTAAGAGGAATCTGAGACCCATAGACATTTGGATTCTCAAGACTATAATCCTAAGACCTCAAATGCGTTGCCAACCCTGAGGACTAAGATGGAATGCCTCTGTGCAAGTAATTTCACCGGTTGTCTTGTCCGGTTGAACACTGTTGCTTGGCGGATGGTTAATGGATAAGTTGGTGGTAGCGATCCGGACGGACCCTGCACAGGGCCCTACCACCACTAACAAGTTGGCTTGACAAGTTTTCTTTTTTTTATAATTCTTCTACTTGATTAATCTGAACGTAAAATTAATCACTTCCTTAACCTATCCATACCCTAACTTCGACACAGTTATACAAATATTAGAATAGATTTTTGCCAATGACATACTAGACTTAATTGTACCCAGACAGAAAGATCAAAGTTGATTGGTAAAAACTAAATAACATAACAAAGCATTTAAACATTTGAACGTTATGCTTTCGCATATCTGATATTAGAATTATTTCAACCACAAGACAAAAAAGGTGCTAGTGGTTTGGGTACATTCGGCTAAACACGTATAAAAGCATATGGGTGTGAGAGAGAAGTACAATCCCAAAGACCTTTGGTGGACTTAGCGCGTTAGTTTTCGAATAATCAAAAAAAACATGGGACAAATTAAACAAAAATAATTGTTATTATTAAATTAGTTTCACTTACATTTTTATAAAAACACCAAATTAAAAAAAAACAGCTTTGAAGTCGTTGTGTTGATTTCACTTAGCCATAGATGGCGCTTGAATAAAAAAATAAGTTTCAGACGCAAAGTTATGGAATACGACTTACGAAACAGATCAACATGATAACAAAAGTCGTTTTTACACTCCCAAGTTTTTGTTGTAATATAAAAAAACGCCTTTGATAGTAAATGAAACGCGCATAGAAAAAAAACAGCTCTAAGATAGTATAGAAAGAACAGGGCCTCTATTCAACTGCGTTATAACGATATCGTTTTTGACGTGTTTCCGTATTGTCAACGTTTTGATAATTCTTATGTCATTTACAATAATGGCGACTGTGACATAAACGATTCTTAAACGTGTCAAACACGATATCGTTTTAACGCACCTGAATATAGGCCCAGGCCAGTCGCTTAGTAGTTTTGCTAAGTGACGATAGATGGCGTTAAACGTGCATTTTACTCACCTATATGGAAGTGCGTGTCTGAGAAAGTATACTTTATGTTTAGAAGCTTGCTTGTCCTCTTCGTCAGCAAAACTGAAAATAAAAGAGTCTTTCAACTTTTTCGGCCAAGAAGTTAAACATGCATTTTAAGACCTGATTCCCAGCGATCAGTTGCTACATGGTAACATTGCGTTGGGTGAGAATCAAACTCACTAAAAGACCTTGTGCGCAAAACTCATTGAATGCAGAAATTAATTCAGTAGTCCAGAGAACAGTAAAGTTGAGTAATTCTAAATAAATGTATTCATATAAGTAATTTTTACTTGGAGATAATATAATAAAGTACTACTGAGTTTTATTGGCCACTTGATCAGCTGTTAGTGGTCTGGAGGGTTCCCTGCCTTTTCGCCGACAAATCTTTGACAAATGCATCGTTTCGCAACCTATACATTTGCCAACCCGCTTTATTTTTGTAACCTAACCTAACCTAACCTATATTAAAATCCAAAAATAAATACAGAATTATTTACAGTTTCGGAAAAAAACGTGGGTTGTCAAATGATATTTTGTGAAATGAATCATTTGTGAAACGTTGGTTATGAACAGTGATCGGGGAAAACGGTGCAAAACTTTAACAAAACATACATAACAGCCATAGAAATATTAATATCCTTATACCAAATCCGAGATTCTGATATAGAGTTAGATTGAACACTAATTCTGCCAAGAATAATATAATTTTTTAATGTTATTCTATTTTTTCTTGGTTGTAAGTTCTCCTTTATGCTACCTTTACAAGTTTTGTTAAAGTTTTGCACCGTTTTCCCCGATCATTGGTTATGAAATGATAGGATCCCGGTCTGGAGCGACCATGACACCAATTTTGGTAAAACAGGACCACGCTATTCTGTCACTTCCGTGTAAGTTTTAAGTTTCATACTATTACTAGCTGTTGCCCGCGAGTCCGTCCGCGTAGAAGTTGTTTATCGTTACTCTACCTTGGGAACATTCAAATTTTTCGAAAAAAAGTACCACATGTCCTTCTCAGAAGCTCAAACCACCTTCATACCGAATTGAATCTAAATCGGTTCCGTGGTTTCGCCGTGAAAGCGAAACAGACAGTTACTTTCGTATTTATAATATTAGTATCGAAAATATTAGTTAGTAGTATTTGTAATTATGGGCCTTATTTTTTTTTTTTTGTTCACGTTGGAAAATTCTTTTCCAGAACTTCAGCCTCTCAACGAGATACCAAATCTCTTGTCATTTTTTATGTAAAATATGGTATGATCTAAATAACAACCTTTGAAGGTACATACGTCATGGACAAAAAAAGTCGAAAAGACCGGAGAAATTTAATAAAAACATCACTTTTAAAGCTTTGCTCGCAATCGCTTCGCACTAAATCGATTCGCTTAAAAGTTTTTGTTGTTTTGGCTAAGAGAAGGCAAACGATCACACCAACCTGATGGTAAGTAGACTCTACAGCCCACAAACATTTGAAATCTTACAACGACCATCTCGAGACTAAAACTGTAATGCCTATTTGCTAATAAATTCACCTGTGTGTTGTTTGTGCGTTATCTCATAATAATGCATCGCAGTGATTAACAGAAAAGAGAAACTCCATCTTGGTTGCATTCTTGAGAATTAACATGTCTATGGCTCTCAGATCCCACTTACCATTAGATGGCCTGAGTGCTCTTGTGCCTTGTCATAAAACTATACAGTGTGTCCGAGGATAAGGTGCACAAACGAATAGGGATGCAATTTCACCGACAAAAAAAAACATTGATTGCTGTCAACTCAATCGGAACAAAGTGAAATATCTCACTTCATATGAGGTCTATTGACATGAAATAAACGGTTTTTAATTCATAAACATTTCCTAAAAAAAACTGGTTTGATTTAAAAAAAAAATCCTTTAATTTTAATAATTCCTAAAATTACTTAAAAATATGCTCATATTATTAATTAACTAACTTGTTATTATTAACTATAATTATTTATTAACTCAATATCTTTAATAAAAAAAAAAGAATTACGTGTCTATTATGTCGTATGCCTTATTTGCGTTTTTTTTTTGACGTTTTTTTAGTTTTTTGCCCTAGGATTAAAAAAAACGTTTATTTAATCTTAATAGACATCGTTTGAGGCGAGATATTTCACTTTGTTCCGATAGAATTAAAGCAATATTTTTTTTAATTCTTAAAAAGTATGACGCCCATTTTTTGGTGAAATTGCATCTAGTTTCTGCATGTTAGGACACTGTATATTGGCAAATATTAGCAAACCATTTTCGAACACTAAGGTAACTTACTCGTCTCCTCTAGAGTTGATCAGCGCAACCATCATGGCCACCATCTGCGCCTTTTGAAGGTTCACAGCGATCGCCTTGACGTTGCTGGGGTCGCCGCCCGCCGCGCGCAGCGTCGTGGCCTCGGCCTTCATCACGTACAGGTCCGCTGCAGGCAGCGCGGAGTTCACGGCAGACGCCTAGAACAGGCACTCTTACTTCTTCGTTATACATACATAATGTCACGCCTTCATTCCCAGAGTGGGGTAGGTAGAGCTACAGAAATACCAACAACTCTAAAAGTCTTGTTGATAATTCTGTAACGACTTTTGGCACTATTCTAACCCGGCCACCACACGGATATTCTTCTTCGTTATCTTCCTTATTACTCCTGTATATTCTCAGCTCTAAAATCAAGCAATGGATTGTTTATCATACGTAAACAATCCATTGCTTGATTTTACAGGTGTAGATGTATGGAAATACTTTATTGCACAAAAGAAAACCAAGAATAATACATTGAGAGGTATATAAAGGCTAACTTGTCCCAATATCCCACGATAGATGGCGCTGCTCTCAATTTTATAAATAATATGACAAACGGACCACGGCAGATGACGCTGTCTTTCGATTTCAAACTAATCTAACTTTAGGGCATTTGTCTAGTTTTCCCTAACATTAATCTAGCTCTGCTAGAACTGGGGTCAACACGTTTAGTACTATAAAACTACTCCGTACTATAATAATTTAATAATATTATAGTCAGTCGAGTGCGCACGCGATGACGTGAGTACAATAACTGTCTGGTTTTCTACTAGGATACTATAAACCGTTATCATATTGTTAACGATATCAAAATACCACCCATAGTGTAACCAAAACACGTTGTCATGATAATAACAGTTTGGTAATGAGTATTCCCATGGTAATAAATAATAACAGTCGTATAGCATTATGAGCATCGCTATGGTCTTACGGATAATAGGGGTGGCGTTTACAGTTGACGTCTAATATTTATTAATTTTCCATTCCATTTTTAATCTTCATGACAATTTTAACCACTTCTCGTTATCATAAGGCTGAAATTTGGAATACATTAATAAAGCAGAGAGTATTACGGATGCTGTTACGCAAAAATGTTTCATTCGACAATTAATTAGCAAATAAAGGTCATCCCAGAATAATCACACTGAGGGTTGATTTATTTGTAAACTAGACTTTCCCGGTGGATTTTTCAATTATTTTCGCACCTTTTAAACCTTCCCTGGACTATGAAAACATTTTAAAACCAAAATCAGCCAATTCGGCCCAGACGTTCTCGAGTTTTAGCGAGACAAACGAACAGCTATTGATTTTTATATTTATACTAGCGACCCGCCCTCGCTTCGCTCTGGATTAAAGTATTATACATATAAACCTTCCTCTTCAATCACTCTATCTATTAAAAAAACCGCATCAAAATCCGTTGCGTAGTTTTAAAGATTTAAGCATACATAGGGATATAGGGACAGAAAAAACGACTTTGTTTTATACTATGTAGTGAAATAACACTTTATTGCTAAATAGTTGTGGATTGACACATTATTGCGTATTTGCGTAATAGCGTCCACAATAATATGGTATCTAGAAGCTTATCTGACTACGAGTATGATCAGATCAGCTCCCAAATTCCATAACATTGACCTGCACAAACACAACGCTGATACCGGTGTTTTCAAAGGTGTTTGAACGCCTTATGCATAACAAGCTGACAGTCTTTGCCGATAAATTTAGGTTAATTACTAATGAGCAATGTGGTTTTCGTAAAAATAGATCAACAAATCTCGCTATTTTTCAACTTCTACAGCCTTTATACGAATGCATACAAAGTAGAACTCACGTTTCAGCAATATTTACGGACATGTCCAAGGCTTTTGACTGTGTAAGCCACAACATTCTACTGAAGAAACTAGATTGTTACGGTGTGCGAGGGCAAGCACTAGATTGGCTGAAAAGCTATCTTACTGGTAGACAACAATGCTCAGAGGTCCGTTTCTATTGTAATAAAACTAAGACTATGAAAGTTATGAGATCAGGCTATAAGGTAAATGAAAGAGGTGTCCCTCAAGGAAGTATTTTGGGCCCTCTTTTGTTTCTTTTCTACATAAACGACATTCCAAGATACATAAGTAATCAGATGGTACTGTTTGCCGATGATATTACGGCAATAATTAAATGCACTTCCACTGTTGATAAATACGAATTAGACATTAATAAAACACTTAACGATATTATTGAATGGTTAAATAATAATGAACTAAATATAAATTTATCAAAAACACATTTAGTTCAATTTCATTCTGTAAAAAGACCGGCAATGCCACTACATATTGCATATAAAACGGAAGCTATTAAAAAAGCTGAAAGCACAACATTCCTAGGTCTCACGATAGATGACAACTGTAATTGGAAAATGCACATTGACAGGATGTTTCTAAACTATCTAAATTCATCTACCCTTTACGCCGCATAGTGCAAAACTCATCAAAGAAAGCGGGAATAATGACGTACTTTGGTTACGTGCAGTCAATTTTATACTACGGTATCATCTTTTGGGGCAACTCTACAGATTGGCAAAAAGCATTTAAAATACAGAAGCGTTGTATAAGAGCTCTAAATGGCGCCTCTCAACGAGACTCATGTAGACCCATATTTGCAGAGTACAATATACTACCACTCCCGTGCCTATATATCAAGGAGGTAACTATGTTTGTAAGGAAACACATGACTCTCTTTGAAAAGGGTGATAAGTATAAAAAAAACCTTCGTCATGACAATAAGTTAACACATGTTCATCCTGTTCGCTCAGCTTTTTATAGAAATAGTATTTACTTCATGATAATTAAGATATATAATAATGTACCTGACATATTCAAATCCCTAGACGATACTAGATTTAGAAAAGCCCTTAATGAATGGTTATTGAATAAAATGTTTTACAATATATCTGACTTTTTAAATAATAAAGGAAAAATATAAATATTAAATCGTTATGTTTAAATTTATTGATAATGATCTAGGTTAAGACTTTAAAATATTGTACACCATTGATAATGGTAGGCTATAGATTTAGGAATTTGTCATTATTACTTAACATCTTACCTTTGTACCTATAGTTATGGAATAAAGAATTTGACTTTGACTTTGACTTTGAATTACTCTTGGAAGTCGGAAGGGGGCAACATAACCACCGCTGTAATCAGCATAGGCCACCAAATTGCGAGTCAGTTGGGTCTTGTTAAGCAGATGTTAACTGTCCAAAAATCCAAAGAAGTACCTACTCGTGGCCTGTATGTTCGTTTGCCAACTCCATGCCATCCATAAAATAAACAAATAATAATCAACAAAAAAAGCCTGTCTCTAAAAATTTCAAATTATTTATATTTCCGCCTGTAACCATCTTAATTCTTTTTATGCCGGCATATGTGCCTTTACCGAAGACACATAATAAGACATTGGATCAATTCCATCTCCGATGTCTGCGGGATATCATGGACATCCACTGGACGGACCGCATCAGAAACACTGAAGATCTGCGGCTTAGAAGCATATCTGATGCGGCGTCAGTTACGCTGGTGTGGTCATGTGTTCCGCGTGCCAAGTGGAAGGATCGCAAAGTGCATCTTCTATAGCGAGCTTCAAGAAGACAAGCGCAAGCACGGCGGACAGCTCTTGCGATACAAAGATGTGCTCAAAAGGCATATGAAAAGCTGCAGTATTGACCCCTTAACATGGGAGTCATCTGCTGAAAATCGCCCGGAATGGAGACGTCTTTTGAGGCAGAACATTGAAGCCTTTGAAAAGCTACGAAAAGACGAGCTCGACGCAAAAAGAGATGAGCTAAAAGCCAGACCACCAACGGCTTCAACTTATAATTATAGTGACGGTGTTCTTACCTGTCCGATGTGCTCGAGAACATTTAAGGCCAAAATTGGCTACAACAGTCACATGCGAGCACACCAACGCGCGGACCAACGAGGCGCTAGCTACTGAGCCTGTCCAGCAGTCGCTGTAGCCGAAATCGGCTCGGACAGTATTATTATTATTATTATGTGCACCCAAACTCGTCGACATGTGCATCTTGTCTCTCCTTACCTACGGTGCTCAAACGTGGTCATGTGAGGCTCAGAAGTCCAGACTCAAGGTTTGCCAAAGAGCAGTGGAGCGCAGCATACTGGGTGTCCGGAGCAGGGAAAACCCATTCACCGATAAAAGCCTTTGAAAAACTAACTTCTCAATAGAACACCCCATTAAAAGCCTAACCTCTTGGAAAGAAATATAATATAGAAATAGAAATAGAAATAGAAATAGAAATAGAAAATATTTATTCAACGCACACTACACAACACAACAAAAAAATAAACATATGAAAAACAGAAATCATTGCGTTGAACAGGATCCCTCTCAGCATTGTGCCGCAGTCAAACCGCGGCGCTGATTTTCAGAGGGACCCTGACTTAAAAAACTAACCTTAATTAACAGAAAAAACAAGTAACAGTAAACAGGCAACAGGTAACATAACAAACACTAACGACAATTTGACACAAGTAGACAGTACACACTTAAAAAAACTGACGATTTGTGTGGCAACACCAGAACAACACAACGGTTTCCTGTTGGATCGCTTCAAGTGACGGCCAATTTTATTTCAAGGAATGGATTACGCATATTACCAGTTTAATTTATTCCAAAAAAAGATAGTATGCAACATATCATCATATTCTCTTAATTAAAGTTAACATAATTAATAGGATTAAAAAGAAAGAGTAATGCGCTTGATTCGTAAATATAGCAGTAGCTACCATTGCCACCAACAAACAACACACCGCCAGCACCGCCATTACTTGATCGCGCGGAACCCGGCCGGACGTGAGTGTCGGCCACGCCTGCCTGATACGTTCAAACCGCTCTGCGACATTTGAAAAAAAAAAAAAAAAACATATACACGTGCAGAAAAAAAGGAGGTTAGTAACTAGTTTATACTATTACTACGTTTTATAAAAAGTTTTATAGATTAAAAGACCAAGGATATAATAAAGTAATATTAGAATAAATTATTGTGCTTGAAAAATTAAAAAGAAGTAAAGTACTTAACCATAATACGCCCTACTGCCCAATCTGTGCCTGAAGTACAAAACTCCGACACTTAGATTTAAAAACCCCGATTGTTTTTAGCGCACGGATTGGAGGGGGGAGACTGTTCCAGCACTTTGTGGCGGCATATCGGAAGCTGCCACGGAATGCAGCAGAGTGGTGCGGCGGGCACACGAGCTGGAGGAACCTCGCTGACCTGACCTGAGAGGATCTGGAGTTGCTGGACCAAGTGAGCTTGTCGAAAAGGTACGAGGGCTGCTGCCGATGCACGACACCGAACATCAGCGTGGCTAGGTGTAGTCTTTGACGTGTCGACATTTTTAATATCCGGTTAAGATTTAAATACGGGGTTACGTGAGCGCGTGGTGGGACATTGAAACAGAACCGCGCGCAAGCGTTCTGTACTCGCTGTACCAATCGTTGCGTACGTGCAAGCAGACGAGGCCCGTACACAATGTCACAATAATTTAATTTAGATAAAACTAGTGCATCACACACTCTAATTCTAAGTTCTACATCCAGAAATTCACGTATTTTGTATAGCGTTTTTAGTTTATAAAAACAGTTGCGAACGGTACTGAGAAGATGTCTTTCAAACCTTAACTCTCCATCCATTACCATCCCCAAGTTACGAGCCTCTCGTACATGCTCCAATGGATTATTATTTATATGTACTACAGGATTATTAAGTGCTAATTTTTGTATTTGTTGTTTGGTACCTAGTATTAAGTATTTCGATTTGGACGGGTTCAAGACTAATGAGTTTCTATGTGACCAGTTATCGATTGCGTCAAGATCTGCGTTTAATTTAGTAACTGTTGAGCTTACATCCTTAGCACTGCATGAAATATAAAGTTGTAAATCATCCGCATAGATATGGTATTTACAGTATCTAACTGCTCGTGTTATATCACTACAATATAGAATAAACAAAATGGGGCCCAAAATAGATCCCTGTGGCACGCCTCTGGATACTGGACTTATATCAGACAATAGGGGCTTCCCATTCGAGCTACGGAGCTCTACTATCTGGTAACGGCTATTAAGGTAGCTATCAAACCATTTCACGGTGTTCCCGTCAAATCCATAATAGGTCAGCTTGGATATTAGTAAGGAAATGTTGATGGTATCGAAAGCCCGGGAGAAGTCCAGTAATGTCAGAAACGTACCCTGTCCCTGGTCCTGAGCAGCCAGTATGTTATCCGTGACGTCTAGTAGGGCGGTAGCGGTGCTACGATCCTTACGGAATCCTGATTGATAAGTTGGTAGAATATTGTTAGCTTCAAGATACTCAGTCATTTGCTGACATACGACCTTTTCAAGAATTTTAGAAAGACACGGTAATATACTTATAGGCCTTAGGTCTTTTATCTCTACTGGGTTCGGCGTTTTTGGTATTGGACGGACTAAAGCTATTTTCCAAGCGTCAGGGAAAGAGTGTGTAAGAATCGATCTGTTAATAATTGCAGTAATCACGCCAAGCGTGCGGGGTAGGGTGAGAACTATCATGTCTAGTGTAATACCGTCGATTCCCATTGCATTGGATTTCAATGATTTAATGATTATAGCTACTTGACTTTCGGTTACAGGAATCAGTTTGAAAATGGATTTACTATGACGATCAAATTCAAAGCTAGTTAAGTCACTAATCGTAGCAAAACAATTACCGGGTAGGTCAAGAAATTGGTTGTTTATTGTGTTAGGGTCATTGAAATGACTTGGTAGCTCTTTTACACTGTGACTGCTAACAAGGACATTTTTCTTGAGGTTTTTCCACAAAGCCCGGGGGTCATTAATATTGTGGTTGATTTTTTGTCTAAAAAACGCACGCTTCTCACTAAACAAAGCGCTAGTAACAACATTCTTTAATTCTTTGTAATATTGTTTGTGTACTAAAGATCTGGATTTCCTGCATAATGACTAAGCTATTTGTTAAACTAACCATTCACTATAAGAGAAACCTTTACAGCTAAAGCACTGATAACCCTTATAAATAGCGCTTTAAAAAGCATATTGAACGGCTTGTCTAAGTATAACCTTTATAAAACCCATTCGAAACCTCTTGAATGGGATAGCGGGTTTTAAACGCAAACCGAACGGCTTTTAAGCGATACGACTTTACTAAGTAAAACCCTTATAAAAACCCATTTTACCTTGAATAGGATAGCGGGCCGATCCTTGGTCCGGAGGACGAATAGGGTTAGGAACAGACTGCGTTCCAGGACTGGCATTGCCGATGTTGGGATAAAGACCACAAAGTTGATGTGGGACTGGGCACTTTCTGCTGAAACCTTATTGATTTTACGTTCTCTTAAGCATAGGTTACGTAGATTAGATTAGGTTAGACCTGTGACTGTGGAAATGCCTGTCAATTAAATGAAAATTCCGCGAAGTAAACCATTTGATTAAGTGTGTGTCGACATTTTAAGGGTAAACCGCCAAAAACAGTGGTGGTAGGACCCTGTGCAGGATCTGTCCGGATCGCTACCTCCAACTTATCCATTAACGACCTGCCAAGCAACAGTGTTCGCATTGTTGTGTTCCGGTGTGGGGATAAGACAACCGGTGAAATTACTATCATAGAGGCATTCCATCTTAGTCCTCAGTGTTGGCAACGCATTTGAGTTCTTAGAATCATAGTGTTGAGAATTCAAATGTCTATGGGTCTCAGATTCCACTTACCATCAGGTGGCCTGAGTGCTCGTGTGCCTTAACATAAAAAAAAAACTACCGATTGACATCCAAGAGACGGATATCGTAGCAGAGGTAGACCCAAAAGGAGATGGCGGGTCGACCTGGACGCGTTTATGTGTGATTGGCGGAACCACGCTCTCCATAGAGATGAGTGGAAAGACATAGGGGAGGCCTTTACCCAGCAGTGTGACACAAACACAGGGTAGGAAAAAAATAACAATGTTGCCTTTAAATAAATTACTTTTAAATTAATTAACAGCAAAGACAAGTCCTCGTCAATAAACCAGCCATTTTCCAGTCCGGTTCCGTACCACTGTTTTAGAGACTTCTTTAATTTTTAAATTTTAGTATGTGTTGTTATAGCACCAATACAATTACAAACTGAAAAAACTGTGTACCTATTGTGGTTCATGGGATACAACCTGATGGATGACAGTCAGACAGATGGATGGACAGCGAAGCAAAGGCTTAGTTATTGAAGTTAAAAAAATGAGCTTGCATATGAGGGTGTCCCCTCGTTTCGATGAGACTCATGATTATTAAAAATTATGATTATTTACTTACTACAACAATAAAATGTTATATTTTTTGCCCAACTGTAGTCATATGAAATGGATTAGCGATTAACTAAGTTAACTATTTGATTAACGGTGCCCAGCTATGGTCATAATTATATCCATATTCCGTATATCAATTGACATGATTTTGACGTAATTTGCATACGTCGTCCACCCATTACAAATGAATGTTGGTAAACAAGCGTAAACTTTAATAGTGGTAATACCTCCTTACAATATCGTAAATGTCCGTGATCTGGAGTTTCTTCCCTTCAGGATACTCAATGGGATGGTAGGTCCATTCTTTAACTTCATAATTTCTTCTGTCTATCATGGTCCATACAATTGAATTAACATTCACATACACAGCTAGGACGGACTGACAATTCTGTGAAAGAATGACATATTGTACATATTACTCAACTACTTTTCATCCACACATATGACATGTGTTAAATTTGTCTATAGAATATTTAAACAAAAGTGACCAATTGAAAATGTATGCTTTTTATTTTATTTTATTGGAAGTCAGTTCAAAAAGAGTGTATAATAATATCAATTCAGTCTACACCACACATGTATCCAACTATATAATCACATCAATCATATATTTAAACTTACACCTACCTGTTACACAACATTAAAGAGCAATTATATCTAACAAACTATAATTATAAGTATTATAACTGCCTGATAAACAAATAAACAAAAAATAAAGCTTTGCCTGTTCAGCAAAATGATAACTTACCAAATGTAGCACATATAATGGGATAAGGAACTTTACTTCTATTATGACTTACCTGTCTCGCATTTTCAGCTAAAGTCGGATGCAGTATCTGTCCTTTAATTTTAGCATTTCTCTTTGGCTTTTCCGCAGGTTCTCCGAGCATACTATCATACAGTTTCATTGTTATTTTCCTTGTAAACCCATCCATCTCCTCCAGGTCTGAGAGAGACTTTATTTGGCCGTTGTTGCTCCTCCATTGTGAAAACTTCTTCAATTTGGCCTTGCTAATGTCGTAACTGTAATTAGAGACATAAATACAGTAAAGGGACAATCTCACATAAATAGAGCTTTTAAGCTCTATTTGTATATAAAACCCCAAGACTCGGGAACAAATATCTGCTCTCATTTCACAAATTTATCCTAATGCAGCAAATCAACCCTGGAACTGCTCGCTTCATAGGCAGGGTCACTACCAAGTAGACTAAATGCCAACCTTATCAATATGCTATTTAGCATCATAAATGCAACACTGACATGAGCCCTGCTACATAAGTGAAATAAAGAGAAAGTTGATAGGTTAAGTTACGATCCACAATGTATACAAAAGCTAACTGTCACTAATACACTGATAAACATCTTGGCCTGTTTATGCAAAACGTGGTTAAAAAATTACAAACAAGTCTTTTAGAGTTGTTGGTATTTCGGTAGGTCTGCCTACCCCACTCAGAGAATGAAGGCGTGATGTTATGTATGTGTGTATGTACGAAAGTTACATATAAGAAATAACTTTAATATTTCAATACTCACGATGTAATTGCGCCAGACATAGGCAACGTGAAGATACCTGGCAACCCAAGCCGAGTAAACAAGTAAACAGAGAGCTTAACGAAATTTAATAAAAATAAAATAAAGAACGGCACCAATATCTTTGTTTTTGTAGTGGAAAATTGTGATAGAACTTACCAGTGAAATACTTGACACAAACACACGGGAACAACAGCAAATAACACTTTTCACTTAGCCGGTAAGAACCTTATTTTGACCGTTATCTTTTGAAATACTCCAAAAAATGTGATATAAACAAACTCAACGGTCATCACTGCACAACGTAACGGTACTTTCTAACTACACAACAGCTGATTGGAAGATAATCCCGACTGACGTTTGACATATCACAGCACAGTCACATTCATTACATTGCCAGCATAAAAATTAGAACTGCATTTAAACAGAATATCGAACCTGAACATTGACACCTACAGCGCCATCTAGGTAGCCGTGAATCAAACCACAACTTTTGTTTACTAACATATTCTTAACAGAGGGCCGTACTTGCTAGGAATTAAACAATGTCACACAAAGACATCTCTGTTCGCTTGGATAATGTCACTCAAAGAAAGAAAAGAAACCGATCGTATGACTCAATGACAGAAGACAGTGATGTTTCATCTGGTTTAAGTATGTCAGGCAGAGTAAAAAGCCTCCCAGATCTTTCCACACTTGTTCCTACGGAGGAATACCTCTTAGAAATGAAACAAGAGATCATTGACCTAAAATTTCAACTCATTACCGCACACGCTGAGGTTGAATCTCTGTCAGCAGAGATAATTAACCTAAACAAGTTACTCAGACAGCAAAAAACAAAAATTGAGACCTTAAAAAAGATGTGCACCGAACCCGACACAAATAAAAAACCTGCTGTATTACAATCCTCAAAGAAAAAATACAAAAATGCCAGACCCAAACGCCTCCAACTTTCACACATTATTTCTAGTACTCCCACCATTTCTCTCGATAGCTCGAAAGTGGAAGATGCTCATCAAACAATTTTAGAGCCCAAGTTAATACCTAGCTCTTCTCAAAACTTGATTAAAAAAACACAAGGCATTACAATTACTCAAACACCAAGAAAGAAATCTGAATGCGTGAGAGATTGCACAGCAAAAAGTTCATGTACTACCAACCAAGCATCAAAAATTATTAATAATAAGAAGATATTTATCCTCGGTGGTCAACAGTGCTCCGGTCTTGCTTCGTCGCTGCTTGAATCCAGACATGACACAAAGTTTGAGCAATACAACATTTGTTCTTTTGTTAAGCCGGGGGCTTCTTGTCAAATTATATTGGGCACATCACATGCTGATCTCGCGAAAACATCGTCCGAAGATAAAATAATTGTATCTGTTGGTGAAGTTGACTGCAATCCAACTAGAATATTAATAGAACTTAGCAATTTTGTCAAAACACACTGCACATCCACTATTATTGTTCTGGGCATTGCACGTAATCCTCATTTAAACGAAAAAAAGCTAAATATTATGCTTAAATTACTCTGTAGGAACTTCAAAAACTGTACATTCCTGGACAAGTCATGTTTACTATTTAATACCAACAACTATCTACCCTCATTATGCCATAATATCAATTTAATTGTTGACACTTTATATTATAACAAAAAATATCTTACCGTCAATAAAAAAACAAAAACCATTACCCAATCAAATAAAACAGTTACTTATACAAAAGGAACAATTCCATACTTGTTCAAAAAAGTCGTTGAAAAAAACGCGTTAAAAAGACAAATATCAAAACCCAAGTGTGATCACAGAAAGAATAATACAATACTAGATTATTTTCCCAAAATAGTTAAAACAGTACAGCATGACAATAAATTTTTTCGTCCCCAAACCGCAACATCAGTACAAACAACAAAATAACTTTTATGTATTTCACCAAAACATAGCTGGGATATTAAGTAAAACTGAAATGCTGGAAATTATAATGCACGACTTTTCCATGATAAATAAACGGATAGATGTAATTTGTTTGTGCGAGACATTCATTAGGGCAGGTGATGAGCTTAATATTAATGTGCATGGTTTTCACGTTGCTGACTGGTACTCCAGGAAAGGAAAAAAAAGAGGGGGTGTCTGTATCATGTGCAGAGAGCATCTTGATGCTACGCCCCTCCAAGGTTTGAAAGAATTACAATCTGAAAATATTTTCGAGTGTTGTGGCATTGAAATTCCTAAATTTAGTTTGATCATAATATGCATCTACAGAACCCCTAGCTCACCACCTAATATATTTTTAAATCGACTAGAAAATCTTTTAGAGACTCTGCGACCCAAAATAAACAAAAAAATAATTTTACTAGGCGACTTTAATATTGATATATTAAAAAGTTCAAATACGGTATCAGAGTTTAAAAGAATAATTCAAAATTTCAATTATGTTATCCATATTAATTTACCGACAAGACTCAATGCATGCTTAGACCAAGTAATTAGTAATATACCAGAAGCCACAGGTGAACTACACAGTCTGGCTCTATCAGATCATAACACGGGACAAATATTGGTAGTTCCTTACCTTGATAAAAGCTGCAACACATCTCAAAAATATAAAACAAAACGCGACTACAGCAAACATAATATTTTAAAATTCAATGAATGTCTTTGTCAATTAACCTGGAAGAATGTTCGCGATGAAATTGATTCTAACCGAGCTTTTAACAAATTCCATGATGACTTGACACTTTTTTACAATCTTAATTTTCCCCTTAAAAGAATTCAAATAAAAAATGAAAACAATAAACAAGCTTGGCTGACTAAAGGCATTAGAAAGGCATCAAAAACAAAACGCTGCCTCAGATTTAAATATTATAAGTGTCGGAACAGAATCAACAAAAATAACTATTTGACTTACCTTAAAATTTATAAAAGATGTATCCACTCTGCTCAAAAACTATCAAACACTTCGTACATCAACTCATCAAAAAACATATGTAGAGCTACGTGGAACCTAATAAAAAGTAATACAAACAACAAAACACGTGAAACGAAACAAATAGATAAAATAACATACAAAAACAAAATTATTTGCAATCCTAAGGAAATTGCAGAAAGTTTTAATGAATATTTTATAGAATTAACAAAGGAACATAACCAGCACAATATTAATGTAAATGAGAAATATAAACAAACGATTAATCATCAAATATCAAACATGTTCCTGTTTCCAACTGATGTGCTAGAAATACACAAAGTTATAATGTCATTAAATAACACACTATCAGTAGGTTTTGACGGTATAGGTACAAATATCCTCAAAGCAACGGCAGATGCCTTAGCACCTATTCTTAACTATCTAATTAACCTATCTTTTGCCGAGGGATCTTTTCCGGAGCGATTAAAACTATCAGTAATAAAGCCTATTTATAAAAAAGGAGATAGAAACTTCGTTGGTAACTATAGACCCATCTCGCTTGTTCCAGTACTTTCAAAAGTCTTTGAGAAAGTTATGTATAAAAGAATCATTGACTACCTTACAAAATTTCAAATACTTTCACCTCATCAATATGGCTTTCAAAAAGAAAAATCTACAACCTTAGCAGCTTTTAATCTAGTAACACAAATAATTTCCAATCTTGATAATAAAATGGCTACTTGTGCAGTATGTTTTGACATGAGCAAAGCATTTGACTTTGTCTGCCACGACCTTTTATTGCAAAAATGTGAAATATATGGCATTCGAGGAAATGCAATAAACTGGATAAGAGGCTACCTTAGCGGAAGGCACCAACTAGTTGAAATCAATATTATTGATACCGATGGAGCAGATTCAACTTATCAGTCTAACACAAAACCCAATAACGTGGGCGTTCCACAGGGTAGCATCTTAGGGCCATTATTATTCCTTCTTTACATAAATGACCTACCTCTTGTTACTCGCCACCATTGTACTCTATTTGCAGATGATATTTCAATTGTAATAGAATGTAAAAAAAAGAAACTTATCAAGACGATATTAATAGTACCGTTAAAGATATAATTAATTGGCTCAAAGAAAATAATTTAAGAGTAAACCTCAATAAAACAACTTTCATACAATTTACCAATAGACATAGCATTAAAGAAAACATACGAGTAACATATGCGAACCAAAAAATAACCGAGTCAGATGAAGTTAAATTTCTGGGTATTATTATAGATAGCAAATGCTCATGGAGACCGCATACTCAAAGTATTTGCAATAGAATAAACCGGTTTGCATACGCACTTTGGCGTCTTACTAAGATCACGAGTGAAAAGACAGCACTAAAAGCATACCATGGGTATGTTAGCTCTATCCTGAGGTATGGAATTCCGTTGTGGGGAAATTCGGTCAAAATTAATAAAGTTTTCATAGGACAAAAACAGTGCATTCGTGGTATATGTGACGTCACAACTGTTACATCTTGCAGACCATTATTTAAAAAGCTTAATATCTTGACTGTCCCCTGCATGTATATTTTTGAAATGGCATGCTTTATGAAACTGCTACTCAATGGCAGTACGAATTTTTAACAAACTGCCAAACGGTTTAAAAGAACTGACATTGAAAAGATTTAAACTTAAGTTATTCCAGTGGCTAAATAATAAAACATATTACTCTATTAAAGAATTTCTAAATGATTTGGGATAATGTACGGTAGATATAGGTCAACATATTTAAAATTAAGAATGTAAATTTTAAGCATTGACAATTTAATTTCTATTAAACTATCATTAAATTTATTGTGACTCTTAGATTAAGATTAAGATTTTGCATACCGTTCAGGTGAGACATGTGATTCCTACAATATTTAATGTTATCTTATTATGTACCATGTCTAAAGCGAATAAAGTATTTCATTTCATTTCATTTCATTTCACACCCCTTTTTATTTATTAGGGGAAAAAACCAAAGATATTAACAGGACTTTACCATTAGTTGCTATTATTACTATTAAAGTGCAGAAGGATAACAAGTTATGATTTTGGCCATTTTTAGAAGAAGGTTAGACATGAATGCTTATGATATAAGTATAAATTATACCAACCCAGATATGTCAGCTTTAGAATCATTAATAATTTTAATGATTTTCTCCTTTTGGTCATCGGAATATTTGCTATCAAATTCTTGACTATAGAACCTTGAAATACACCGACAGTTGGAGCACAAAGCACTCTGGAAATAAAAAACTATATAATTATCAAAAATTATCATTAATATTATAGATCTTCATTTCATCCATAACTTAACAGATGGTGTTGCTTGATATTTTTTTATGACGAGGATTAGGCAAGGTCGCCTGATAATAAGTGGGTTCGGAGAGCCATGGACATAGATGGGCACCGTTAATCAAATAGTTAACTTGATTAATCGCTAATCCTTTACTAAAAAAAATTACTTTGTTAAACGTTAAAACATAGTACATCCAAAGCACAACGCAAACGCAAACGGAAGTTAACGTTAATCGTTAATCGGTTAACACATGATGAAAATTGCATTTTTATATCATTGCTTTAGTGATCTACTTACAAAAAGTGTTGCTTTGGGTTTGGTAAATTTAATCGAAGTTAACAAATCTGTTAACATTTTTTAAAGTTAACTTAAAAGTTAATCCGTTACTCGAAATATTAACTTTGTCAAGTAATGATTAACAGATTAATGAATTAATGCCCATTTCATGAAATATGTATGAATTGAATACTGAAGAGGACATAGAATATTTCGGTATAGACTTGACTAGTAAATTAACTAGCATATTAGCTGTCAGGCAGGGTCAGTAAGACATTTGTAGTCATATATCTTTATTTGCATTATTTAGTTTTTTTTTTTATGTTAAGGAGAAGGCACACAAGCATTTAGGCCAACTGATGATAAGTCGAATCTGAGACCCATAAACATTTGAATTCTCAAGACTATAATCCTAAGACTTCAAATGCGTTGCCAACCCTGAGGACTAAGATGGAATGCCTCTATGCTAGTAATTTCACCAGCATTTATTATTCAACTGCAGCACATATTGGGTTACCTAAGCTATAAGCAAATAACTATGTTAATATTTGTATGTTTTAAGACTGTACCAACCATCCAGTGGTGACCAAATTACAATTACCTATTGTTTTTTAATAAACTAAAGTATCATGACATCGAAGAGTGCGTAGCATATATGACAAAGCTTAATAACCTTAAACCCCTCGTAAGCAGTAGGTCAAAAAAATACCAAGTTCTAGTCTTTTTGGTTACAATTGGTGGTTTGGTTTGGTTTTATTTTGGTTGTATCCTTCTCAGCACCAACCTTCTTTTGTTTCTGTTTGGCCCATTGGTTGACTGGTAGAGAATGCCTTAAGGCATTAAGTCCGCCATTTGTACCTACTTTGTGTATTGTGCAATAAAGTTTAAATAAATAATAATTAATAATATATGTACGTATCTGACTCACAGCTCAATTGGTTTTAAATTATGCCATAATTATACCTATAAATCCTGTATTCATTTGAACAAAAAAAACTATGCTTCTCCCTCTAAATAAATTTAGACAAAACTTTAACCTTGTGCCGCCCAAGAAAAAAACCTGATATCAGCTAAACACCTAGTATGCAACATATAAGCCAAAACATTTTTATGTCCAAACTGCCCATGAGTACAGTATAATATTCACTGGGCGTTTACAGCTGTCATCATTCATAACCTATTCTTGGATTTGAGGTTATAGTTTGTACTGTCGACCGAGCACTTGAGTTCATTATTTTTATGTCTGAGCGGTTGTGCTAAGTTTCACTTTGTACAATATGGTGTACATTGGGCGGGATGAGCTTCATCTAATAGAAAACTCAATAATAGTGATGAGGGCGCCACTGGACGCTCGGTCAGTCTTAAAGCATTACCTACTGGTCAGTCAAATTATGGTCTCATAGCTACTGAAAAAAACGAGCTTGTTAAGGTTTATAGTTCGGCGATGGATAGGCATAGGAATAGGTAGTGCAATTTCGCGAGACTTCGGTGCGTAAGTTTAGTATGGATATAGCTTGCAACCACGGGATTACATTTGCTAAGTGTTAAAGTTTGTGTTTAATTCAGAAATGTTATTAAAATGATTTAAACGATTATTTTGCTTGCATAGAATATCGCATTGACGAAATATGTAAACACTTGCAATGACTAAAAGTAAAAAAAGTATTTAAAATAACTTTTTTTAGATTTTTCGCATGTTCCCATTTAACTTCAATTAAGGTCATGTCAAGAAAATATTCTGTGAAATAATACGAGTCCCGGAATCTGGGGTCTTATCCATATTAAGTATAATGTTTAAGATCATTCACCTGAAATTGCACTACCTATTCCGACCACTGCTTATCAGGTAAGTTCTAAGTGGTCGATTTTAAGTAATCATGGTTGTTTGGGACCGGTTAATAAATAATTCAGGCGTAAAGTAAAATAACTTTAAAAATATAAGGTTATGATTATTCCGGTTTCATCAATTGAACTGTTTGATCCCAACTTACCAACTTTCTCAAAGGTGAGCTAAGAAGTATCATCGTGTTTTAACTTAACATTACGAATAAGACTTAGATCAACTATTTTTTGTCAATATTGTTGTAAAACAACAACATAACACGAAATGCAATGCATGAAATTGAAATGTCATGTTAAATGTCAATGTCAAACGCAAAGAAAAAGGTCTTTTCAAAATAGGTACAAAGTAGTAGGCTTGGCAACTATGATAAATAATTTAAAACAGCCTTTATAATCCAAATTAATAAAAAATGTGGTTCATTAAGTTATTAATTATTTATTTTAATAAATTTTATAGGATTACTTGTAGTGCCATCTACCAGTTATATAACCAAGTAGTTCGAATTTTATCAACGTTACTCCTATGGGAATTCAACTGATTAGTAGCTTATTTTCATAGATGTCGTTAGTAAAGTTGTCCTAGTTAGTCAATATTACTTAAAATTTTCCCATTAGTCACATAATTTTGAGCAGTGAAATAGTCGATACGTTGTACGATGGTCTAATTTGATTATTTTTTCTAATTTAGCGATAATAAGCACGTTTACCGAGTATTTAACATTTGTTTAAATCACTGATATAATTCCTGAGCTTGGAAGTTCGTCGTTTTACAACATATCTAAACCTAATGAATGACGTCAAACATTTGAATTCTTCTTCGCAAAAAAGCCATTAAGTAGCTGTTTCTGCCAGTGTCAATAACATTCAACCGTGTCCAAATTTGAATGTTGTAATAAAACAGCTGAGCGTCAAAATAATTCTAAACAAATGCAAAAACAGCACCAAGGCAACCAATATGAGTTCTGTCAATCAAATCAGAAAATAAATTTGCAGTATTATATAGATCTCCGTCCAAAACAGATAGCACCTTGCGCAAAAATTCAGGAGATGGTAAAAGAGAAGTAAAACAGTCTGGAAGTAAGTACCTATTAGCGATTATCATCAAACAGCAGGCTCGAATTCTGCCATTATGCACATTATATGCACAATGCGACAGTACGGCTATGAGCTACTCCGCTCCTCGCGATATATCGGTCTCACTCGTACTCGAGGATTACGGCTCGACAAAATGGCCGCCACTCCCGCTCTCCGCCAGCGCTGCAGCCGGACGTCTACACACACATTTTAATTTCGCCTCTCCTTCGAGCTATATTGATCGCGGTCGCTGACGCAACGTCTTTTACAGCTGGAAAAGAACTAAAATACTTACTAAAAACGACTATTTGAACGTGGCCTCACTACTTCACGCAAATGGTAAGTTGTTTACATTTTTCTTATTTTTTTTAGGTTATGCCGACAGACTACCCTCAATTTAGTAACCATCTTTACCACTCGAATGGATATGGGTACCTAATTCATGTTATTATTTATTATGTACATTTATTAGGAAACGATTTATAGACCTGGAGATCTTTATTGGGCAGAAACTGTATTAAGGTCGTCGACATCGTTAAAATTATTTCTCTTGTTTATCACTCTTATTACAAGTACAAGTTTTTCTACCACTCCTACCTATATCTGACAAGAAAGAAGCGAAATGAAATTGCAGCGACACGCGTTATCGGTGTTTCGAGCGGCAAGCGTTGTTGCCGCTCGGTGCGCGCGCTCAGTGCTCGGTAGATAATGGCATGTCGAGTCGTGATTGTAAAGTTTGACCGAAGTTGGCAACGATTGGCAGTCTGGCATTCTTCGTTGGCAGGTTGTTTTCCACTCATGAGATTGTGCGCATGGCACGGTCTACTTTCAACTCTACTAGGTATACTACCTATCTGTAATCAGCTTGACGGAATGCGAGACATCAGTCTTTCTTTTCTAACATAAAATATCTACTTAGGTGATTCATATTTTAATCCTCCTTCTCTACCGTTTTTACAGTAGGTACTGCTCCTTAAATTAAAACAGCTTCTTTTCTTTACACCGACCGTCTTTGACAACAATGAATTTAGTTATCAAGTGAGTGGATACGCGCGACCTTGATTACTTAACTAATGTTACTGTTGTATCATCATCAATATGCATCGTGATTATCATAGATAAAATCAAAATAATCCGTAACAAAAAGTATGGCGAAGATCATATACTTAGTTTTGAATGGATATTTCGATTTGTCAAATGATGACCTAACTTTAGCAAAAATACCAACGTCCGCCATTTTGACGTCTAATGTAAAGAGCACTTCGACAGCGCGTGCCAACTGATATAGAGTCGTTCCTTTCACTCCTGCGACAACGCCTTAAGGCGTAGTATCGTGCGCGCTCGCTCGCCCCGCTCACTGAGTTTTAGAATATATTTATCCAATATATTATTCTACTGGGAATTATGCTAGCGAACTTCAGTTGGAAACCCTTGGTTTTCAATGAAGAGGAAACGTATCTCGCTTATAATTTTAAATATTTGAAGATTGTGTTAAGTAGTTACTATTACCATCGTTCACTTGGACCTTGTTTCGAATAGTATTTAAGTAGGTATGTCATTTTTAGGTACGCTGATATTGTTAACAAGTTATCAGACCCGTGGGTCATTGGCATAATGTTAAAACTATAAGTTAAAATGTTTTTTTCACGATCCTTCCTACATTTCCCTGATATTTTCGTTTGTAGGTAAGCCAATTGGCGGCTTTATTCACTGCGCTATGCCGTGCCCTAAGTAAATCTCTGGAGCATTGAACTCCATATAATGATGACGTTTCTAGTGGTGTCCAGATTCAGGATGTTTCCTCGATAAGTCTGCATATATCATATTTTGCACCTACAATTTTCTATTTTAATCTTTGTTATTGTGAAAGACGTCAGTAGCTACAAATAGCATGTAGGTACTTACGACAAAGATAAAGAAATAGTGACGGAGACCTACTTAAACGAAAAAAAAACTACTAATAACACTAAGTAATTTTGTTTTAGCGTATTGTTAGGGTAGACAATAGTTTTATGGAACTTAACAGGAAGGAACATTTAGGGTTCTTGACTTATTTGAATTTTAGGAAAGCTTTGTATCATTCGGGAGTAGCTACCTATTTGAAAATACTTCACACTTTGCTGTAAACATGTCCTAAAACTATTTTTACCATGCCGTGAGGCATGTAATTATGACTTTACCATTGTTAGACTTATGCACATTCAATTGATTTCTGTTTCTTCTGGTACTTATTCAAATAAATACCATTATTTCGTTTTAAATATAGGTAAATAATCACAGAAAAGCACTCAATTTGTCTTTTTTTACGATGACGTATAAGTCCCTCGGATTCGCTCGGAAGCGCTCGGCCATACTCGGCAACGTGTCAAACAACTCAGCACTGCTGGCTGGCTCGGCCGGCAACGCTTTCCGTATAAGCGGCAACGTCGCTTACCCTCAATAACCAGTGCCTGCCAGACCTGCGCGACCCGCCATTTTGATGAACATAATTATTTGGCCGGGAAATTGAATGAAAAACTATTTTAATCGGCATAATGACATCCAGATGACATTCTTTGACAGATCAGTTTTGCCGTTCAAATTGCTCTATACTTAGGTACATAATTTTCTTCTTCTTACTGTTGACATAACTCTACCTATTTCTGTAAATAAATTGATTGTTATTTTGCCAGAGAATGAAAGAGTAAAATATCATGCATGGTAATATAATTGAATGACGTCATCATAATAAAGAAGTTCCGCCTCTAGTCGCTAGAGCAGTAGAACGCAAGAGAACGAATCCATTTGAATAAGCCTAATAATGTGACCCCGCTTAGATAGCAAGTACGTTTCAATTACACAGAGTACCCAGATAACATAGAGTGTGGCTTGCCACCATTCTCCGTTGTATCGTCGCGCCGTGCTCACTTCGCGGCTTTGCTATGCGGTCGTCTCTGTTGCTCGCGGCTTTGGAATGTTATAGGAAGGAAATCGTCGGGCTCTGCGCTCAATTACTCTGTAGAATTAGTTCGTGTTTGCGCCACGAGATGAGGACTGGCGTTTGGCGGTTGTGGCGGCGGCCATTTTCTTCTCTTTCTGCTCCGCTGTCAGTGCCGCTACAGCCGCGTGACTGGACGCTCGTTCGGCGCTGTTTAAGAATCTTCTCGATCACTCTCCCTACTTCTTGATTCTCTTGTCAGAGGGTATCTGAGGTAGGTATTAGTAGTAGTTTGTTTACTAACTTAGTTTTTATGTTTACATTAACATAGTTGCTTGTAGTTAAGTTACTAATGTTTTACAGTTGTTATTTTAGTTTATTTAGTTGATTACAGACCTTTTTTTTTTTTTGTAGTAATGAGTTGTAACTAATATCTATTTGTTGGTACTTACCCGACCTCTAAAGTTCGATCTGAACGAATTTCTGGTTTTTAATTTTCTACCAATTCAGGACATTTAAATTTTAAATCCAAAAACGTCATAAACCAAAAAAACAATTCTGTTGAATTGTTTGGCATCTGAATACTGCTATTATCTCCCTAATTCAAAAATACCTACATTTGATTTCAAAACAGCTATTTCCAGTATTGTCAAATGTTGATAAATTGTTCAGTCGTCAGGTATCCGACTCCGTTCGATAGCCCCTTGTTCCACCTTCACCTCAATCGCGTTTATTTTCGACCGAGCGCCGTACCGCTATCCGTCCCTTTCCGGTAAATGCCACGCTCGCAGCGCTAGAGTGCGATAAGCATGTTTCTGGTAGTTGCATGGCGATCAGCCTTAACTCTGTAACTGAGTGGGGAATTTATTCCGGTATTCAGCGCTAGAACTCCGCCATCTTGAATTGGTAGCGATTTCTGTTACATCAACGTCGATTTCGCTGTTTACTGGATCCTTTTTGAAGGCAATTCCAACAATTTTGTGTTTAAAATCTTGCATTTCAGTATTGCACAATATAAGATTTTTAAGGTTTTGATTTAAAATCAATCTTAATTAGCAAGATATATGAAGAATAAAATATGTCGTATTTTCCTTGGTTTCGCAACGAAATGACGGGATCACCTTTGGAATCAAACCCTTGCAAAAAACCTTGACATAACCTAAAACTACATCATGTCAGGTCTTTGAATTTGTTTCTCTGCATTAGTATACTTAATCATTTATACTAACAGCTGTTTCGACTGCTGTAACTCTTTTGTGATTACGGAAGATTTGTCATTCTTCCATTTTAGACCAGGAGCTACCCTTGGTAGGTCAATCGATTTCGTCACCACCTTGGTAAAAATTACATTTAATCGTACTTGTTTACTATAGTTTTTTTTAGGTTCTTATTATCTTGTATCATAGATAAATACGAGTTTAAAATTAAGAAAAAAAAAACAGCTCTTTTAATATTATTTATTTTAAAGTTAACTTTTGTTCATATAGTAGACTGTATAAACTGTTTTAAAATAAATAAGTAAACAAATATTTCACATGTTTATTTATTTTTAAGATTTTTATATTATGATTGTTAATCCTAATCACTAAAAAATGTAAACATCATTATTTTGGAGAAAAAAAGTAACAAAAAAACTGTTAACACAAGTGACAGCACAAAAATAATTAAAAAGTCCCTTTTGCCAGCTACAGTACCTACTACTTTAGTATAAATCTTCTTGTATTCTATTAAGTGATTAAGATGTAATTATATTTACTCATCACAAAAGATTAGTGTACTATTTAAGATTGTTAAAGACATAAATGTTATTTTGCTATTACTAGGTGCTATTGCTTTACTTAGAAGTAAATAATTCTAAGAAAAGGAGGACATTTTCCGGTAGTATTAAAAAAAACTTTTGTATATTGATTACAGTTATTATTTACTGGCCTTTACCAATTTATCAAGTATCTGTCAAAGACCGTTTATTTATTTATTACTAGCGTAGCGACCCGCCAGCGGCTTCGCCCGCTGCATTTTTTTCTTGACAATTTTTTTTATTTTTTTTTTTAACAAAAAGTATCCTATGTTACTCCTAGTACCTCCCAGAATATGAGTAAAAAGTTACATGATGATTCGTCAAGTAGTTTTTGCGTGAAAGCGTAACAAACATCCACGCTTTCACATTAATTTATAGTAAGGAAGTAAGGATAGTCTTAACTTTGTGTAGGTTTTCACTTTTGGAAGCTTTTGTAGTCACGGAATAGAACCTAAATTATCAATTTATTTTTAATAATTATAATAAATATTAGATAACTGTGCTTTTAAAACATCTCTTAACACAATAATGTGGGGTAAACGTTGTAAAGGGCAGAAATACTTAGTTTGACATTTGGTTCCAACGTTGCCAGCTCTGCGGCAGGTTTTGCAAAATGGCGCCGTCGATAAAAATACTTAAGGTGAAATAGTAGTGTTTCTTTTCGGTTGATGTTTAGAAAAAACGTTATAAATGGCATTATTCATGAAAAGTGAGAACAAACAAAGGAAACGTTACGCTTTATAGAAGCGGATAGAAATATAATATTTGGCTCAGTATTTGCCAAGGGTACGGGGAAGAAGCAACTTGGATGAGCGTGTAGTGCAGCTATCCTTTTCGCTCGACGTTGATCGTTTACCGCTACATAGCGATGGCAATATATTTCCCGCATTATTCTCACAAAGGGGTTTTGGAGTAAAAATTTAGGCAATGTGTTTTTAATACAAATAATGATAAAACACGACTTTAACAATACATTTTAGATATCATTGATCAAATTTCGGTGTTACCGGATGTTTTAACTGTTTTATTTTGTAAATGTTTTACATTCGTAGGTATGTACTCACTGTGTGAAATTGGTGTTATTTTATTTTATTTTTCTTTACAAAATAATTAGTTGTGTCCTTTTGAAAAATCGTATTTATTATTAAGTAGATATAATTGTTTCCGATAATCTCCAATTTGAAGTTATGAATGCCGGTTTACTGGTTTACCGGTAAACCGGTTTCGTGCATCTGACGCCAACGACGTCTTATGCCGCAACCGCGCCGATACAAAATGTATGGAGCATACCGTGCGCCCGGCGTCCCCGGCACCAAAATCCGATGACGTGATATGCCGTGTTTGGCGGTCAAAAGGTTAATGTACTCTTCGTCCGCTTATGTATTAATGTGTTTTGCTCATAAATCAGTAGGTAGGTGGGTTACTCTTCTTTTTTACCGACGACGGCGTTTTTTTTAATGCAGAAATTGTTTTTTTTTTTTAATCTTTTTTCTGTTTTGGGCTTCTGTAACATATCTCCGTGTTATCTTGTTTTTTTTTTGTTTTTGTACACAATGATTTAAGTGAAACAATTGTGACAGAGTGGTCAGAAAATGTGACCGCGGTGTATTCTTTTATACATTGTCTATATTTCTCGCAGTAATTTCGCTAAAATAAATATGAATAACAACGCAATTTAATGGCAATTTGATGACCAGAACGGTTATTTGAATCTTAGTATAAAAAAAATATAATTAAATAGACTTTATTTTGCGGGGGACATGCCGTTGTCTGTCAAAAAGAAGAAGAAGTAAGTATACTATCTGCTCTGTTCGACTATTAACTGCTTGTTACGGTGCTGGGCTCTGGAACATAGGGAAACGTAGCTCAGCACACGAGTTACTATTATTGTAATATTTGTTTGTTTGACCGGTAAACATGATTTTTTTTTCAATGAACCTATACTAATTGGCAAAAATTGGCTAACCGGTGTAAACTGACATACTAGGTCGATAATTTACCTTTTTTTATTATATTCCTTGAGTAGTAAGTAGTACCACCACTAACAAAATTCCTTCCCCCTCGCCTTTTATTATTATCACTCTTTAAAATAATATTTTTTTTTACCATGTTAAGAATATAAATGAATATAAAAGTAGCCTCTATGTTTAAAATTCATTTATTTACGTTACACGCCCGTCTTTGGGTCAACGACTTACATAATGACATGTGTACCAAATTTCAACTCTATCGGTCCAACAGTTTCGGAGTAAATTGACTGCGACAGATGGATGGACGGACAGACACGCGAATGATAAGGGCGATGCATGGTAGGAATGTGTGTTTGTTTGCAGTCGTTTAGCAGAAAGTATGAAGTCGCTTACAGGAAACTTTTTCAAGCGTATATTGACCAGCAGGGTTATGGATAAGTGTTTTATAGTGTTAGAGACTATTTAAATGTAAAGGTTTAATGTATTATGACAACTATTATTATGTTCATTACATTTGTGACATGCTAAATTGACTTAAATTCAGCACAATATTTGCACGCTTATATACGGGCTGAGTACACCGTGGATATTATTTTGTAACACCTTCATTTCTTCGTTTTAGCAAGCAAACTTATTTGATTTTAAGGGTTCCGTATTTTCCTTTTGAGGTACGGAACCCTAAAAACTATATAACAAGAAAGGGCTTCCCGCTATCAGTTTATAACATGGGTATTTTTTTATCCCTGACTGACAACTGTACTGTACTGTACGGTGTTAGTTGGACGGTTACCATGGAGACAATAGGTTAAACTTTTCCTCCCCTTCTCTCCCCTTCTAGTGACGATCAATGTACTTTACTCCCCATCTGGGCTATATTTATAGCTAAACGTAGTATTATTTAAGTGTTTGTTTGACCTTTCGATTTCGGTTACCGATTTTAGCCAAATTTTTCTTTACGTGTATAACAAATGCAGAGGTGATTTTTAAAACATTCCAGTGATCGGAATAAGTAGTGCAATTTCGGGTGAATGACCTTAAACATTATAATTAATATGGATAAGACCCGGGACTCCGGGACTCGTATTATTTCACAGAATATTTTCTTGACAAGATTGAAGTTAAATGGAAAAATGCGCAAAATAAAAGTTTTTACGTATTTCGTCAATGCAAGCAAAATAATCGTTAAAATCATAAATTAAAACATAATTTCTGATCCAAACACGAACTTTAACACTTTGCAAATGAAATCCCGGGGTTACGAGCTATACCCAATACTGTAATGTAGTAATGTTCAATGATCCATACTAAACTTACGCACCAAAGTCTCGCGAAATTGCACTACCTATTCCGATCATTGAAAATTACTGTAATACAAATAAATTGGTCAAACCATTTTCTCATCTTGTGATAATAAATGAAGCTAAATTCTTAGCGAAAATTGTTTTCCTTAATTACGTTGTAATAAAGTGTTTACTTAAGAACATTTCTAATGGATTTTATTTTTGATTTTCAGGGTGTACTCTCCACCGTCGCTGATATGAGATAGTTAAATATAATGCAATTAATTTTAAAACCTGAAAATACTGCTGACGTAAAAACGAAGATGTCTCTCAATGACGAGAAATTTGAAAAATGTATCACCGATATTGTTTCCATAGCCAGAAACGGCGATATTTCCAATGGCGACCTTTCTAGTAAAAATAACGAAGCCGGTGACAGTATTAAAGGTGGAAAAAGTAAGGTCATGCTCGAAACTAATAAACCTGAATTAAAAACCGCAAATTGTGAATTAGAACAAGTTGAAAATGATAATAAAAACAGTCGTGCTGATATGGAAACACCTAAAAACAAAGATCTCGATCAAGCTGACACAATTAACAACATAAATAATGAAGAAACTGACAAAAATGAGATACTTTCAAATAATGATAAAAATAATGAAATTTTAGCAGGAAATCGTAATAGCGAAGAAGAAGAAGATACCTCATTAATTTTATCTGACTCTGACATACGTATCTGCGATAACGGCAATAAAATTCATATAAATGCTTGTGAAAGATTAGTTGTCAAAGATGTTTCTTCTGAAAATGAAAAAAGTGTTAATACAAACAGTGAAAGGGCAGTTGTTGAAGAAAAATATCCTGAAAATAAAAACAGTGAATATGGTTGTGAAAGTATAAATGAAGAAATATCGTCTGAAAATGCCAACAGAAGATTAACAGAAAATGAAAAATGTTTAAGCAATAATGATGAAAAGGCACACATGGAACTTGGTATCTTTGACAGAGATACAGAAATATGTAATAAACCTGAGAAATCTGCGAATGCAATTCAAAGTTTTGTAGTTGAACAACAAAATGAGACTGGCATAGATAAAAAGGCAGTAGAGGTATGTAACGACAACGCTACAGAAGATGCAAGTTTAGAAATATCGGATGAAATGGTCCATATGGAACCGGTAAATAAAGAACCAGAAACAGAGTTAAATGACCTAGATGATCCCATGGAAGATGATATCATTATTACAATGGATTCAAATACTATCGTTGACGATATAATTAAAAACAATTTGATCGATATTGGTGGTACTACACATATTAAACAAAGTGGATTTGAAAATATTGAAAAAACCAATACTACTGGTAGCAGTGAAAATGATCCCATGGAAGATGATAATATTATTACACTGGATGGAATAGGTTCAGTTGACGATATAATTGAACACAAATTGATCGATATTGATGGTACTGCACATATTAGTCAGTGTGAAAATGAAAATATTGAAAAACAGCATACTGCCAGTAGCAATGAAGATGATCTCATGGAAGATGATATAATTATTGCAGTGGATGGAAAAGGTACCGTTGACGATATAATTAAACACAAATTGATCGATATTGGTGGTACTACACATATTAATAAATGTGGAGTTGAAAATATTGAAAAAGACAATACTACCGATAACAATGAAGATGATCCCATGGAAGATGTTAATATTATTACACTGGATGGAAAAGGTACCGTTGACGATATAATTAAAGACAAAATGATCAATATTGATGGTACTGCACATATTAGTCAGTGTGAAAATGAAAATATTAGAAAAGAGCATACTGCCAGTAGCAATGAAGATGATCTCATGGAAGATGATATAATCATTACAATGGATGGAAAATGTACCGATGACGATATAATTAAACTTAATATGATCGATATTGATAGTAATATACATATTAGTGAATGTGAAGATAGAACTGTTGAAAAAGAAAATAATGCTGGTATTCATGAAAATTTATCCAACGATAAACAACTGATGACAGACTGTGATCGTATTGTGGATTGCCCGGAGGATGAAACGAAAACAAAAACTTGTGACAAAACTGATGAAAAACAAAATGCAAATCAAATAAAAAATACAGAGAACGATACTGCAAATATTAGTGTATGTGGAGATGAAACAATTATAAAAAAGCACACTGCTTGTAACAAAGAAAAAATATCCAATGATAAGCAAAAGATGACAGATAGTGATGGCATCATAGATTGCCTGGAGGATGTAATGAAAACTAAAAGTTGTGAAAAAACGAATGAAAATGTGACACAAATAAAACACACTGAAAGCAAATCTGATCACACTGACCATGTAATAACAAATAATATAGATATGTCGGAGGATAGTACAAGTTTAGATTTTAAGAATGGGACTGTTAAAAATGGGAGTGTAGATGAAAGCCTGTGCTTACATAAAAGTACTGTAATTACTGATCCCGTGGAAAATATAACGCAATCAGATGGGAATTGCGTAACAGAAACTCTGGAACATTTTATGAATGTAGACGATACGGAGGCTAATATAAGTGAAAAGGAAGAAACAGAAATAAATTTAAGTATGTCACCAGTAAACAGTCCTTCAAATTTTAATGGTTCTGCTGATCATACTATAACTGTGGACTGCAGTATAAATGAACCAGCTGCAACTCAAAAAATAAATACTGTAGCTCTTTTACCAGATACCAATGATGATGTAATATTCAATGTGGACGATGACAATAAAGAAGAATCTTTAAAACTGTCTCACGTTAATGAAGTTGAATCAACTGAAATAATAGTCAAAAATAATTGTAACACTGATAGTGACCAAGCGGCAGAAAAAATAATTGGGCCTGAAGCTAAAGTTCCTGATTCTTCAGAAGATATTATTGATTTGGATGAAACTGGCTCGAAATGTATAATATCTGATTTAAGAACACTAGACCAGGACAGTGAAAAACTACATAAAAGTTCAATGGAAAAAACACCTAAAGTACTCAATCCACCGCCCCTCAATTCTGATGATTTTGTCGATTTGAATGAAACTGTCACTAAACCTACAACATCAGAATCTATAACATGTAATGTTAACCATAATGAATGGCAAGATGCGACTGAAAAAATCTCCGGAGTCGTATCACCTGTCTTAAAATTATCAAATACTTTAGATATTTTATCAGACGAGGAAGAGGGGCCAAAAGAAACAAATGTGAATAACAAATGTATTAATATAGAGGACGATGATGATATCATGCTCATAGACGACGACACAAGTGGAAATGAAAGTAAAACTGACGAAATCAAGGAAAAGGAAAATGAAAGTGAAAAAAAGGTAGAACTACAACTGCCAAGTCCAGTAAAAAATATAGAACTTAGTGAAGGAGTTGAACAAGATAAATTGGAAAATGATCCTAAAAAACGTAAGCAAAACTATGTTCAAAATATTAATATTTTGATTTTGATTAATCTAGGTTATTTTTGTATTATTGTCAATACATACATGGGATTAATCATATTTTTATCCTTTCAGCAGAAGATAGTGCTGAAAAAGAAGATGAAACATCTATTCAGACACCTAAGATCGATGATAATGTGGAGCCCAAGACTGATTGTGAAATCAAAAAGCCGCTTCTCCAAGAAAAGTTCCTTAAAACCTGCAAAAAAAACTTAGCGGACATGACAAGAGAAGAACTAGAGGAGTTTTGTGTTTTAAAAATAGTCGAAAGCATTTTAGACAGAAGTAATTTAAGTGAAATTAGAACTAAACTGAAAAGTATGGCTCAAAATATTGATGAATACAAAAAGAAAGCGATGGTGTTAGAAAAACATACCCGGGATCTTCAACTGGTGTTGAAGTCTGTCCAGGACGAACAGGAGAAAGGGTCGGAATCTATAACACCATTGAAGATTACGAGGTCTGTGGGAATGCAAGTTATGTTGGGATTCGCAGATAAATCGATGACTCGGAGAAAATCCACTGCACCAACACCAGCAAATAAGCCGCGTAATGCCGTCCCACAAGGCCCTCGTCCCCAAAAACCTGCCACCCCACAAAAACAGTCTAGCCCTCAAATACCTGTTCCTAGACTCGTTCCAGCCAACAATCCTACGCTTAAATCGCCCACTGCTCAACCAACTAACCCGGGAAAAGTTGCGAGTCCCGTACCCAACGGAATCAAAGCACCCTCGCCGGCCCAGAAAGCAGAAAAACGGTCGCACAATAGAATACAGTCTGTCACAGTAGACTTGACTGACGACGAACCTCCAGCAAAGGTCGTGAATAGAGCGGTGCCCGTGGTCCCGCCTGTCAGACTGGTTCCTTCACAAAACCTCCTGGCGTCTCCAAGGCAACAGGTTGTGAACAGCAGTCCTAGAAAAGTTTACATTCCTATCAGTGGACCACAAGGTCAGAACGTCAGGCCAGGACAAACCATCATGTTAAAAACTGTTCCTAGTCAAGGTAAGTACCACAACTGTTCATAAATAACAATCTGTTCTACTTGAGCATCAATTTATTATTGTTAAAACGTTTCAGGTACCAGACAAAGGTGTCCCCCGCCACACATGGTAAGAATGCCGCAGACTATGCGAATGCCTCGGCCGCAGGCAATGAGGCACCCGGCACCTCTACCAGATTGCGTAAAGCAGTACCAACCGCCCAATTGGAAGGCCTTGCCACCGGCACCTGACCTAAAATTAGCCAAAGTTGAAAATGGCATAGTTATATCGTGGAAGATAGAAGGATATCAAGAAGACAGCTATGAAGAAATAGCCAGTTACCAACTCTACGCTTACCAGGAAACCTCGTCGCCACCTAACACAGCTTTGTGGAAGAAAATCGGGGATGTTAAAGCCTTACCCTTGCCGATGGCTTGTACGTTGACACAATTCATGGCAGGGTACAAATACTACTTCGCTGTAAGAGCCCTTGACATAAGATCTCGTCTTGGACCTTTCAGTCTACCTGGCAGCATCCTACTACTGAATAAGATGTAAGACTGACCTTTTGTTTTAAAATTCCGGTGCTTGAAGCAGATGAAACGGATTGATGCCAAGTGATTTGTTGACTGATATTGTTCGTATTATTTATTTTACTCATTAGCAATTGTACAGTGCGGTATGACGCCGTTTTTAACTAAGATTTGTGTAGCACATAAATAAATTATAAGCGATTTTTGTGTACAATGTTATTATAATATGTAACAGCATGGAAGCGCTATTGATCTCTTCTTTGAACTACTTCATAATAATCGTAATAGACAGTGTATACTTAGAATAAAATTAGATTAATTTGTACGTAAGTAGGTAGTTAGAGAATATAGAAATGAAAATTTATAAGCCGTGTTTAACTCTTTCCGGCTTATCGAGAACATTTTGGCATACTGTATTTGGATGTCTGTCATATTGGCAAATCTTACCTTAACTACCTAATTATACATTTTGGAAGTCGTACTGTCATTTTTCTTTTTCCCGTAAGGCACGATAATAGCAATAAACGACTTTAACGCGGACGAAGCCGCGAACGACCTATGTACTCATTTTATAAATCTTACAATGTCCGTGTGGGTCATAGAACTAGGTTTAAATGTAATAGAAAAGAAACGGTTTAAAGTGCATAATATAACATAATACATGCCGAGTATATACTCGTATCGTGATGGTGTGTGGATTGGAGTATTGAATAATAAAATAATACTAATTAACTCTCATTAACAAAGTTTCTTTGTTATATTAACTTTAAACTTTAGTAGAACGTATCGCCGTTGCACCAGAAGTTTGAAATTTACTATTTAGTGTTCTGTATAAATTCCAAATTGATAGTGAAAACTGTGAATACAGAATTACCAAGAAGACTTGTTTGTATTTCTGTAGCTCTGCCTGCCTACCCCACTCTGAGAATAAATAAAGGCGTGATGTTATATATGTATGTATGTATACATTCCTTTATTTTTTTACATTCGAGGCAAATCAATATAGTCAAACAGCTTTGCCAATATGCCATCAATGTCAACAACTCGTGATGTGACGAGAAATCGCCAATTTTGACCATAAATCGTCTTACACATTGCTAGCGTAATAAAGTTCGTCAATATAGTAGAAAAATGTATTTTTATTATGCACCGTAGTAGAAATATTTTTTGTCTGGTGTAACGGAGATTTCTCTTTGCATAAGACTCAAGGGAAGGTTTTCACAACAAACGTATTTTAACCCGTAAAATCGCATACAGATTTTATTCGAAATGTCTGCATGCATTGAGTAACTGTTAAAACGTTGCCTGTCGCGCTGCTGGCTGGTCACGCAGACCGCGAAACCCACCAGTAAACCTTTAGTAAATTTCTATTTTTTTAGGAGCTTGATAGGCATATTAACCCAGAAGGCTTTATCGCTAAGTGCAGGTTAAGAACGGGACAGGAGCGCAGCAGTTGAAACGCGGGCCCGTGGTAATAGGCTAGTTGACTCTGTTTTAAAGTAGGTCTCAAGTTATTAATTATTGTCCGATTAGACGAAAAGAAAAATTCTCATATTTTTTTAGGACCTACAAAACCGCAAAACTTTATTTTAAAAGGTTAGTGCTCGTTAACAGGCGAAAACGCTTACAGCCATTATAGTCTAAATAGATTATCTGTGCTGTGACGTCATACGGGCCGAAAACAAACATTTGACATTTGACGAGAGCATTTGACATATAGATAAACAATTTATCATTTTCGAAACCTCGATACTTTTATTAATAAAAACCATGACTTCCACCAGTTTACATGGAAAATATAGTAATTATCGTTATTGTATAGTCCGAGAATGCAAGAACACATCAATTACGACCCCAGGGAAATTATGGATTAGAATGCCCAGTGAAATAAATATGCGAAATACATGGCTAAAACTTGCTAAAAAGGATCCTGACTTTATCGACTGAAACAATTTTTGTTTTTTTGCGAAGATCACTTTGATGTAAGTATTTACTTAAAAAGTTATTCAGTTTCTACAGAAACTTTTTTCTTCAATAATAATAAGCTCGGCAGAGCAGAAATCTGGATTCAAGGCAAAAAAAATACCGACCATCAACACATCAATGTGTCGATTCTTGGTAAGTTTGTGCTATCTGCATTCACGAATCCAACATCCATGATTGCTCTTATCAATAAAACTAGAAAGCAGTAACAATAATAAACAGATTAGGTTTTTACTAATGTTAAAACGACTACGATCATAACACAACCTAGAAAGTCCATGAGTCATAAATGTCAATGTCATGTCACAGCACAGAATACTTACAGAATATACCATTGCGAATTTCACTCGTATAAGAACCGACAAGAAGTTTGCTTAGAGTCCTATGACGTCACAAGAAGTCCGACAACGTTTTCAGAGTTCAAAATCAAAAATAAAAATAAAAAATTATGTAAAAAATATATTACACTTTTAATATCTGAAATCGATAAATATTGTTTCTTAAGTCTAATACTACAGAAAATATTAATTTATTAAGCCAAATTTAATATGACACAAGTAGCCTATTGTTGATATGCTGAGTCCAATGCGTTCCATGTAGGCAGCAAGCGCAAGCCTGCGTTCAACTTGCAACGCGTTTGGTGTACCAAAGTCTTTAGTTATCAAACTCAAACCTGTCAATATTTATTTGACAAACCCGCTGTAAAAAGTGATAAAGTGATAAAAGATGTTCATTCAGTACTTAGGCCGCACAAGCACTTTTACACAACAGTAGTTCAATATTTTTAAACTCAAATAGTTCATTAGTGATGAGCTGATGAGATGATGGGTTAGTAAAGGGGAGATATATTAACGGAGTTCATTACATAATTCTGAAGATCCATGATGCATAATTGCTCGCAATCCCGTGGTTATGATCCGAAACGTAAATTATGAACCGTGGACTGTGTTTATTGATATCACTTATTGTTAAAATTTCGTATAGCAATTAAACTGAATATGAAACATAAAACATAAAACAGCTCCAAAATAAGTTAACATCACTATTATGTTGTGTATTGTGCGTGTTAAAGATGCCGCGCTCCAGCGTTTTCTTCCATAATCTGACGAGAGTCTCGTGTTAGTTTTCTTAAATGTGCAGTCCAACGTTCGTGTCCATAGCCACAATTTTAGAACTATAAAAAGGAAAATTAAATGTGTATATTGGGTAGTCACAAATGCGTTTATTTTAACCAACAACTGCCAAGTTGTCTTCGATACTGAAATGTATCATAAGAATCAAAAGATTTAGTTTTAATTAACAATATTATTATTTTTTACCGTGCGTTAATAAGACAATATGGTATAAAAAAAATAGTAGATATTTTAGTACGAGCTGGTATCACTGTATCTGTCAAAACGTCAAAACATAGTTATGTTGCTTGCTATGTTGGCAGTAGTGAGTGAGTGACTGCTTCTATCAGCAGTCTGTTAGTCCAGCAGTTTTCGATAAAATTCGGTAGGTACCTACCGCGATAAGCTTACGTGTGCTCAAATAATGCAATATTTTCGCCAGATACGCGAATCGCGTGTTTTTAGTGTTTTTTTATTGTAATTCTCTGTAAATAGCGCGGTAATTACTTACTAGGAGTTGTAATGTGTTTTATTTATAAGAATTTGAGAAAAATAATTCTGATTTGACATCTCATTTCGCAAGTTGACAAAGGTGTTTGTTTGTGTATTGTATGGCCGTGTGAAATTATATTCGAGATATAGTTAGTGAGATTGTAGGAGTGCGTTATTTGAAATATTATTTGATCGTTAACAGGTGTTGTGGTGAACGAAGTGATTGTTGAGTTGTTCGTGTATAGTTTTGTTTGGAACCATGTTGTATTTTGTGTGCCGTTGCGTTCCTGACCCAACCATGGTAAGTAACGCCTTGTTACCTTTTTAAACTAAGCATTTAAGACATTCTAATTAATATTTCATCTTACATTTACGTTAATGTGTGGTCATTGAACGTTTAGTACTTATTAAAAAGTTCTGAATTATTTCTCTATGCCTCATTAGTCTCATTTTAAAAAAAATGCTAAATCAACGATTCATAATTATATTACTTAAACATTTCTTATTTATTTTTAAATATTTATTAACTTTAAAGTAAAGTTTAAATTATATATATTAAGTTTAAGGGACTAGGTCAATTTGTGTGAGATTGTCACCTGTTTATTTATAAAAAAAAATACATGAATGGGTCACTTCCCATTTTATAACAGATTGATTACTTTTTTGATTGATAGTAATAAACAAAGCGAATTCTCGAAAACTCAAGACCACACTAAAGAAAGGGACAAAAAACATAAGCAACGTCACCCACAGTCACTTTTCTTTGCTTCAAAATGTTTGCTGTGCAATCTCCAGTTTCGTATATGTATAAGCTTCTTGTATTGCATAATAGGTATTAATTTAAAAAAAAAACGAATTACATTGGTACTACCTAGTTATCAGTAGTTTTTTATCATCAAAATCAAAATCTGATAAAGATACTGGCAATTCATTACTTAAACTTGTATCACATCAAAACAGTGATAAGATCAAATGATAACAAATAATAGTTTAAAAAAATTGCATTGTAAATTCATTGTTTAACCTCTTAGAGTAAAATAATTATTTCATTCTAAGTTAAGAGGTCTCATTTGAATCTATTTTTATAATATTTCTATGAAAACAACTGATTTATGCGCATCTGCAAGCTAGCTAGTAAATTTATTGATTTTATCGTGTTTTTAGGAGACCAGGGAAGGGACTCAATCCAGGGGAGAGATTAAATGGGATTTTTGAAGGTCCTTACAAATAAAAAATTATAGCAATAAATCAATTAATCCAAAATAGTTATGAAATTTTAATTTTAATTCTGTGAATAAATGTTCTAATAAGGCCTGATGTATTCTTATATGGCCCTATCTGGACTGTTATAGTTATATATATTTTTTGGTGTTATTGATGTGCCATGCAGGGACCCGCCCACCCATTCACCAAAAAAGCCTTTGAAAGACTAACCTCCCAATAGAATACCCACTAATAGAATAACCTCTTGGAACTAAATAAATGACTAAGTTATTTGTTAAACTAACCATTCACTATAAGGGATAGCTAATAGCTAAAGCACAGATAACCCTTATAAATAGCGCTTTAAAAAGCAGATCAAACAGCTTTTCTAAGTAAAACCATAATAAAACCCATTTGAAAACCTTTGAATGGGATAGTGGGCCAGTCCCTGGTGTCATGATAGTAGCTGATATGACCAGCCCCCTATTTCATCATCCTGACAATGACAGGTGAATGGTGATGTTTCAGTATACATGGCGCAGCTTATAATCCTAGTGTTGTATGAGCGAAAAGCGCATTAAATTTGCAATGTATACATATAGAATTGTCACTTGTCACATGTCATTGTCACGATGGTGAAATAGGGGGCTGATATAAAAAAAAAGTTATATTAGGCCGTATATGGGTATATCAGGCTTGATCTTGCTCTTGCTTGATTTTAGTTAAAAAACAGAAATAATTGAAATAGTTTTTATTGTGCAAAATTAACAAAGAATTATCGAAAATCACGAAATAAAGCATACCAAGGGAGGGACACGTGCACTTGTCTAAACAGCTGTATTGACAAAATGACTGACAAAATAACTATGTGGCTAGCTTGTGTGAAGCTTGCTGTTAACTTGAAACTTGATAATTGTATTTAAGGTCATAATTACCAGCATTAAAATAAATAAATGTTGTTTTTGAAGACATACTAAAAGCCAGAAAAGGGTCAGGACTAGTGATCGGCCACGGTTAGCATTTTATGTCACTTTGACATCTAACATATGACTAACACGGCTAAGTCGCTGTTGTTCCAAATAAAACCACACATTGCTAAATTTGTTATGATAAATTATCTTAATTTTTCCATGTTGGCTATTGTGAATTGATTTCTTTTAACATTGAAAATCCATTTATATAAAGAGAACAACGATATCAACAGATTTGAGAGGTGAATAGTTGTAAACTGATATTTCGGTGTTATCATTCAAGCTTCTAACAAATTCGTAATCATATCAATATCATAATGAAAATGGCCTGTACTTCATAATAATCATAATCATATCATAATAGAAATGTTAATAAGACTTGATAAAATATCATACATTTTTAATAAGTATATGAATTGTGCACAAAATTAAATAGTCATATCCATGTAATACTTTCGTCTTCAAAGTGACATAAAATCTACCAGGGGCGGATCATTAGTCATGACAAATGGGGTACAAATGGTGGACGACCATTTTTTTTTATAATAAAGAAATATTACGTCATTTTTAATTGTTGAATTAGCATTAAATAATGTTAATTCAACAAAAAAAACCAGCTGTTCCATACATTAACTCTCAATTAATTCACCGTTAATGTATGGAACAGCTGGGTTTTTTTTGGCGATTTCGGGGTTGGTCCCATCGGAAAGGTTGTTCAGTATGACCATCTTATTCACTTTTGGCCATTCCGGATCACGACCCCAAAATCATCCAGTATAGAATCAAAACTTGTTAAAATTCTAAAACTTCATTTAATGTTTCGATTGTTTTTTTCGGCACGCACATTTTATGTACCTACTAGGGCATGCATCCCGGTATTCCGGAATCTCGTAATTCCGGGATCTCGGACGATTTTTTCCGATATTTCAATTCCGGGATTGAGCGTTTCAATATCGTAATTCCGGTATTGATTGAAGACAAAAATGTACCTTTGTTTTATTTAAAATAAGCTTTTGCGTTGCCATACTTGCCATTGGAGACCTCGAGCAGGTAGTAAATTAGTTGTTAGACAAAGGAATGTGTTGTACCCGAGAACCTTCCTGTATTTACCTCTCTCTTTCCTGCCTGTCTTTGTCGTTCGGATAAGGTATGCAAAGTCACAGGTTCACCCTGCTACCCTGCGCAGTCGCTCGAATATCGTTATCGGGAGTGTTAGTGCACGACGCACGTGTAGTGTGTAGTGTAGACGCAAGCGACGCGGGAACAATGTAAGTACTATTATAACTAATTTTGCATCATATTTAGATGTACAGTGGTAGCAGATTATTAGGAACGCTCGCATTTTTCCTAATTTTTCCATATATTTGCCTAAAAGTGGGGCCAATTCAGCGCAGATTTCTTTAATTTTAAGTATTTTAACCTAAAATTATAATCGTCAAACACAATTTTAACAGATCTAAAACTTATGTAGTACCTATTCGGTAATTCGTAAATTGCGTAACAAAATGTTACAGAAGGAATTCCTGGATAACCACATACGTTTTACGAGTAGACCTGTCAAAATTGAGTTTCACGATTATAATTTTAGGCTAAAATAAAAATGAATCTAATTAAATAAAGACCGCTGCGCTAAATTGGTGGTATCAATCAAATCTGTTACACTTTACCAATAAAACTTTTCTAAACCATACAAGTAGCATCATAGGATAGGATAGGAGCAAAGATATATTTTTATTCCACCATAATATTTCACAAGTAAAATGTTTTTTTGAACGAAATGGTATTTATAAAATATATTTTTAGGTCTACTTCAAAAAAAAAAGAAGAGATGCAATACACAGAGTTCGCGGACAAAAGAACAGCCACAAAAATATGGAACCACTTTCTTCGTACCGTCGATGGTTCTTCCGCAAAATGTAAATGTGGTAACACTTCTGGTTTATATACCCATTTACGGACAAAGCACACACAATGTTCAATAGATGCGGAAGTCGACCATTCTTCTTCGTCATCGTCTAGCTTATAAGTATATTTCGTGCGTTCTTCCTACAAGTGTTGAGAGTGAGAGGGTATTCTCGAGCGCTGGTTATTTCTGTAACCGAATTCGAAGCTCGCTTTCCGATAAAAATGCTAGATGCATTAATATTTTTAAGAAGTCACTATCAACAAGAACGTGAAAGCTCTAAAAAATGATTATACCTCTTATCTTACTTAAAAATCTTAATTTGACCTTACGATATCGTCGTTCTTTAATTTTAAGTTTCTGTTGATGATTGCAATATTTGTAATGTTTGTAAACTTTATAATCTTTATAAATATATTTTTAATTTATATTTGTTAATGTTAATTGTTGATTATATAAAAAGTCTAATAAAAAAAATACACGCTTGTCATAACTTTTGTCGTGGCAAGTGGCAGATGTGGCTTAGTATATATTTAAATAAATCTGTATTGATTAAATAATTATTATTTAATTATTATTGTACTTAACAGCCCAATTTGATCTCTGATTATTTATTACCATACCAAATGTAAATTATTGTACGCTTTTTTTATTTTTATTTGTAAGTTTTAAATGTTTATTTTATTTTGTTTACAAAAATGCTAAAATTGATAAATATTTATTAAAGGATGAAAAAAACGATAAGCAGTTCGCACATTTTGTTCAATTTGGTCTTAAACGAAAACAAGGAGTGATTGAAACTGTGATTAAAAGCCTATTTTTTATTTGTAATTAAAAACACGAATGGCAAATGTTTTTTTTAATTTACCTACCTATTCAAAATCAGCATGCGTGGGGCATTTTATAACCTGAAATAATAAAAAACCCAATCCCGGAATTAATACCGGTATTCCGGTATTGGGATTTCAATATCGAAACTCAATACCGGGATTGAAAATCTTGCGATATTGCATGCCCTAGTACCTACGTAATATTTTAATTCAACGATATTGGCTTAAACATCGTAATTTACGAAATAAATGCAAATTTCTTTATAAGGTCCTTATATTTTAAACATGAAACGACAGCTGTGACGTCATTCCTGTCGTCGATTTTGTATAGAGAGTTTTATGCAGGGGGTCTGAACTATGACTTTTATTTATTTATTTATTTATTTATTTATTTATTAGGGTTAACCGCAGAACTTACATTGGTTTTCGAGATAGGTTATAATATAAAAACAAACTTAATGCTAAATGCAGCCCTACTTACGGTAAACCACAGCATGCAATAGGTAGTAAAATGAGCAAACATTAAATGGTATAAAAATTTACAAAACTACTAAGCATTTAAAGATTTGAAAGAAACCACATTAGCTACAACCAAAATAAAAAGATGCAATAATTTAATTACCTAACCAATATCTACTATGTTCAAAACAATAAAACAGCACTTAAAAAAACGCATTAAACACATATAAAAAAAAAAAAAAAAAAAAGAAAAACAGATTACGATATTAACAATTTTGACTTGTAATTTTGAAGAGAGTCCGAGAAGCTATCTATGATTCTAGCATTTTTTATACTGTCCTTTACTAGATTATTGTGCTTCAAACTTCATATCATCATAACATAATGTTATGAAAAAATTACACTTTTCCGGCCCCCCTACAGCCAAACCTACAAATACTAAAAATCTGAAAAAAATCTTAAATGAATGAGCATAATATCGAATTTTAAAGGAAAACTATCACGGCTAAGTAGACATTGGTTCTTGAGATACAGGCGATTAAAGTGTTTATACCTACTAAAATCATTTATGACAGCACCAATTGACTTTAAATAGAAAATTACTTATTACTTGTTGATTTTTATGTTTGTAGTAGTTAACGGCTTCGGAACCCTACACTGAGCATGGTCCGACTTGCTCTTGCCCGGTTTTTATTTATTGAATACAGCTATATTACACAATATGCGTTAACACTGTTATCTTGTTTGTGATGATTGGTTAAAAAACCACATTTATCAAGGTTTTATTTCTCCCTACTGGTGAAATATTAATGTGCTGAAACTTTCCACAAGAAACCTTCAAAATACTGGTAAAAACCTCAAAATATAAACCAATTAGTTTCTAAGATAACTGTGAACAAACATATAGACAGATGGTGCAGGAATTTAGAATATGGTAATACTAACTGTTGCCCATGACTGCCATCCACATTGAAGTCGTTTATTGTTTTTATTAAGTTACCTAAGTAACTATATAATTTTTGACCATAAAAAGTACCTGGGTCATCTCATCTACTTTTTAGCGCATAATAATCATTGGTGAAATTAAAGGCATTTTTAGACATTTTTTTCACGTAAATTTGACTTATATTGAAACTGGAACAACTAAATTTAATAGTTCAAAACAAAACACTTTAAATTTATTGATATTTTATCAGGAAAAGTTGGTAACACAGCGGTAAATACACTTTTTCCATACAAATGGCGGGGACATGCGTGACCACTATGTTACCTACTTTAAAGTTAATTATAGTGACTTTTTAAATGTAGTGATAATTTTAAATGTAAGCCAAGTTGTGTAACTATTTCAATATTAAATTACAAAACCGAGCACTTTAACGTTTTTATAAAAATATTATTTGAAGAGCACTTGTCAAAAAATCGACCTGCGCTTAAAAGTAGAATGACCCACCTACCCTATAATACGAATTTGTGTTTTTTTGTATGTCTTCACTGTTCAATACCTAAACCGATGATGTGAAATTTTGTTATTTTTAGTTTGGAGACGAACATTGTCTACCTACTTACCTATTATCCCGAAAAATCGGATAGTTTAAATATAAAAACTTAAAAACCCAGCAAAAGCATGTCAGACCATGCTCAATATACCTAGGGGTCCAAAGCCGTTAATACAAACTCAAATTCGCATGTGTTCGCATTGTTGTGTTCCGGTTTGGGGATAAGACAGCCTGCGGAATTACTAGCATAGAGGCATTCCATCTTAGTCCTCAGGGTTGGCAACGCATTTGCAGTCTTAGGATTGCAGTCTTGTGAATGCGAATGTTTATGGGTCACAGTTTCCACTTAACATCAGGTGGCCTGTGTGCTTGTTTGCCTTCTCAATGCCATAAAAGAAAAACAAACAAGAAGGTAATAATAATAATATATAATAATAAAATAATTTATTTACCTAAATCACAAATACAAGGAAGCGTTTCCTGTGGTCTACGCTCTAGACTAGGCCTGTCTCGCGCACACCACTATAAGAGGTACGAGTATGGACGAACGAGCTATACTATACCTACTTACTCGTATTTGGTGCTTTTTTAGTTGATATTTAGTAGACCTAGGTAAGTATAGACACTAGTACGTACAGGAACCCATGATAATCTATTTTGAGTCGTAAGTTTTCCTTCTTAAGTTTCTTTTCATCCTAAAGAAATTGACAAAAAACGTCGCTTATGTTTTTGTTTCTTTCTTTTCATACTAAAGAAGTAGTACTTTGTAGTACCAAGACAAAAAAGAGTCCCTAAGTAAAGCCGCTAACAGGCGATCATGGTATGACTACCTAGTTATAAGGGTTCCTTGTTGGCTACGGAACCCGGTTTTTTTTTGGTAAAAACCCTCCATTTTTATCTTTTGCCAATACACAGCCTATGTGTCTTTCAGTCTCGACCAACAGGATACTAAGCTGAGGGTAGGCGGAAACCCGTTCTTCCGCATTGGCTAACTTTCACTCGGCGCCGGCGCAGCTTTCCCCGCCAGGGCGCATCCAAATAGGTGCACGCGCAAATCGACGCGTTGAATAAACAACTAGCTTTTGCCCGCTACTTCCACCGCGGTGACCTTTCCGAAACTTGTAACAATTTGGTTTTTTTTTTGCTTAAAGGGGTAGGTAAACTTCCCAGATGGTCCCCGTGGCCAGGGCTCGGAATCGGTTTAAAAAATACCGGTTAATACCGGTTCATTTCGGCTTACTCCAAAGGTTTCTAGGGAATGCAAGCGTTCTTAGGACGTTATTTTAACCTTAATTAATCGGTTTAATCCACGAGCGGCGAGTCGAGATTTCGAGAAACCAAAAGCTTTGTATTGAATAAAAACATTATCTAAGTGGCGCTTGTTTATCATGCGTGATGTGAGTCTGGATTAACCGGTTTTTTATACCTAGCTCGAAACCGGTTAATTCGAAAGGAACTTGTAGTTTAAGGTTCCTCCAAAAACCGGTTAATGCGAACGGAACCGAAATGAAAAGGCGAATTTATAACAGTGAAAATTTCACCGGTAATTTATTCAATATTTATTGTCTACTAGCTGTTGTCCGCGACTTTGTCCGCGTAGAAGTCGTTTATCGCTATGCCCAGTGAAGTTCAGTAGACGTGGTCGTATGCCACCTACCCTAATAAAACAATACATCCTAACAGTAGAAAGCGATTAGAATAACTAATAAGCTTTAGAGCTAAAACTATCGCGCTATACCTGTACCTAGAGGGTATTATAATTATGACCATTATTATATGAGGTGGCTTACGACCACGACTATCCTCTGAACTTCACTGGGAATAGCGATAAACGACTTCTACGCTACAACATCTAGTAGACAATAAATATTGAATAAATTGTACATAATAAATTTCAGATGGCAATATTTTCTTGTTTTATACCTACTTTTTGAGCAATTTTTTTATTACTTGTAAAAAGACTTCATGTTTTTTTTTTTTTTTTTTTTTATGTTAAAGAGAAGGCACACAAGCACTCAGGCCACCTGATGGTAAGTGGAATCTGAGATCCATATACATTAGAACTCTCGACTATAATCGTAAGACTTCAAATGCGTTGCCAACCCTGAGGACTAAGATGGAATGCCTCTATACTAGTAGTTTTACCGGTTGTCTTATCCCCACACCGGAACACAGCAATGCGAACACTGTTGCTTGGCGGGTGGTTAATGGAAAAGATGGTGGTAGCGATCCGGACGGACCCTGCACAGGGCCCTACCACCACTAAAGCACTGAAAAAAAAACGAAACAACCTCATTCAGTGCTAGACAAAGTGTACCAATTCTATGGATGATAATATAATAGGTATAATGAAAGGAAAGTGTTCTCTGGTGGATGATGCATTAGAAAATTATGTAAGTGCATTGGTTGCGTAATGAGATGCGTATCCACTGCCGTTCTATAAGTTATGTCGGTGTGATATAAGACGCGTTTGTTATGTTATTTGTGTGTTTTAATTATGAGATATTAGGAACCCGGTGAAGTTTCTGTCTATCGGCTTGTTAGATTATTTTATAGCATGGAGAAGGCGAACGTTCACACAGGCCGCAATCTTAAGACTGCAATCCTAAGACCGCAAATGCGTTGCCAACTCTGAGAACCAAAATGAAATGCCTCGATGCTAATTTTACCCCTACATCGGAATACAACAATGCGACCACTGCTGCTTGGCGGTATGTTAAAGGATAAGATGGGGGTAGCGACCCAGATGGACCTGACCTGTAAAAGGTCCTACCACAATTGAAGGTTTTGCGCAGGCTCGAAGGGTCAAATAACACAGGAATAGGAACTCCGGAAAGGCGGAACTCCGTCGACATTATTCAAGATTTCTGTAATGGGAAATAATGCGACAGAAAAAACGCGTCGGGGAAAGACACGACTGTTATAATTATAACTCAATTGAAAAAACTATTCCTAATTTACCTACAGAACCTGGTAATTTCCCCGTACAATGTTAATCTTTATAAATATCGAAAACTTCACTACATAGTATAAAACAAAGTCGCTTTCTCTGTCCCTATGTCCCTTTGTATGCTTAAATCTTTAAAACTACGTAACGGATTTTGATGCGGTTTTTTTAATAGATAGAGTGATTCAAGAGGAAGGTTTATATGTATAATACTTTAATCCGGAGCGAAGCGAGGGCGGGTCGCTAGTTGCAAATAATCCAATCAAACTTCAGGTGCATACGTACATATTCGAAGTTTATTCGGTAGCCCGATCACGTGCACTGGTATCGGTCGTCGGCCTCTGAACGACTGACTGATAGGTAAGTAGGTATCTTGCGTTTTCTTTTTATAGGGTCATCAACCTATTAAAAATGCATTATGTACGAATGGATTACCAAGAGATTTTTATCTAGGGTTCTGCAGTTCTTTGATTTGTCTTGCTGACGCATAAACGATTTAAAGTAGACATAAGTGAGCCGGAGTAACGCTTTTAGGGTTGCGTAGCATCATTATGCATACCTTTTTAAACACATTAGTTTAGTTTAGCCGATCAAATAATCAATTACATATTTATCAGACAGCAAAAACAGTACAACAACACAACAGTTTCCGTGTGGTAGCCGGGTTAGAATAGTGCCACTCCATGTCTTCCCGTGGATGTCGTAAGAGGCGACTAAAGGAATAAGGGTTTGTAGTACTGTTAGGCGATGGGCTAGCAACCTGTCACTAATACACTGGTAAACATCTTAGCCTGATTGTGCAAAATGTGGTTACAGAATTATCAACAGCTTTTTTAGAGTTGTTGGTAATTCTGTAGCTCTACCTACCCCACTCTAGGAATAAAGGCGTGACTTTATGTATGTATGTATGTATGTGTAAAAACAGTAATTTATTACAATGTACTTACTTTGCACTGCTAACGACACTTGGGCCTAGTTGGGAGTGACTCTTGTCCCTGAGTCTTGGATGTTTCCTATGTATATGAGTATATATTTCTCTATATAAAAATGTTTGTCATTGTCTAGTACCCATAGTACAAGCCTAGAGTTTATTTGGGACTAGGTCAATTTGTGTGTGATTGTCCCCTCATATTATTTATTTATTTATTTTAAATCAATACAGTATCAAATCAAACTGTATCATAAAATCAACTTTATAAAAACTTGTATAAATTTGAAAACAACATTAGCCAGTTTTGTTGGGTTGACTTGTCAAATAATAAAATACCTAACTAAACATTTAGTGTAGCCCTTTTTCTTTAGCTACTGTCAAATTTTCCAGGTTAAAGTAGGTATACTATGTCAGTGTCCGGCCTCTGTGTCCAGCCGGCTATAAGGAATATATATCACGGGACAATGTCACACAAATTGGCTTAGTCCCAAACTAAGGCTTGTACTATGGGTACTAGACAACGATAAACATACTTACATAGAGAAAGACATACATAAATAGTTACCTACATGGGAAACACCCAAGACTCCGGCACAAATATCTGTACTAATTTTATACATTGTCAGTTGCGGCGACGAACCGTGAAAAAAACGGTCAAGTGCGAGTTCCGTACCATTACCTATAAAACATTAGACACGATACTATAACCTTATAAAAAGGACGGCAAAAAAATCACGTTTGTTGTATGGGAGCACAATTATTTTTTTTTTTTTAATTTGATTAGTTTTGAAGAGAATATACGACTATATTTTCTGTGACTATTTTAAGCGTCTAACTGTAGCCGTTATTAATATAAATAAAGCAAACAACGGCAAATAATCACGTCAAAAAAATTGATTTAATTCTGTGTATTTGGGTATTTCTGGGTATTTGTTGTTATAGCGGCAAACGAAATACATCATCTTTGAAAATTTCAACTGTCTAGTACTTACCCACTAAAGGAATAACCTCTTGGAAAGGAATATATGACTAAGTTATTTGTTAAACTAACCATTCACTATAAGGGAAACCTTAACAGCTAAAGCACTGATAACCCTTATAAATGGCGCTTTAAAGGCATATCGAACAGCTTTTCTAAGTAAAACCCGTATATAACCCTTTCGAAACCCCTTGAATGGGATAGCGGGTTAAAAAGCAAATCGAACGGCTTTTAAGCGATACAGCTTTTCTAAGTAAAACCCTTATAAAAACCCATTCGAAACCCCTTGAATGGGATAGCGGGTTAAAAAGCAAATCGAACGGCTTTTAAGCGATACGGCTTTTCTAAGTAAAACCCTTATAAAAACCCATTCAATACCATGAACTATCCGCTATCCCATTCCCTTTGGATGGAATAGCGGGACGGTCCCTGGTGTTAATACTGTGGCGTAGGCTTTTCAAGGAGTTAAGTAGAAAGTGTAGTTTAAGGTACCGTTAATTTGAGTACGGAACCCAAAAAGACGAGAACTTAATTATGTTTTTAGGGTTCTGTAGTCAAACTAGGAACCCTTATAGTTTCGCCATGTCCGTCCGTCCGTCCGCAGCCTAGTGCAAAGACTATTAGAACTAGAAAGCTGCAATTTGGCATGAATATGCAAATTAGTCACGCCAACAAAGTGGTACAATAAAAATTAAATAAAAACATTTTTTTTAGTGTACCTCCCCTACACGTAACGTTGGGATGTATTTTTTTTCTCGTCTACACTATAGTGTGGGGTGTCGTTGGATAGGTCTTTCAAAAATATTATGGGTTTGTTAAAACAGTTTTTTAATTAAGTGATACGTTTATGAAATATTAAGGTTTTAAGCGCTAATTTTTGTTAGACCCAAGTGTCCCCCCCCACCCCTACAGCCAAAACTACAAATACTAAAAATCTGAAAAAAATCTTAAATGAAAGAGCGTATAACCAATTTTAAAGGAAATCTATTACGACTAAGTAGACATAATTGGTTTTTGAGATACAGGCGAGTAGTGTTTATACCTACTAAAATCATCTACGACGGCACCAATTGACTTTAAATAGAAAATTAGTTATTACTTGTTCATTTTTATGTTTGTAAGTACTTAACGGCTTCGGGACCCTACACTGAGCATGGTCCGACATACTCTTGCCCGGTTTTTATATTAATCGACTGGCGTAAACAATCCTTATTAGGTCACAGAATAGATAATAGATTAGGTTAGCACAGTTTGTTATTTATAGATGCTGTTATTTTCCTAAGCGTCACTTCACGTCTTAAAATGGTACGTGTGTATTACGTAGTAAAGTCTGAATTTGAATAACGTTGTTCTATGACGGTAACTATTCACAGTGATATTTCTGTTACAATTAAATTTTCTTTTGAAATGTGTTTTATTACTTTGATGGTTTTATAAGACTACATTATGTTACACCTTATCTTGAACGTTTTTTGCAGGGCAGTGAGAAATAAAAGAAAATGACGTTGTGGAAGCATCCGAAGCTCCAATGTTATTTAAATCCCATAAAAGCTCAATTTTTAATCTCCTGACAATAGTCGTGTGGATATATTTCTGGAACTTTACGTGTTAGGTTGGTACCATATTTTTGAAGCCGATTGTACTTTTCAAGAATCCTGTCACATTATTTTATAAGTACGTCACAATTCAAATATCATTCATGATTGTTTACATACCTACCTACATTTGTTCCTTCGTTACTCAGTCGTACCTGTTTTATGAAAAAGTTTTTTTTTTAATTTAAATGTTCTTTACTTTTTTACCTCAAAAACAACATGTCCAAAAAACTTGTTTTGATAATTTGCACTTTTTTTTGTAACAAGTCTGTCATTTTATTCTTCTTAATAACTAGTCATAAAATACTGACTGTTGCTCGCAACTCCGTCCGCGTAGAAATCGTTTACCTATTCCCACGGAAACTGACAAATTTCCGGGAAAGAAAGTATTCTATGTCCTTTACCGGGACTCAAGCTGTCTAAAGATTCAGCTGATATTTGACTAAACTTCGTTTTTTTAATATGAGAATTAGTGACTGTTATTTTGCATCCGTTTTTGCCTTTAACGAAGTCACAATTAAAATTCACTCATCTCGTGTTCGCGTTCACCTACGAAGTATGTAAACACCAGGGTTCAGCTGAAAACTAGCGCTGTGGCTCCAGCTGCACCACATGCTGAGCCGAGTCCTTTTTGACCTCACACTACAGTGCAACGTCTCTAATGTCGCTACTTATACTATAGGTACAAATCAATATCTCCATGTTGTATTCCTTTACCTTTTGATTTTTTCTGTTAAAATTTATGATTGTGATTGTTGTGTTGCAGTGTGTTTTTGTCTAATAAATGTTGTGAGTTTGAGTTTGAGCTAGAATTTTAAAACAATTGTCTCTACTATAAGTAATTAATAACAAGAATTAGAATATTTGCACAAATATTTCTCAGTATTGGGTACGTTATTAAAGGAAACGTGTGCGGATTTGACCGTTATTAACTTATTGTTCTCATCTTAATAAAACAAAGTATAAGCTTTATATTAGCGTTTACATAGCAGTTTTAACTATAGACTGAAATTCATAAAATACATTTGTCTTAACCACACAGATCTGCACTAGTGTTATTATAAGCGCAAGTGAAATGCAATACATAAGTGCATTATTTTATCAAACTGAACACCTGAACGAGCGTGCCGTCTCAGTACAGAGTACACTTTAGAGCATTCTATTAATACTAGTTCAGTGAACCTTCATGGTATTTTAATTGATCTCTAAACTTCTGAAATTAATTTAAACCAATCATTTAGTTGCGTATCTGATCTGTACGTTGATGATTCAACTGCATTGCAACATTTTGTCACTAATTTGAAAAAAACCTCGTATCTCATATTTCCTGATGTGCGATTTTGAACTTCAACATGAAGAGAAATAGGTTTACAATCGTACATCATGAAATATGAGATACGAGGTGTTTTCGAAGTAGTGACGATTTGCAACGTCCACCAAGTGCAGAATCCGTCCGCATCACTACGACCATGAGATGCTAACTGGCAATACAAAGTTAGCATCTCATTAAAAAAAAAAAGATTTTCCGAAAAAAGGTAGATCTATTGCTATGTCGACTCCAGGCCACAGAACTATGCATTTTCCAACGTATTTGAGGCCCAGGCATCGAGAACTGCTGAGATGCTAACTAGCGGAATGCAAAGTTAGCATCTCATTTTGAAAAAATAGTTTTTTTCTGCTAAAAAAACTAGAGGTGTTGTTCTGTCGACTCCAGGCCACAGGAATATGCATTTTCTAACGTATTTGGGCAGGGATCGTTACCGTTATTCTGAGTACCGGTTTAAAATGAGGTATTACCGGTTATAATTGCATTTCACTATTTTTACCGCTAAATCTCTGATTAGCGGTATAATCAATACCGGTATTCGAGTACATGATCGGTTTAGCCAACTGACAACAATACCTCTATTTGATACTTTACCCATAAAAAGCATTACCGGTAATACCTGTCAATGTCAATATACTCGTTTATTTGTTTTCGTAAAAGTTTTTAAATTTATTATGTAAATCAAAATACACACAATCAATTTACTTATCCAGGTTCTAGTAGACACTAGTTAACCAGCCATGCACAATAATGTCATCGCGTGACGTACCCTGTTACACTTGGTATGCTTTAGTAATAATGTCAAATTGACGTCTTTTTTATCAGGTGCATTGAATAGCGGTATTGAATACCGGTATTTAATATTGTAAATAGTGTATACATAGCGATTAAATCAAAAGCGGAATGACAACAATACCTCTAATTCGAATATAGGTATTATTTTTTTAGCGGTAATAATTTGACAATTTAAATACAGGTATTTAATAAAACCGGTTTTGCAATCCCTGTATTTGGGTAAGGACCAAAAGTTGGCCACGCTAACTCACTCAATTAAATGTTGTATTTACCCATTTGAGGCCCAGGCATCGAGAACTGCTGAGATGCTAACTGGCGGAATGCAAAGTTAGCATCTCAAATAAAAAAAATAGTTTTTCGAAAAAAAAAAACTAGAACTATGCATTTTTTGACGTATTTGAGGCCCAGGTATCGAGAACTGCTGAGATGCTAACTGGCGGAATGCAAAGTTAGCATCTCATTTTGAAAAAAACGTTTTTCAGAAAAAAAGGAGAACAATTGAAAATAAATACCTATGTAGAACTGTAGAACTATTAGGGATGCTATAAGAACTGTGTGTATTAATTGAGATTAAAAAAAAATATATGCTAGTTTCACACACATTCCTTCTGCTGCCGAGCAGCAGTGTTCGCATTGTTGTATTTCTGTGTATAAGACAACCGGTGAAATTATTAGCATAAAGGTATTTCATCTTCTCAGGATTGGCAATCGGCATCTCATTTGTGATCTTAATATAAAAATATACGCTCGAAAAACTTCAACATAGGTGAAATATTAGGCAAAATTGAAAATACTAGTCTTTAGATCGCACAGTATGTGCGAACGTGCAACGTGTATTGACGACACGTTGGCCTAGTTGGGAGTGACTCTGCCTCCGAAGCCAGCGGTCCTGGGTTCAAATCCCGGTAAGGGCAGATATTTGTGTGATGAGCGCGAATATTTGTTCCTGAGTCTTGGATGTTTTCTATATATATTTAAGTATGTATTTCTCTATCTAAGTATGTTTATCGTTGTCTAGTACCCATATTACAAGCCTAGAGCTTAGTTTGGGACTAGGTCAATTTGTGTGAGATTGTCCCCTGATATTTATTATTTATTTATTATTTACAGTCTTGGGTTTACTGTCTTGATTTCAAATGGCTCTAGGTCCCGAGGCCCACGTAATAATAAGTGCTATTTTTAACTCTTTCACACCATAGGAAAACCAGGTCAAGCGTCAACTCCTTTATCAACTGTTTTAAATTACTGTTTTTCATCTAGTCCGGTGGTTTTTTGTTTTAATGTTGGTGGAATGAAACGTAGGCAGAAAGTCTCTGGAAGACAATCCTTAGTTTGCTTTGATACTTTGTATAGAGTACATGTATTATGTACAACATTCCCGCCGCCTCGCCCACGGGCGGCGTCGAGTTTCATTTCAGAACTAGTTTTCTTGGAATAGATAGCCTGCACTGCACGCTGGACATGTTACCTGTTCAAGATATGTTTGAATAGGTTTATTTACGATCTAATTTAATAATGCCTTACGTCATACGTAGGGAACGTATGACGTAGGTGAAGTTCTAGTTTCTTCGGATATAGTATGTAGCTATAAAAAAGCTTAAAAAGTCCAAATCCAAATTTCGAGCACGAATCTCTGTAAGGCGTTAATCGTCTATTGGACTAAGTCTCAAATTGACTTAGTCCTATTAGTAGGTAATACTCTAATTTCAAATTGTCTTACTATCAATATAACGTAAATTTCATCATGACTCATACAAAACTACTGCATTGATCCCAAAAACGGGAACATTAGGTACATAATTCCGAATTGTCATTATTCCGAATACTTTTTTTTATAGAAGACTTTATTTTCTGATAGCGCTTATAAATCTAACCTAACCTAACCTGCGTATAGCAAATAATCTATGCATTCTATTTAAAATAGCTCCAACGTTATTTAGTTTGCGGAAAAAAAAATCGGACAAATGAATATTCGGTAAAAATTGATCAGAATTTTAAGGTGTTCCCCCCCAAAAACGCCTGACTAATGATACTCGTATGACTGAATTCAGAATGATTGACATCCTAAAATCTGAAAGGCAACGTCCGTGTCAAACTGTCGAATATATAAAACGGGGTAGAAAAACAGTCAAGAATGTCAATCGTTCTGTCAAACGTTAGGCTTGTTGTTTTTTGGGCAACCTGTCACTAATACACTAGTAAACTTCTTGGCCTTATTGTGCAAAATGTGGTTACGGAATAATAAAAATAAACAAGTATTTTTAAATTTGTTGGTATTTCTGAAGCTCTGCTTACCACTCGGGGAATGAGGGCGTGATTTATTGTTTATTTTTCATGATAATGAGAAGGCACACGAACACTCAGGCCACCTGATGTTAAGTGGAATATGAGACCCATAGACATTTGAATTCACAAAACTAATCCTAAGACCTCAAATGCGTTGCCAACCCTGAGGACCAAGGTGGAATGCCTCTATGCTAGTAATTTCACCGGTTTTCTTATCCCCACACCGGAACACAACAAGCGAACATTGTTGCTTGGCGGTTGGTTAATGGATACGATGCACTAAATGATGATGTGATGTTATGTATGTATGCATGGAGGCGTTTTGGGATTAGGTGAAATTCGATTTGAGGCGTTCTGGGTAAAGGTATGAATTTTAGTTATATTAAGAACTCCGTATTTTGAGAAAAAATAGGCATTTCAGTATTCAGGCATTAAGTACGTCACAAATGGAGTTATATTATAATATTCATATATTTATAGACCAACCGGAATTCATATTTTGTCATAGCAAAGGACCACACATTACTAAGATAAACTCGTAATATATATGTACATATATCCATCTCATTCGTTATAATGTTGAGGGAAATAGATAAATATATCTTATAGCAATGTATCTTAAGACAACGGTCGTAAGGGTCGTTTGCGTGTGAGGACTCTGACAACTTGTAGGTACGGAATATTATGACCAGAGGGCGGAATTTCTCATGGCAAAAATTGAAATGTCATAGGGATAGAACATTTTGCTTTATCGACTTTTCCAGTTATCGATATTGTGTAATCACTAATCTCTTTGTTATTTTAGTTTTGCATTTACTTACTTATATTAAAATGAAAATGTTATTATTGATTCGCATTTAGTTATTGTTTTCAACAATACGTGAAGTTTTAGGATTTAATTTGTAAATATTATGTTATTTTTGTCTAAAACTGATGGCTTTATTAACGGTAAATAACTACTGAAAATAAAGCTAAATCTAAGACAGAACTATACAATAATAATGAAAACTACACCTACATTTACCAAAAACTATATTAATGTAAAAGACAGCTACTAGGGGGCATTGTTAATATTGGAAAATTATTTTGCTAAGTGTAATGTATCGATAGGAGGTATTATTCTATTTGGTAAAAGATCTTGTGCTACGTGAACCAGAACTACTTATCGATAAATACTTCGTTCTATCCCTATGGCATATTAATTTTTGCCATGAGAAATTCCGCCCTCTGATTATGACTAAACTAACTTTTAAAATTTCGAAGATTTCCTCTTGTATAATTTTATTGATACCTAACCTGCAATATTTTGATAAAAAAATATATGTGCATAATAATACTAATGTTGATTCACTAAATCGACTGGACATTTTTAAAGAAAAAACATTTCCCAAAAAAAGACAGATTTACCAAGATTACAGACTTAATACTTAAATGATTTACATGTGCAAAGTTTATTGGACGTCTGACCCATCGCAAACCTGGGTCGCGAAGGAGTATTAATAGAAGATCTAGATCGACCTAGTTCTCAAGCAGACGATCGATATGGAGACCGATTTATTAATAGCCGTCGATCGATTTGTATTGATAAATATAGGAGAGAGATGAGAGATCGTTTGAAGTGGATATACCGGGAAATGAAGATTGTTTTAATAAAGATAAATGTTTTTGTAAACACACACTTGATAATAATGTGTCTTTATTGCATACATTTTAAATCAACACGAATGGTCAAACAGACAAACTAATCAATTTACAATTAGTACCTATCTAGGTACTCAGTAATTATTTACTCTAAAACTATTACTGTGGTCTATTCATGATTAATATACTTTACCACTGTATTCTTATTTATTTTAAATTTTGATAACTAATTATTATCTCTAAGTTTATTTGAGAAATAGTACACTATGTTAAGAGTTTGCTCATATCTCAGACCATTTTCATAGATTACGTTCTGTACTATTTTTCGCATCTGTCCATGTGTTATTTAGTTACTGATAATTTTAGTTACATCACTAAAATGATTAGTAACCAATTATAATACTTACATTCTATTTGATTTTACTTCTTTTTAGGCTTCCGTAGTCAAACTAGGAACCCTTATAGTTTCGCCATGTCCGTCCGTCCGTGCGTCCGCAGCCTAGCGCAGAGACCTTTAGTACTAGAAAGCTGTAATTTGGCATGAATATGCATATTAGTCACGCCAACAAAGTGGTGCAATAAAATGTGAAAATCATTTTTTTTAGGGTACTTCCCTTACACGTGACGTGGGGATGTATTTTTTTTCTCGTCTACCCTATAGTGTGGGGTGTCGTTGGATAGGTCTTTCAAAAATATTACGGCTTGCGAAAACAGTTTTTCGATTAAGTAATCGATTTATGAAATATTAAAAGCTTTAAAGCGCTACAGCCAAAACTACAAATACTAAAAATCAGAAAAAAAACTTAAATTAAGGGCATTTAACGAATTTTAAAGGAAAACTATCACGACGAAGTAGACCCCATTAGTTCTTGAGATATAGGCGATTAAAGTGTTTATACCATCTAAAATCATCTAAGACGGCACCAAATGACTTTAAATAGAAAAATTGTTACTACTTGTGGATTTTTATGTTCGTAGTACTTAACGGCTTCGGCTGCTCTTGCCCGGTTTTTTATAATAAAACACTTTATTTTACATCCGTTAATCATCATCTCCTTCTAAATTTCTGTTTTAACTTACATGTGCATCTAAAATCGTGGTCTTTAATCAATATAAATTCACCTTGCGCCAATTCGTTTCGAATTTCGAGTCTGAATCCAATAGACGTTACTTAAATAGCAGTTCCACATCTAGAATATTCCAGAACCGAGACCTCCATTCAGTGTCAAATATATACTTAAATAAGGTAGTAGGGCCGTGAATGTGACATTTCCCACTTATTGCCTTCGTAATGAAATCCCCTCCCTCCTAATCCCTCTGAAGTTACGTGACATTTCATATGAACTAATCCATTAAAACCTCGGTACCGCGCGTTTCATTATAACTTACATCCATTTCTGAATGCTGTTAGGTTGTTACAGTCTGAATTATTAATAGACTAGATGGAAACCCGGGTTCGTTCGGGTAAAATGTAGACTCATAATATTCCACTTTTTAGGGTTCCGTAGCCAAATGGCAAAAAACGGAACCCTTATAGATTCGTCATGTCTGTCCGTCTGTCCGTCCGTATGTCACAGCCACTTTATTCCGTAACTATAAGAGCTATACTGTGGAAACTTGGTAAGTAGATGTATTCGGTGAACCGCATTAAGATTTTCATACAAAAATAGAAAAAAAACAATAAATTTTTGGGGTTCCCCATACTTAGAACTGAAACTCAAAAATTTTTTTTTCATCAAACTCATACGTGTGGGGTATCTATGGATAGGTATTCAAAAATGATATTGAGGTTTCTATTATAATTTTTTTCTAAACTGAATAGTTTGCGCGAGAGACGCTTCCAAAGTGGAAAAATGTGTGTCCCCCCCCCCCCGTAACTTCTAAAATAAGGGAATGATAAATGTAAAAATAATATATGATGTACATTACCATGCAAACTTCCACCGAAAATTGGTTTGAACGAGATCTAGTAAGTAGTTTTTTTTTAATACGTCATAAAAACATTGATCAAAGCTACAACGAACTTTTATATTATGTTACTTGCTGCTACGGAACCCTTCATGGGCGAGTCCGACTCGCACTTGGCCGCTTTTTTTTTTGTAAAATTTAGTTCATACTTCTGTAATTATCGGTTCTCAACGTATAATGTGTTGCCTAGGAACAGAATCGTGTACCACATACATGTATTGTGTCGTATACATTCGTTGTGGCACTCAGTCCATTAAACTGAACAACTTTTGTTCTGTTTAAATTTCTCAGGCAACATTTTTCGTTAAATATGTATCAGGGTAAGGACAAAATAGTTGGACCATAGTTAAGCTTAGTTAACCATACAAACAACAAAAGTTAAAAAAGTTCCGTTGTGACACAAGTTTGTTTACTACAAACAGGAAGATTTGTGTGAGAGGAAATTTGTATCTAGCAGCGAGGAAATAAAGTTTGCTCGATAATACCGATTTTAATTTCTAAACAAATAAAAATAGACTTTATTCTCATTGTGATGTAGTTTAAATTAAATTGCCTTGATTATGTACTTCCTAAAGCACATCGGGCCTTACGAGGCTATAAGTAACAATGGAGAACGGAATACGAACCTGTGACACATGATGACATTGATGACATGACACCAACGCCACATTGATGACATTGACATGTTTACTTCGCAACGCCTTTATATTATAGCAAATTATTAACTTTTATATGTTGAAAATACTCGATGATCCGAATTTGCCGCCTATAATTTTTTACGCCTTTTAATTTGATGTGCATTTTGCTTGAGTCTACCGTAGACCAGTGCGAAATTATTAATATAGGTATAATGCTCTGGATTGTTTTTTTAGGGTTCCGTAGCCAAATGGCAAAAAACGGAACCCTTATAGATTCGTCATGTCTGTCCGTCTGTCCGTCCGTATGTCACAGCCACTTTATTCCGTAACTATAAGAGCTATACTGTGGAAACTTGGTAAGTAGATGTATTCGGTGAACCGCATTAAGATTTTCATACAAAAATAGAAAAAAAACAATAAATTTTTGGGGTTCCCCATACTTAGAACTGAAACTCAAAAATTTTTTTTTCATCAAACTCATACGTGTGGGGTATCTATGGATAGGTATTCAAAAATGATATTGAGGTTTCTATTATATTTTTTTTCTAAACTGAATAGTTTGCGCGAGAGACGCTTCCAAAGTGGAAAAATGTGTGTCCCCCCCCCCCGTAACTTCTAAAATAAGGGAATGATAAATGTAAAAATAATATATGATGTACATTACCATGCAAACTTCCACCGAAAATTGGTTTGAACGAGATCTAGTAAGTAGTTTTTTTTTAATACGTCATAAAAACATTGATCAAAGCTACAACGAACTTTTATATTATGTTACTTGCTGCTACGGAACCCTTCATGGGCGAGTCCGACTCGCACTTGGCCGCTTTTTTTTTTTTTATCCAGCCATTAACAGCTGCCTATCACACAAAACGCAACATAATTTAACGCAATAAATAGTAGTTTTCCAAAATTGTAAGGTTTTTCATAGAAAAGGTTAGCAATATTGTTGACTTGAGGTTCTGATGGTAGTGACATTTTTATCTGATGTATGGTTTTTTTTCAGGTGCGGATAGGCGAGAAGCAAGATACCTTTTCTTCATAATGGTAAGTTTGTTATTTAAGTTATTTTATTATGTTCGTGAAACTACGCCATTTAATATATTATTATCTATAAATGTAGTAGTAATTATCTAAAACAGGATTTCACATACGTCGTTTAGCAGAGCTGTTAAACGATCTTATTTAGCACCACTTCGCTATTTTGTTATTTTCGTAACGAAAATAAAATCCTTTTTATAACTGGCCGGTGTTTTCGTCTAATGGGCAATGGAAGCTACGATCTTTCGTATCGTACACAAACTGCATTAAAAAAAAATCGTTTAATTTACTCAGACCGCATTTGCGTTTGTTATCAAAACAAGTTTTGTTTAAATCTTGTGGATTGGTTAAGAATTCGCTAATTTCAAGTCAAAGCCGGATGTTTGTGTTAAGCACAATCGTAATCAAATGGAAGGACACAATTTTTTTGACACGACGTCAGTCCAAAGGCTGTCATTTCTCTGTCGACGAACCCCCAAATTGATGGTCGCTCATCCATCATGGGTGCGTGGCGTAATGCCACGTTTTCGCATTTACGATTAAATAGTGTGACAAGAAATCACCAGTCATCAGTCAAAATGTTGACATTCCCCATCAAATATAATTTCAAGACAAAAGGTGACGATGAATATAGGTAAAATCATCCCCGGGGTTCAAAGTACCTCTATGATCAATATCATCTACAATCTGCATAAGCAACAAACAGTCAAAACTGTCTTTTATTTTATAGTTGTAAAGAACGATTGACAAAGGGTCATCTAATCATACTAATATTATAAACGCGAAAGTGTGTCGGTGTTTCTGTCTGTTACCTCTTCACGCTTAAACTGCCGAAGAGGTTTAGATGAAATTTGGTATGGAAATTTTATCTCTGAAAACTGTACAGTTCCACAGCACCAGCAATTACTAGCATAGAGGCATTCCATCTTAGTCCTCTGGGTTGGCAACGCATTTGAGGTCATAGGATTATAGTCTTGAGAATTCAAATGTTTAAGGGTCTCAGATTCCACTTGCCATCAGGTGGGCTGAACGCTCGTGTGCCTTCTCCTTAAAAAAAAAAGCGATAAACGACTTCTACGCGGACGGAGTCGTGGGCAAAAGCTAGTCTTTAAATAAACATTTAAAACAACGACTTAAAAATTTCATAGACGTACCTATATGTGGACGATACTCTCGATGACTGTCCAAAACCTGTCTCGGTACCGGTTTTAAATCTAGTCTGAAAAAATCTTCGCTATGAATAGTCACCATTCGTGATTCACAGAAACGAGTTCGTATTCAACAAGTTGTTTTGGCAACGTGATGACCTGATGACGTGTTTACCGAACAATTACCTTTCTCAAGATATTTGTACAAACGAATCTTTGTTGTAGTACAAATTTGTTATAGAAGTTTACCCTTGAAACACCGACGACACTCGTTTCACAGATCTCTTTACGTCGCCGACAGGCATTTCCACGTGCAGCATTTATAATTTCGTAAACAAAGTTTAAGATAACCTAAAAACAATAAGTTTCAGCAGGAATGATCGGTCGTTAAAATTATATTCGGTGAAACGACACATTAGATGAAATAAGTGTCAAAAGCATCTTATATTTAGGTGATTTCTTGCATTCGTCGCATATTATTGTTATGTGGTTCTCGAACTTTTTTAGCGTCGGATCCTTTTGAAATAGTAAATATTTTATAGGGCCCCAAAATGACTTCCCTAGACACGTCATAGAGAAAATTATGGATAAGCCAAAATTATTAAAAAATTGTATGAAGAGGGCTTTTTGTAATTAATACGTGATGTAACTTATATTAATATTATAACTAAATTCTAGTCTTAGCTAATATAACCTTAAATGTAAAGAGTATAGCAATAAAAGTATTAGAGCAACTCAATTGCCAAGCATCTGAAGAGAATTAATTTCTCTGCATATTGCACTTCTAACATCATATTTATCGCGTAGTTTGATTGTATTTTTATGGTTTGTTTACGACGTAACACCCGCCCACTCATATCAATCTCTAGTGAAAGTTATCATAGATGCCACTTTCAATTTTCTTTCTAATGTTCGGTGATGTAACTCATGACAAGAAAATACATCATTACGTTAGCTATTGCGTAAATAACCCGAGAAAGCATTCGGCTACCGTGAAGCAACGTCTGTGCCACGTTTTAATATACACGGAAAACAAGACTTGGACGTGTTTCTTCTTTTTTATAGCATCGAGTAGGCAAACGATGGTTAGTGGGTTCTAAGACTTCTAAAGCATATAGTCTAAATTTCCTCAAAATAAGGCAGATATTCTAGAAGTGAGAAGGTTTTGAAAACTTGTCAATGTGGTCATATCTATCTTGAGATTACGTCTTAATAATTTTGTATCGCAATCTTATTAATCCACTGGCTTCTTCATTAATCTGTTTTATTTGGCGTCCTATAATATAATATGAAGCTAATGGATCTAGATTTTCATCAGAGTCGTTAGTATTATTGATTATAGCCCTAATGGACTCAAGATTAATTTGCAGATATCCTCGATTTCCTTGGTTGATATAGATAAATGTGCAACTTCGTAAATTTGGCAGATATTCTTGAATCTTGAGATGATTTTAAATGCGGGTATGTGCTGTCATGTCTACCTTATGATTACGTCTTCGTCAATTTATCCCATTTATCATGATTCCCGTCAATCTTGAGCTATACTAAATCAATATACTGTGTTGTTGAAAGATTATTAGTTAGTGCTAATTGCTAAGTATGTATGTATTCTTCGAGCTAGTTCAAATGATTTTTGGAAAAATAAAATAAATGCCCAGAAAAAAACATACTATGAGCTTGTCGTGTGTCCTCTTTCGATTTCGTTGTCAGGTGCTGTTATTACGCAGTTTAGTTTCCATATCGCTTTTTTTTCCTCGTTAACATTCTTACATCAGGCATTTGCCGATCTATTTTGGTCCCAATGATTTACATGCACGTTTTTTTTATCCGTGTTGTCTAGCACTGCTACTATTTTTAAACGAATTTCGCAATCCTTTGTTGTTGGAGAACACTGTACTCGTAAGGCCCGTTGTGCAGTAGGATGTAGTACATAATCAAGGCAATCTAATTTTAACTGTATTACAATGGGAATAAAGTTCATTTTTAAACATTGAAAATTGCATTATAAATCAAAAGTATTTGAACTTTATTTCCTTGTCGGTAGATACGAATTCTTATTTGCAAAAAATCCTCCTGATTGTAGTATGGGGGGCTATACTTATTTATAATTGTTCCTATATAATATAACACTGGAGTTTGGACTATCTTTAACGATGACTTAGAACACTTAAAGGCAAAGAAACTGTGGAGTTATTTTGCAGTAAATATCGTTTCTCATTTGGTCTAATATTTCGGCCGAAAATCAGAACGCCACCTAATGAGCTCTGAGGGAGATTTATAGATATTCATAGACTGCAATTCTTCGGTGATACTGCAATAGCGTGTAACGAACAAACTAAATAAGGTGCAACATACGTCTTAACTAATAATAAGTCAGTAAGGTTCATTTTTCAATCTATTGAATTTGTTAGGTATTGCAGTTTCACCGACGAATTGCGTTATCTTACCAATCCGGAGAACTAAAGATGGAATGCCTGTATGCTAGTACTACCCTCCTAAACCAATAAGCAGTGACTCAAATTCAATCCTATAATGTTGGTGATGAGGTTGCATTTGCTACGGGAGTTTTGTCTGTGATATTGCCTTTTGTGTTAGCAGGGCAGAGTAATTGTCTTACTTACCCCCCACAAGAATACGAACGCTGCTTAGTGTCAAGTTTAAGGTTACTATAACAGTAGGGAGATATAAAATTTCATTAGGAACTTACAGGGTATATTTAGAAATTCTACCCTGGGAAAATTAAGGCGGAATAAAGAGAAATGAATAATACGCGTACAAAGTAACCGGCGTCCTCTAGTACTCAGTAGTTATAGTTAAAGGTAATTGTTTGGCAGTTACGGAAGGTCGCTTTTTGTCGTTATTCAAGTGTTTACGTAGGTATTTTTCGAGCGCAAAGTGACGACTAATGACGTGACCAAGTAACCGTCGGCCATGATTTCCAATGCTTCAAATGATACCTTACGTCAAGTTGGTTCTTTAAGTAGGTATTTATTATACGGGCGGCGTTGTCGAGTCCATACAAACATATTCTACTGTTTCTTCTCTGGATAATAACCTTACAGCATTTTTGCCATACATTCAATACGAGTATATGATCTGCCACTGCGATGTCTATGATTTCTTTGGTGTCCCTTTATTTCACCGACAGTCATTTCATAGAAAGTACCGTTTCACAGAATTTCGCTTCATCGAAAGCATTTTCTGCTGAATTCCTGTTGCTTTTAGGTTATTTTAAACATTGATTACGTAGTTCCTCTTCAAAACATTTGCTGCCGCCGAGTAAAATTGTTCGTACCTAATGTAAAGACGCATAAACGCGTCACTGAAAGTGTTAAGGTTGTTTGTAGGTACTTGCGGTTTGCGGTAGTCTGGTGTTTAACTAAGTATACTCTTGTTATGTAATACTAGATATTAATTATTAAATGTTGACATACTTGATCGTTTAATCGCTGCAGTGTTCACACAGGTCGTGGATTTAATTTCCGTCACAATCCTCTCGGTAAAGTCATTCTTTCCTGTTGTAAAAACAGTGCGCGAATCTCTGCAAAGTTAAAAAAAAGGTAATCATTTACCTATGACAGCGGCCGTGAAAAACGTTTGAAATTGCCATTTTTTTCCTTTTTAAAAACATGTTTGGACTAGGATAACTAACTACAAACAGCACAACACTTGTACACAATACAACTTATTCTAGTAGGCCTTGCTGAGGCTCGGCTCGCTTACCACCTTGTCAGGCAATCCCCTACTTTCCAGGTCTAGGCAATAATGTACTATTATTCGTTTACGTCAGTTAGAAGTGTGGTCTGAAAGAAGATGTAGTGATAGTGACTAAAATTGAAAAGGGCATGCTTCGATGGTTCGGTCATTTGGAAAGGATGGATGAAAGAAGATTGACGAAAGAAATATAGATACAGTGCTAAAGTGAGTGGAAGGGTCGGAAGGGGGCGCCCTAGGCGTACTTTTTTGAATCAAATCGGGGAAATACTGGAAAAGCACAGAACTATATCGAGATAGAAGGAAAGAGTGAATGTACCTCGCGTGCCGAAAAGAGGTTCTAAGGACTGCATTGCTCGCCGCGATGCTCAGTCCGCTCTCGACCGCTTTCCGTGTGTGACGTTCGAATATAAAAACAAAATGCCCTGTTGCTCGATAATAAACTGTTTAAACACCACCAAAAAAGTAGGAGCTGTGAATCAAGATATTTCTTTTCATAGGTAAGTACTCTTTTCCCTAAAATATCCGTTATTATTTATAAAACAATTTATTTTGTTGCATAGTATTAATTTCATATAAACAGTAACGGGCGAGTCCGTGTCTACTGCTACTTTTCCATTGCGGCTTTAATTTGACGCGCCAGACTTGGCATGCATTGAAAACCAGCAAAGAAAATAAACCAATCCAAACTGTCGAGCACTTGTCGAGACGCGTTCAAGGTTGATTTCTCATTTTTCTGTCAAAAGTAAGATATAGTGTTGTACCCGGCGATTTTCAATGCCGATTTCTTAGTCGATTAAAATAAATTTTGAAAACAGAAAAAATGATAATTATTTTTACAAGCGTTTATTTCACTTGCAATGTATGTATATGCGTATGTAAGTATGTATGTATGTATGGGTCAAATCTTGCAAATTAAATTTGACCCACTTCCCGTTAACGGAATGGACTGAAATTTGGACCATATATGTAAACTCAATGACAATGCAATATTATGGTATCTAAGAGATGATCTGATGATGGAAGGTGGCGACAGGATCTCCGCTATTCTTAACGTAGACCCACCGTGTTAGGACTCAATAGTTTTGTCTCGATAAGCAGATAAATATTTTGCAAAAAAAGTACAGTCGGCAGCAAAAACTTGTCCCAAAAATGTTTTTTTTACTATTATGTAGCCGTGAGATGAAGTAGTAGTCAAAATGAAATATTTTTGCCAAAAGGATAATAATTAAGTATAGTTTGCAATTTTGTTTCAGTTTTCGAAAAGATCCTATTATAAAAAATAGATGGATAGAAGCAACGGGTCGATAAAACTGGTTTCCTACAAAACACAGCCGGATTTGTTCTGTACATTTTCACAAAGATATCTTTACCTACTGGCCAATCAAAGTACCGGCGAATAATCAGTACAGCTTATCCGACTATAGATGTAGTGATAATGTCAAATAATGAAAAGGTATCTACATTTATACGTCACAATGAGTGTGTGTGTGTGTGTGTGTGTGTGTGTGTGTGTGTGTGTGTGTGTGTGTGTGTGTGTGTGTGTGTGTGTGTGTGTGTGTGTGTGTGCGTGCGTTTGCGTGCGTGCGTGCGTGCGTGCGTGCGTGCGTGCGCGCGTGTGTGTGTGTGTGTGTGTTTGTGCGTGTGTGCGTGTGTGTGTGTGTGTGTGCGTGCGCTCACGCGCGCTTTATGCTACAGACATTGTATTTTTTATGCTACAGATAAAAGGATCACCTTCTTTAGAGAAGGACTCTATCAAGACCACGCCAAGGAAAAGAAAGCTGGAAAAAGTGATTTTACTATAAAATGATGACATACTAATTTGTTTTAAAATTTGTGTAATTAGTAGTTTTGCATTATTATATTTCAACATATATTACACTTACAGAATATTAATGAACCATCCACATCAGACGAAACTTTAATTCATACACGAAAGAAGAAAAAAAATATGAACCAATTGAATAACGCAAGGCAAATGATAAAAGAAAAAGACAAACAAATTTAACGCTTTAAGGAAAAAAACCGTCGTAAAGTAAATAAAATACTTTCCCTAGTGGCATTTGCTGACGCTCTTCCGTTGCGACTTGCGATCGATGACACCACAGATTAGAAACGATTTTGTGTATGTTGTACACATCACTAAAAGACTCGCGTGACGTCAAAGTGCCTACGCAAAATGTTACACGCTCGGTTCTCATATAAAACGACGAACTCTTTCCTTCTATCTCGATATAGTTCTGTGTGGAAAAGGGCCGAATCTTAAGTACCCGAAACCGACGTGCATGCATGACTCGATGTATGAATGTGGAAGAAGCGAAAGAGCTTTGTCAGGATCGTAGCAGGTGGGAAGAAGTGGTCTCTGCCTACCCCTCTGGGAAACACGCGTGATTTATGTATGTATGTATGTATGTATTCGTTTACACTAGTTTTTAGTGTGCTGTAGGGCTTTTTTTTCCCGATTGCCAAAGGAGCGTTCTGTTTTTGACTTGGAGTGAGATTCTACACGTTACACCTTATAATCATACATCGTTATCGCGGGTGCAAATACGATTTGACAGTACTCAAAGATTATGACAAGTAGGCAATAACAGAAGCGACACTCGCATAGTGGCGCGTCTGTACAGGAAAGTTATGACTAGGTACCTTAAAAAATACAAAGATGATAATTTTAAATACTGAGTAGGTATCATCATCCTCAATGAAAAAAGTGAAAAACGGGTTTTAAAACCTTTTATGAATCGTCTAGTATCAATTTCATTAAGCTAAGCAGTACCATCTACAGCATCTGGATTTAAAGATCGAAGTTATCGTAATTCTGCATGGTCACGGGGTCTCAATACGTGTATGTTAAATCGATTGCAAGATTTCAAGGTAACAGCCACTAACAAACAAATATACATGGTGAAGATAAATGAAATAATTATATTTTTATTTTATTTCTTACTAGCTTTATCCGCGTATCCGTTCACGTAGAATTCGTGATTATGCCATACCACGGAAACAGCCCTGAAAGGATTAAAAGTAATCTATCTGTGTCAAATTTCATCCGCTCCGTTCAGCCGTCGTGGCGTGATTGAGTAATAATAATAAATAACATTTAATACTAATAATAAGATTTATTTGTCTATTTTTTTACAAGGTAAGCGTTTTCGGTGGGACCCAAACTAGGCAGAGCCTATATCTCCCGGTGAGACGGTTTACAGTTCGATTATACATAATTCAATTAAGACGGTTTTATGTAAAATAAACGTATGGCATGCAAAGTTTGTATACAAATATTGCATTTCTATGTATGTGTAATTTATTAATTTGTTTGTAGGTGCATGAACGTATCTGTGTTAATGTGTATGTGTGCGTGTGTGTGTCTGTGTGAGTGTGTGTGTGCGCCGCGCGTGAGTGTATTTGAATTTACTTTTAAATAACAAACACCCATTAAAAGTTTCGCATTTATATAGTAGTAAGATTTTCTTATTAGTTTTAATAGATTGCTATGTCACTATTGCTTAGTATTTCTTTATCAGTTTATTATTTACTTGACCGGAAGACATTTGTGTTGTAATCACGTAGGTATTTCCATGTAATGTGTGTATTATCTGTAGAAAACCTTTAATCTTATCTCAACGCTTAGCATTATTTGTTTTGTCTGTGCTTCACGTTCTTCGCTTTAATCACTTTAACCTTCCATTAGTATACCTTGGTGTAATGTGGGAGTGAGTGAACAACAAAAAGGCTTTTTTCGTCATATACACAGATTTAGGTTAGCGTTTTTCCTGTGGACACGCCGGAAGTTAACGTTATTAGGACCTAATTTTCTGACTAAGCCTATTCCCGCATAAATGGCGTCGGGACTTCTTTAGACCTATCATATAAAAACAAAACTTATATGCACTTTAACTATTAACCACAGGAAAGACAACTTTTGTTTTTAAAGGTGCGTATGCCCCTTTTATATAATCTAGATCTAAATGGAAAAAATAACAACCTCTATTTTAAGATACTATCTCTTTTAACACCCTGATTCAATTACGATTACTATTATTATTCTTTAAAAAATACCGCTTTGGTTTTAAAAAATACATAATTAGTATCACATGTTAAACCTTTAACACCCCTCTTTTAAAACATTAGCCTGCCTGTATTTTAAAAGAATCAGTAAATTGGCTACATGACGGCTCTTTAAGACGTTCGTAATTTAGAAGTGAATCTACCAGCGCTTCGGACGAGACCATCATTGCGGCGAACGTTGATACTCAAGCGGAAGGCTATTTTTTAATGATAAAAATAATTAATACTTACATACACATACACATACTATCACGCCTTCATTCCCAGAGTGGGGTAGGCAGAGCTACAGAAATACCAACAACTACAAAAAGAGTTAGTGACAGGTTGCAAGCCTATCGCCTAACAGTACTAGAAGCCCTCATTCCTTTAGTCGCCTCTTACGACATCCACGGGAAGATATGGAGTGGCACTATTCTAACCCGGCCACCACACGGATAGTAATTAATACTTCAAAGTAAATAACATCACAAATAATAATAAATACAACTAGAACAAAATAAAATCAGTCAATCAGTGTCTGAACATGGTGTACATAATTAGGTAAATAAGTAGAATGCTCGAGTTGCAAGCTTACAAATATGTAGTTTTAAGTGATCCATTGTTTTTTTACCACTTGTGATTTGTAACTGTGCCTAAAATAAATAAATAAAACACTTACAAACGTAAGGTCAATAACGTTTAATCAAAAACTATGACTAGGAGAACAGCACGACAAGGTCTCTACGTCAAAAGCCCTAGAATGATTGACTAAAAACAAATCCTTTTTATATCCAGCGTACCCAAGAAACGTGACTAACTCGGCCCTAACCTTCTTAAATTTAATGTTGAACCGCCCCAAAGTATTTCTGATCCTGCTTAAGGAAACATAAATTCCTTCACGGATTCTTAAACATATCCCAATTTATTGGACAGCTTGGAATTTGTTTTGTTTTTGCTCGACTTTTTATTTTTATTTATATTTTTAGGTACCTAGTTGGGATTGCACTGTTAAATTACTGTTGTAAAAGTCAATGTCTTTTAATTGAAATAGACATTCCTCAATTTTTTTTTATTCCAAGCCTCGAATAAGGGCGTGTGAGAAAAATTACGTTCTAGATGAAACTTTGTCAAGACTATATCTTTAGTGAGCAAAATGACGTTAATTTTCAATTTAGACATTTCAGCCATTTTTAAAGTGAAATAATGTGCTAAGATTTTAGCCTTAAATTGTTAAGCCATTTAGAAGCTGTCGTAGAGACTCAAATTATTTCTTTTGGCTTCGCGTCCCCCTGAGAGGTTTCTATTCTTATGTATTTCTCTTTTTTTATGTATGATAGGCAAGCATTTGACCTCGATCTCACCTGATGGAAAGTGATGATGATGCCGAAGATATAGCTTGCTTATTATAGTATGCTTATATATCTATTAATTTACCACATAAGCATTGTTTAAGCATCGTTTTGAGTTAACAAAGCTTTATCTTTTAATTTCACACATTGCAGTCTAATTATAATGACGTTACCTTCACTATTTACAATTCGCCAAGGTTGAGTCGAAAATGAAGCCGCTCTTGTTATTCATATGCATAATTATAAATTCAAGGGCAACGTACTAATATCCCGGATCTGACATTATCAGTAGCTAAGTCTATCCCTGAAGAGTTACGTCAACGTTCAAAACGGGCGTATGATTCACGGTACGTTCCTCAGGTGTTTACGAAAAGAGGTAATAGCTACGATACATTAAATGGCTCGAGAAGCCGTAAAATTCGATGAAAGCATCTACGGAAAGTTCTGCACGTGTCTGCTGTAACTTTAACAAGGTTGGGAAACCATAAACAGTAACGCAACCTTTGAACGAAATAGGTGGGTGAGTAACGGGTGTTTAAAGGTCGGGACGTTAGGGAGCCATTGAATTGGCTAAGTAAAGTTTATGGAAGAGATTTTTTTTTTTTAGATCTTTGTCGTCCTAAAGATCAAGGAACTGCGGCTCTTATATTTATATTTCCTCTAATATTTTAGAAATATTTTTTTTAGTTATGGAGATGCATTTGTTAATTTTAATGGCCGACAAATTTGTTGCCTTCGTACTTAATGAAAAAGAAAAAAAAACTGTCACTTCTATATCTGTCATTGTCAAGTCAAATCAAAGTAAACGATTTAATAGAAATATTTTTAACGACCTCAGAACTAACTCCGGACTTTCAATTTTGCCGCTTTACTCTACTCTATTTTCGACCCCTTTGGCACTGCTTCTTGGGCACGTTTGAATGGTACAATCCACGCAATGAATCAGGCAATCCAGCAAAATTGAAAGTCCGGGGTTAGTTCTGAGGTCGTTAAAATAATTTCTAAAAACACTGATCACATGAAACGAAAGCCAACAGAAAAGAGCCGTTGAATTGAATCGTTTGTTTACTTTGATTTGACTTGACAGTGACAGATATATAGAAGTGCCATTTTTTTTTTTTTTTCATTAAGTACAAAGGCAACAAGCTCGTCGGCCATTAAAGTTTACCAATGTCAACTCCATAAGTAAGAAAATATTTCTAAAATATTGGACGAAATAAAAATAAAAGAGCCGCAGTTCCTTGATCTTTAGGATGACGACTGTCGAAAAAAAAAAATTGACATCTCTTCCAAAAACTTTACTTAGCCTATTGTCGGTAATAATGTAATAAAGGCGGTGTTTTTAAGGACCACACCCATTGCAACCTCAATGTTGCAGCATTGCTAACCTTGAGCTAACGCATCAAGTTAACTAACCCACACAAAGCACAAGTAATTGACAAGACAAAGCACGCACACATCTAAAGCACACACACTTGTATACCGACGCTCCTATTGCATAATAAACGCGCATCATATCCATGTCATTTTGGGAAGAACCTTAATATTCTCTGTGATCAGCACGCGAACAGCTCTGTGAACTAGCGCCGGAGAATGCACAGTGAGCCAACAACTGTGACGCGGCCGCCGACGGCTTGTCCTCTGTATTCTATGCTCTGAGGCGTCGCCTAAACCTGCTAGTGATTTCACAGGCGGTTGCGCTCTTCACACTGGATCATTACTGCACAATCACAGCTAGTAAGATGGTCGTTGCGATCAAAGCGGACCCTGCTCAAGGTACCATCCGCATAAAGTTTCTAGGGGTCTCTATCGTTTGACCGAATTACATATGCAATAATTTTATTTGCCCGAATTTCATATGCCATAACTATAATGTGCCCTAATTTTCATTTGCCATAAAGGCATTTTTTCTGAAAGCGTCAGCTATTCGGAATTGTAATCAAACAAACCTTACCTAACCTATTGGGCTCTATACGACGCCATGTAAAAATTACCTGAAAGGTTTACGAATTCAGAAAAAATGTCTTTATGACAAATTAAATTATGGTATGTGATATTAGGGAAAAGAAGAAGTGACCATTATGGCAAATGAAATTATGAAAAATGAAGGGATACCAGTTCCTAAAAGTCCTGAACCGACTGTCTAGTAGTATCATATTATGAATATTCATCTTAAACAGTTTTTCTTACTTTGCCTCCAAGATGACATTTTGAATTAAGTATCTACTTTTGATTTCAGCAAATGCAACTTTCTTGGCACCAAACATTAGCGGTAATATATTTTAAGTACAATATCGCTCATAGTTTCTTTTGTCATTGAAATTTCTGAGCGATTGTGTAAATGTCTAGACTATGACAATTAGGCCGTTGTTAGCAACATCCTGAGGCTGTCGAAATGGAGCTAGAAATTTCCTAAGGCTGAATATTTGTACGAACTATTGTTTTGTTTTAGTTTGTGAAATCCTTGCCAAGTTTTTAATTGTATCACAGCTGCTTTAGTTGAGTTCGAGACATTGTGGCAACATTAGTTTTCAACAACGGGTTGTGTGAAAAACTATTACAAATATTGGTTAAGTCCAAGACAGGAATTAACGAAGTTGTGTGAATTATGCTTCTTTGAATTCTTCTAATTGGGTAACTTAAAATACAGACAAATACTCAGTTTGTACGAGTAATCTAATGGTTTATAATGTCTTTCAAAGTCATTTGCATACATTTTTGTAAATTGAAAGTGTATTGTTTACGGCTAAAAGTAATTTGTTGGACAAGGGAAGGAGAGGGTTTAGTCTAGAAAAAAGACGAGTGTAGATTTTTGACTAGGTCCGTTTTTGTATAGCGCAATATATTCAGATCAAGTGTTTAAAAAAGTAGTCGTTGTGCCGTCTTAGTCTCAAGAGAAAGGACAAGGCTGCGAAAAAAACACAATGAAAACTTCTTTACCGACAAGAGCGTGACTGGCGTTATGGTGATAATGATCTTCCTTGATATTGAAGAAGAACGTAAAAAGAGTCTTCTTTACAGCTTAGACGCCAGCTGTTTCCCGCGACTCTGTCCGCGTAGAAATCGTTTATCGCTATTCCCTCTGGATCCGTTTAATTTTTCGGTATAAAACTCGCCCTATGTCCTTCCCCGGGTCTCGAACTATCTTCATCCCAAATTTCATCTAAATAGGTTCAGCGGTTTACCCGTGACAGCGCAATAGACAGAGTTACTTTCACATTTATAATAATACTAGCTACTCGCCAGCGGCTTCACCCCGCTGCAAATTTTGTCTTTCCTGGTGAATTTTACAAATAGAATTATTGAAATTGGTCCAGCCGTTCATGCGTGATGCCGTGACCAAGGGAAATAGGGATTCATAATGTATATATATAGATTAGCATAGATAGGTACTTAATGTGAGTTAAAAGCCTTCCCACTTAGGTAGAAAATGGAACATAATTATAACTCTATTCTCAGATTTCATGACCTCAAAACAAAGCCAAATGTATAAAGGAATATCATCGAGGTTTTCTTTTATGTTTGTTTCTTTGTACGTCTTCTTGTCAATTTAGTTTATTGACAATACCTATTTAGCTGTCCATCCATTTCTTTCGCCTATTTTAGAAGGTTATTTGTTGTTTACGGTCTTTAATACTAAATAAAGTAGACATAAAATATGTACGATTTAATCTTTTCAATTTTTTCATCGGTTCTCTGCCTTTTCGCCGACAATTCTTTGACAAATTCACCTTTTTTTTCAGTACCTACAAATATATCAGGATTTTTATAAACTTACCCAACGGGTTCTACACGATGGTCCTGAAATAAATCCAGAATTATTTACAGTTTCGGGAAAATACGCAGGTTGTCAAATGATGTCTGTGAAATGAATAATTTGTGAATCGTCGGTTATGAAATGATAGGATCCCATTTTCTTCTTAGGCCTACGTTATTGTTCTTACTATTTGCTTTGTTTTAGTTAAACTGCTTCAAATGGGTTTTTTTCCTTATTTAAATCAATAATGATATGATAAATATGAGGATAACATCATACAAATCGAGTGGAGCTAGTCCCACCAGGGATCGTTACCGGTATTCTGCCTACCGGTATTAAATGAGGTATTACCGGTTATAATTGACTTTCACTACTTATACCGCTAAAGCTCCGATTGACGGTATAATCAATACCGGTATTCAAGTATATTACCGGTTTAGCCAATTGACAACAATACCTCTTTTTGATACTTTACTCCTAAAAACCATTACCAGTAATACCTGTTAGTGTCAATATACTCGTTTATTTGAATATGTAAATGTTTTCGGTGCTCTTAGACTCGCCTTAGACAAGTCTGAAATTACAGTTAATTCAAGTCTAATTGACATCTCGCTTATCAGGTGCAATGAATAGCGGTATTGAATACAGGTATATAATACTGTAAATAGTGTTTACATTGCGATAAGAACAAAACCGGAATGATGTCAATACCTCTAATTCGAATATAGGATATTTTTTTTTGCGGTAATATTTTGACATTGTAAATACAGGTATTAAATAAAACCGGTTTTACAATCCCCGAGTCCCACACTAAGCCGTTTGATTGTACCTACTATGGCTACTAGACAACGATAAATATACCGAAAGGATATGCGTAGAAAACAAGCCAAGATTAAAAAAACAGATACTTATTGCCCTTACCAGGTATCAAGCCCGGGACCGCTAGCTTCGTAGGCAGGGTCACTACGAACTTAGTCAACCGTGACGTCATTAAATGTCTAATAACTATTGTGGAATTAGTTGCCACTGGATCTCCAATAAATTTTATTGCAGTCTCGGATGATATTCTCGTAGAATTTTCCAGGCGTTATCGTTTCTAAGTTTCCTCTTATATAATGACATGGTAATTTATGGAGCGTGCTATTTGATGACTGGCACGTGCGTATCATTGGTTAAACAATTCCTCATTGTTTGTCTGGATCGGTCGTAATTCTACGGCCATTATCGTGCTTATTCTAGCTAATATAGGGCTTGCTATACCCGTTAAGTGATCATAATTTAGTCGGATTGACTTGCGCAAATTTATTTTTTTACGATTTATGGTAAGATCTAGGATTGCTGAGGTCTATTGAAATAGCGAGGGCCTGCTTTTAAGTGATCAGAATAGGTCGGATTAACTCGCGCTACATTGTTTTTTGTTTTTGTGGGCAAGATTGTTTTTTGTTGTTACATACGATTTATGGAAAGATACGGTTACTGAGGTAAATAGAAATACCCTCACGGCCAAGAATACGGGTCAGAGTGCATATTTCATACTAAAGTGGCTATTTCGAAGCCTTGGTTCCTCGCCAGGGGATGTTTTATTGAAATCTGATGATGGATACCCAAAGCATCGATACAAAGTGCCTAGGGATACTCAACTGATTGAATCTGCGGTTAACGCCGGAAATGTGCATGTTCAGAAATACTATATATACTAATAGGCAATAAAATGTAAGGAAATCCAAATGCTGACCCAAACTCTCTCGCTGTAGTGTTAACTGATTAGGTATCTTAAGAACTTTCGACCTCTATTAAACCTCGGAGTATCCACCATTAAACCTCACTCTAAACAACCCCTGGCCATAAACCAAGGCTTCGAAATAGCCTCGTTTGTATGAAAAACGCACTCTGACCCGTAGGTATTATTTATAAGGTAAAATAACAAATTACAGACTTTTTATTACAATAGTTGATATACAGATAGAAGTGGGAAGAGACTTTGTTTTGTAATATTATGTAATAATGTCGTATCTTGTATATTTTAAAGTAACCCCCGGAGAAGGACATAGGATACTTTTTATCCCAGAAAATAGGCCAAGTTTTACGTGGACGGAGTCGCGGGCAACAGCTTGTTTAAAATATTTCGCGTGCAATGACTATAACTTGGTGTAGTTTTAGAAGATACAAATGTTAAGTGTGGTTTAGTCGGCTATTTGCAGGTGATAACAGTCTGTTTTGCACACTTGATAACGTTACTTTATTACTCTTCAATTACTGTGGTGTCATTGAATTTCCGATTCAATTTCGTTACACAAACATAACATATTTAAATGTGAGAAAGCATAACCTTGCTTTATTTGTTTTAATAAGTTTGATAACCTAGGCCTTGATTTACGTTTTTTTTTAACGCGTTGTTTTTCTTACGCACGCGATCTTTCTTAGGCAAACAAATACGAATACACTTTATTGATCAACACACAGATAATAGTACAAAAGCACGTAATTCTCGAATTATGTGGTTCTTCTATAAAATAAATGTTTTATGCAGAACTTAATTCTGCGGAGATTTTTATTAAAAATACGAACGTGCATTTTCATTCGCAGGGTGAATAGAATAAGTAATTAATGGACAAGTCTATTGAAAATTTTGTTTAAAATCTCGGGATTCTAATTAATAAAATATGCTTCTTTTAGGTTCTATTTATTTATAATTCACTACTCAAATTTCTATTTACCCCGTTATACGGTATGATTTGAGAAATGTTAGACAAACTTACGAGTACATACATTGGGGCGCAAACATTATGAGAAACGGATTATATTGCATGTCATTTCAATTTCAATTTCATGCGTTACGTTAACATGTAACATCAGCTTCAGCTTCACAGAATGTATTAATGATGTCACCCCTTAAACAACTTTTTTTTTTGCTTTTTAGGGCTTCGTCTATCGGATGGATCTATCTCATGAACCGTAATCGGTAGACCGTTTAAATTGATTCAAATAAGAAAAATGAAACAATTTATTGAATAAATGGAGACCCTATAAGAATATAGTTCGGAACCCCTCGTGTGCGAGTGATTGTTACTGATTGAATTATCATACATTAATTTAAATTTGTTTCATTGTTTTTAAATCCTAACGGCTACAAACCTTTGTCTTTAAAACAACAAGTAATAGTCATCATTGTTAAACTGTGCATTTGTGTTTCCAGGGGTATTCAGCCCAGCGGCCGCATCGTACCGCCGCCCACCATGTTGCGCCCGGAGTCGCCCCTCGCTGATCACCGGAGCCTCCTGCCTCGTCGGCTGCTCCCCGCCAAGGCCCAGATCGCCCCAGCCGACAAGCGTAAGAACCGCCGCTCCCTCGAACTCAACCCCCCAACAGACCTCCCCACCTACGAATACCCCAAACTCCTCATATCCAAAACAACAGACTCCCTAACCACAGAATGCCCACGCAAAATCATCAAACAAGACTCCGCAGACAGTCTCAAAAGATCCCTCCTGACCAAAGACGAAAAGAAACCCATCGTCAAAGAGAAAAAGGTCGACAAGCAGGATTCTACGGAAAGTCTCAAAAAAGCTTTCTTATTCCGACAAGAATCCAATGAGAGTGCGAAAAGGAGGGACTCTGATCCGAAACGGGTGAAGCAAGATGAGGTTAAAAGACCTGTGGAGGGAAACAAGGAGTGTAGTAAGAAGGCGTTGTTAGAGACAGATAATTTTGAAGAAACATGCAAGAGACTGTACGACAGGAGGACGGGGAGCGCCCGGCCGAGTCTGCCTCCGGTGGCAGAGAAAGGGCTGGAGTCACCTGAATCTCCTAATAGGAGTCCCTTGACTCCAGGAGTAGCAGCTATAGCCGAAGGTGTGGTTCGATGGGGGAGTGGTCTCCTGTCTCCTAAAGAGGAGCCCAGACTGAGGACAGCTAGGAGTTGGTACGGATATGGAACTTTGCCCACCGATAGCGAAAAGGTAAGTCTTAACGATGCTCTTGATAAGATTGTGTATCATAATGAAAATCGCACGCAATGACCGTTTAATGAGACTCATTGCTATTTTCTTTTGTTTCGTGCGCACAATAGCCATTATGTGTAAAAAAGTAAAAAGTGAAATTCGTTTTGCTGGTACAAACATAATTTCACTGCTATATCTATGATAACTGACGTAACCTTGGCGTAGCAAATATATGAAATTACCTTTTAATTACCCGTGGAGGAGATTTGATGCTGCTTTAGACAATTACTTTTACTTTTTGCTTTTACTTCGTCTAGATTTTAGTGTTTTTATAAATGTTGGTTCGACTAGTAATCATTTAAACGTACCCTGTTCAATTGAATTATTTGAGTCATCTTCAGTAACATCTGTTATGATTCCATTAGTTTTGCGAGCCTCGCCGACCTGTACTTTGTAGCATTTACAATTCAAGAACGCGACATCTGTGCCAACAGTCCGTATAAATAATGAATAACAATGTGTTTTCAAAACAGCATTGTTCTATACACTGCAGCATACTTACATACGATTGTAACGTTTCTGGCGTCATTCGCTATTTTAAGATACCTATAATTAAGCCTAAATACCAATTCGCTTTTCTTATGTTCAAATGATTCATAAACTGCATCAAATACTAGCAGCGGACATCTACGATTGAACAATAATTAGTAATGCGTCTAGTTATTTATTGTTTACAAATATAAAAGTAAACCGTTTATATTTGCCGTGATGTATGCTTCATTCATTACGTTGTAAACACCGAGATGGCTTTCTAGAAAATCGATGCAAAAACCGTCCTCGGTTGCTCTTAACGCTCCGCTTGCGCTTGCGTCCGCGTCTATGGAATCAGGAACTAAAGATTACGGATACGGAATGGACGTTCCAATTTCAATCTAATTAGGTTCCCAGCTGTTTTTGTTGTCAAGGAAGCAACGGGAACTCATTCCGAGTAGAATCATCGTTGCGCTCGGACGCGTGCTCGCGAGTGGATTCTATTTTCGAAATGTGATAAATGTCCGTTGCAAAATAACGTGTGTGTAACTGTGTGCGAGCTGTTCTGCGCGTCATATTTATTAATCAGAGCGGATTGGTTGATAGTGACAGTGACACATGACCCGGGATTATCTTATCTGTGGATTACGTAAATACTAATCGGCTTATCAATGCCGAATGAACGAAGAGCGCGGGTAAGGTTATCATGTTATCATTTTGATGCATTCGTGACTGATCCTTATCGTTTACTTCCACGTCGCTTGTTAAGTGGGTAAAGCTTGTTACCCGTTAAGAGCTTCCTTTACGCCCCGTTAACCTTTGGCTTGGCATCGTTTCCAACAAAGGATAACCGTTTTTTTTTGCTGTCGAATCAGGTTCATTACTAATTGTTATGGGTGCGGTAAACGTTTGTAAACATCTTTGAGTAGGGGTTATATTCTCTTTAACTGTATTTCGTTTTTTGAGTCCACTTATAGCATCATAATATGTAACACCATCCAATTTTGCCCGAATCACCGCAAGATAACGTAGTGGTTGCCAATGCATAGCCCTTAAATTGGCAAAAATTTAAAAAGTCGTGAAGTCTAACCCTATTTGATTTCAAACCAGCATAAAAAATATCAATTAAAAAAAAACTAAAAGTAAACATTATGTGATGTATCCTGTGGGGCTAGTCAAGTTGCTTCGATAATCGTTAGCGATTATGTTTATGTTTATGATTGAATAATGTATAGAATTGACGCAAGTCACTGAGATTGCATACATTTTTCAATCGAAACATAAGCGCTGACGATTGTCGAATGCAACTTTACTAGCCCTACTGGGGTGCACACAGATTTCAAAATATTTTAGTTCCTCCTGTCACCGCTTCTTACTCTTTGTAGTAATGGTTTTTTTAACTCGTTGCATCACTGCGAAAGATTCCGCGAAAACGCGCCCACCCATTGCACTTTTTTCATCTTCAGGCTTCCTGATGGTAAGGGTGTTCTGAGGTCCATAGACATTTAACTTAGTAATTTACGTTAAACGATGTAGATTGACGCGTCTCTCTGGATTGGAAACACTTAAAGTAAACAAGAGTGTGAATGAACAGTGCGTAATGTAGTGTACCGTCTGATATTCAACGCTAATTTAGCTCCAGGGTTCGCGACCTGATGTGATTAGGGATCTGGGACGTTGCGTCTGAAGGACGACTGAGTCATTCTCATTGGAATAGTCCAAGTAAATCTCGATCTCTGTAATGAATGATTTACGAGGAAAAAACAAATGAAATGCGAGTCGAGAAAAACGCGCAATAAAAGTGGATTCGTCTCTAGCTGGTATTAATACGCGAATAACTATATTAGGGATATGTCTATTCCAAAATTGTATGAATAAACCACTAGGCCCTGTTTTATAAAGCTACAAGTTACAAATTACAAGCGGAACTCTCTTTCTAGCAGAAGGAGTTAGAAAGAGTTATGAGTTACAGCCTGGTGACAGACAGACAGACAGTGGAGTCTTAGTAACAGGGTCCCGTTTTTACCCTTTGGGAACGGAGTCCTAAAAACCAGGTGATGTGCGTCAACCAATAGAAGCGGAACACTGATACGTCAAACCTCGACAAAACAGTTTTGATTGGCTGTTTATATAATCGTGTGGTTTGGTGTGCTTAGTTAAGAACCTAAAGAAATGTAGTATATATAGCTTTAATAAATAGCTACCTACTTAAAATAATACAACCACTTAAGCTTTAGAAACATTCCAAGGTCGACATTAGTTTCTTACCGTTTTTAACGCAGCAAAAAAAAAACGTTGATATAAAGCTATATTTTTGTCACAAGTTTTCCTGGATGAAGACTAAGAGAATGACCTTAAGTTTTAATTCTCGTTTTTAGATTAGTTTTTAGTCGTTTTTGTTTTTATACAACAGATTTACTTCCCGCGTCTGCCTGTCTGTCTGTATGTCCGCTAACTCTTAGATAATTTGACACGGAAGGTTATGTATAATCAATTTTGGTTTATGTACGTGTTTTAAAGAAAATTCACATACGTATTTACTATGTGTTTGTGTACGTTTTAATCTATTTATTTCAGATGTGATCGTTTAAATATTTTAAATATTTCCGTCACATAACTCGCATCCAAGTAGCGATTGCAAACGCAAACCGCAATGACGTTTAATACATATTTTTAATATAAACATTTCAATAAACTTTATGACGAATTGTATACCTAAAGGAAACCCTCATTCGGAATGAAAACAATGGATCCGAACATTTATATTTATAATAATTAAATATTTATATGGAATTTAAAGAGGCACTGATTTCTTAATACCGAGTTTAAATTGAGGTAAAAATATTGGGACAGAAGGAAAATAAAGCAATATAAAAATAGTGAAGGAGCTGTCTGGCTACTCATTTCGTCTCTTACTCCTGACCGAGTCGGCACCAAACTCTAAGAGAGAATGTGTTCATGTAGTTTCAAACTTTCAAGTATGTATGGTCTGATGATTAGGGTAGGAAGGTGGCAACACAGATTCGCTGTACTTAATTTATACTCACCTTTGCAAAAATAAAGTCAGCAGTAAATTTTATGTATGCTGCTGCTCACTAGTATAGTATCATGCAGCTTTATAATTTTAAGGGCTCCTTACCCAAAGAAACTTACCTAAAAACTTAACCTTATTACTAAGACCACAGTCCGTCTTTCTGTCTGTTTGTCACCAGGCTGGGCAGGCTGTATCTCACGACCCGTGATAGCTAGACAGTTGAAATTTTCACAGATTATGTATTTCTGATGCCGCTATAACAGCAAATACCTATAGAATAAAATAAATATGTAAGCTCGTTTGTTGTATGGGACTCCCATACAACAAACGTTATTTTTTTCGATATTAATTACGGCGACAGATTAGGGTACGGAACCCTTCGTGCGCGAGTCTGACTCGCAATTGGCCGGTTTTATATAGCCTATGACACTCTTTCATCGGCCATTTCATCAGCCAACCGATAGGGACACAACTTTTTGTCCGAATAGCTGCGTCCTTGTCAGTTGGCTGACGAAATCGGCCGTCTGGAGGCCCCATATTTGACTGTTAAACTCGGAACCCTTCTTTTGGGTTCGCGCAGTCGGGTAAAGAGTGCTGGTTACCACTTAATGGGTTACGATATATATGGGTGTTTTGTATAATTTAATTAGTTCGTCAAATTCTGCTTTATTTATCATGCGAATTTATGCATAATGTTTTTAAGACAACCATAACTACTTAACCGTTAAAGAGTTACGATTCCACAAACAGTACCACCTTTCTTATCAATATATATAGTATATGGTGAGTTATAGGGCCAAAAATATAGTAAATTTTCTAAATGATCGCTTGCACATATTTAAGTTATCACAGCCGAAATATAGTACAATACTATATATTACAGTATAGGTGGCAACCCTAGTACCTACACACGTTAAACTTATTTCTGTCAAATAATACATTTTTTGAACAAACCTTAAGGTTGACTGGTTGGCGGCTGACGCGCGGGGCTCGCGAAAGTAGTAAACACTGGAAACTTATGGCGCTACTTCCGAAGCCAGCGGCTCAGCCGCGCGCGGCTCTTCGGTCGCCGGTCGTCAGCCGCTAACCACGGAAGCGGTGCCATACGTTTTCATAGTGTTTACTACTGTGACAGTATGGTACTGTTGCATCGGCCGCTAGCCATGGACGCCACCCTTTAGTTGCCGACTGTACTCTTTTTTTGCAAAGTCTCTTACTCCATGACACATGACACATGACAATGAGTCAGAACTCCTGTCGCCACCTTCCGATTCCGTCATCAGACCAGCTCGATGGTGCCATATTGTTGTATTGGCACATTTCAGCTCAAGGAAATGGTTCAGTCTTCCTTGCAAGATTTGACCCTAACATACATTTATACATACACACGTACATACATTGCAAGTTAATAGAAAATCTGAAAAAAACAATACAAATGCAAAACGCAGGCTTATGCAGGCTAACGGTGTGATATTGATTTCACTGTGGCTCAAGACCGCGCATCTGTGCACATCAGTAGGTATACTGCGGATTCCTGGCCGGCAGCCAGTTGTTTTTATCGCGCGTGTTCAGGTGACGGCGATTGTTTACGTTCTGCGTGAGTGGAATGCTGACTCGAGTTTGTGGAACTGTTATAAGTTGTCGCTTGTTCATTACCTTAGTCCGAGACTTCGCTATTGTCAGGTGTAGAAAAAAACCGGTCAAGTGACTCGCACATCGAGTAGGAGTTGGTATTACTATATACCGATTTGAATTCGATTTCAAATCGAACCAGCGCGCGCCCGAATAAAGCTTGTCGATTTTTCTATATTTGTTGTTTTTCTTAAGAGTTTGTACTATGATCAAATTAAACGCTTGTATGTTTTGCCGTTTTTACGATATACGACGCCCTTTATTATTTAACTTAAAAAAAAAGTAAAACTTGCCTCTTTAACATAATATTCTGAAAAAAAACAAGCCGCCATCTATTGCGGTTCAGAAATAAAATTTTGACGGAAGAACGGTCGGAAAGCAGCGAATATTAATAAGGTACCATTGGGCCTCTTCGGTCACGGAACCCTGACAAGTAGATTACTCCGGCTTCAGAAGTATCTCTGATTGATATTTCGGTTCGTTACTCCGTTTTTATGGAGAAACAAACTAAATGTTAATGCGTCATTTGAGCAAAGGCAAACGCAAAGATGTTGCGGTTTAAATTCGGTTTGCAATTGCACAGGAAAACTATTTAGGTTTGATCATTGTTCAGGCGATATTAATTATTTATGAGTTATGGCTCAGTTAAAATACTGCGAAAATGATCTGGTGACGCGCTTCACCAGAACGGGGATTTTAAATGTTATTCATAAACAAATAACTGGAAAATGAAGCATTCCCCGATTAGATCATGGCAGACACAAAGCGGTTAAGGAAAATTATTTAAAGAATTCTCTAATACTGCTGTTTAGTAGGTACAATCACGTACTAAAAATTATGACAGCGTCAATTGCCCAGGAATATAAAACGTCAACATTTCTTTGGTGGCTCAACAAGTAACAGCCGTAACCATACGTTGTGCCGAATCCGTCAGAATCTCACCCATCTTACTTACCGTCTTACCTACTAAGGGTGCCTTTTCACTAGCTACGAGGACGTGAAAGTTACCAGTTTCCACCAGTACCAGTGAATACGATTGGTGGATATCAAATGCATTCATAACCACATAACATAACACACTTTGCTGGAACGGCAGCCTAACCCTGCCCTGTGTTCGCATAGCACTGACAGTCTCCTGTAAGACGGCCGGTGGATTGACAAGACAAAGAGGCACTCCATCTTGGTTCTCAGGGTTGGCATTTGAAAAGGCCCATTGGCCAGATGGCCAGGGTCTCTGTTCAACTCGGTAATATCATTTTGTATTTGTCGAGTTGTGGACTTGTGGTATTGTTTTTAACTCGGTTGCCATTGCCGTTAAGTAAATACGTAAGAGCTCTCAAAACTCAAATTAAAGCTCAAGCTCTCAACGTTAATTTGACAAAAACACTGCAACACAACAAAAATAATCAAAAATGTTGAAAGAAAAAACTAATAGGTAAAAGAATAGAACATAGATATCTATTGTTCTGAATAGAAGTAGCGAATTGAAACAAAAAAACGTTGTCGATAAGGAAACTCGTCAAAAACAATATGGTTTTACAAAGTTGGATAGACGTGATGTTTTTGATTGCCGTATGCAGACCATAAGCAAGGGTCTGGTAACCATTCTCTCAACTCATTTTCTGAACTAAGCGCACCAAATATTAACGGGTGAGTTGAAGTTGTCCCGTTAGAGGGCAAACCACACAAACATGCATCCCAGCTTTCCTATTTACCCTGACGCTCGCGTGACGTCACTCACTCAAGAGTATAACACCTCTGATCTACTTTCCAACCATCTCATCTTAACCAGATTGTAGATGCTCTTAGAGGCCATGCTCTTGGGTGGTATATACAACACAACTTACATTACTAACAACAACAATGTTTTCCCTATGAAAATATCAGTTATTTCTCAGTTTACAGTCGTTTGCCGTTAACGGTTTAGGTAACTATTGCACTTTACGAGCCTACGCAATTTATTTTTAACACCGATTCGACACGGGCGTTACTGCGTGACACATTTACCATGTATGAGTATTCATGCTAACGTTAGAGTAACGAGAAGTTAGACACACTAGGGTAACTAATTATTTTCAGCCATACAGATAGCTACATTATGTTTGCTAATATATTTAAAATGGCAGTTACGTCCATAGATTCTGATTTAAGGATATTTTTTGTGGCATAGAGAAGGCAAGTAAGCACGCATGCCACCTGATGGTAAGTACGCTGAGGCCTGAAGGCATCTCAAGACTGTATCCGTTGCCAAACCTGATGACAAAGATGGGATCCCTATGGTAGTAGCTAATTTCAACGGTTGCCGGCGAGAGGGTTTTCACATTCTACCGTAGCCTTCTCAGGCCTTGTGTCTGTCTATATTGAGCACTAGTAGTCTCGCGACCTTTGCGCCCAGACGTCATTACAGCGGGGGAAGCAGATGCGCATAACGCCCCCGTTCTTCGTTCTTGATTCCTCCTGCAGATATCGTCTGCGAGGGCGTTCTCCTCGCGAGCTCACTCCGCAATCTATATCCCTTACTAAAACGGACATTGGATCCCAGCTCATGGACCGACGGTGGCCAAGTGAGGCGTCGGGTGGCGCCACGCGAGGGCAAGAGCCTGAATGGAAAACAGCTTCTCCATAAACACACTCATATATATCGACATTTGCAGCACTGCACAATTTCTTTGATGACAAGTTGAAGAGCTTCATGGCCTACTTCCAAAGTAATTAAGTGTTGACTACAGCCAACCTGCAACATTACACACCGACTGTCTCATTACGTTATCGATACTATGAAGGCCGAGCGAAACTTATTCCAATACAGTTGTATTACTTATAGCTGTAGGGTTGATTGTCGCCAGGATGTAAGTAGGCAACTGTATTTAATTGTAGATCATGTTGAACACATGCCTTATCTATACTATGATCGGTCCTGAATTTACCGCATCCAACTGTTTTTCCGCGAGAGTAGATCACATACTGAAAATGAGAACTTCCCCGTGACCAATTTGTATTTCGACTTCTTGATCGAGTCTGTCTCCTTCTACTTTCATTTCTCGCTCTATAACGTCGATTTTGGAAAAGTACTTGTATTTTCTCTTTCTCCAAGTTTTAGGTGACTTTGTAAATGCTTTTTGTGTTAGACAGCGTGTTAAAGCCTTATATTACGTCAAAGTTAAATAATATACCGTAGTAAAAAGAATAGCAGAGGTGCGTAAAGTTGTACCCCAGTTATGAACAAAGGGGTCGGGGAGGTTTGTTTCGGTAATAGAAAACCGTTGTAGGAGAAAGTAGGGAATATTATTTTTGCCCGCTTGGATATTATATTTCAGGACGGCTCTTTATGGAATGAGGTTGTGGAAACAAAGGTTTTTTTGGAGCATAGAACCAATTGTTAGTGTAAAATTCATTAGTGCCTTGGAAAAGAGGCAACTTATTTGTACAGGTAAAAGAGTTTTTTCTTCGACCCCGAGTTGTATTCCATGTTAAATATTTTTGATGGGCTTTTTTTATTTGATAGGTAGTTATAAAGCCCCGAAAGCAAAAGGGTTTTTAACCTTTTAAAAGTTATTACATAGTCTAGGTACTACGGTTAACTGACCATGTTACGCTGGTTAAACGCATGTTTGTTTGCTGACTTTTGTTGTTTGAGGTATAAAGGGGTTCTTTTTAATATCTACATAATCTGCAGTTTTTTTAGGGTTCCGTATCCAAAGGGTTCCTATAGAACACAATATGTCACTCTTTTTGCCTGCCTGTCATCGGTCTGTATCTCGTGAATCGTAAAAGCTAGAAACTTATTTTTTTACAGAGTGTGTATTATTATAGTTTACTGTAACAACAAATTATAAAAATAGAATAATAGTGAAATGGGCCATAAAAATATAAGTTTTTTTGGCTTTTTTCGCTCGACCTTTACCATTGCTGTAAGTATGTACCTATCTCGTGAACTGGTAGGGCAAACACATGAAAAATTCTAAAAAATAGTAATTTTATTAATAACAAAATAAAAAAATAAAGTAAAACTTTATTGGCCCGTAAAATACAAAAATGGTACGGAACCTATCGTATGCGAGTCCGACTAGCGCTTGGCCGGTTTTCCTTTAAATGCAATCGCCAAATGACGCGTCGCGTGACCCATTTAAGAAACCAAAACATTGCGAAAGCTGAATGTTTCCCGATACTGCTCCAGTTGAATTTCAACCGAAAGTAAATTCGATTCGATCACTCGCAGCTCGAATTACAAAGCGATCTAAGTTTCGTCGTTATTTCAAAACGTGAAAATAAGCAGGCTTTTTATTTGTCAAGGGTGGTTACAGCGATCGATATCTCTGTACCTACAGATAATTTATGATTGTGTTTGATCGAGTCGTTTGATGTTCTATTAAATTGCATAATTACATAGTAGTGTTCCGCCAAGTTTGTACTAAAGTCGTCATTATCTATCAATCTAGCAACCTGTGTATCCTTTCTTTTAAGCTAGGATGCGAACGGGTTCTTATTCATTAGTCCGCTAAACTGTGCATTAACGCATTCACTGCCACCGACGCATATATGCGTTCACTGTCATACAAGTTTGTTCGTAGGCCCTCTGGCAGTGAATGCGTAAATAATCTTTTGTTGTTTGTATTGCATTCCTTCACATATGATTCGTTGTTTCTTTGTTTTTTTAGCTAGATAGTCTCTTGATGTTGGCCGTATATTTAGATTACATTCACTCAAGTATCGGAGGGACCTTGAATGTGTTTGTCCTACGTCAAATAACTCGGGTACCTACGGGATTTTCGGCGTCAAGGCCTTTATAATATAGGGAACGAAGAAAAGGTCAACATGGGGAAAACAATCCTAGTAAACAGTTTTCCATCGAATACAGGGACACTTAGGATGTAGGTTGTCTGAGGACTCTTTCCAATGCGAATTTGAAGGATTTCGTCGGCGTAAGATTTGGATAAGCGTTATTGAATTTTCTGGGATAAAATTATTCCAGGGTATAAGCTTTCTTCATTCCAAATTTCATCCAAATCCGTCAAGCCGTAGCAACGTGGAGTAACAAACTAAAACACTTACTTTGTGTTAGTGTCTATCGCATTTATAATATTAGTTTGTTGGCGTAGTAGTTGTTTTTTTCCATTAAGGGTAAATATCGCTTTAGTTTGAACTTAAAATGTTATGCCGTCATTTACATTATGTAATTTAATTACAGACGTAGGTATCGGATACCGATGAGAGATCGCGGCAGTGGGAAGAAGTGGTAGGACCACAACACAGTGATGTAACTAGCTTTTTTTGGTACTTGCTTTTGCTGCCGACTAAACTTTTTTTTGCAATGTCATGATCCGCTGGTCAAGGCCAAACTGAATGAGTTCCAACACGATGTCGCCATCTTCCGACTCCATTATCAGATCAGCTCATTGATACCATGGCTTACATGTAGTCCAAATTTCCGCATTAACGGAAACTGGTTCTAAATTGACTTTGTTTTAGCCCAATTTGCCTCAGATCATTTCAAATAAAGCAGTAAAGCAACTAAAACGTCAAGATTATGTACGGTACCCAAAAAAGTTTAATTTAGATTTGTCATTGATAAGACAATAATAGTTTTGACCTTGGCGGTTTACTGCTATTGACCTGTGAGGCTATATAGATAACTTGCATTCGAAAATCGTTAGCGATTATGTTTCGATTGAAAAATGTATGGTTTTGACTCAAGCCACCGAGATAGTACCACGTGACTAGACTACTGGTCATCGAATCTTCCACTCAATACAGGTCCTTTTGAAGAAACTAGTCAAATACTGAAAATTAAGAGAATTAGGCGTAATTTTACTTCCCGTCTTGCCATTTTGATAAAATTCATTTTGTTTCAAAAATCGTTGTTATAGTTTTGGTATACAATTTAACTTTCACTTCACTATCGCGTAATGAACAATGTATGGCGAAAGTGATTGATAGATAAAAAAAAGAGTTACCTATATTATAGTGCATAACCGAGTTTCACGTGCGGAGTCGGGACCGTTTCGCGAAAACTATCACTTTTTATGTCGTCTCTTTTCCGTCTTTTATGTAATTTGATGTCTGATTGTTGCGAGTAAATGTTTTTCTTTTATTAGGTACTTTCTTCTTTTCTTAAAATAACTTGGCCTTCAATTTTCGTTTATCAATAATAAAGTTGAATTTATCTCGATTGATTCACCTAATTAATCTCACCATTGAAATATTTACAGAAAATACAAATATGACATAATTTATAGCTTATCAGGCGTTAATATATTTGCGTCCGCCAAACTTGCAAATGGGGAAATCTGCGAATGGGAAAAGAAGAAGATTAAATAAGCGAGGTAAAATTAATGAATGGGGAAAAATGCGATTGTAAAATATGATCTGGGTAATAATCTAACCAGTCATCAATCTTATGTTTATTTGTAAAATAAAACGAAGTTAACATTTTAATATGAATCACATATAGGTATTAGGTAGTTTTTTGTATGATAATCGTGCGTAAATACTGAATGCCATTGACGCATACGGTGCGTCACCAATCCCTAAATATGATTGTTATTATGCTAAATGTTGTCATTGATACTATAGGAAACATGCTAACTATAGCACGACATTGACTTTCGAGACAACATAATACAAACTATTTTCTCTGACACTGAAACCGACAATCTTATTAGTATCCGAATTAAACCTAACAATGTCACATTCAAGAAAAAAAAGAAAATGCTTCTGTATTTTATATAACGCAGGGCATTCGGCCAAGCGTTTACGTAATGTTTGCGGATATAGCGCCTCTTCCACACGTGTGTCAATGCCAACAGCCTACCGAAGTAAAAAGGTAGTATGCGCATAGGATATTCATACTGTTATACTACTTTTTTATTTGGGTGGCACAACAGAGTTCCAAAAAAAAGTACTTTTTTAGTTAAATGCCGTCCTTTTTCTATGATTTTTGCATCGATGCTTTTCCGATCGTTGCATAATGCAAGATAAAGTTTGTAACTTTTTAATTCCTTACAAAAACATCAGTTTTTTTGTGGAAAATCTGGTTTGTCAGCTATGTTCAGTGAATGTCTTGATTCGATATATTTCTTGTACTATTTAGACCTCGATATCTATTTTGATTCGATAAACTGTACAGTCAGCGTGTTACATCCTATTAATTAGATATAGGTAGGGGGAAGTCCCCTAGTGGCGGACACCTAAGGCTTTTTAAAAAAAAAAACAAAACTATTTAAAAAAATAAACATTTATTTGCGTATTAAGTAAGTTAACAAACTTTAAAATCAAACTAAAATAACAAAAATGCTACCTCTGCTTAAACTTAGACAAACATTAAAATTATACTTTGGTGAAATAAAATGCAGTCTCTGCAAGTGGCACCTAGTACCGGACGGACTTCACTTCGAACCCCTAGCACCGGACGGTTTCAAAACATCTGACACCGATCACAGATATAAGCATCTGAACATTCTGGAATGTCAGCACAGGCTTCATGAGCCCACCCATGGCAACTAGAGCACTGTATCCAGTCTTCGTCATAATCCTCTAAGCACACTACACATAAAGTTTTTCCTGTTTGAGATGCTTCAGCTAACGGCTGCTTTTTATTTGCTTTTGCTCCACTTTTCCCTTTGGCTCGATTCCCCTTCTCTCCCTTTTTTCCTGTAGATTTCACTTTTTTGGCTGGTTTCCCCTTCTCTCCACCTTTTCCTTTAGCCTTTGCGGGTTTGGTTTGTTCCCGCTCCTCCTCTATTGCCTTTTTAAAGTTGGTTTTCATTCTTTTCTTTTCTTCTTTAGCGTTCTTTTCGTTTTCTTTTTCTTCCGCAGCATTTTTGTACGGAGATGATGTCAAGATTTCGCTTCTTTCACATTTTCTTTTCCGAGCAGCTGACCTTTTTTTGGCAGCATCTGGTAGTGGTGACAATTTATGGACAATCTGAATGATATCTGGATCAAAGCTAGTCGATGGCTTGGGACTGCTGATTCTTGTGTCATTGGTGGGGTTGATTGGAGGGTCTGTGAATTCTTCAGATATCAAATCGACTCTAGGCTCATTGATAGAATCTTGGGGAGGGTCTGTGGATTTTTCTGATACCAAATTGACTCTAGGCTCATTGATAAAATCTCGGGGAGGGTCCATGGATTCTTTGGAGACCAAATCGTTGGATAGTTCTGCACTGCAAGCCTTAGATGTGGTTTCAGCTAACGCTAAATCAGCGACGGGCACGGAACCCGTTCCGCTACAATCCTGTGTGTTAGAGTAAGTTCCTGGTTCTTCTAATGGAATATTGGTCATGTCAGCTGCTAAATAATCCAGGTCAGAAAATAAACGTCTATCAAATGGGCAAATTCCTGTGCATTTGAACCCAGACGCCGCAATATCCAGTCGAGCCACTTTTGTAAACGCTTCATTGACCAAACCAGCAATATCGTAGTCAGTTATCCGAGACCCAGCATTTGTTCTCATCCACATGTCGCATCTCTGGTTATAGGCATCTTTAAATGGCTTCATAAATGTTCTGTCTAGTGGTTGGAGTTTATGGGTGGTATGTGGCGGTGAGCTTATCAAATCGATGTTGTTATCGCGACAAAAATTTATGACCGCCAGTGTCTTGTGGCTACAGTGGCCATCCAGTAGAAGCAGCACAGGGTTTTCTTTTGTCGGGTGCGAGTGTTTTACGAATAGTTGCAACCACTGCAAGAAGAAATCACTATTCATCCACCCTTTTGGCTGAGCCACGCCTACACTTTCGGCTGGGGCATTAATCATGAGTCGATCGTTCATCCTTTGCCTCGGAAATACGAAAAACGGCGGTATAAAGTGGCCGTTAGCACTCATGCAAAACAACACTGTTATATTTTTGCCCCTCTCCGCAGAAGTCAGCTTTCCTACTTGACGAACAGCCTTTGGGGCAAGAACTTTCTGATGCTTGTGTACGCAGCTTACTCCTGTTTCATCGCAGTTGTAAATATTGGAAGGTGGAAATTTGTGCAGTGTTGACAGTCTTTCAAGATTGTCATAAAAGAGATCCACTTGTGGTTTGTTAAACCCTACGGCCCGCATCATGCTTGTTGACTCTGGTGCTCTCAGCGATATGTCAGAATGTCTCTCCATAAAATCGTAGTAGAAATGCTTTCCTGCAACACCCTTTTCCTTGTTGAAGCGATGAGGGATCTTCAAAGATTCAGCCAAGTCAAAAGCTAATTTTAAAAACTCTTTTTTCATCAATGGTAGACATCGATTGGACAAATCTTTTATGTGATCTACCAAAATTTGTTCATATTCTGGTAAAAAGGTGTTAGTGAATCTACCAATCTTTGGTTTCAACGTCACTTCTTTTCCGTTGTTCAATGCCGATGTTTTATCATGTAAGGTGCTTTTTGGGATATTATAGCGCGACGCAGCCTCTCTTAAAGTAAGTTCTTTTGACAAAACCTTAGTAATCGCAGTTTGTAAACTGGTTTGATCCCATTTTCCTTTCTTTTTCTTCTCTTCCATTTTGATCTATTTTCTTTCCCTGTCCTCTGAAACATCGTACAATAATAATCATTATAGGTTTAATTAATAACGAAAAAAAATTACAAGTTCAATGTCCGGCGTTACGGGACTACTTGGTGTCCGGTAGTAAGGGACACTGAGTCGTCACAATTACGTATTTCATTACAAAACTATTTTGAAAATCCACAAAAACGTTTTTAAAATACGAATATTAATGGAATACCACCTTTATTAAAAATAAACATAAACACCTAAACAAAAAAACGTAGTTGTAACACTTACTCGAAGCTTACGTGACGCAGTCTCTTCCCGCCAAAAATTACGCACAACCGCTGCCGCTGTGGCTGCGCGCGTCACTGACAAACGGCGTCGCGATTTTGAATATCGGTACGTCCCCCGCGCCCCTTCCACTCGTCGTTGATTCGCTCGCGTTGTTAGTTGCCGAGATGGCACGAGTGTCCGGCCCTAGGTGCCGTCCGGCGTTAGGGGACTTCCCCCTACGTAAAAACAAACTACCTTTAAGCTGTCTTTTTTTTTCTGATTTCTCTAATAATCCTTTAGAGGTGCAGTAGCAAAATTGGACAGGTAACCTATCAAATTTCTTATCGCCTCGAAGAGTTTCTGCGTAAAAGGCCTAGGCTGTGTGTGGCATACGAAGTGACGAACAATTATGTAGAAATTACAAGCGTTTCGTTTTCGCTATTTGACTACGGAACTCTAAAATAAAAGTGAGATAGAAAAGTCGATATCCCTTCATTTTCATAATTTCATTTGCACTAATTCCATATGCCGTAATAGTCACTTGCTATAACCTTAATTTTCCCTAATATCACAAACCATAATTTGAATCGCCATAAAGGCATTTTTTCTGCATTCGTAAACCTCTAAGGTAATTTTTACATGCCATCGTATAGAGCCCTATAGGTTAGGTTAGGTTTGTTTTATTACAATTCTGACTAGTTGACGGTTTCTGAAAAAATGCCTTTATGGCAAATGAATATTATGGCACATGATTCCTATGGCATATAAAATTATGTCATATGAAATTCGGGCAAGTGAAATTATTGCATATGTATTTCGGTCAAACGATAGAGACCGCGGCGGCATAGCGATCTGGGGGCGTAACACTTTCGTGTTTATCGATGTGGATAAACGTGGATAACACAACTGTCACTTTCTGACCAGTATGTCAGTGCGAGAGTGACGAAAGCTTTATGATCCACATCGATAAACACGACCATGTTAGGCCCCCTAGATGCTGTTTATAAATATTTACACGTACGTGTTTATGGCAGTGGCGGAAACCTCGCCAGTTTGCCGTTCATTATCAAGGCTGGAGGTTTTAGTGAGTGAAGGTCTTTTCTGGCATTCTCGAGATATGGTCCCGTGGTAAACAATTTGAAATATTTATCTGTTTATCAAGACGATAAGTTTTAAAGGCTGATTTACTTTGGCCGTTATACGAATAGGCATTGACTCTATTTCAATACTCAAACACCTACTCTCGCGGTCAAATGATACGGGTCAGAGTGCGTTTTTCATACAATCGAGGCTTTTTCGAAGCCTCGGTTCTTGGCCAAGGGTTGTTTTGAGTGAGGTTTAGGAGGTGGATACTCCGAGGTTCAATAGAGGAGGTCAAAAGTTCTTAGGATACCTAACAGATCGCACAATCAGTTAATACCACAGTGAAAGAGTTTGGCTCAGCATTTGGATTTCCTTACATTTTATTGCTATTTTAGATGTTTTTTGAACATGCACAATTCCGGCGTTAACCGCAGATTCAATCAGTTGGGTATCCTAGGCACTTTGGAAGTCCTGTATCGATGCTCGGGGTAACCATCATCAGGTTTCACTAAAATAATCCCCTGGCGAGGAACCGAGGCTTCGAAGTAGCCTCTTTAGTACGAAACCCGACCCGTATTATTTGATTGCGAGAGTATGTTGTCGGCTAAGTTCGTATTTATCTTGCTTTCTCGGTAAGCTCAACGACGGGTACTGAAGCAAACTGAGACAGCAAATACAAACTTTTGACAAAATACTATGTTCTCTACATCTGTACTCGGCCCCTATCGTAGGATTGAGGCCAATTCGTCTTTACACGTATTGTCATTGAATTGTTTTGAAGTTTGCCACCGTTGCTGCCAAGTAAGAACTATCATGACGTAGACAATACGATATCAAGAGGTGTACAGTCAATGTAGTATAAGCCTGCTGAGGTGCACATTATAGGATCCTCTCATTTCATAACAAACGTTTCACAAATGATTCATTTTACAAACATTATCATTTGACAACCCGCGTTTTTTTCCGAAACTGAAAATAATTCTGGATATTTATTTCAGGACTATCGTGTTCAACCCTATGAACCTAGGTTAGGTTAGTTTTATAAAAATCCTGAAATATTTGTAGTTACCTACAGAAAAAAGCGGGTTGGCTAATGAGTAGGTTGCGAAACTATGCATTTGTCAAAGATTTGTCGATGAAAAGGCAGAGAACCGCACATTAAATTTTAATACTTCTTTTGCTAAGTAAATCCAGGCAAGAGCATGTCGGACCAAAGTCAGTGTAGGGTTTACTACAAACACAAAAAACTATCTCGAAAATTTATTAGTTATCACATTAGTCGCTTTTATGGCAGGAAACAATCAAATTTACTTACATGCTGCTATCATTTAAGATATTTTTCACATTTTTATTACTTGTGGTTTTGGTTGTATGTGGGAGGGGGACACCCAACTTAGCGAAAAAGACACTTCGAGTTAAATATTGATTCCATAATGTTTTTTTAAGAGCTATCCAATGATACCTTAATCGATTTTAGAATGTGAAAAAATATAATTTACCTTTGCTTTCATCCGGTGTTCGAAGGAACCAGATTTATTTTTCATATTTCAAGATTTTTACAACTTTGTCGGCTTAATTTTAATGTATAACTATGCCAAATTACAGCTTTGTACTACCAAGAGTCTCCGAGTCAACCTTGTTGACTACGGAACCCTAAAAATGGTTAAGTGTGTCAATATAATTCGCATTTAACGTCATTTTGCTCGGCATATAATTTCGTTTCCATTGACATAATAACATAAATACTTTGTTGATAGAAGTTGATTAAAACAAAACTTTTTGTTACGACCGGTTGTGATAATTGTACGTCGTTAGTATATTTAATCACTTATAAATAATTATGAACGTTTTAAAGCGGATATAATTGGTAGGTATTTACCTCAACTACTTACCCAATTAAATGTTAGAAAATATATGTTCTTGTTGTTCTGCGATGTAATAATGTCATTTCCAACAAGGTGACCAAGTTATAATGACCCCTGGGCTTGAAGCAGCTGTTTGAAACTGGGCCTTTGTGACAATTTGATCTCAGGTATGTAATTTCGGTATTTACGGTACCTAGCTATTATAATAGAGAAAAGCATAGCCTTGGGAGGCAAAGCAAAAAATACCTTTTAAATTCGCTTTCAAAGGAAACTGTTCGGTGAAAATCTTTTGCGGTCCTAATACATAAATATATAATTCCAAATACGTATTTGATAGAAAAGGCCTGCTAAATATAGATGGCCACAATAGGAATACGAACCGACTATATTCAACCTTTTTTACACAATTCTCTTCATGTCCCTTTACAAGTTTTCTATAGCGTAGCGTCCTCAATACCTTGTACAGTCACCATCAGATAGATCTAACCGGACAGCGAGCCCAAAAAATGTGTTGCAATGGAATCCCAAAAAAGACTAACACGTGAAACCGTCAGAAAAATGACACGTAACACTTCGTTTAAATTATTTGCTTGGATGAAAAATCAAGAAGATGTAACTGCATAGTCGACCGAAAAGATTTAACTGGACAAACATTCAGTGTATCTAAGGTGACAAAAGTTCAAAAAGATCTTTCAAAATACCTCTTTACGGTAAAACTTTTTGGGAAGTTTAAAAAAATCAGGACAGAAATGACAAATGCCAATATTGACATTAAGCTCACAATGTAAACAATAACCATAATATTCTTCACATGTTCAGCGTACAAGAGTCGTTTTAAAATATTATGCGTGCTTTTCAAATATATGCGAAAACGTTAACCAGTTTGTCGCCGTGACCAAACTGCCGCCTCGTGTCGACGGTATGTTGCCGTGGTCTCCTGTTGGTTACTCTCGCCGTACCGCCCCTAAACTTGATCAGTTTCCAGCAGCCGTTCATGTGATCACATGAACGGCTTTGAAACCAGCACGATATGGTCTCGTGTATGATGCGTGTTCAACAAATAATCTCAACGCAGTTTCGTCTCGTGCTGCGAATCACAAACACGAGATAGCTTGAATCAGCTTATTACTCGGTGTGTAGTGTTTATTTATGTGTGTTATTTGTATAAATAAAAATAAATTTTTCTTTAATTTGAACGTATCCCTTTATAACTTTTATGCTGCCCCTTTTTGTAAGCTTTTATTGAACTTGCAATTTTGATAAGTTAGATCAATTTGCAAACCATATTTCTACCACTTGCTGCTACCGGATTGCGCTGAAATTCGGCATATTTATGTAAGTAAGGTGACAATGCAATATTATTATAAAGTGGTCATAGGAACTTCGCATCGAAAAAAGATAGCCCCATCGTGTTTGGGCTCGTTGGGTTTTTCGGTATAAGCAGTGATTACTGTGCACAAAAACGTACAGACCTTAACCCAAACCCTTGTAAGTAGGTACCAAAAACAAAATTTCGGCAGACACTTATCTCAGCAATAGCTGTTTTAAATATAATTTAAGGTGTCAATATACAATTTAGCCCTTGAGGATTTCCTATGGCTGCCTTCTGTCTCCATCAGCATAGCTCGATGGGACCGTTATTATTAATTATTATTATAAGTAAATATTCTCATCCAAATCGCAGTATGTTAGTTACAAGTGACGCTAACGTAATTGTGTTAAAAATACTGCACCAAGAAAAGTAAAAACAGTAAGAGTAAAAGAGATGTCTAAATTCTGTCACGGCGTAAGTAACAAATATCGCGTAGGGGAGGCCGGGGCTTGTTTTAACGAGGATAAGTATTAACACGTCAATAGCGGCCAAATTACTATAATCTAAATCTCGTTTTTTTATTCCTTCCATGGATTATGATATGATACCAAATACGTAGTGAAGTGACCCATCAGTTGTCAGCAGGACTCGTTGGAACGGAAAAGTTGTGCGCCGCAGCGACTTTTTGCAGATAAATAGAGTTTTTTACGATTGCAATTTTTTGACTTCCTCTTGGTGTTGAATAAAGCTTTTTTGATTAAGTAACGATAGTAATTGTTATTATCATGTTATTTAATTGCTTTAATTTTAAATGTTTTTTCTACTGTTGCAGGAGTGACCGCTACCCTGACCATGAGTTACAATTACGATACTCGCTAGAGATTCTAATGCTCTGTCCCTCTCACTCTACTATAATATTGTGAGGAACAGAGCATTCTACTCGCTAGCGAGTACGATAATTGCAACTCATGGTAAGGTTACGGGGATAGTTTTAATAAAACAGGGGTATCTGTGTAATCGTATAATGTGACAAAAGATTTTATTCGTGTGAAAAAAAAACAGAAAAAATTAAGATATTTTGATACTAACGTTGATTATTGTTTAACTTGGCTTGTCTGTAAGGCTGAAAGTAAATTAAAGTTACCACTATGCAATGTTATTATTTTTTAGTCATTCGATTTTTACATCATTGTCGATTATTGTATTACAAACCCCTTTGAAGAAGACCTCTTTTTTTATAATAATGGTGATGTACTTTGATTTATTTTTTATTTTAACCACCGATATGAAAATAAAACACGTCCGTCACGTACTTTTAAAGCTACAGGTATACTTATACGTCTATCCATTCTGTGCTACAGGTAAAAGCTTGAAGTGTAAGATTATGCCCGGCTTCCCCTACAAGAAGTCACGGGGACTTTCCTTGACAGCTGACATATTGTGAACAAATTCAATTTTAAACTAACGAACAGTGTTCAAAATGTAAGCCAAGTTCGCCTACAATAACCATTCAAATATCTAAAATGAATACCACGTACAAGTCTATAAACAGTACTTTATTTTCCTCAATCCTACACTTACTTGAATTAAATAAGTTATATAAGTTATAACTTAATGCCATAAAGTTCAAAATGATTTATTGGAATATGGTCATAAAAAAAATGGGCAAGGGCATGTCGGACCATGCTTAGTGTAGGGTTCCGAAGCCGTTAATCAACAAGTAATTTTTTTTTTTATTAAAAGGCACTTGGTGCCGTCTTAGATGATTTTAGTAGGTATAAACACTGATTGCCTGTATCTCAAGAACCAATGATGTCTACTTAGTCGTGATAGTTTTGCTAGCGCTTAAATTAATATTTCATAAACAGATTACCTAATCGAAATACTGTTTCCACAAACCCGTTAATTTTTTTGAAAAACCTATCCAACGACACCTCACACTATAAATTAGACGAGAAAAAATACATCCCCACATTACGTGCAGGGGAGGTACCCTAAAAAAAATATTTTTGTACATTTTATTTTACCACTTTGTTGGCGTGACTTATATGCATATGCATGCCAAATTACAGCTTTCTAGTACTAAGATTCTCAGCGCTAGGCTGCGGACGGACGGACGGACGGACATGGCGAAACTATAAGGGTTCCTAGTTTGACTACGGAACCCTAGAAATTGAGTATAATGTACCTATATTTTATACTTTTTTAATGCTTTTTTCAACACAATTACAGCCTATTAGGTACATACCATTATGCTAAATTTTAAGCATGTTGGAACTATTTATCATTATATATAAGAGTATAAAATCTTTCATAATTTTTTATTTACGAGTGCTATAATCTGTTCATTACGAAAATTCAAGAATATTCTCTGTTACTTGATAGACTTTATTCTAAGCTGGGCCTGAAAGAGTTAACTAACACAAATGAAAAAAATATTAATAGAAATACGATACGTAGAATAATATCCCGTCGATAAAAATGAACTTGGCCTGCGCACTTCTAACAATCCGAATGAGGGTCTGATATCTCTAGTACCAGCAAATCAGTTCATATGAAATTGCGTATGTGTGCGTTCTATTCTATACCAGCCTTCAACAAAGTACTAATGGCGAAAGACAAAATTAAAAAAAGAGTTCAAATATTTATTTGGTTACGATACGGATCGACGGACGGACGGTTTTGTATACCATTTGCGTTTTATTATAATTACTCTCTTAGTGCTTTAAGGTTTTATAAAAATACGATTAGGCTGTTTTGTAATTATTAGATCGCATAAATAGTGTGTGGTAACACTGGTTACATGGAAATATAATAAGTATGGAAGCCTAACTGATGCTGAAAATCGGCTCCACTGACATAGTGCTGACGGGGGTGCAGCTAATACTGCTCTGTGGAGTCGACTTTTTGACGTAGTGTCAAACAGTTGTTTATAATTGCAAAAATAATTCGATTTTAATGATTACCGGATTTAAATTATGCTGCAAAAATGCCAAGTAGCTTTGTGAGTTGGTGCAGGACCCACACAGATGCAAAACAAAGCGATATTTATTTGACTACTTAGTGAGTTATTGAAATTTTCATATTTCCATACTAATGTCATGTCCGATTTTTTGCAATACATCTTTGAAAAATATGAATTACAAGCAAATGCTTCGAATGAATAGGAAATTAAATTTCATGTCATCTTTAATATAGTTACTTTACATAATAAAACAAATAGGTGATATCGATGGTTCCACCGAATAAAGGTGCAGTATGCCAAAAGCTAACTTTCCAGGAAAAAATAAATACCAGTAGATAGATACCAAAATATGAATTCTATTAAAATATGAATACATTAAGTATAAGTGCTAGTACCATTTCATAGCTTTTATTCTAGTGTAGTGAAGCGCAGATAGTTTGTGCTATAAAAGTTTACACGTTTCTAGGATTCCATAGTCAAACTAGGAACCCTAATAGTTTCACGATGTCGATCCGTCCGTCCGTCCGCAGCCTAGCTCAGAGACTCTTACTACTACTAGAAACCTGTAATTTGGCATGAGAATATACATATTAGTCACGCCAACAAAGTCGTAAAGTTAAATTTTGAAAAAAAAAATGTTTTAGTGTACCTCCCCTAAACGTAACGTGGGGATGTTTTTTTTTCTCGTCTACCACATAATGTGGGATGTCGTTGGATAGGTATATCAAAAATATTAGTAATGCAACCTTTCATTACTTTTTGTGTAGAATAAGTACTAGTCTATTGCCTTGATTCTTTAGGACTATTAATCGACAGTGGAAATTTCAAATGTCGTAAGGGACAAACGCTTACTTTTCAGGGGAGCCAGAAAACAAAATTCCACTTTTTTTAAATTCATAACTCGGAAACTACTCATCCCATTAAGATGATTCTTGGAAGCATACTTTTTAAATAACTTCGCCTACCCTAATTTTTTAATTAGACCTCCATAAATACAGTGGTTTAGGAAATAGTGTCCCTTACAACAAAAAAACACCTCCGAAAACACAGTATTTATCTGACAAAATGTATTCTTTTTAGTGCCTAGTGAATTTTAAAAATATTGAGATATACGATATTGCGCTTAATGAAACAAGACGTTATACAAAAATATTTGACCGATACAACAAATACAACAAATAGATAGAAAAAAAAATACTGACTTCAATGGTATATTTAGTGTACTTACGACAAAATGTCCCTTACGACATTTGAAATTTCCACCGTCGATATACTATTGTTAATATCAGTTTTAAACAATTGATAGCTTACTTATATAAGTTTGTCTAAGAAAATTTCTTAACAATTACCAAGGCGTTCTAATTAAAAAGGACAAGAATGTAAAAAGTACAAAAATTGTTTATTCAGTAAATAGGCCGCACGGGCACTTTTACACTTCAAAATTTTAAATTCCAAATTCTATCAGCGCTTCCGAAGAGGAGACCACTGCTGAGAAGAAACGCCGCAAGAAATTCAGCAAAAAAACGGTTAATGTTTTGTAACTCTCAAAATTTATCAATCCATCCATATAATTAGGTCCACAGTCCTTTGCATCTATAAAAAGTCAAACTTCGAAATAAACTGAAAAAAAAGTTACGGCCGCTTATGCAAGCCGCAAGTTCATATCATAAAATTGTTAATTTGTTGCTCCATCACAAAATAATAATGTTTTTTGTAATTGAAATAAAAAATTGTTAAAAAACATAAAATCGCCTTCAAAAACGCATAAAATAACTTTTTTTTAAATTGTAGGCACCTACCTAATAATCGCCGACTTCGGTTCTGTTGGGCTAACCTATTAGGTAGGTGCCTACAATTTTAAAAGATGTTATTTGATGTGTTTATGAAAGCGGTTTTTTTATTTTAAAACATTTATTTTATTTTATACTTTTTAGTGATCACAATACGCTGTTACGTAGTCACATTTCGTAGTTGATATGAAACTTTAATTTATTTCAAGCGCCCCATACAACGCCGCGGCAAAGTCATAGTCATATTTCAACAAGTAAATATTTTTCGTTGTAGTCGCTCAACTATCTAAATCGAGATATCTTGTCGCCACCCTTGAAATAGGTACCATTGAGGAGTTCCGGTGGCCATCTGTGATCTTCATGATCAGTTCCACTTCACCAAGTTATACTTTCTGAATGCAAATGCTAGATTTGTTACTAAAAATACTAAAATCGCTATACTATGTTTGCCAATCGCTATATTTGAGGAATTCCCTCAATTCCTCACTGATCCCCTTATCAGATTCAGATTTGGTGACAATGGGATCACCTCGAAAATATAGGTAGTCTATCAAACTAAAAAAGATTTTTTTAAATCGGTCCACAATTGAGGAAGTCGTCGGTGAACATACTTACATAAAAAAAAAATACTTACCATGGAACGTACAATCTCCTCCTTTTTTGAAGTCTGTTAAAAACCAATAGGAAACGGCTTTCCACTCAAGTGCGAGTCGGACTATGCACTACGTATTAGGGTATCATTTACGAAATAACATTTTTCGGGTTCCGTATCTCAAAAGCAAAAAACGGAACCCTTATAGGATCACTTTGTTGTCCGTCCGTCCGTCCGTATGTCCGTCTGTCTGTCCTTTTATGCCGCAAAAAACGTATGTTTCGACACTCTCAATGGAATCAAAATGTATAGGGTACTTCCTATTAGACCTAGAATCCTGAAAATTGGCAAGAAGGAAGGTCCTACAGCACAAATTATGGAAAAAATCCGAAAAATGTTTTTTGCGATTGCAAACTTATTTGCAGCTGTGGTGAAGCGTGGCCCAAACCAGTAAGGAAAGCCGGTCCAGTTAAGTGCGAGTCGAATAACGCACTACGCATTAGGATTTCTTTGATAAAGTAACATTTTTTATTACCAACTAAATTTTGTTTGTTGTTGACGGCGAAATAAATAGTTTTTTTTCATCCTTTTTTATATTTTTTTAAGAAAAGAAAACGCACTCTGAAATGGCCAGCAAACTAAGACCCCCGAAACTTTAAGAGATTGTATGAAATCAATAAAATGCTGATTTGTAATCTCAAACTTCTGTTTAGATACCTCGTTTAATATATATTTTATTAAAAGTACTAGCTTTCAGAGCTCATATCTACGTAATATAAATATCAAAATCAGACTTGGATGTTATTTTTGTGATATACTTACCAACTATTAATAATACATCTAAATTATTAATATCTAACGAGCCGGTTACATTTCGAATGTTGCTAGAATAAAGTGTATAAGTGTATATAAGGTCAAAGAATAGGTTCAACCCTAGAATTCACCAGCAGCTTATTCAATTTTTGCCTATGACAGTCATGTTTTGTTATTTTTAAAAGATTTCCCAATAAAAGATGACTTAGAAAACCTTTGTCAGTTCATAACTTAGGTAATTGCTAAGATAAATACTCTATTTGAAATTATTCGACCATTTAGTTAGTATACAAACAAACCTCCGTCGCCTCCACCGCAGTACAAAATCACAACAAAACTACACATACACATAACAAGTTATACTTCACTGGTTGAGGCTCTTATGCTGAGTAGGGGCCCTTTTCAACGCCATTTTGTGTTATTTTTAGTTGTCTTTTGTTTTAATTGTATTTTTGTAGGCGTTAAATATTTTTAACTGATTTAAAAAAAAGAAGGAGGTTTCTCAATTCATCGGGACCAAGACGCCTGGAACGATATTTTTTTTTGTCCGATTGTGTATACTTTCTAGTTGGACCCATTTCCAGCACGTCAACATCTGATGATGAGATCTTGGAGACATCGAAAGAACTCCTCAAATATTATAGGAATCAATAAATATACGTGGACGACGTAACAGTATTATTATGATCACTAAAGGTATGAAATAAAATAAACGGTTTTAGTCCGACTGACCTTTATTTTTATTACCTATCATTTTAAAATAAGTTATTTCTTGCATTTTGAAGACGGTTTTTAGTTTTTTCAAACATTTGTTTCATTTCTACTCTTTTTCTTTAAAACATCACCTAACGTTTTGACGGGAGAAGACAATAAATTGGCAGTTAGAGTTCCGTACTAGGAACCCTTATAGTTCCGCCATGTCCGTCCTTCTGTCCGTCCGTCTGTCCGACCGTCTGTCTGTCCATCTGCCAGTCCGTCCATCTCTCCGTCCATCTGTCCGTCCGTCCGTCTGTCCATCCGTCCGTCTATCCATCCGTCCGTCTATCCATCCGTCCATCTGTCCATCTGTCCGTCTGTCCATCCATCCATCTGTCCGTCTGTCCGTCCGTCCGTCCGTCCACAGCTTAGCTTAGAGACTCTTAGTACTAGAAAGCTGTTATTTGGCATGAATATACAAAGGACCTCCCCTGCACGTAAGTGAGGATAGTTCTTTTTTCTCGTCTACCCCATGGAGTCGGGTTTTTGTAATTTCAAAAATATTGCGGGAACGTCAAATATTTTTTTCGATTAAAGGCATCCGGTTGTAAAATATTAAGCGTTACATTGCTATTTTTGTTAGAGTCAAGTATCCCTACAGCCAAAACTATAAATAATAAAAACAGAAAAATGTATACAACAAAGTGTTTATACCTACTAAAACCATTGATTTAAATCAGCACCAAATAACTTTAAATAGAAAATTAGTTCATACTTGTTGTTTTTTGAGACGGTATTGTTGTGTTTGTGGTATCAGCTTCGGAACCCTACACTGAGCATGGTCCGACATGCACCTGCCCGGTTTTACGGCGGTACTCGGTACAAATCAGTCTGGCGTGCGTAATTTTGCGATAATTTTAATCATTACATCAATCATTTATTTTTAAATCGAATGTTTTTTGGCTAAAACGAGATCTAATGATGGATCTGAAAGGTCGTCACATCTCCGGTGTACTTAACATAGGCTAGCTTAGTTTGAACTATTAACCTTTCGTATGTCCCGTCCGTCCTATCCATCTGTCCTGTTCGTCCGTCCTGTCCGTCCGTCCTGTCCGTCCATCCTGTCCATCCGTCCTGTCCGTCCGTCCTGTCCGTCCGTCCTGTCCGTCCGTCCTGTCCGTCCGTCCTGTCCGTCCGTCCTGTCCGTCCGTCCTGTCCGTCCGTCCTGTCCGTCCGTCCTGTCCGTCCGTCCTGTCCGTCCGTCCTGTCCGTTCGTCCTGTCCGTCCGTCCTGTCCGTCCGTCCTGTCCGTCCGTCCTGTCCGTCCGTCCTGTCCGTCCGTCCTGTCCGTTCGTCCTGTCCGTCCGTCTTGTCTGTCCGTCCGTCCCGTCCGTACGTCCTGTCCGTCCGTCCTGTCCGTCCGTCCTGTCCGTCCGTCCGTCCCGTCCGTCCGTCCTGTCCGTCCGTCCTGTCCGTCCGTCCCGTCCGTCTGTTCCGTCCGTCCATCCTGTCCGTGTTCATCTGTTTGTCTGACTGTATGAAGTTCACATCCATTTTACTCCATTTTACTTTGGAACACTAGACATAGCTAAAAATTTTAGTACAGGAAAAAAATATTTTTAGGCTTAGCACCCCATTCTGTAACATTTTTTTACGCCAGTATTATAGCTCCATTACATCAGAAGTTATAACCTCATGTTATTTTGTTTATTAATATAAATATTTTTGTTGCAGTCTACTACGTCTAGGTACTTCTTACATTTTATTCTATTAAAATAAATTCTGAAGTGTCGCAGTGTCACAGATCAGTAAGAGATACACGTTTTTCAAATCAAGATGTGTGTAATGTAGCTCTAAACGTAAACTGTCCGTCCATCCTGTCCGTCCGTCCCTTCCGGCCGTCCTGTTCGTCCGTCCTGTCCGTCTGTCCCGTCCGTCCGTCCTGTCCGTGTTCGTCTGTTTGTCAGACTGTATGAAGTTCACATCCATTTTACTTGGAACACTAGACACTGCTAAAAAATCTTGTAAAGGAAAACAATATTTTTAGGGTTAGCACCCCATTCTGTAACATTTTTTTTAGAAGCTATAATCTCATGTTATTTTGTTTATTAATATAAATATTTTTTTAATGTTGCAGTCTACTACGTCTAGGTACTTCTTACATTTTATTGTATAGTAATAAATTCTGAAGTGACGCAGTGTCACAGATCAGTAAGAGATACACGTTTTTCAAATCAAGATATTTGTAATGTAGCTCTAAACGTAAACTATCCGTCCGTCCTCTCCGTCCGTCCTGTCCGTCCGTCCCGTCCGTCCGTCCTGTCCGTCTGTCCTGTCCGTCCGTCCTGTCCATCTGTCCCGTCCGTCCGTGTTCTTCTGTTTGTCTGACTGTATAAACTTCACATTTATTTTATTTGGAACACTAAACACCGCTAAACATTTAGTAAAAGGAAAAAAATATTTTTAGGGTTATCACCCCATTCTGTAACATTTTTTTTACGCCAGTATTATAGCGTCATTACATCAGAAGTTATAACCTCATGTTATTTTGTTTATTAATATAAATATTTTCGTTTCAGCCTACTATGTCTAGGTACTTCTTACATTTTATTCTATTAAAATAAATTCTGAAGTGACGCAGTGTCACAGATCAGTAAGAGATACACGTTTTTTAAATCAAGATGTTTGTAATATATGTAGCTCTTAACGTAAACTGTCCGTCCTGTCCATCCGTCCTGTCCGTCCCGTCCGTTCGTGCTGTCCGTCCGTCCAGTCCGTCCCGTCCATCCCATCCGTCCGTCCTGTACGTCCCGTAACGTCCGTCCGTCAGTTCTGGCCGTCCTGTCCGTCCGAACCGAGGTACTGCTTAACATTTTGTACAAAGATCAAAACTTTTTTTAGGGTTAGTATCCCATTCCGTAATTATTTTTTACACCAGTATTATCGCGTCATTACATCGGAAGTCATAACCTCGTATGTTATTATATTTCTTAATGTAAATATTTCTGTTCCAGCCCACTACGTGTAGTAGGACCTTCTTTTATTTTATAATATTAGAAGAAATGCTGAAGTGACGCAGATCAGTACGAGATACACGTTTTTCAAATCAAGATATTTGTATCATGGCTCTAAACATAAACTAATAACGAATTAACTCTGCGACAAAGAGATTGCATACAAATCCCACTGACGTGAATACTACTTAACTTAGCAATGTATACCGAATTGTCACCTGTCACTTATCCTCGTCAGTACGGTGGAAAAAGGGGCTGATAGCGAGTGGGATCTGAGACCCTGTGGGACATTTGCATTCTCAAGACTGCAGTCATAAGACTGCAAATACGTTGCTTATCGCTCGGATGCTATTTTCATGTTTTATCTTTTAAGCGATCCGAACGCACCCTGCACAAAGCCCTACCAACATTAAACCCGTCCCATCTTGCTTTTTAACCCCCGACGCAAAAATAGGGGTGTTATAAGTTTGATGTGTAAGTGTGTGTGTGTGTGTGTGTCTGTCTGTGGCACCGTATCTCTTAAATGGATCAGCCGATTTGAATGCGGTTTTATGATTGAAAGCAGGTTTTCTAGCGGTGGTTCAGTCGTTTTTGAGATATGGAGCTTTTAGGGGGTTAAAAGCCCTAGAGATTCATTTCAGAGCTGATATCTCTTAAACGGCTCAACCAATTTTCATTCAATCTTGCTAAGAACCATCCTGATTAGTGTAGCTTTAACACGGTGTGATTAGTGTGTTGTTCAAAAACAATAGTTTTTGAACTAAAACTAGAAAGTAGCACTATTACTTGTGGAAAAGATTGCGTATATATACTCGTATGTTATCGACCAACTAGGGCAGGTCAAATACAAAAGTATAAAAAATGTACCCCCTCTACCAGCCCCCTATTTCACCATCTTGACAATGACATGTGATAGGTGACAATTTTGTATACATTGCAAAGTTAACACGCTGATACATCACTGGGTTTCATATAAGCTGCGCCACGTACACTAAAATGTCACCTGTCAAGTGTCATTGTCAGTAAGGTGAAATAGGGGGCAGGAGCGCCTGGCGACATTGGTTGGCAGTTTTACCCCTTATTCGCCGTCCAGCTCTAAGTAACCAGCTCTAGGTTCCTTGGGGGCATTGACGACAAAGGTCTTAGAATCTCTGTTTGTATCCCAAAATAATCGTATGAAAATTGGATTAAAAGTTTTAATGAAAATACTACTATGTAACAATAAAACAAATTTAATTTTTTATTACGTGAAACAAATTGAATGTATTTTTTTTATTTTAATTGCTAGATGTGTACAATGTGATGTGTGATGTGATCGAAAAGGATGATGATGGCGCTGGTGGTCAGAGCGAACATGATAGCCCACAGGTTCCGACGATGTACAGCGGAAGTCGCAGTAACGCGTTTTAGAGATTTTCAATTGCTTTATACCTACAGCCTGAGTGCTTACTTGTCGCAAAGGTCTATTATATCAATGCCCTCCGAGACCAATATAACAACACGTTTAGGGATAAAGCATGCAGCGCGTCGGGCTTACTGGCGGATGCGCGTCGACGGCTCTCCGGCGCAGGCGCACCAGCAACAGCAGCATCCTGCATCATAACGGACAGACTGCACCTTTTGTACCTTCTAATCAAGCTCTAATTCAAATTGATACATCCAAAAAATTATGGCCCATTTGTACGAAATGATTTTTTTTTACCTAAAATGAACTACCACTGGCACCTCACCTGCATAGAATAAGTCTATAAAAATATTTTGGTTTTACGAAGGTACTTTTGATTTGTTACATGATGTTCATTAAGTCATTTTTTCAAAGTAGCGAATTTTCACATTTCTCGTTCTTTCATAATTGTTTAATCGATTTTCTTCATGTAACGATTATATGTCCCTACTATATTTAGTATTATATGTACCGATATAGAGTTAAAATGTTCGCGGTTTATTTTAATCGCTAAAATTACCAGTAGATTATTTAATTTTGTGGCATTTTTCCAATCTAAAAACTTTAATTTGACAAAATCGACGGAGCTCCGCTGAGCGGAGCTTCTATTTCTGGGTTGTTTTGGCCCTCCGGGCCTAATATGAGACCGAAGCTAACCTAACCTACATACGCATATTATGATGCAAAAGTAATTATTGGGAAAATTTGCGATGGAAACATTGGGAACATATAAAATGTGAATAGTAAAAATTACGAATATTCAATAATGCTGTATAAAAATCGCTACATGAAGAAAAACAATAAAAAAAAATGTCAATTGTAAAAGAACGCGATGTAAATATTCGCTACTACGAAAAAATGCCTTTGTGAAAATCATTAAAATCATCTAACAAATCGTGTTTTGACAAATAAGGTGTCGTTGGTTTTGTCTTATACACTGTTGCCACATCTACAGGATTCAACAAATATAACCTACCTTATACTTGCCTTCGGGGTCGTGCTCCTACTAGGAGCATAAAAATATTACAATTGAATTCCTCATTTTCATACTCTAATTAAAGTACAAACATTATTTATTATTATCATATCAATAGTACTTCAGCAAGTTATAAGTTTAGGTCCGCTTCTGCGGAGCTCCTGTTTGATGTCACTATAAGTCAGTGGTATCGTTTAACTTTAAAATACCCACTGTACCACCAGGGGTAATGCCAGGGGACGGTGGGTCTGAAGGGATATTTTGCGATAGTAAATAATAAAATTTGAAATACCTATATCTTCTTTTCGTTGCAGTAGGAGAATCAGAAATTATAGTATTCATACCAACCACCACCACCAGTACCAGTGGGAGAATCAGTACTATAATGTCTTCGTGCTACTACCAGTAGGAGAATTTAGCAGGAGCACGACTCCAAAGGGAATATTCGTATTGAAGTCTCTTTCTTTATCCTATACAATCTGTCCCTGCATAAGGTGCACAAACAAATAGGAATGAAATACGATGCAATTTCACCGACAAAAAAATGGTGTCTATTTTTTTTAAAGATTTGTAAAAAATCATTGATTGCTGTCAACCCTTTTACTTTGTTCTGATAAACAAAGTAAAATGTATCGCCTCACATGAGGTCTATTGAGATAAAAAATTTAATCGTAGAGCATTTTCTGTGCCAATTAAATAAATAAAATAATGTAAAAAAAAAAAAACAAACAATAAAAGCACGTTTTTCTTAAAAAAAAATTTTTTTTCAAAATTCCTGATAAATCCTATTTATTCTTTAATTACTTGAAAATATGCCCATATGACCTCGTGTTATTATTAGCTATAATTATTAATCAACTCATTAACTTTAATTAAAAAAAAGAATTACGTGTCTAAAGCAAGCACGACATTTTTGATAAGTGGTCAAAGATATTATGTCGTTTAGCATGTGTTGTCTTTTTTGTGTTAAGCGTATTTTTACGTACTTTTTTTATTTGGTTGACACAGGAAATGCTATAGGATAAAAAACCGTTTATTTCATCTCAATAGACCTCATATGAGGCGAGATATTTCCCTTTGTTCCGATAGGGTTGACAGCAATAATTGTTTTTTTTTATAAAAAATTAAACAATTTAAAAAATTACGTTTTTTTTTGTCGGTGAAATTGCATCTAGTTTCATCCCTATTCATTTGTGCGTCTTATCCAGGGACACTGTATTTAATTTTTAAGGGATGCCAACACGATCCTTTGCCGAAGCTTGTAGATGTACTCGTATGTGGCCGTAACGTGTATGGCGTGTAGAAGTTATTTCATAGAATAAGAACTAAGCATAGAAGGAGCTATAAAATATGCAGTCTTATTGGAAGAGACGGTCCTATAAGCTAAAACCAATTAGTATGTTCAATATCATATTCGCAAAACACGATTTTCGCAAAACATTATATTCGCAAAACATGATATTCTCAAAACATCATTATTAGCAAGACAGCAATTAGACAGTGTCGACGGAGCTCCGCTACCGCTGAGCTCCTATTTCTGGGTAGTGTGGCCCTCCGGGCCTGCTGTAAAACTAACATAACCTAAACCTACATACGATTCTATAACCTAATTCCACTATTTGCAAATATCATGTTTTGCGAATATCATGTTTTACTAATATAATGTTTTGCGAATATAATGTTTTGCTAATATCATGTTTTGCGAATATGATATTCTGCGAAGTATGGGCTAAAACATCATGATCGTACACTATAACGATCAAGGTGACCAGGGTGTTGAATACACGACTTCACAACACTGGCGTGTACGACTAGTTTTAGCGAGAGCTGGACTCTATACTCTTTCCTTTTTAACTTATTGAACATTCATATTCAAATTTTTGATATAGGTATAGATAAGACGCTTTCTTTTTAAGGCTCCTTCTATGCCTTTAATTTTTATTGTATGGGTTATGTGCTTATGTGACATGTTTAAGTTGCTAAGTGTTTTTTTACCTATATGTATTGAAGTTGGTATTACTATTAAATAAAAGGTTTTAAGAGGTTTGAAAGCTTTTATACTTCGTCACAGGAGGGCTAGCACAAGTGGTTCGTGACTTGTTTGTCGCTCGGATCTTCCTTTCCATCTCCTCTGTAACGATAGAGACGCACTGAGCGACAAGCGATAAAATACTACTTGTGCTAAAAATTGCATGAGAGACGACATGATATCAATATTTTATTTTAGTCTGGTTTGGATAAACTTTATGTTATCCAAACCAGACTAAAATAAAATATTTAACCTAACCTTGCTAAGATTAGGTTAGGAGCTATTAAATTATTGGTATCATAAATACGTCTTACATTGCGCCTAGGTTAACAAGAAAGAGTTTGGATTCAAATTATGGCACTGTTCGAATCGAAATTGGCAGCATGATCCACGTTTACCTAACATCTGATATTTTTTTTGTGGCGGACATTTTAAAATATTCATATTCCACCTGTCGCCAATGCAAACTCTTTTTTGCCGAGGTTACTAAGCTTTTTGTGAGGCCCCGCCGCGGCACTAAAGTGCGCCCTGTTGTGATCCTTATTAGAGCTGATAGACGAGCATAGTCGCTAGAATGCTCGAGTAAATGAGCAAGTCTATCGGCACCTTAAGATATAAGTAAATTAATATCTGGGGACAATCGCACACTAATTGACCTAGTCCCTAACTAAGCTCTGGGCTTGAACTATGGATGGGTACTAGACAACGATAAACATACTTATATAGAGAAATTAATTTCCGTGTCAAATACACGCACATTTACACGCACAGTCGGAAACATACTCAATCTCATCACACAAATATTTGCCCATACCGGGAATTGAACCTGGGACCGCTAGCTTCGTAAATATGCAGGGTCGCTTCAACTTTCTTTATAGCAGCAAGTGGTAGAAAAATGGTTTGAGAAACTTAAAACAGAACTTACAAATCAACATTGCAAGTTAAATAAAAGCTTTTAATAAAGGGCAGCATAAAAGCTATACAAACAATACATTCGTAATATAGTTCATTTATTGTGATTTATATAATTTACACACATAAATTAGAAACACAACCCAACACCACACCCAGTAATAAACTTATTCAAGCTACCTCGTTATTGTGAGTCCTAGCACGAGACGAGACTGTTTTAAGAGTATTTGAAGAACAGGCATCATACACGAGGCCATCGTGATTTTTTCAAAGCCGTTCATGTGATCAAGCTGAGGGGCGGTACGGCGAGAGTAACCAACAGCAGACCTCAGCAACACTCCTTCAACACGAGCCGAGCCGCTGGCGCGCGCCCTACATGCACTCAGTTTGGCCGCGGCGAACAATTGGTTAACGTTTTCGTACAATATTTTAAACGCACGCATAATATTTTAAAACAATTCTTATATCGCTGAATATATTGTGAGGAATGTTATTGCTATTGTTTACGTTGTCAATTTTGACATTAGTCATTTTGGTCCTGATTTTTTAAACCTATATAAAGTATTCTAGCAAAAAGAGGTAGTTTGAAAGATCATTTTGAATTTTTGTCACCTTAGATACAGCTGAATTTTTGTCCATTTAAATCGTTTTGGTCGACTATGCAGTTACATCTTCTTGATTTTTTATCCAAGCAAATAATTTAAACGTAGTGTTACGTGTCATTTTTTTGACGGTTTCACGTGTTAGTCTTTTTTGGGAATCCATTGCAACACATTTTTTTGGGCTCGCTGTCCGGTTAGATCTATCTGATGGTGACTGTAGTTCTTGTACCAACGTTCCGCAAATAAATTCATGCAATTTTCTCCTACTCCTTCCTAACCAATAACACTACCAATATTATAAATGTTTGCCGTTTGGCTGTTTGTTTTTAGTCACGCACAAACCGCTAAGCGAATTTGAATAGAATTCGGCACACGGATTGTTCATGTCCTAGATTGGGTTCTCTGCCTTTTCACCCACAAATCGTTTCACAACCTATTCATTTGCCAACCCGCTTTTTTTCTGTAACTACAAATTTTTCAGGAATTGTATAAATCTAACCTAACCTAACCTATAGAGTTCTAGGCGATGGTCCTGAAATAAATCCAGAATTATTTAAAGTTTCGGAAAAAAACGCGGGTAGTCAAATGATATGTTTGTGAAATGAATCATTTGTGAAACGTTGGTTATGAAATTTATAGGATCCCCCTAGATTACATAGAACAGGTACTTGTCTCGAGGGAATTTGTTCAACGCAGACAAAGTTGCGGGCCGGGTACAGGGTGTACGGCCGCAACTTGTTTTCTTCTTTTTTTCACTAGAGGGCTGTTTTACACGTCGGTAATATGAGTTGAATCTATTAGAATCAAGAGTGATACCCTAATATCTTTGGGCTAAAATATGTGAACCAAATTTCACAAGTTTCACACGAAGTGTTGAGCCGTGAACAGGTGAGGAGAGGACGAAACAAATTAAAACAAACGCACTTTCGCAATACTTATTACCTATATCTATTAGTAAGAATGTAGATTGTGCTGACGGTTAGCTCCCGAGGTTAGTCAATTCTTAGTTCCGCCACACGCTGGTTTTTAATGTAATCTCAACTTTTGCATATATTTGAATTTCCTTCCGAGATCAAATAAGAATTGAGATTCGCAGAACTGGGTAACCGACGTAGCCTGCAGAATTGCTCTACTAATCTGTACCGGTGGCGCCGGTAGCGTGGTGAAGCTACATAAAACTTGTAGTTGATGGCACCGAATGCTTTTTTTTGTACGGTGGGAGAATCGTAGAACAGATTGAAAAAAGTTTTCGTTATGATTTCATATTCCGAGTAAATTTGCATTTCTTATCGGATTCGTGTAGCATATGCAAATTTACGTATGATCGTAAATCATAGATGGCTTAGTGCTATAGTTGTTAATGTAGATGTGCTCATGAGCTATTGCGTAATGGTTCTCGAATGCTGTCAGGAAAGGAACAATAACATAAGAAGTTGATAATAAGGATAAGAAGAAGATGGTACAATTTACAAACTAATAAAAGCGCAAAAAATACTGAATCGCGCCTCTATTCACCTACGTATTTCTACATAAACTGTAAAAGTACAAACTTCAACACACAGACGGAGTGCGCGGATCGGTACACTAAAATTGAAACTTACTGCCTGACCCCTTCACTCTTCTCAAAAGACTAAATTGTGTGAAAGAAATGGAGAAAACGTAACTTCGAAGTTTGATGTCACGCGTCTTTGGGTGACGATAAGTTTAAGTTTCGTCAAAAAATATAATGGAAATGTCAGTCTTAAATCAGCCTCCTATTTCACCATAATGACAATGACAGGTGACAGGTGACAGGTGACATTTCAGTGTACATGGCGCAGCTAATATAAAACCCAGTTATGTATCAGCGTGTTAAATTTGCAATTTATACCGAATTGTCACCTGTCACGTATCATTGTTAAGATGGTGAAATAGGGGGCTGGTTGTAGGACACTAATCAGGTTTATCTTTTTGGCGTAACTGAAGTGAAATTGTCGTTGTTCTATTTTATAATTATGTACAATACATACAATCGATATTGCTACGAGTATTTATAGCAGAAATAACCAACTAATGCCTGCTCATAAGGCCCACGAGTGCGAGAGAGAATGAATTTGCATGTGTGACGATCTCGACTGCAGCGAGTGGGTAGAGCAGTTACCTCAAAGGCTTGGAATCAATACTCAGTATTTGTGTTAGTGAAATATTAAAGGGAAACGCGAAGGGGGGTTGAAAATTGTGCGAAGAAGCTTCAGATAGATAACAGGATCGTTACTAGCCAGCATTCAATTTGAAACGTTAGATGCTCCATTCCTTTCACTCGATATTCGAGTCATAATGTTGAAAGAGATGGATCTTCGGTTTTAAAATACAAATAAAATTAGAAAATAATATTAATTATACAAATAATTAAATATTTTTTACCTTTACCTAGACACTGACGAGAAGAAGGCGACTCAGTAACGCACAACCAGACATAGGAATTTTTGTGGCAATAACGTCAGTTAAGTAGGGACTTCCTTCCGATGATAAATTTATCGATAGCTATTTCAAATAAGTACTTCTTTCGAAGTGACATTTCAAAGTAGATAGGTCATTAGTTAATCTCACATTTAGTACAAAAGATCCTTAAATCCCATGAATTTATTAAATATTCACGACACTGTTTTCTAGGCGGCATTTTTACCCGTAATATTATTTCTATCCACTAATCTTCCTAACGGACAAGACTGTCAAGTTATGTCAACGTCTTATTTATCTGTATATGATGAAAACGGTTATCTTTCTTAATCGACCTATACGGACTTTATGCTGTATAATAGGTTATTGGGAGCAAAGAAATCGAGCCACTTTCTATGAAAATTCTGTACTAACGGGCTCGATTTCTTTGCTCTAAAGTATAGGTATACAAGTTACATGTTCATATTAAACGTTATCTCATAGTCATAACTGTCATAAGAAAGTACAATTTATCGATAAATGAATATAGTACGGAAGTTCCTAGGACAATTTTATTCGTGCCACTAACGGCCGAACCCTATATTCAAAGTTCAAACCGCGGAAAGATAAGGCTAACTTCGGGTTGAAATTTGACATTTGCCGATACAAAATCTTTCAAATTTAAATCCGAAGTAAGGCTATCTGTCCGCGGTTACAATATAGGGTTCGCCCGTAAAACTCCTATGTCTGCTCACAACAGAGTGGACTTATGGTAAAAAATAAATGTCTTAAGGAAAAATACAATTATGCCATCGTCTGTAAATGACGCAAAGCCCTTTGGTAGTTTAAACGTCTGAAGCTCGTTCCCAATATTTGGACTGTAAATTTCACACGTTCAAAATGTGACAAATTTTACCTTGGAGTAGCTTAAATATTTTCACGCGGATTGAATATTTATAACGGGTATTATCCGGCATGACACGTCAGCGGATTTTCGCGTTGTAAACACCTGTCGTGGCGGCATTATATTTGGCAGTGTTTGCCAAATACTTGGTCTGACATTCCTCACATTTTGTATACCAAAAGCAGATGCAGTGAAAATATTTGACGCGTGATTCTCAAGTGAAGTTACTTCGGGGATATGACGTCCTTTCCTGTACCTACAGCTAGCCCGAGTTGCATTTCTCGCTTGTCTGTCTACGAGTAGATAAACAAGTCGCGGCCACGTGGGCAAATTATTTATTTATTTATTTAATCTTTATTGCATTAAAGAATACACTTAGTATACAAAAGGCGAACTATCGTCAAACGACAAAAGACCTCGTATCTCATATTTCGTGAAGTACGATTTTGCGGGTGGTAGGACCTTGTGCAGGGTCCGTTCGGATCGCTACCACCATCTTATCCATTAACCTAACGCCAAACAGCAGTGTTCGCATTGTTGTGTTCCGGTTTGGGGATAAGACGGCCGGTGAAATAACTAGCATAGAGGCATTCCATCTTAGTCCTCGGGGTTGGCAACGCATTTGCAGTCTTAGGATTGCGGTCTTGTGAATGCGAATGTCTATGGGTCACAGTTTCCACTAACCATCAGGTGGTCTGTGTGCTGGTTTGCCTTCCCAATGCCATAATAAAAAAAGTTTAAAATTGTACATCACGAAATATGACATAAATAAAGACACCAGTACTCCACAAAGGACCAGTGTTCGACACTGACTCTTATTCAAAGAAGATAAGAGTTATTCTTTTGTTTTGCAACAATCAATTTATAACCCTATGATCTTAGAATTAAAAGCTTCTGTCGATTATTGGTGCATGTCAGCTAAAAGTGTCGAACATTGGTGTTGTTACCTTAAGAGTTTTTTTTTAAATTAGTGACGTTATGTTAGCTGGCCGGTAAGGCTATATACAAGATCACGCTAACGTAAACTATCTTCGAAAACTGTAAAATTTTATGGAATTGACGCGACCACACGACCGTCCGACAGCTTACGTCGTTCATATACATTTTCGATAATGATAACAATCGCCGAATGCATCTTGTAGGGCAACTGGTATCTGCGGGCACGTTAAAATGGTGACATACTGAACCGGGGAAAAGGATAGACCGATATAATAATCGGACGAATCTTCTGGGTGGCTTGTACTAATAAATATACCAGTGTTTCCCACAACTGTTACATGTGTCACCCATTGGCATTCTATCCGCGCACCGGCCAGTTGCGACTGTTTGTTTGCAATCAAACTCGATTCAAACCGAATACAGATGAGCTGATTGGACGTAATGACGCCGCAGTGTGTAAACAAGCAATTGGAAGGCTTTAGAATGTTTTTTAAATTTATTGGTTGTGTATAGCTTGATGAGAAAGTTCGAGATGTTATTGAGATGCATATTGCGCTGTATTGTTAAAGGTTATGTAAACCATTAAGTATACCTACCTACGATTGTGATGAGCTTTTTAGTTGCCAGTGTTTTTGACTACAAGTGTTCAAGGTTCCGAAACATTCACATTCACGTACTCACGCCTTCATTCCCAGAGTGGGGTAGGCAGAGCTACAGAAATACCAACAACTACAAAAACAGTTGTTGGTAATTCTGTAACCGGGTCGTTCTACTTTTGTACCGACAATACATCGTCATTTTTCTATATTTTGCGTTTTTCAACTATTGATAATTATGGTTTTAATTTTTGATTTTAAAATACGTTGCGTGAATTTTTATTTGGACTAATTAATGATTATTTCGGTGGCGATAATGTTTTTTTCTTTATGGTGGGTTTTCAGAATATACTGTGACAGAGTGGCCGTTTTCAGAGGAGACTAAGTTTTGTATTACCACTCTGTCACGCGATTCTATGAAAAACAAACTTATAAAAAAAAACACTGGATAGAGAAAGTGAAAGATTATTTAGTATACTAATAGATGAATAAATGTTTGGACGTATATTCAAACACTAAAACATTAATAATCAATACTCTAACTGATAACGTATGGTAAAATGAGGACCGACTAGTGTCGGTAAAAAAGAAGAATGACCTTACCACATTTTGCACAAACAGGCTAACCAGTGTATCAGTAACAGGTTGCAAGCCTAACAGTACTAGAAGCCCTCATTCCCTTAGTCGCCTCTTACGACATCCACGGGAAGACATAGAGTGGCACTATTCTAACCCGGCAACCACACGGGGTTAAAGAGTAAACATTATTTAAATGTTAAATGTATGGTAAATTATAATACGATTTTTATATGTACTATCGAACCAACTGAATCATGACCCATCATAAGCTCATTTTGCCTAGTCATCTAAATGCAAGTAGGTTGAAAATCGCTTGAAGATACATTTCCTTGGTAACGATCTTGTTATCATTTTATTAGACACTGACATTTACTGATATGACAGTGTTATATAGATCGGACAATCTCGACTTTACCCGTTTGTGAAAAAAGATAAATACTATCTATTGTCTCTGTCATTATTTAATTATTATTAGGACGTAGCTTAGTCGGGTCAATCTAGGATCATGCCTGTGACTGCTCACATAAAAATGTATTGCACTTGTTTTATTTCCAAGGATCGGACAAACGCCCGTCATTATCAAAATATAACCCTGTTCCGTACAGCAGAGACTTCCTTATGATGTTACGATATTATATTTTATATTATTTATTTCTATTCATAAATGGGTCATAAAATCACAAGTAAAAATTCGGAAAAAAATTGGTCATTCTTTATTATTTGCGAAACTGTGTTTTTCTCGAACACAGACACCGGAATGTCAATCAATAAAATTGTCGTTGAATAAATTATAGTATAATTTTATAAAATATCTAGTAATATATTTTATTAACAATATACCTAAGGAAGTCTCTGCTGTACGGAACAGGGCTATGTTTCGAAAATGACGGGCGTTTGTCCGATCCTTTTTTTATTTCTTAAGAAGTCACATATGATAAAGTCGGTAGTGTTCCACGATCAGGGCCCGTAGCATGTTTGCCTTTATCGATGTGGATAAACGTGGATAACACAACCTTCACTCTCGCACTGACATACTGGTCAGAAAGTGACACATGTGTTATCCTTAAGGCGCCCAGGCGGCGGGTGGCAGAACTCCTCGTGAATAGGGCGCGAGGTGGTGGATTCAATTTTTTCTGCCTCTCTTTTTAACGCATGGCTTCGCCGCAGGTGAGGGGGGCAATGTGTTATAATGTTGGTAGCCAATAGGAACGGGTAGATTTACCAGTTCCAGAGATACACCGCATGGTATGGTTCAACTTGGTATCAACTTTGGTCACGTGTGCACTCTCCAACCACACTGGGGCACAGTATTCCGCTGCTGAGTAAACCAAAGCAATACCAGTTGTGCTCAGACAATCGGCGGATGCTCCCCAAGAGGTGCCACAAAGTCTATGCAGAATATTGTTTCTTGTTGCAAGTTTGTGCGAGAGCCCTGTGAGGTGTTCCTTGTATGTAAGTGACCAGTCCAGGGTGACTTCGAAGTATTTTCTCCCTTAAAGAGGACTGTAGGCTCGTAGCTATTTGGTTATTAAGGTGAAAACATGACACCTCAGTCTTGCTTGTGCTGGAAATCAAACGACAGCATTCAAAATACTCCGCCAGCTTTCCTAGGTCTTTCCTATGTTGTATCCACGTTAATCCACATCGATGAAGGCGACCATGCTACGGGCCCTGAATCTCAATAACTATAACGCCTATGTGTCTGTTCCTTTGGATATATTTTGATCTTGAACTTGATCATATTTTCTTGTTTTTAATCGTGTCTTCACGTTTCACAGTGACCTCTTAAATACTCGTACCACTATGATTCACTCTTTATATACTTATGTATTGCTTTCGAGTATAGTTAGTGTTTTAAATAACGAAATCTTGCTGTGACAGGGATGGGTACTGAGTTTGTTTTTTGTAGGGTTGCGTAGGCAACAAGGAATCTTTATAGTTTTGCCATGCCCGTCTGTTCGTATGCCCGCCGTTAAACTCAGAGACTCTGGGTATTACAACTGCAATTTGGCATAAACATCTTAATTGCGCCGATACATAAATTCATAACACCTCGCCTTTATTCCCAGAGTGGGGTAGGCAGAGCTACAGAAATACCAACAACTCTAAAAAGACTTGTTTATAATTAAGCCAATAAAGTTGTAAAATGAAATCTGCGTTTTTTTTCGGGTTCAAGTAAAGCAAAGGTTTTTTTTACACCTCGTAAAGCTCAACGGTCTTAATTTAGGACATTTGTCAGAGCGACTCTATACTTTAGTTCTAGCTACTTCAAAAACTAATTTTGTGTCAGTCAATACAAAATTAGTTTTTGAAGTAGCATAATTTGACGTGGTCTTTACGAGGTTTAATAAAATAACATCTACTGAGGTATGATTGGATAGCTCTTCTTATCTTAATTGAAAGCATAGACTACGAATTTAAAAGAAAAACGAAAACGACGAAGTAGACTTTTTTATGATAAGGAGAAGGCACAAGTGGAATCTGAATTCATGAATTCTCATGACTGCAATCCTTAGACCTCAAATGCGTTGGCAGCCCTGAGGACTAAGAATAACTCTATGCTAGTAATTTCACCGGTTGGCTTATCCCCAAACCACACAACGCGAACACTTGATTGGTTGGAACGTCTTCCATAAACAACTCAAATTAAATAGGCCCCAATATTGGTATCAGTTGGAATTAAAATTTAGTTAATACGAAACATAGCCTTGGCTCGTGTCATAGAACCACACTCGTGTTTTAAGACCCCTCATTACGTATCAGTTACGTAAACTACTATTATAAAATTGCATGACTTTAAATGATTGCAGAGTTGGTTTTTCATATCGTTATCGAAAAACTGGTCGTACGAAATCTACAGAATTTATATCTATACTGATAAGTGATAACAATGGTTTGGTAATCTGTTTATAAACAAGGAAAGAGCCTTATCTCGCGAATAAGATCGCAGAAACCTATACAACGAAGTGGGGCGCGAAAGCGCACGTGCGTGTCAGCTGGACATTGCAATCTTCAGATTTCGTTGTAGATACCTAATTCGGAAACAGCCTGGTATGTTGTGTTTTCGACCGGCCTTACGCTCTGTAACAGCTTGTAAAGAGGTACATTTTGAAAAGATACAAAGTCAATATTATCCAGTATCCGAATGAGTAATTTCGACAAATTCGACAATAACCAGCGATATCTAAGTGACTTTTGGCAAGCATACATCAAAACCACTTAGGCGATGGCTCATAACAGGAATAAATCAAGAGTAATGTGTGTTGATTATGAATATACTGATTCGAACAAGTGCAAATGACGTGGCGTATGTTTTTCTTTACAGCCTCTTGACTATGGTTTACAGTTTCAATGCCAAGTTTTTTTGTATCCTATACAAAATAGGTCTGATAGACTTATTTGTGTTAGTGCCCTTAATTTACATTTATAAGTGAGCCATAATATACCTATGTACACTTTTGACTACACCGTTCGTATACATTTTACACGCTGTGTTATTTATGCATATTGTTTTGTTTTCTGTCGTGTTCGCGTTTAGCTACGAAGTAGGTAAACACCAGGGTTCAGCTGAAAACCAGCGCTGTGGCTCCAGCTGCAGCACATGCTGTGCTGAGTCCTTTTTGACGCAACGTCGTCTCTTAATTCGCTACTTGTTGTATAGATCTATGTTCTATTTTTATAACTTTTACTTTTATTCTGTCTTCAAACATTGTTGATTATGTTTGAATAAACGTTGTCAAAATAAGCGTTGTGATTTTGATATAGAGTTTTGTCTTGATCAGGTGTCGAGTTGATAATGTAAAACTATTCAAGGCCGAACACATGTCAGTAGCAGCGGAGGCAGCTACGCGAGACCCCGTGTGTAGACTGTACATAGAATACGTAGACCGGGCAGGCGCGGAGCGGTTCGAACGCGGATTCATGCTACTTTTTGGTATGCCGAGTGCAATAAGACTGGGCCCGTGTTGCTGTCTCCGCTGCTTTTGACACGCCTTTGGTGTGCAGTACAAGATATGATTACGATGAAATATTAAACGATCAACTGCATTTGCGTCTGATCCGAATCTCGGTTCGTGTTTTCACAAATTCGTATCTGGAACTTAATTTTATAGTTAAAATGTGGATGTTTTTGACGGGGCATTAGTTTATGCGGGCCTCACAAGAAGTGTTGACTTTAAACTACCTAACTAAAATTAAACACACAAAAGCACGTGGCTCTAAATAGCCAATGAAAACTGTTCTGTTTCTAGTGGCCGAAGAACCATATCACGTGTATGTTTGTTTAAATTTATTAAGCACTTTAAAATGGTCAGATCCTTAACTATATTATAAAGTGTAGCAGGGTTAGTGAAATACTCGTTCATTTGTGAAGTTTTATCCTATAATATGATTAGATACTCATCATCATCATCATCATCATCATCATCATCATCATTTCCTCTGTCTATCCCGATAATAATGTTACTATACTATGTTTAGTGGTGGTAGGACCCTGTGCAGGGTCCGTCCGGATCGCTACCACCATCTTATCCATTAACCACCCGCTAAGCAACAATGTTCGCATTGTTGTGTTCCGGTGTGGGGATAAGACAACCGGTGAAATTACTAGCATAGAGGCATTCCATCTTAGTCCTCAGGGTTGGCAACGCATTTGAGGTCTTGGGATTATAGTCTTGAGAATTCAAATGTCTATGGGTCTCAGATTCCACTGCTCGTGTGCCTTCTCCTTAAAAAAAAAAAAACTTATTATTTTTTTGATATCAATGAAAGTGTAGGTATTATGTACGAAAATTAATTCATTTATGTTCTACGAGTATGATCGATGCAATTTTGTCAAGGTCCGTTAAATAGATTTAATGTTCAACCCACTCCATATCTAGTGTGATTGTATGTAAATATCGTCATGACTAACAAATTAACGGCAGTATTACGAAAGATGCTTAGAATTATTAACGTGCTGTGTTGTTGACAAGATGTTTAACGGTAACGTTAAAGTTTAACGAAAAGTGTCGATGCGGTCGATAAGATAGATTAAGAAGAATTCTATATTTTTTTAAAGTTTTCCAATATTACTAACGTTATCGTTATCTTCTATTTCCTGCGGCCCTGGTATTGACGAAAGATTAACATATAGTTAGTATGTGAATTGTAGGTTCATTTGTTGGTGTTAATAGGATTGTAAGCTAATCAATCATGGTGGGATCTTTGAAATGTCTACCTGTGGGTGTTATGATGTGAATGCCAGAAAAAAATACCAGTATTTACCTTAATAATGGACACCACGGACATGAAATTACAACGAAAAGACATAAATATAAAACAATGTTTAGAAAATATTGTGCAAGTTCTTCATTAACATGAAGATGACGCTGTCATAGTGTCACTACTTTGAAAAAAAAAACCGCGTATTTCACGAGGTTTTTTCAAAGTATAGTGAAGATAGATGACGCTGTCATAGTGTCACTACTTTGAAAAAAACCGCGTATTTCATATTTCGTTATGTACGATTTTAAACTTAAACACGAAGAGAAATAAGTTTAAAATCGTACTTCACGAAATATGAGATACGAGGTTTTTTCAGAGTATAGTGAAGATAGGCGAGCTTTGTTAAGTATTCTTTGTAATTATTGTTACAGAATGATGTCTTTTTAGATTTTTTGTTATTTTTGTAGCTCTGCCTACCCCACTATGGGAATGAAGGCGTGATGTTATGTATGCATTTTATTATTATTAATTTATTTATTCATTGAAATTACACAGTATAACGGTAGAACTAAAGCACTGTGAATTTTAGACTACATTTACACATAAGGACAAAGCAGCACAAAGAGTAAACAAAAAAAAGCATTAAAATACAGATGAAGGCCGTTTATCCATCATCACACAAAAGCTCAAACATTCATCACGTACCGACACCCATCTGGATGCAAGTACGTCAGTATCAGGAGCCGCATCTAGAAATGCATTAAGCAGTTGCAGAGATGTAGCTTGATAGATGTAGCCAGCCGCTAGCTCAGCGCAATGGGCCAAAGCCTCTGTTCTTAATCAGCGATTCGTTAAAAAACTCGTAATTTTTTAAACTAACTTTAAACTAGATACTATTGTTTTTGTTCTTGATAACGTCTACAAATATTTAAATAGGACTATTTGTGAAGAAATGGTTGTAAATTCATGATTTACTAAGGGAATCAATAGTTTTCTATCTCCATTTACTATCCTGCCCGCTAGACTCTTACCCGGGACCCCCGGAGGATTTGCTGCATCTAACACCCAGTGCGGTTGCGTGGCTCCAGTCTCTGAACTTTGTGTGTGTGCGTGTGTGCGTGCGTGCGTGCGTGCGTGCGTGCGTGCGTGCGTGCGTGCGTGCGTGCGTGCGTGCGTGCGTGCGTGCGTGTGTGTGTGTGTGTGTGTGTGTGTGTGTGTGTGTGTGTGTGTGTGTGTGTGTTTGGTAACGTAGCTCTTAAATGGATCAACCGATTTGAATGCGGTTTTTTCTCTATTGTTGTTTTTCCTAAATCCTTTTTTAATCACTCTGTATTATAATGCCTATTTTGTAACTAAAACCATACGTTTCATAATTATGTGGCTCTAGTGAAAACGGATACAAGTCGACTTAGCTCTTAATAAGAAAGGGCAAACGTCATGTACAGAGTATACTAGACTTATGCCGTTTTTCACCTAAACCGTGGGAGACTTGTATCCTTTTTCACTAGGGCCACAGAATTTTACTACGATTTCTATTCTTAGTGCCTAAGAACTATCAAGAATCTTGGTTTCAGGCTCAGTTCACCTTGAAATTTTGGACACGTGTATGATAATGATAAATCCCAATTTCCGACTCTGTAAGTTACTTGTCGATTGAATTAGACACATAACGATAAATATTATAATTTCGAGACTTATTGTGATTTACGAGTGTGCTAACATGGTGACATCAATGTTTGCATTCAATGATTAGTGCCAGGATGGCTAGCACAGGTTGTCCGCGACTGTTTTGTCGGTCGGATCTCTCTTTCTACCTAGTCTGTAACGATAGAAAGGCACTGAGCGAAAAGCGATAAAATACATGTTGTGCTAGCCATACTGGGAGAGCTCGGGTTAAAAACGGGTTTTCGCGAAGATATCAACTGGCCAATTCTGGGATTCTACACTGTAATAACGATTTTTTCGATCGTTTATGTATTGTCAACGTTTTGATAACCCTTATGTCATATACAATAATGACGACTGTGGCATAAACGGTTATAGTCAAACACGATATCGAACGCAGGAGGATAGAGTCCTAGGCCCAGCGCGTATGTGTCATCGATACAAACACATTACTTAATATAATGTAGGTGTGCAAAGGTCTACAAGCTGCATCTCACTCGCGTATCGCATTTGTGTCGAAACAAACGCGCGACGACAACGGTTAAAAAAAAAATCGGTGTTGGCCCAAATTGTTACGGATACGATTAAGTACCTACCTAATTTTTTATTAGTTTTTTTCGCTAAGCCCGAGTTAGTGTTGATGTTATGTGTTGATATTGCAGTGATAATGGTGTTATGTTTACTAGGGATAAGTAATGATCACAGTATTACGTGTTTTGAGTTGGAATTCGGTGTTTGTCGAAGAAAAAGTTAATACAAATAAAATGATAACATGTTTTGTAATGTTAAATAAGGGCAAAAGCGATGAACTGATTTTGAATTTTGAATTTGAATTTTAATTTGAATAATTTGTTATACCTACCGATACCGACCTGTTAATGTAGTTTTTTTATGATGCCTTGAATATGGTAAACGAGCACACAAGACACTGATGGTAAGTGGAATCTGTGACCCATAGAAATTTGCATCATTAAGACTACAACCTAATACTGCAATCGTAAGACCACAAATGGGTCGCCAAGCGACAGGATTAAGATGGTCGTACCATCACTAGCCCGCCACTAGCAATTATCTATAAATACTAATTATAAATGTGAAATTAATTTCTACATGCTGAGCTGAGTCCTATTTCATTTCACACTACCTTTATATAGTGCAACATTTCTAAACTCTCTGATCTGATCCCGCTTTTTGTGTGGTTTTTCTGTCGTTGTTTTTTTATACTTTGTAAAGTAATTCTGTCCGTCTGTCTGTTTGTAACGCTTTCATTTCATTTGGTATGGAGATATTTAAGTCAACAATTGGACGGTTCCTGAGGGAATAGAGATAAACTACTTCCTTGCGAATGGAGTCGCGGGAAACAGCTAGTATACCCGTATTTAAACTGAGTTTTCCTTGTTCACAGGTGGGAGTGGGTGCGACGGGCCCCGGCGGTCGCAGAGCCCTCGAACTGATTCTCAGTGGAGGCCTAAAGACCTTTGGGAGGCCTGCGAGGCCGGTCCGCAGGGCGGCCTCACGGGACTCCGTGCTGTCCCAACCGCAGCCACTGCTTGAAGGTGAGGCTTTTTTTCCCACATCGGCTATGCCTGTCTTGGAACGCAGAATAGTAATTAATAAGAATTAAATATCAGGGGACAATCTCACACAAATTGACCTAGTCCCAAACTAAGCTCTAGGCTTGTACTATGGGTACTAGACAACGATAAACATACTTATACAGAGAAATATATACTTAAATACATAGAAAACATCCAAGACTCAGGATCAAATATTCGCGCTCATCACACAAATATCTGCCCTTACCGGGATTTGAACACAGGACCGCTGGCTTTGGAGGCAGAGTCACTCCCAACTAGGCCAACGTGTCGTCAAATAGTGCTTCGCACTCGGTCCGTTATTTGGTTAATATAAAATTATTAGGTGTTATTTCTGCTAAGTTAGCCACGAGTGTGCGTTTATTAGAATTTATTTTTTATCTTTTTAAACAATCATACGAGTAAATCTTTTTAAAATCAACAATAGAGTAACGAGGTTCATAATACTAAATGGGGATGACCCTAAGCCATAGTGAGGTCAAAGTTCTTCACTGACGTTATTATCCCCACTAATATACAAAAATATTAACAAAACTCACGCTTTCATCATTCACATTGCGCCTGATTCGGGTTCCAAGGAGGAACTAGGTTTTATGACGTTATTATTTAATGTATATACGTCAGTATGTTTCTAGCTAAATAACACATGATTACTTTTTACGAACAGTATATAGCTAAAACACACGTGAAGATAAATTATATCTAACTGTTGCAACGCTGTTATATCCTAATTCATACCGGTGATATAACTAATATGACTTAACTTTTAGTGGTGGAAGGACCCTGTGCAGGGTCCATCCGGATCGCTACCACCATCTTATCCATTAATCAACCGCCAAACAACAATGTTCGCATTGTTGTGTGCCGATGTAGGGATAAGACAACCGGTGAAATTACTATCATAGAGGCATTCTATCTTAGTTCTCAGGGTTGGCAACGCATTTGGAGTCTTAGGATTGCAGTCTTATGATTATAGTTGTCAGAATTCAGAAGTTAGTCTACATTATTTATAAACAGCAGTGATCTCACCAACTTTTAACTCCATCATTCGTCTCCATTACCTATGTTACAATTGTATTCTAAATTCCAACCCATTCTTAAACTAATCTCACTAAGATGTCACAGATGCGAAGGGAAATTCAATTTTGTAAAAATTAGTGTTACTTGTACAGTTAGGCGATGGGCTTGCAACCTGTCACTAATACACTGGTAAACAAATAAAATGAGAGTCGAGATTCGCGCAATAAAAGTGGATTCGTCTCTAGCTGGCATTAATACTTCTTGGCCTGATTGTGCAAAATGTGGTTACAGAATTATCAACAAGTCGCATTAGAGTTGTTGGTATTTCTGTAGCTCTGCCTACCCCGCTCTGGGAATGGAAGAGTGATGTTACTTTTTTATGTTCTACCCAAAGAGTGCCAACGGGACCCTGTTACTAAGGTTCCGCTGTTCGGCCGACTGTCACAGAGGTTTGAACCGCAATAACTAGACGCTTGAATTTTACAGGAACAAAGAAAAGTATTTTTTGTGAACTTTTTCTTTTTGCTCGTGCTTTGAGTCCGACTCGCACTTGGCCACTTTTTATTGAACCTTAGCATCCGTTTAAACCTGAATACATTCAAAGTATTAAAAACAATGCCTTGAACATTATAATGATGATATCATGCTACAGGTGGTTGAATCAATGACACAGATTATAAGAGGCGTTGGTAGCCATGGATTAAATCATACTACTTCTTATACGAACTTATTTATTTTGCCGGCGACGAGTCAAATAAGAATGATAGAATACGGTATTTGTACAAGATTTTATGTCACACAAATTGACCTAGTACTAAACTGTATTCAACTCGAAAATGTAATTCAAGACCAACACACTAAAACAAAATATTATGTTTGCGTTAGTATATTTCCATTTTTAAAAAGACCGCAGTAAAAACATTTATTTATTGGTAGTTTAAAATAACATTGGGTTTAATTACAAGGCAATTCAAGTTACTTACACAAATACAAGATTAAATGTTTAACCATATAAGATTTTTGGTAGTAAAACTGTTATTGTACTTGTAATAAAATAAAATAAATAAATAAATATCAGGGGACAATGTCACACAAATTGGCCTAGTCCCAAACTAAGCTCTAGGCTTGTACTATGGGTACTAGACAACGATAAACATACTTAAATAGAGAAATATATACTTAAATACATAGAAAACATCCAAGACTCAGGAACAAGTATTCGCGCTCATCACACAAAAATCTGCCCTTACCGGGATTTGAACCCAGGACCGCTGGCTTCAGAGGCAGGTTCACTCCCAACTAGGCCAACGTGTCGTCAATACTTCAGGTCTTAAATAACATTTGGTACAATATACATATAAACAATAGTTATAGATGCAATTTAAATATTACATGCGTTTAGCTATGAAAAAATAACGGACTAAAGTTTTAATTTTAATTATTAAATAAGTGTAAGGAATCCGAATATGGCTTATCATTTAGTTTTAGTTGATAAAAATCGCCATTTAACACACACACACGCCCCTTCGGCTGCGAACGAAACCGGAGGCTCGTAACCAGTTGCGATTTATTCCAAAACTCTTATTTCAAATCAATTAGACAGTTTCAGGAGCTCCGCAGCAGCGGAGCTCCTATTACTGGGTAGTTTGGCCCTCCGGGCCTGCTGCGTAACTAGCATAACCTAAACCTACATAACTGGTTACGAACCTCCGGTTTCGTACGCGGCGATACACATGCCGTTGGGATACTTTCATGTTTCTGAATATCGGGTAGAAAAAACATTTATAGCATATTCCCTATTATTAATTATACTTTGAAATTGAAAATGTTAGTCATATCTGCAAATATTAACAAAGATTTGATAATTAATGCAAAAAGGTTGGTTAAATCTGAAACGTTCTGTTGACAATGACACAGGTGACTTTGACACTTATGACTGACATATCTGTCGTATTTTTTTTTGGTTTTAATTTTTTTTTTGAGTATAAACAACAATAAAAATAAATGGAAATAACTATACTTAAATAAATAGAAAACATCCAAAACTCGGACACAAAAACTCGCGCTCATTACACAAATATTTTCCCATGCCGGTAATCGCACACACTACCAACTAGGCCAAACGTCTTTACATGTTTATTTGTTTATAACTATTATTTTTCTTGAAGTGGTCCAACTAGTGAAGGTCGCCTTCCAACTTCTGGAATTGTTGTCTGTCCTTAAGGTTGACTTTCATGGGTAGCGGCCGTTGCGACGGACACGCGTCGCAATCGCGCGCGACTCGCGGCAGTACCAGACACTATGAAGACGTATGGCTCCACTTCCGAGGATAGCGGCTCAGCCGCGCACGGCACAGAAGCTGTGCCATACGTTTTCATGGTTTGTAGTGCAGGGTTCGCCAATAGATATACGTTGATATATGCCAATGGGTATTTATTTTTAAAAGCAGTTTTTTCTATTTGATAGTTACACAGGCAACACTAGAGTAAAATGGTTCGCTAGGATTTCTGTTACCGAACTCAAGTTTCAAGGAATCCCCAAGTTTCGTTCGTAATCTATTAGTTTGATATTAAATTTCAAAATTCATAATAAATAGGTAGTAAGTATCATGTTTGTACTTGATTATCTATTTATTAGTTTGTGTTTTATAGCTAGCATAGTTCCTTGTTATTGTTGGAAATTAGTCTGCACCACCTACTGTGTAAATTATTTTAACTTGACACCTTATCCCTTCTAAGGTTGTCTGGAAGAGATCGCTAAATGTGCTATTTCTCTGTGATGTTTTTGTTTGGTGGACAAAGTGTTTTGTATTGTATTGTACTGTAGTACTTACAGGATATACCTATTATGGTCAAAATATTGGATATTTTAACATTTATAATAAAAATATTATTATGCATTGATATATATTGGATGTATATCGCATTCCTACTGTCTGCGCGTCTGTCGCAACGGCCGCTAGGGGAGAGCGGGGCTGAAAGTGCCGATTTTCATAAAACACAAAAATGAGCTATGAAATAGTGTATATGTTGTGTGGCTTACACACACATTTAAAGAATGGTTATAGGAGTTCCTGAATAGTGATATTGTTTTGTGCATCGTTAAACAGTTTTCAAATAAAATCATTTTTTATGAGATCGATCGGAACGGAACAACTAACCCCACTATGGGGCTGGTTGTTCCATCCTTTTGAAATACAAACTTATCCTTAAACAAATAAATCTTAGTTCTCACACGCTAAAGGAGTATTTTGTAGTTCGTCTAAATATGTGTTAATTTTGTGTGCACTATCAACTCAGTTAACAAAAAATCAAAGACAAAAAGGTATTATTTTGTGGGGTTCGTTGTTCCGTTGATTTAGTTTTTTTTCCATAACTACTATTACACCATAATGGAAGCAACTTAAACGGCTCCTGCAACGGCATAATTTCATAATGTTTCGCGTCAAACATCATACAGATTGCTCCGTTTTTTACTTACATTTCATTTATCATCGGAACAACTTACCCCCGGCACTTTCAGCCCCGCTCTCCCCTACCCATGGAAGTCGACCTTTAGCGAGTCTAAACAATTCGGATGCGCTCGCTATTCCAGTCCAATCTCGGATTTTGTGGAGCCACTACTTCTTTCTCCGACCAATAATATAACTACAGTAATTATGTTAATATCTCCCAGGTTAGTCTTAAACCAGATCCTGTTTTTAAAACGGGTTGGAATTTGTAATTTGTGCACCCGATGAAAAAGTAATACTCTAATGTCGATTTGATCTCGTGATAGAGTCCCAAGATGCCATCATTGTCACCGTTATGTTTTACGTAGACTTACCAACTTTGGACTCGTTTGATTAGTCGTTAAGTTGCTGATAACTTAGCTTTTGCTCGAGTGAATGCTTGTTCATTTTGAACAACCAATCGGAATGCTTTTTTCGGCGAGCATTCTGGCGAATGGGCTCCAGTAGTCTGGCAAACGAAAGCTGTCCCAGAGAAACAGCGGCCATTTCAAAAAACCTGCAGCTGTTTACACTGAATAAACGGAGTTGATACTATTTGATTTCCTGATCTTTTCACATCAGTGTTGGAGTATCAACTCCATTTATTTAGTGTACAGTCAGCGTTAAAAGCTGCAGGTTTCTTGAAATTGCCGCTCTTCCTCTGGAACAGCTTTCGTTTGCCAGACTCTATCAGCAGCATAATATTTCTCGTAATGGAAGCGTCTATCTTGTCTTTTTAACCCCCGGCGCAGAATGAGGGGTGTTATAAGTAGTCTGTGGTATCGTAGCTCCTAAACGGATGGATCGGTTTTTTTAGTAAGAGATTCATTCGAAAGTATCCACTTAGCTTTGTGTAATAAAAATCCGAGCTCAGATCCCGATTTTGTCGGTAGTTTTATGTAAAACTTGAAATCAGTGACTTGAAATTGTACGTGCTTGGAGCCCGTTGAAGTTTTAGCTTATTGCTCAGAGATTGTTTTAGGCGCTAATTAAACGAAAACTAGTTAATCGGGATGGTTTTCAGCTAGCTTTTAAATATCTATTGACTAGTCATTAAATAAAATGTATTCTACTTATTCTTCATTAAAGGACTTGACTCAAATGTAAAGTATCTTTTCACGTTGAAGCGCCTCTTATTGTTGCATATGTATTTTTGTAACTTTTAAGCATTTATTGGAGCTTGTAAATTAAATCTTATAAATGTTCTTGTAAAAGTTATATAGCTTTTTTTAAATTCCAACTTTTCCGTTTATTTGCCACTAACTCCAACATGGCCTATTGCTCCTAATAAAAAACTTCAAGCTAAATCAAGTTGGTACAGCCACGGTGATTGCCAATTAGCCCAGTCCGACTGGACTGCCTCGAGCTTCCACCCTCAGTTAATTAAGCGCCAGTAATGGTCCTTTGTATAGATATATGACGCTCCAAAGCATCACGAGTAGGGAGGAGTGCATTATAATGAGGTCACATGTTCACAGCTAATGTATTGGGTCCGTTAAGGCTCTGGCATGTCTCAATGTGAAAAAGAATATGTGAATAGGTTATAGAGGCGGATCAGACGGCCTCGCAAATGCCAAGTGTATAATGTTGGGTAGGAACAATGTTGTTCGTGACCTTGAATAGGACTCGATCTAAATTATGTGTTCTATAGATTTCTGTATTTGCAAACAGTTGAGGTTAGGAGTAACTTTAATTGAAAAAAAAAAAACAAAAAGTTAACGTGATTAGTGTCTGCACGTATCTAGACCGATTTACATTACATTTTTCTTAACCCTAATTCCTAACTAACCTCGATTGAAGCGATGGCTTGTTTTGATACCTTTATATGATTAACGGGTACCAATTATTTTATCAAAACACTTTTCAATAAACATGTCATTACGCAGAATTTTCATTTAAACGAAAAACATTTCTCGCCACACGAGTCAATTTAATTTTTGGTAGTAATAAAAATAACCTAAGGTGAAGTTAAATAAAGTTTCATGAAATGATACAATCGCGTCGAAATGATGGTCAACTGAAGGTTAATTGAACAGACGTCACCCAAACGCAATTTCATTTTAATTATAAAAGTGCACTACATTTCTATTAGTACGCAGTAGCTTTCTGATCGTAGGCCGTAATGTACCACTGATACGCGAAAACCTGGATATGCTGCGTGACTGCTCAAAAAAGTGAGATATTTACACTATTAATTATTTCCCCTCCAGGTCTGAGGAAGTGCTCGACGGTCCTTGCGTTAACGGACCGCGAAAAGGTCACGGAACCAATCCGGGCACATAATCGGCTGCGAGCGCCCTCTGTCTGCTCCCGCTGCTCGTCCCTGCTGTCTCTCGCCGGTGCCAGTGGTTCCAGGTACATAAGGATCTCTGATCTGCCGTTCAAAAGGGCAATATATAGGCATAAGGACTTCAATCTTCATAGTTTATTACCTATGGTATTTTTCCCTCTTGAGGTAGTGGCTCTAGGTACACTAGGGTCTGGATTCAGACCTGGTGTCAAAGTTAAAGCGGCATACTCCTAAGAACTACATACTCTTTTTACTGCCTTTTTTCTTCTGGGGTAATGATGTTTGAAGTTCCAGTTAATCTGTTGTTTCTCTTTGTTTCGGTAGTGTAATTCGAGTACCTAAGTGAAGAGTTGCGTGTGGTTGCAGGGTTCGAATAGTGCCACGCCTTGTCTTCCCGTGGGTGTCGTAAGACGCGACTAAGGGAATAAGGGCTTGTAGTACTGTTAGGCGATGAGCTTGCAACCTGTCACTAATACACTAGTAAACTTCTTAGCCTGTTTGTGCAAAATGTGGTTACAAAATTATCAACAAGTATTTTTAGAGCTGTTGGTATTTCCGTAGCTCTGCCTACCCCACTCTGGGAATGAAGACATGAAGTTATGTTTGTATGTATGTAAGTGAAGAGTTTTAGGGATAGAGCCCGCTGACCCACCAGGTCCATAATGGCTTTACAGGTATGAGTAGATCTCGAGAAGCTTTTAGTTTTCCATTTTCGTTAGTTTAATTAGGGAATCAGTAGTTCATAATTAAATAAACTATAGACTGCATCTTTAGAATGCCGGTAAATAGAGCAATAATTTAAATTTAGATTAGAAAGATCTTAAACCTGCAGTCTAAAGTTATCGACTTACAAACCACCGTTTTCTTTTTCCAGTAGTTCCCTTTATGCCACCTGACCTTATTTATGAGAAAAAAATTGCAACAGTGGACTTAAATCAGGTTTACAGGCTTGAAACAGAATAAATACCACTGTTCTTTGGGTGATGATAAACCTCTGTTTTGCAAAACTTCTGAAGGTTTTCGTAATAGGTAATGTGCTATTCCTTCCTACAGTAGCGACGAAGAGAAAGTCTCGAGATGCTCTCTACGTACCTAACAGGAATCCTTATTGTTCTTTTCTAGTATCTGCGCCTAAAAATCTCTTTGTCTAGCTAGTCTAAATGCCGACGAACAATAGTGAAGAGTGTACTCGACCCGCTTTTTGTCGCGTTTGTCGGTCGCCGCACTGCGAAATATTGTGTTGACAATGTGACATGAACATGGTAGCTTTACATTAATGTGGGAAATAATACTGTTGTATATGTGACAAGCTAAATAATGTCAAGGAATGAAAGTTAGAATCATAAACGGTATTGACTATAGTAATTAATTCAGTTGACGACCTCATCTCCTGGCCGACGTTGTCTAAAAAGAATATGACATCACGCAGCTCAGTAGTGCCACAGAACTTTTACGCCGTCGGTGCCTTTGGCAGGAATAGACTCAGGGATTTTCAGCAGTAAAGACTACATAATACATAACGTCACGCCTTCATTCCCAGAGTTGGGTAGGCAGAGCTGTACAAATACCAGCAACTCTAAAAAGATTTGTCGGTAATTCTGTAACCACATTTTGCACAATCAGGCCAAGAAGTTTACTAGTGTATTAGTGACAGGTTGTAAGCCCATCGCCCTTCAACGAACGAATGAACGATCAATTGCATGAAAGTTATATTAGCGAGCTGTTTTTACGGGTAAATCGGGTAAGCTGAGAATGCAAGCTCTGAAATGTTGTTATTACGCTCTGACAGGACAACTTCAAGTCGCGATGCCCCCTAAGACATCCACGGAAGACATGGAGTGGATTATTCTAACCCGGCAACCACACGGTATAATGACCAAGAAGTTGTAAATGATTATATTATTGTTTTTTTTTATAATAAAGCCAATATTTGATTAGAAGAGGATTTATTATTCACGGCTCCTAACAACAATATGTAGCCAATGTCCACCTAGAATAATGTAACCTTCACATATAAACAAACTCACAAAATCCGCTCTCTCTCTCTCTCTCTCTATTTATATAGCTAATGGTAATAAAGATCAGCCGATGGACATCCACTGCTACATATACCAGGTATTTTAGAGCTTAGGCTGGGTTTCAAGTAATTTGGGCTTTTAAAATGAAACGACACATCAGTTGCGCAAGACATCGGCGTGAAGAAGAAACTTTATTTTTTTTAAACCACAGATCCAAACAACAACCGCACAGAATATACTCCTAAAAAAGGAATGTGCTTATGCAATACCAACCTAAGAATATTACAACATTTAACATACTCCCCCTCTTTAAAAGTGACAAAATTAACCCCAAAAGGAAGCTGAAACTACTTTATAATTCAGAAAGTATGAAACAATGATGTATAAGCAAGTATTCTAGTCAGAGAGTATACATTGGAAATACTTTTGAAACATGTTATAATTTATTAGACAGCTTTACAATACAATATTATGTATGGTTACTAAATATTCATGAAGTTTTTTTAAAAAAAAATATTATAAAATTATAACGTCAGCGCAACCTTAAATACTTAAGTTATACCTACAAATAATGTGCAACCTTATATGAAGGTAAGTAAGTACGAGTATTTATGTAATTGTTAAGTTTTACACACAAAATTTACAAATAACTAAACATAAACAATACACTTAACAAACAGAGCGTTATATAAAGTGAGAGAGAAATGATAGCTCTGTTCCCTTGGCATCATAGGCGATGGCTCTCGTCCGTCGGTACTATGCGTCGAGGCCTACGGTAACAGAGCGACCATTTTAAAGCCTAAACACAAAGTGCGTCAACAATGCAGCTAACTACAGCTACTAAGCTATCACAGCAGTAACTGAAACAAAACTGTGTTTTGGTACACAATAAAAAATACAAAATTACATAGGCAGTGGTACAATTTTAGTAATTGGTCTTATAAAGATTTTATTGTTAGTTTTAATTGAAACAGCTCTTACATTATTATCTTTACCATGAAACAGTTGTACCACTCTACCTAATGGCCATGACAGTGGTGGAACGTTATCTTCCTTAAGAAGGACAAGAGTGTTTAAAGCAATGTTAGCTTTATTTGAATGCCATTTGTATCTCATTTGAAGAGTATTTAAATAGTCAGTTCGCCATCTTCTCCAGAAGCTTTGTTTTAATTTAGTTATAAGTTGGTAAATTTTAAGCCTGTTGTCAGGAACATTGTGTACATCCACTTCTGGAAAGGATGTTAAACGATCACCGATTATAAAATGAGCTGGCGTAAGGCATTGCTCATCTGAGGCATCTTCACTTAAAGGGGAAATGGGACGGCTGTTTAGTATCGCCTCAATTTCGATCAACAAAGTATTGAGATGTTCATAGGACAGTACATTATTTCCTAGGACACGCTTTAGGTGATGCTTTACCATTTTGACACCTGACTCCCATATACCACCCCAATGGGGAGATGAAGGAGGGATGAAATGCCATTCAAAACCCTCAGTATTGGCGAAATCAGACACTTCGATTTTATTATTGTTAAACAATTTGTAAACAGCATTTAATTCGTTGTTAGCGCCTTGAAAATTTGTCCCATTATCACTGAAAATCTGCAAGCATTTGCCGCGACGGGAAATAAACCTTTTTAAAGCATTAATAAATTCCTTTGTAGTCAAGTCGCTAACAAGCTGAAGGTCTATTGCTTTTGTGGACATACATATAAATATGCATACATACCCTTTATGAATAATAGGCTTTTTACTGCGCCATTCCTTTACCTCTATGGGGCCTGCGAAGTCAACGCCGCTGAGTAGGAACGGTCTGGTAGGAGATACACGGTATTTGGGTAAATCCGCCATTATTTGAGACAAGGGCTGACCTTTGAACCTGAAACATTTAATGCAATTATGAATAATATTTCTTAACCTGTTGCGTGCGTTGAGCGGCCAGAACCTCGTTTTCAAGCTGGACAGAGTGGTCTCGACGCCGGCGTGCAGCAGACGCTCATGCTCCTGCGTCATGATTAAATCTGTAACATGGTGTTTCGCAGGCAGTAACAAAGGATATTTTTGATCGCGAGACAGACTAGAGTACCTCAATCGACCACCTACACGCAAACAGTTTGTATCAACATCAATGAAAATATTAAGATATTTAATCTGATTTACAGTAAATTTGCTGTGACCAGTATCAACTGTGGAAGTCAAACTTTCAAACTCCCTAATGAAATGTTCCTTTTGAACTAATAAGATAATTTTATGTTTGGAATCCTCCAATTCTTTTACAGACAAGAGACCATTTCGTTTGTTATTAGGATGCCTGGCGTTGTGTATAAAACGATAAACGAAAGCAAACGTACGTAGCAGTCGCCACCACTTGGAGAACCTTTGTAGCACGGTTGCTAAGTAAGAAAGGGGCACTTCCTGCGTGGTCAGCGCGACATGCAAGTGCTCAGCGGATCTCTTCGCCTCCTCGGGCGCGGACGTGCATGCCTGGGGCTGAGCAGGCCAACGCTCGCTGCTTGTAACCAACCATTTTGGACCCTGAAACCATAAGGTGTTGCGCACCAAATCTTGAGGCATCAGCCCTCTAGAAACGACATCAGCAGGATTTTCATCAGTTCTAATATAACGCCAATTTTCTTTGATTGTCACTTCTTGTATTTGAGCAACTCTATTAGCGACAAATACCTGCCATCGTGATGGTTCAGCTTTAATCCATGCTAGTGTGATCATAGCATCCGACCAACAGTAAACATCATTGAGATCGACGTTAAGTGACACAGCAATGTTATTAATAAGTCTAGCTAGCATATGAGCTGCGCATAACTCTAGCCTCGCAAGAGTGACCGTCTTGATAGGGGCTACGCGTGACTTAGCGCAAATTAAGTGGACTGTATACTGACTTTTGGGAAGCACACATCGCGCGAAGACCACACAACCAAAAGCCTTAATGGATGCATCGGCAAACCCATGAATCTCCAACTTACAGCGATCTGGATGCACCATAAGCCTGGGAACAGACACAGAGTTTAAAGCAGGCAAGTTGAGGCAGAACTCTCGCCAGACTTTTAAAATGTCATCGGGGATCTCATCGTCCCATTCGATTTTAGCTTTCCAAATAGACTGCATTATTATTTTTGCTAAAACAGTGACAGGAGCAACAAAACCTTGTGGGTCAAATATTTTGGCTATATCAGCTAGTACTTGTCTTTTTGTACTCTTTACAACAGAGAGATCATCAGGACACGAGATAGACAAACAATCACTTTCTGGCTCCCATTTTATGCCTAGTGTTTTGATAGCGGCCTCTTGCTTAGAATTAAACTTAAAGGTGCACTTTGTACGCTTTTCCAGAGGAATGTTGTTCAACACATCAGGGCTATTTGAGTACCACTTGTGAAGTTCGAATTTGCCTTTACCTAGCAGATCCTGCAGCTCGAGCATAGTCTGAACTGTCTTTTCTATGCTGTCAGAGCCCGCTAACACGTCATCACAATATGTGTTTTCTAACACTACCTTTGAAGCCAAAGGAAAGTTGCTACCTTCATCTTCAACCAACTTCAACAACGTCCGCGTGGCGAGGTAACTGGCGGGGCCCGTCCCGTAGGTCACGGTGCTTAACTGCAGGCACTTGAGCTCCCCATCAGGATCGCGCCACAGGATGCGTTGCAGGGACTGAAATTTTTTGATGTTAATTTGACGATACATCTTAGTCATGTCACATATAAATGCATACTTATTTATGCGAAACTTAATTAAAATTTCAAACAAGTTGCCTTGAACAACTGGACCCACATACAAAACGTCATTTAGACTTAAGCCTGACGAAGATCTAGCAGATGCATTAAAAACTACTCTTAGCCGAGTTGTAATTGCATGATCTCTGATCACGGCCAAATGCGGCATGTAGAATTCAGGCTGAGAATCATCTGGAAAGTCATTTACCCAGTGGGCATGACCTAGATCAACAAACTCATGAATAAAATCAGAGTACTTTTTATAAATTTCAGGATGACTTTGAAGTTTTTTCTCCAGACTCAAAAGACAACGCAGTGCTGTATTAAAAGAGTTACCTAATTTCGGTAATAAATCCTCTTTGACTGGCAAGTCGACTTCATACCTGCCGGTTTCATCACGGGATACAGACTTGACAAACAGTTGTTCACATGCAGCATCAGCAGACGACATGATGTGCTGCGAGGGGAGCTCCTCCATTTCCCAAAATTTGATCAAGTCATCCTGTAAAAATGTACACACAGAACTATCTGGTATTTTCAAAAGCTGATCTTTTGTTAAGACCAGGCCACCACAAAAGATCCAGCCAAAAACTGTATTCAACAGCCCAGGAACATGTGGACCCAAATTCAGCTGGCCACTTTGCAGACACAAGCGGAAATCATTAATGCCCAAAATAGCATCCACTTTTCGTGATACATTGAAATCAGGGTCAGCTAAGTTGACCGATCCTGGCCATTTTATAAGGCTTTTAGGAAAATCAGTACTTGGCAAGGACTCCGTGATTGTTTTCAGGACACAAAAATCACTTTTAAACTTGTGTTTAAAATCTCTTGTTGAGATTTGTAAATTTATTTTTGAATTTACACAAGTAGCTTTACCACCTACTCCTGAGACAGAAAAATTTACAGGGATTTTTTTGCAGTCCAACTTTGAGACAAACTCCTCTGTTATGTAGTTCTTTTGACTACCACTGTCTAATAAAATTCTACAAAAATGGATCTCACCAGAAATGTCGATGACATAACACAAGGCTGTTGGAAGAAGCGATATTTCACATTTTTCTTCCACTGCAGTGTGAAGATTGAGTGTCGACTGCGGCTCAACTTCTGAGTCTGCCAAACGCCGACCCTCTTGCACTGGCATTGGCACAACCACTTGGTCTGCCAATTGCTCAGTTGAAGGATCACTGGAAACATTTAAATTGTTAGACAAACCAGGCACTGAATTTTGGTGAAGCAAGGTGTGGTGCTTTTGTTTGCACAATTTGCAAACAAAGGACTGTTTACAGGTAGCCACCGAATGACCAGCGGACAGACAAAGGGAGCACAAATTGAGTTTTACTGCAAATTTTTTCCTGTCCTCCACTGTAAGCTTTAAATATTTGTAGCACCTGTTGATATAGTGGTTGTTATTGCAAAATCCACACAGCTTACCTTTTTTATCATTTTTACCACTTTCCTTATTTGTAGTGACATTTGACACAGACCGAGTAGCAGGCTTTTGGGGCTCCGAAATCATTTCCAATGCTTGGCAGCGCTGAAAAATGTGTTGTAAGAAGTTATCCAGCGATGGGAACTCTTTTGACTTCCGGCTCAGTTCAAAATCCCTTAATGAGCTGTAATCAAGCTTTGAACTTAAAATATGGATTAGTAGCATGTCAGCAAGATTTGGTACCTGCAAGGACAACAACGAATTATAATGCTGTTTGAAGTCATTCAGAAACTCTTTTAACCCATAAGTGCGGTTAACTTTACACATATTCAGGACAGTATGTATATGGTGGTTAGCTATTAAAACCTTATTGTCATATCTGTCATTTAAAACATCCCATGCCTTAACATAATTAGCAGCAGTGTGGTCAATAGTTGATACCAAACAAGCCGCTTCCCCCTTTAAGCAAGATTTTAAGTAATACAACTTATTTATGTCATTTAAGTCTTGGTTATTGTTTACTAGACTATTAAATAGGTCTTTAAAACTAAGCCACTCATCATAACACCCACTGAAAGTCGGCAGAGAAATCTTGGGAAGTAAAGAAGTGCCCGAAGGAGCGCAAGGTTTAGGCGGCGTCGTGCAGAGTGCGTCCATGCGCCGTTGTAGTGTAATTAACAGCTCCGTGCACCGCGTCTCCAACTGTAGTCCTGCTTCTTGTTCTTGTGGCTCGATACACTCAATAGCCATATTAACGTCTTCAATTTTAGACAATATGTCGTTCAATCGTGCCTTGTGGAATGCAAGCTCGTCTTTCGGTGCAGAGCCGACTAAGTTTGAAACATGCGTGACTCGCCCTTTTAAGAATCTTCTTTTATTTACTAGAGAATTCAGATCAGCATTAATACTTGCAGTTTCATGCTTCGGTTTTTCATTAGCCATGGTGATGTGCTTCCACGTGCCGCGATGTCGGCACGCTTATCCAACCTTGAATAATCCGCTTAAGTAGCGCAACAAGGATAATGCCTTCACGTATTTGCCACAAAGTACACTTTTATTCGGCTTCTAGGACCAATATTTTAGAGCTTAGGCTGGGTTTCAAGTAATTTGGGCTTTTAAAATGAAACGACACATCAGTTGCGCAAGACATCGGCGTGAAGAAGAAACTTTATTTTTTTTAAACCACAGATCCAAACAACAACCGCACAGAATATACTCCTAAAAAAGGAATGTGCTTATGCAATACCAACCTAAGAATATTACAACATTTAACACCAGGGTTCAATCTTGATATTGCAAATGCGTTGCCAACCTTGAGGATTAAGATGGAATCTCTCTATTATAGTTATTTTATGTCTTACTAGCTGTTGCCCGTGACTGTCCGCGTGGGAATCATTCATGACACAAAGTATTTTATTCCTGGAGATATATAATCTATCAGTGTACCAAATTTCACGTCATTCGGTTGAGGCGTTGCTAAGTGAAGATGGAACAATTTTGCAACTTATGCTTTCTTTCATAACAACTTCAATGTAGGCACAAAAATATAGATGTGATGAACCGATAAATGTCCATGGGTCTGGTAATAACGTTAGTAATTATTCAAGATTATCCGAAAGATGATGGCCATTGCCTCAGAGTAACATTCGACTTGTCTTTTAATAAGTACAAATCTTAAGATACTTATGCGAGGTGCGACCTGTTTCCCACAATACTACAATAGCGAGTTCTTGTATTATTCTCTAATAAAATACCATTGTCATTGTGTTTTGTAAGTAATGTCAATGTGTTTTTAATATGCGCATGCAGAATTAAGGGGTCGTGAATGTAATTTTGCTTAGCAAATGTTGATATCTACCAGCAGATAAAGGCCTTCAATAAGCATAATTAAAGAAGGCGTATATGTAACGGTTTCCTAGGCTTTTTTAAATTTAAGGTCCATAGGTCCAAGGCAAAACCATAAAAAAAACCCCTTGTTACTCGTACATAACCGAGTTACATAACCAGTAATGTGAAAGGACAAATAATTCCTATTCCAGAACTGGGTTTTGTAAAAGGATTTTTTATTTTCTGGTATATACAAAACTTAGGTCACGTGCCGGTAGTGTAAAAGGAAAGAAAATTCCTACTACAGTACCCGGTTTTAACCACGTTAAAGTATAAATCATCTTTGCAAGTGTTTCGTTTGTCAATTTATGTCTTTAAGGGTAGAGCCAGGTCTTACGACTTTTATGTTGATGATAACATTTCAATATTGAAATTACAAGTCTATGGCTCTCTGACTACTTCTGGGATTGTGAGCTCGTTATGCTATTTAGTGTAGCAGCTTAGTATTAAAAGCCTCCTACAAAGCCGCCTTTACGGTAATACGATTAAGAATAAATCCTTATTTTAGATATTCTCTGGACGGCGCTGGCGGCGGGTTCATCCCAGCTGCACCGGTGAACTGCAAGCTCTGCTTGGAGGATGCTATGTCAGACAAGGTCACAGTCATCGCGGGATGCGGCTGCGCTTACTGTACTAAGGTAAGAGCCATTATAACTCTGGAGTTCTGCCCTGCTAAGACGAATAGCAGTATCTCAGACAAAACTCCTGTAGCGAATGCAACCTTATTACTAACGGGATAGGATTTATTCTGCTTTAGCTATTGAAATGCAGATACTGCCTAATGGCTTATGAGGGCAGAGTTCTGGACAGCTGATGTAGACCACTGTATAAAGATCGGGCATACTTTAATTAACAAGATTTCCTCTCACAAGAAGGCGAATGTTGTAAAAGAAAACGGTCAAGTACGAGTAGGTCAAGTACGAGTGGGTTTCGTACAAACTTTAGCATGTAAAATTGTATTGAGGGACAAACTTGACTTTGCCGTTGAAAAACTGTCGTCTCCATACATCGACATAGGTCACGATTAGTAAGCAAATAAGTTTGCCATCGCAAAAGAAAATGTGATAGAGCAACAAATTTACGATTTTCAGATTTTTTTCCTTTACTTGTACTGTAAGACCTTCCTTCTTGCCAAATCTCAGGTTTCTAGGTCTGTGGGAAGGACCATATAAATTTTGATTCCCTTGAGTGTCAAAATATACGTTTTTCGGAAGTTCACAGCTTCGAGAGACTGTAGACCTGAGTAGGTATATGGTTTTAATTTCAACTCGATACCTCTCCACGCGTTCCCAAGATAAATTGTCTTGACAGACAGACGGACGGACGGACAACAAAGTGATCCTATGAGGGTTCCGTTGTTTCCTTTTCAGGTACGGAACCCTAAAAAGCATCTTGATTCCATACGAGCCTAACAAGGCGTTAGATACAACTAAGATGCAAGTCAAATTACAAATTGAGTTGCTGTCGTACTATCAGAGTTGATTATACCTAAATAAGTAAGTTTATTGCATCACTAATGGACTAGGACCATTATTCATTTTAGCTATTTTGCAGCAATCAGCGTGTTACCTTATGATTTTTGAATTAAGAATAATTGGTGCATGCTAATTAAAATGCCATTACCTTATTATCATAGCATTTATTAAATTTATGTCAGTAAGTGAAAGTCTTAGTTGGCTTCGTTTTTAGGGTTAAATGCGATTCCTTTCTTAGTTTTGCGAGTTTCCTTGGGATAACTTTCTAATCATGTAACCCACAGGCTCATCGGCCTCCTATAGAATAAAAAAATCGTTTCTAACAAAACAAACAAGTAAATGTCAAACTCATAATATTTATTTAAAAAAACACACACAAATATAATCAATTATTTATACAGAAAAATACTTAAAGGTAAAGAGATACATAAAGATATTACTTTATATACAAGTAGCCAATTTAGAGACGTTGCACACTAATATTACATACTGAATCAATTTAAGCAGGTACCTAAGGAAACTTTATTGCACAAAAAGAAAATAGTTATATGAAAGTAAAGTATGTATAAAGGCCAAATTATCCCTTTAATTGATCTCTTTCAGTTAACCTTGGAATGACTGTGTGATGACAACGCATGAGGATGGCAAAAAACAAGTTTAGCTCAAAAAATATATCTACAAAGAACGGAATTACACCTTGTAAATGTTTATTTGAACCATAGCTATGGATAATTTCGCAAGGTTCCAAAAGAGTTAAAAAAAACGCCTCTTATTCATCAAATTGAATCCCCTAAACTAATACGCCCATGCTATCATCTTACTTGTTTTCGACTCTACACTTAAGATAGTATTCCTTCAGCATAAATATTGCAGCCAAAGATCAGTCTTCATACCTTCTAAGCTCTTTACAACAATAACTTGAATTCAGAAAGATATATCTAATTCTACTGCTTTCTCTACCTGGATGTTGGACGTTCACAGCATTATAATATGCTTACCTTGACTGTTAAATACATTACTGACTAAACGGAGCGTGACGATTTGCTACTACTTATGTAGTCAACGACTATCACTAATGACCTTATCAACGCCGTGTCAAATACAAAAGTTGTCACACGGTAATTAATAACGGCTAACTATTAAATATACAATAAGTTTCTGTCAAGAACAAATATTATGACACTCTTTTTTTCCAAGTCTAACGTTAAGTATAGCGGAGATCCTGTCGTCACCTTCCAACTCTATCATCAGATCAACTCTTAGGTGCCATAATATTGCATTGTCATCGGGTTTACATTATGTATTCCAAATTAAAGCCCATTACGATGACGGAAGAATGCTAACAATGCAAGTTAAATAAACTTGTAAAAAATCCCGAACTAATTACTTCCGTTTCGTGCTGCGCCGATATCTCTTAAAAGGCTTATTCGATTAACATCAAACCTAGTTAGGAACTACGCCAGTAAAACTATCTTTATATTTAATAAAACCGCATCTGTATCGGTTTATTCGTTTGGGAACTGCGGTGCGACATACACAGATACACGTTGAACTTATAACACGCCTATGCTTGCGCTGGGGGTTATAAAATTGAGGGTGTTGATTCATAACGTTCATGTTTTCTTCGATAGTTTATTAGACGGCAAGTTTAAGCTGTCTAGCGTGCTCGTAAGCATAACGTAGATTTAAGTAGCTACCGACTTTGGCCGAGCTGGGCCCATGTGTGACAGTTCTTTATATGGCCTCGTTTCGAAGACAAAACATGTAACCAAAATCGGTAGGATCAGTAGTCTTTCCCATGCCCCCACGATCACGCGAGACAACTTCCCTTCCTTCTTGTAAATTGGTAGACGAGTCCGTCGCCGATATGTTTACAATTATCACCGCCAGTTTTTTCAACCATACATCTAAAAATATTTTCTGTTGATTACCATATTTTTTCAATATAATTTTAGTGTGTGTATTCATTATTTATAGCTTTATTACCTTACTCGCTTTAAAGCATGATTGTATTTTAATTTGGGTTCAAAATGACTTTCTGCTATAGTTTCTTGTGGCGCTTTTTCTCTGCAATGATGGTCTTGTCCAAAGTTTTAGTCGTTTCACTCCACTTTACCGACGTGTAAAAGTACCCAATGGCCAATTTACTGAATAAACTATTTAATTTCATTGCACTGTACAAACAAAGAGATTGTGAGGATTTCCTTACAATTGCTATAAAATGCCAGCGACACCCCTGCGGTATCAAAGTTCCTCACAACTGCTAATTAATGGCAGTGAACGTGTTTAAGTTCCGAGCCACTGGTCCGCAAAACGCAACCGGCATTAAACTGGTATAGTTTGCGAAATTAATTGCTATTTATTTCTGCCGGTAAATGACCTCGGCCTTGCACTTACAAAAACTCATCCTTTGCGTAACAATGCGCGCGCGCAAACTCGTTTGGCTCACGCACCGCGCCGTGGATATTAAATTGAAAGATGTGGCGTTTGAGTGTGCGAATTGATCGTTGCTATGTTACGTAGCCTAATGCCAGTTCCTCATATTCCAAGCGTGATTAGTTTATGCACTTTGAGTTAAAATTCGGCGTTTTCTACACACAAAATGTGTCAAATTTTATTATGAAGTAACTTAATACATCCACGGGTTTAATTAATGGATTTAGAATCAACGAAGTAATAGTAAACCGTCTATTAAAAAGTAAGCTACAAAAACTCGACTGCAAGTGTTTTGACCATGTTGTACTCGTAGTAACACTTAGGTGTTTTATGTATTTGTTTATCGTTGTTTAAAGATAGTTCGAACTCCTGCGATCACCATGTACCAATGAGTTTTCTATCTTAAGTCCTTACTTTACCCGATGCTCCTGCGGTGATGGAAAAACATCTTAAGGAAACCTGCTCATTCGCACACCGTGTGTAAGAGGGTAATTACATAAAAGATTCTTAAGGGGTCGAAGAGTATCCCAAAGGGATCTGTAAAATAAGATAAAAAAAAAATCGTTGTTTAAGGCTCTTTATTTTGATACCCCCACGATGATGATATTGATGATGTGTTAAATGTACAAATATTTCTTCCTCTAACGAGAGTAGGTAGTGGGCCGTATATTATTATTATTAAGCTTCTACGAGGGTAGGAACAGCCATGCATTAAGAATCTTTACCCTCTTTTTTAAGCAATATTTTCTATAGCCCATTTACCAAATTTCGTAATCATGTAGCTTAAATAAATGCCAAGGTCATACAAATAAATGGTTATACAGTGCAGAAGTTACCTCTTTCAGACGGATATTAGCTCTGACCTTTAATTTAAACAAATCTCAATCTAGCGAAGTTCTACATTGTGGAATTACGCTGGGGACTTTATTAATGCGTTATTCCGCGAAAAGTTTTGTGTAAATGTTCAGTGGGAAAATTACACGTGAAACAATTATGAGTACAAAAGGTTTGTTTTAGGCAAATGTGTTGAATTTATGTTGAAAATGAGCTTTCCTCAGACATGGTTTTCATCACTAACTGGATAAATTTACTGATTACAAAGCGTAACCAGGGATATGCTAGAATATTAAATTTACTTATTGACCTTTTACAATCGACCTTGTAAGTAGCTGCACACTGGTACCCTGTCGCTTTAACGAATAGTTCCTGATTCGCCGGATTCCTGATTCGCCGGATTCTTGTTTCGCCGGATTCTTGTTTTGTCGGATTCTTGATTCGCCGGATTCTTGATTCGCCGGATTCTTGATTCGTCGGAAATATTAATATACAAAAAAATCACCATTGTAAAGGAAACGTACGGTATCGTTATCAAACTGGAATCCCATAGTCCAATTCCATAATTACTTCATGGACTTCTGGATGCGTAAAATTACGAGCTCATTGTTTTGCGTTAGTGAGGAAGAATTCCGAACCAATAACGCCGTCGAGGGATGGAATAACAGGATAAACCATAGGATCCCTAAAAAAACCGTCCGTCTTTCAATTTATACAATTACTCAGAGCCGAAGCACAGCAGCAAGATGATGTTATAAGAAAAATGCAGCTACATTGCCCCGATGTAACACGGGTGCGTCGAATTAATATATCAAGATATCGACAAGAAAGGAACATAGTCAATGACTACGTCGAAGGAAGAATAACAGTCGTAGAATGTTTGAGCAGGTTATGCCAATTATCTTAATTAAATGTTACCTCATTAGGTATTTAAATAAATGAATAACAAATAAATATTTTAATTAATGTAACGAAGTGTCTGCCTTTTATTTAATAGATAGGTAAAGCCGCGATATTTCTATAGTAGTTCTTAATCAAAAAAAAGTGGCGAATCATGAATCCGGCGAATCAAGAATCCGACAAAACAAGAATCCGGCGAAACAAGAATCCGGCGAATCAAGAATCCGGCGAATCAGGAACTATTCGCTTTAACGCCTATAACAGATAAGTGCTTCAGTTCAAAAATAACGTTAAACTGACAAGGCACTAATCAAATTGTGCTTTAATAGTGTGTGGTCTACATATACCCGAGGTGGTGACTGTCTAAGGATCAAAAATATCCCTCCATTATTTTGATATTTTAGAATGCATCGCAACGCAGTACGGTGCATTATTTTTGATCATTGGACATTTTTGTTTTGTGTACAAATAATTACAACAAAGTTTCGAATGGGCACGATATCGCATTCTAATTCCAACGTAACAATACCCATTGCCAACCGGTGACTTAGTTACAACCAGTATGAACGCTGGTCCAGTTATTCGTGGATCCAGTTGCATCGCGAAGCCTCAAGTTCTAGGTGACCTGGGTTGGTTCTGGGGCGATGACCTCGACACGGTTATTTACATAGAGAGTACTGCGTGAATGACTGGTTTGGTGAATTCTCCGTACTTTTGTTTCATCACTAAGTATGGACTGTGTAGATGGATGGATGTGTGGATCTTTGTTACTCTTTCAAGGTGCGACGGTTCATCGGATTTGGATGAAAATTGGAATGGAGATACCTCATACCCTGGATTAACACGTAGACTCCTTTTCATCCCGGAAAATTGGACAGTTCCCGAGGGTATAAATAGTTAGTAACTATGTCTACATATAATTTAAATCGGTTCAGCGATTTAGCTGTGGAAAGCATGACAACAGAGTTGCTGTCGCTTTTTAATATGATGTATGAATATGGCTGAGATGAATATATGGCAAAGACGAAATGAATATGTTAGAGGAAGCTTGAAAGTAGCACCAATAATAGAAAAGTTGAGGAGCAATAGATTGACGTGATATGGACAAGTAATGAGGAGGGATGAGGGAAACATAAATGGAAGAGTGGTGAGTATAAATGAGACCGAAAAAGGTTTGGATGGATTGTGGTGTGAGTGCAGAGTTAACAGCGGATATATGAGAGTGGAAGAAGAAAACATGTTGTTCCGACCTCATTTAGTGTGCGATAAGGGCAGGAACATGATGATGAATATGGCTGAGACCAAATTGAGTGGATTAGTAATTCAATACAAAATTTAAAAAGTTTGCATCCATTCAATTCTTGGAACGACTTTTTAATTTATTACTTCATGGCTTAAAATTGTGGATATCTATGGTGTTTGATCCTGTTGTAGATTGATATACTGATTTATTGATTAGGTACTTTTATTTGTTTACAAAATTATCAACAAGTTTATAGTTGTTGGTATTCTGTAGCTCTGGCTACCCCACTCTGGGAATGAAGGCGTGACGTTATGTATGTATGTATGTATTTTTGTAATATACTTGATCATTCTTTTATTTTGTCCTACCTTTCTCAATTTCCAAGTTTCAATATTTTTGTACTAGGCCTAACGTTAACAAAATCATAACGATATGGTCCAGACTAAGTGGAACGTCCTTGTTACTTTTAGAGGTATGCTTAAAGGTCCTGTTATTTTTTATTTACATACCAGAAACTTGTTACATGAGCTATGTGAAATCAACCTAGAAACTGGTATAAAAAACAAGCTGTTCTAGATTCTAAAATACATTTAGATAAATCTTAACTCTACAAGGGTAATTGATTAGGCCTTAAGGAACAGGATACGTAAGTTTTTTTAAAATATGTATAAAATTCTGTAAGTTTTCTATAACAGACTAGTTTTTTGCTGTCTTGTTAAGTCTGATATGTTTTATTTTTAGGTACTCCATGGTTTTTATTTCAAAATTATTATCTTTTTTCCCAATTATTTAACTAAGACTCAACGTTACACATGTCAAAGTCAATTATTTAGGCTTTAATACTGTATAGCTGTTGCCAACGACATCCACCGCGTAAAAAAATATATTATCATACATCTGGTGAAATTATTTACAAAATCGGTCCAGCACTTTTTGAGTTTTTTCGTTGCATTATTCTTTCTTCTTCATAATACTAGTGTAGATAAGCTCCTAGCATTTAGCAGTTGCATTTCAAACATACGTATTTGGGAATTCCCTACATTTCAATAACATTGTTTAGGTTCTCGTTTCGTTGAATTCCAATTTAACTGTGTTCGCGGAAACGCAAACATGGTTCACTTACGGCTAAGTGTCGATTGCTTCTTCATTTACAAAAGATCGTAGCTTCATATGATTACTTAACAACATACGTCTTTTTGGTCTTAAGCTTGTGGTCGGCTTGATTTGTCCTAGAAGTTTACTTTTAGAGTTTGTTGCGCCTGAGTTTGTTTGTGCAGTCAATTTGGATGTTAAATGGATGGTAGCGGGTAGCGGTATTTTGGTTTGATTTATGATATTTTAAACTGTTACATATGTAAGATTGATTAATCCATCTCTAGATAACAGTATCTGATAGAGAGTGATAAGTTGATAACTTTAACTGACAGATATGTTATCTGAGGATTAGGTAAATCGCGCCTAATTAAATAGTAGATTGTTTAGGGACTATAAGGCCATAATGACAGAAGATGTGTAGCCAAACTCCACATAGGTTTTGGAGAAAATCTAACAAATGGTACATATACAACTGTTCCAAAATGGAGATCGAAGCGTTGGTGCGACACAAACAGCCTGCTACATGTTCCTCATATCGTCGAAGGGCTATGGGGGGGTACGTTTTACTTACAACAGTTAGACGACTAACCTATAGACACCGCCCTCTCCAACGACATAAACAACATGTTGCGGACTGTTTGTAGCTTCCCAAGGAAATTAAAGGAAAAGTACTTAAGTACCTAGAGACAAAAAGTATCACTGTAGTTCGCTTACAGCTTTTTATGGATCATTTATGGCACGTCAAGTGAAAATAATGTTATTTAAATAGGTACTATACCTTGAAATGTCTTGTAATTTTTCATGGATTATTTATTATTAATCTTTAAAGTTTATGCATTATCCTAGTAAGCGTTTTACATTAATTTCCTATGCAAGCACAGATCGTGGCTAATTCTCTTTAAACAATGATTAATCGATCTATGAATAATATCTACACAAGCGATTACGAAAAAAAATACTAATGATGTCCTTGCGATTATAAATTGACTAGCGAATTAAATTATTTTGAATTGGCAATCTAATGAGATAATTTGTAAATGTCGGTCCAATTCAGCCTCCTGACAAATTGAATACTCTGGTAGAGTACACAATTCATCATATTTTTATTTACATATGGTCACACAAGAACGATTATTTTTATGTTTCATTCATTTCTTTTATTAATGGCATAAATTACTCGACACATTTTTTTAAAGAACATTTGGTATAAATGCGTTACGATAAATGTTTGAAAAAACAAAAAACCGCCTTCAAAAACGCAAACAATAATTTCTTTTAAAATTGTAGGCATCTACCTAATAGGTTAGTCCAACTGAACTTATTTTATTTGTTGAAAATATTTTATTTTTTACTTTTTAGTGATCATACATAACATAACATCAATACTAGAAGCCTTTATTCCCTTAGTCGCCTCTTACGACATCCACGGGAAGACATGGAGTGGCACTATTCTAACCCGGAAACCACACGAGTTTAGTGATCATAATAGGTACGCTATTCCGTAGTACCACCTATCACTTAATATAAAACTTAAAGTTTCAAGCGCACTGCAAGCAACGCCGCCGGAAACTCATAGTCATATTTCAACAAGTAAATATTCTTCTATGTAGTCGCTCAACAATCTTAATCGAGATATCTTATCGCCAGCCCTAAAAATACTAAAATCACTATTATGTTTGCCTGTAATATTTGAGGAGTTCCCTCAATTCCTCACTGATGCCCTCATCAGATTCAGATTTGGTAACAATGGGACCACCTCGGAAGTATACTCTATCAAACCAAAAAATAAATAAAAAAATCGGTCCACAATTGACGGAGTAATGGCAGCTTTAAAACATCGATCATAAAGCAGCTTCTAAGTGTTTAAACGAACGGCTATATCAACAACGAATTCTAAATGCACACGTACGAGGGTACTACAATGTTCATTTATTTATGAGACTGGAAAACCCCTGAGCATAAACTTTCCAATTACATGAGTCAGAAGGAAGCCGTATGGATCGAAAATGCGCGATGACGTTATTTTTAGACGTTCAAATAGAAATGTGAAGCCAATTCAATTTGCGGCACGAGCTACGCGGTAACCTTGATTGTTTTTATGTACGTTAATAAGAGATAATTATATGTTGGTATTTAAACATAAGGGGTAAGTTGGCTACGACGGAGCACTAAATTCGAAACTTCGTATATTCTAGTAAGAAGTCAAAAAACATTTTTGAGACAAGCTTTTGTTGCCACATGTACTTTTTTTGCTAAATCATTTATTACTTATCAAGACTAGCCTAATGAGTCCAAACTCGGTGGGTCTACGTTAAGTTTAGCGGAGATCCTGTCGCCACCTTCCGACTCCATCATCAGCCAGCTCGATGGTGCCAAATTTTAGCTCAATCAGTCTCCGGAAAGTGGTTCAAATCTTCCTTACAATTTCTCTTTTCAGTTTATCTTTTCCCCACAGATGAAAATGTCGTTTTCATATCGCTATTGAGGTATGGAAATCCTTATTTTCCGAGCCCGTTAATCTTACACATTTTCAATACCCAACGATTACGTTCGCCGAATTCATGAATCTTGTCTAGGACCTAGGACCACTGGAGAGGCAAAAAAGTATTTTTGTGGGATTTTTTTAATTACGCGCTGGATAGAGATTAAATACCAATTTCACCGCTTAACAGACGATTAGAGCGTTAACAGTTGTCAAAATGTATGAACTAACAGTCGATTAACATTGATTAAATTTAACATCGTATGGTGAAATTGGTACTTAACATGGGTTATTGGTGTCGTTAGAAAGAGATAAATAAGTAGGTAAAAAAAAACTCGCAATTACCCTACATACCACGCCTTCATTCCGAGAGTGGGGTAGGCAGAGCTACAGAAATACCAACAACTCCAAAAAGACCTGTTTATAATTCTGTTACCACATTTTGAAGAAATAGAAGAATAATAGAAATAATTTTACTGACAATATTTGACACAATACATATACAACATGAAAACATAAAACAGCAAAACAAAAAAGAAGTAAGATACCACTCAGCATGATGCCGCGGCGTGGCGAGCCACTACCCACGACTCTGATTTTCTGTGGCCCCTATTTGAGTGAAATTACGAATACCAGAGACATTACAAAAACATAACAATAAAAGAAAGAAAGAAGAGAAAAAAACAAAACGAAAATATATTAAAATCTAAGTGAACATCTAATACAAAAACAAATTAATTAAACACACGCAACCAAAATACCAATAAACATTTAACTACGCATACTACGCAGTTGTATGGCAACACTTTGTGCAGGTCAACCAATTGACTGTTGATTTACACCAAGTTTTACACAATGAGGCCAAGAAGTTTGCTACCAAATTCCCTGTTAGCACTAATATGTATTATCGTTATCGCCCTTTTCATTAGTACCAGTTATTATCTAAGACTGCATTGGCGCTCTCGTTAATTCTATTGTGATTTCTAATAAATTGTAGTAAATAAAAGAGTAGTTTTTATGTCTAATACATTCTGGTTTGTGTACTGGTGTTACAGAAAGCTCACGCAGACCGAAGGTAAGCGAGGGCGGGTCGCTAGTTTTGTACGAAACTTTAGAAATACAAAAACAACACACACACACGGTGCACAGTGTTCGCAGTGTTTTACTCCGATGTGGGGATAAGACAACCGGTGAAATTAATAGCATAGAGGCTTTTCGTCTTAGTCCTCAGGGTTGGCAACGCATTTGAGGTCTTAGGGTTGCAGTCTTAGGATTTTAGTCCTGAGAATTCAAATGTCTATGGGTCTCAGATTCCACTTACCATCAGGTGGTTTAAGAACTCGTGTGCCTTCTCCTTATCATAAAGTAGAGTCGCTACGTAAATTTTACCTCGACCTCAAAAGCACCCTGTTTAAGTATCTCTATCTTTACAGGTATTTTTATTACATAGTTTTATTTGGTCCGTGTACATTAATGTTTTTGTACGGGTGCAAGAAATAACCCCACGAACCCAGTAAAAATGTATTTAAATACCTCCATATGCATATCGGGGGTCAATGTCAAGCCACACGGAAACCTTGAGAGTTGAATAAACCGTATAAAATTATGTCTTTTAAATTTTAGGAGCCAATTTAAAAATGCGTTTTTTACTCTTTAGATTATAATATACGTAATTTAATACGTACTGGAGCGATTTGTTGTATTATCGAGCGATTTATCAGAAATAGGGGATAGATCAATTTATTTATTCAATCTTTATCGCACAGGGACCCTAGCCAAAATGCAAACGCTACTAACGTTTTTCTATTCTATCGACTATCACTCAAAATATGCGATGACATTCCCGTGCGTTACGATAAACCACGTAAGCTGACATTCCATACACTTTGAGCGAAAAGAAACCCCCTTAGGGGATGAATTTCCAAAAGTCTTTTCTTAGTGCACCTGTAGATCTCATAAGGAATCTACGTGCCAAATTTGGAATCTCTAGACCCAGCGGTTTCGGCTATGAGTTGATATGTCAGTCAGTCAGTCAGTTTCTTTATTTATATACTAGCGACCCGCCAGCGGCTTCGCCCGCTCATTTTTCTACACCTTCGGTTACATTGTTCAAATTTTACCAAGGATCCCTAATTTTTTTCAAAATGAAATGTAGCCTATGTCAAATTGGAAGAATGTAGCATTCTATTGGTGAAAGAATTTTTTAAATCGGCCCAGTACTTTTTGAGCCTATTCATTACAAACATACAAACATACAAAAATAGGTACAAATCTTTCCTCTTTATAATATTAGTATAGATTTAGATACTTCCATATATTTAGAGCAATGAAAATGGGTCACATAGTACTGAATTTCTATAAAATGCGATTCTCAATTTTGAAACAAGTTAAAATGAACTTTTAATCCATTAAAATATAGTTTAAACTAAATTGCTTTGATGATACACCCATTACGACATGAAGTCTGATTCTTGCTTTTTTATTTCTGTCAAACTTTAATTAATTCTAGATTTAATAGTTTTCCTGTATAACGGCCGCATCCAAGACGAATAATTCTTTCCTTAGTAACGATTTTTCATATACAAGTTTAAAAATAAACTAGTCAATTCTCTAATATGTCTCCGAGGCGACGGTTAATTACTTTAATCTTATACATTAACTTTTCTTTGTATATCGTTGCCATGGTGACGTCACGTGGGTCACTCGTTAAAACCATGATTTAAAGTATTTAAATCCACCAAACATCAGTTTTTGTGGCATTTAACTAGCCATTTTTTATAGGTTTTCTTTTAAGCCTATATATAGGTCTGTCACTGTAGTCTCCTGGCTTACGGACAAAATAACGACATCAAAATATGAATCCACACTTTCAATTTTGCATACTTCAAGTGTGCTCAACTTGTATAAATACCTATGCGTAGCTTTCTCAGAAACAACTACCTACGGTTGTGATGAAAATTGCGAACTGGCATAGATCTGAAAAGATGTCTTTTATCAACCCTTGAAATGCCTTGCATCGCTCGCTCTCCCTAGTGTAATAAAACGTGTCATCAGCCCAGCCTCTGAATTTTACCTGAACGACCTGTGGGTCGGTGCATCGCTCTGAATGTAGGCCAGTGGAACGAGCTGCGACATGAATGTCGCGACCCGGGCGCGGTGCGCTGGTGTTTGAACCCGGAGGGTTAATTGATGCACTGCTTATTACACCCTGTATCTGTGTCCACGAATGCTAGTACAGGGGATTGTAAGGCAAAATATGAGGAATAAATGCAGGTATGCTAGTCGTGATTTAGCCTACTGTTTTTAAGGGTAGGCGGTTAGTACAAGGTGCTCGCCGCTTATGCATCGTTCGATCGGTAATCCGCCTAATCATTGTCTGATGGCGAGGGGCGACAAACATCGATTTAGAATTCTAAATCGATGGCGACAAAATTCAAGTTTTCTAGCTATAAGCAATGAAAAGTAATGAGTCATCATTTTTCTGTAAGGTGTTGCAGTATTTTTTAGGAATTGCTTTTTTCTACTTAAAATATCAAAATAGACGCATTTCTTATATACTATACGTTAGTTTAAAAAAAAAAACAATTAAAGGTTTAATGAAAACAATATTACGATCGCGTCCTTTGTGTAACGATATTTTGTCGTACAAAAGATATGGGTAACTATTGTTACACAAAGGAATCAATTAAGTTTTGTTTTAATTAAAGCCCTTAACTATGTACATTTTTTAATATTCCCCTAATGTAGGTACATATGATCAACGAGCAACACACCACCTTCCAATTAGTTTTATACACAATAGCTGCAACATAATATGCTGTGAAGTTTGCTTTCATTATGAATTTGACGAAAAATAACGATATAATTAAAATACATGTATGAATTATTGGTTTTATCTCTACCCAGTTATTAATTGATTAAATGAGCGATTAATACAGTTAATTAACTGCTTCTGCGGTCGTTAATTACTAAGCCTTCATCTATCTTTAGCCGCGTCACGATGGGCTCGTTTACATTAACTTAATGTGTTATCCTAAACCTACCCTATTAATATTATTATTGTTAAACTTTGTGGTTATGTTTGTTGATCATCTACAGCAATTTGGGACTAATAGGTATGGACATGAAGATACTACTAATCCGGCCGCGATTTTGTTCGTATTTGCCTATCGTTTTTTTCTTAAGAGCTGTAATAGGTTACATACATACATAACATCACGCCTTCATTCCCAGAGTGGTGTAGCCAGAGCTACAGAAATACCAACAACTCTAATAAGACTTATTGATAATTCTGTAACCACATTTTGCACAAGTAGGCTAAGACGTTTACTAGTGTATTAGTGATTGGTTGCAAGCCCATCGACTAACAGTTCTACAAGCCTTTATTCCCTTAGTCGCCTCTTACGATATCCACGGGAAGACATGGAGTGGCACCATTCTAACCCGGTCACCACACGGCGGGAAAGGTTTAGTGACAAAAATAGGATCCTGATGCTAATCTAGGGCATCAATTATTTGTGTCTAATAACATTTTATTTTCTTTTTTCGTAATTGAAAATCAAACTGAAACATCTCAACATTCACATTTTTTCTACATATTAGTAATATAGGATTATGTCGAAAAATGGGAGACTTCCTGCCGGAGTTAAAATATCCAACCCCTACACGGACAAGATCGCTGGTGCAATTTAGAAAACCAACTTTAATAAAGTAGATGAAAGCCCCCGTCATAATGACGACTCCTACTTTCAAAGCTGGGGGCTTATTATGGCCTGGTTTATCGCGTGACTATAAACGTGGATAAAAGATCCGTCACTTTCTAACAAGTACAGTGCGAGCGTGACGGATTATTTATCAAGCGCGATAAACGCGACCATAATACGGGCCCTGATATCTTTTTAAGGCGACAGGATGGGCAATATTTTTTCATACTAACATTTCCAGCCTTTCCATGTTATATAACACTATCTGAAGGTTGACACTGCATAACAGTTCAGCTGATCCGACGAACGTCCGGCGATCATAAATTAATGAAGTAAATTAATAAATATCAGGGGACAACCTCATAAAATTAACTTAGTCCCTAACAAAGCTCTAGGCTTGTACTGTGGATAGGTACTAGACAACGATACAATATATAGGTATATAAAAAAATAAATAGAAAACTTCCAAGACACAGAAACAAATACTCATGCCCATCACACAAATATTTGCCCTTACCGGGAATCGTCCCCGGGACCGCTAGCTTCGTACGCAGGGTCTATACCAACTAGGCCAATTCGTCGTCAACGTCACATGGATGTTTAAATTATACTGTTACCTACCACAAGTTATTGCATGACGAGTTCACAAACTAAATTATATAAACCGCTTTTTAAGATTTAATAGATATTTTTTTAGTTACACGATTGTGTCAAATAAGCATGATGACTGCATGATGAAAACAGCTGCGGTCTTACTATGCATCGAAATACTACCTATATCAAATCCAAGACCATATCACTTTGTTTGGACCTGATTAGAAATATTGTAAGCGGTTTTCTGCAAAATGGAAAATTCTGCTTATTTATACAAATTGTAATAAAAAGTAAATAATAATAAGTAAACAAGGGGCGTATGTATGTCAAAATTGAGTTTATGTAACAACTCTTGAAACATTGTAAAACCGTACAACGAACGCAACCTGCAAAACAAATCACCATCATATATTTATAATATCAATATAGTACAAGCCTAGAGCTTAGTTTGGGACTAGTTCAATTTGTGTGACATTGTCCTGTGATTTATTTATTTATCTATTTAAGGAAAACCAACAGCTAACACAAATACATGCATAAATTCAAAAAGCCAATTACAGGTTCTCACCAATAGCAATACATATACATATTTATTTATTTTATCACTGTACCTATGTTTAACCAATAAAGATTCTGATTCCGTAACTTGGAACAGCATTTGCGACACGTACTCGTATGTTTAGGGATGCATTAGGTGATCAGAGGCCGTAGCCAAGATGCGTACGCCAACTAGCGTTTCTATACGTTTTGTTTTTAAACCAATGGCGTCACTTGTAGGTCACGTCATACGAAAAGTCACGTGACCTACTGGGGACGCGATTGGATTAAAAACAAAAGGTATTGCAACGCTAGATAGCGTACACATCTTGGCTTCGGCCTCAGGGCCTCTATTCTACTGGATCAAAGGCGTTTGATGTCTTTTGGTTTAACTCGGTCGCCATTACTCTCAAGTAAATAAGAGTTATCTTAACGTGGACAATACGGAAACAAGTCGAAGGCAATATCGTTTTTACCGTGTAGAATCTCAGCCCTGTGGATCAGTGATACCTAGGCTACGGACGTCAGGTAAACTGAAAGTCAGTACCATCCTTACTAAGGCGGGATTAAAGCTCGTGTCTGGTGTTATTAATAGCACGAGATTACCGTCAGGCGGTTTGCTCGGCGCCCACGTTCGCGACTCTTCAAACAAATTGTCGGAGCGCCCTGTACCATATTATACCGGGTGTGGGGTGTTGGGACTGTGATGTTTGGCGACGAGTATAATACATGTGAAATTGGTTCGGGAGGCGTCAAGGATGGAGTATGTTGAGGAAGTACACGTAATAAATTTTGGAGACAAGATTTCTTAAGTTGAGTAAATAAACAATTTCGTCGGCAATACCGCAATACCGCTTAACTAACAAATTCAATAAGTTGCAAAATTAACCTTATCAACTTACTTTTTAAGTTATATTTTGCACCTTATTTCATTTATTCCTTACGTGTTATAGCCGAATCATCGACGATTTATTTATTCGGGATGGTTCTTAGCTAGGTTTTATGAGTTCCAAAAGTTGGAGTTGCTATTATATTATATCGGGGAGTTTATCTATTTAATACTTATTGTCCTATCTTAAAAAGGGTAATACGCACAGGAATCAAATTCTGTGTGATCACATAGTGCAATCTCTAAAAAAAAACAACTTGGTAGTTTTCATGCCATGGCTAAGCAATTCAGTTTAGGACGAGTGTAAGGGACAGAGCTATATCAGTTATATTGAACTGCATAACTATGTCATTGTAACGCCCAGATATTAAAAACCGTAAGCAGTAAAAAAAATCATACAAACTCTTCTTTTTTCTTTCCTTATCAATATTATTTCCCTCTTTTCGCCGACAAATCTTTGACTAATGTATCGTTTCGCAAGCCCGCTTTTTTTCTGTAACTACAAATGTTTCAGGATTTTTATAAAACTAACGTAACCTAACCTATAGGGTTACACGGTGGTCCTGAAATAAATAAACGCCGGTTGTCAAATTATATGTTTGTGAAATTAATCATTTGTGATTAGCTATGAAACGATAGGATCCCGGAATTTATACACTTCAGCGTTGATTATACAATCACAATTGACTGGTTTCTCCGCAACGCCAAATTGAATTCTTTTTCATTTGTTTAATAAAAAAAGCTTTTGTTCAATATTTCTTCAGGCTTATGTAATTTTGCGGTACGTTGAGTTCGAATATTTTTCACCCCTTTTATAATCTGCGTTCGTTATGGCTTGCTGATTGCGGCTCCAATTAGAACCATATTTTTATCTTCTACACTTCTTTACATATTCCTGGGCATACAGACGTATGTTGCGAATAAGTTGGAAGCACTAAGTCACAAACGATGAGGTTCTGCGGCGAGCTAAGCAGAAACGGGAACTTTTGCCTATCATTAAGAGGCGAAAAACTGCATATCTCGGTCACGTGCTTAGGCACGATAGATATAACCTTCTGCAACTTATAATGATGGGCAAGGTTGCCGGTAAACGGCGTGTTGGTCGGAGAAAGAAGTCGTGGCTCCGCAACATCCGAGAGTGGACTGGAATAGCGAGCGCATCCGAATCGTTTCGACTCACTAAGGACAGGCAACGATTCCAGAAGTTGGTAGCCGACCTTCACTAGTTGGAGAGGCACTTAAAGAAAAAGACAAATTCCTGGTGCTTCAACAACAATTTTTTGTCTTGTATAGAAGTAATGTTATACTTTCTGGTTGGCCTTGCACGTAGCTTCTGGATACGTAATATTATGACGAGTCTAATAGATGTTTGACACGAGCAGTACAGACGTGATGGCCGCATTAGCACCAATAAATGCCTATTTATACAGGGTGACCCGCGAGTAATCGCTTTTGGAGTCAAGGGGTGATAAAGTACGTTATACTGAATAGGCCTATGAAGTTTTCATTCAGCTACTCACTTAAAAAAAAAAAAAAAAAAACTTAATATAAAATATTAAAATAGGTGTGTTCCTACCTTTACTATTTGTAGTACTATCGTAGTATTTAATGTCAGAGCAGTTCAAGATCAAGGTCACTATCAATGATCACTCATTGTTGACACATGCCAAACTTACCGCAATTTACTTAAAATATTCTTCAACATATCGAGAAATATGAAGTGCGTAAAGTTTTTCTTACTGCATCATACCGTTTGTTAATCCATTTGATCCTCATTCTATCATTATGAAATGATTAACCACGTTCATAAGTTTCCTGTTTCTCGATTTCAAACACTGCATTCTCATAAAATAATACAAGTATACATAATAATAATATGTGTATTACTTAGTATTGTAATAAGTTTCTATTTAATAAGCAAATTAAATTGTTATTCAACAAAACTCAAACAAAATATGAAGTATGATGAAATGACAGAAAGTTACGTGACAGTAAGTATAATTTACTTTTAACTAGACAGCTTCAGGCGTTTTTCGTGAAATAGGTATTATCTGATATCTGATTTGTATTAACTGTTTTTGACCGTGAGGCCAGTTTAGAGCAGACCCTTGCAGGTACTGAACTCCTGTGATAGGGTGACTGAACACCCTCATCTGAATGATTGCCAACTTAGAACAGCTTGACGAACTGGTTTCCTTTGAGGTTTGTTGGTTTGTTATTGAATAAGTAGTTTGAACCCTAAACTATCGTTGTTTAACGACATTTTATGAATAGAACCTCCTCGAAGTCGGTGGCGCGGTTTAGCGTAAGCACACCTACCTACATAAGTTCAGCTACGCACTGGGCGACCTGACCGCCGAGTGCGTAATGACCTTGATATTATTCATTAGTTTTTTAACACGTTCCCTGGTCCGTTTGGCCCCAATGAGGGGCCATGAACATTTTTTTCAGGAGTCCGTGCCTCCACGGGGACAGTGAACGTGTTAAGACTACATTGTGCTGTTTGATTAACGGACAAATAAAAATGAGACATTTTTGGTACTTTTTTATTATGTTGACGTAAATAATACTGAGTACAAAAAACACAATTCATAGTCAGAGTGCAGATGATTTGTCACTTTCGGACCTTAAGAACATTGATATAAAACCTAAAAGTAACGAATCATTATTGGAGTGGACAATAGCGAAAGAAGTTTAAATAATAATATTTATAACCGAAAAGCGTTAAGGTGCACCTTTTATTTTATCGCTCCTTCTATGCCTTTAGTTCTTATTCTTTGGCACTTACACAGGCGACCAATGATTGTTCTGACACACCGGTGACACTTCACTATGGGTGCCACAGGTGCAGTATATTTACGACTTGTTTTACACGTATTAGAATTGTCCTCTAACCCTAGTTTTTTATCTTATTTCTTTTCTGAAGCAATACAGTGCAATTGAATAGTATAGCTTTTGCATCGTTGCAAACGCGCGACAGTATTGATTCAGCATCGCTACTAAACTTACGCGCGACACTGTTTTGGATAGACAAGTAAAGGAAAAGTGAAAAAAATTAAAGAATTTTGCATTATGACTGTATCGATGCTGCATCGCGGTTGTAGCAATGGCTTAGCGGTGCTGTATCGCGACTGCATCTCTGCAGATTTCTGCCGTGGGCTCGATGACGCCCGAAGTAGTATGACAAACAGATGTATTGAAGAGTCATAACTACACCTTTTTTCGGTCAAAACAGTTAGTTTTACAGGGTGGCTTCAGTACTTACCCATCGATAAACTAATTGAGACAGCAGGACGAATACGAACTTAACTGACAGTGTACGATGCGTATGATTATGCATTACATGATGAGCCTCTAATATACTTGGTAAAAAAATATTGATTTTGACATATTATCGTATTGCTATTGTTATGATGACTCTTATTTACTTGAAAGTAATGGCAGCCGAGTAAAAACAATACGATACGGTGTTAAAAGCAATATGGTTTTACCGACAGGTTCTGTAGCTATGCAGGATCGATATGGCTCGCATTTGGATTATTCGTCGGACTTAGTTCCATTGACTAGGCTACATGGGTATTATTGCTTTGCTTTATATGCGCAATTAACAAACCGCACCTAACTACCCCATTTTGAGCATTATTTATGAACTATAACTATGATATTAACATTTCTTCTGATAGTTTTGAAGTTCATATTACACTTATAGCTTTATTTTCCTCAAATCATTGTTTCCTTCTTTCTTCCCTTATTTATGATTCCTTATCAAAATTAATAGTCATACGTAGTGTCTCCTTCTTCTTCAGTTAACCTAAAATTAAAATCAATTAGTCTAAGCATAGGTACAACAACAATTTGACAATGTACGTAAGGATCGAGAATATGTAAAAAAGTGATACATTTCCCATGTTTCACTTGACCACATTCAAAATTCCGCCACAAACCGACTCCATCATCAGATCAGGTCTTAGATACCATAAAATAGCATTATCAAATTTTACTCTTTCAAATTTCGTGTACATAACATCACGCCTTCATTCCTAGATTGGGGTAGGCAGAGCTACAGAAACACCAACAACTCTAAGAATACTCGTTTATAATTCCTTAATGACATTTTGTACAATCGGGCCAAGATGTTTACTAGTGTATTAGTGACAGGTTGCAAGCCCATCGCCTAACAGTACTACAAGCCCTTATTCCCTCGCAATTGAAAGGTAAAAAAATAAGCAACAGTGTTAGCATTGTTGTGTTCCGGTGTGGGGATACGACAAACGGTGAAATTACTAGCATAGACGCATTCCATCTTAATCCTCAGGTTTGGCAACGCATTTGAGGTAATAGGATTGCAGTCTTAAGATTATAGTCTTGAGAATTCAAATATCTATGGTTCTCAGATTCCAGTTACCATCAGATGGCCTGAGTGCTTGTGTGCCTGCCTCCTCCTTAGCTGTGAAACCATAACAAATAATCAAACAGGCTAACAGAGTTACTTTCGCATTTAGTACTAGTGACCCGCCCTCGGTTCGCTTCGCTTCGGTTTACGTGTGTTTCTGTAATACCCTTACAGAAAAAGGAAATTATTATACATTAAAAGCCTCCCGTGAAAAAAGAAATCTGATAGTGAAAACCGCATAAGAATCCGATGCGTGGTTTAGGAGGAGTCAGCGGATATGCAGACAGACAGACAGATGAAGCAACTTTGTTTTGCACTATGTAATAAAATAGCAATAATAAAGAAAAGATAAAGACGAGTTAATATGGAATATGGACATGAATAGTAAGGAAGGCCCATTTCAATAACAGGACTTGTAACATTTGAACTAAATGTTTTCAAATTGACTTGTAACATTTGAACTAAATGTTTTCAAATTGACTTGTAACATTTGAAATAAATGAAAATACTGGCGCACAAACATTATGTAAAGCTAAAAACCGAGCAAAAGCATGTCGGACCATGCTCAGTGTAGGGTTCCGAAGCCGTTAAGTACTACAAACATAAAAACGGGGCAAGAGCATGTCGGACCATGCTCAGTGTAGGGTTCCGAAGCCGTTAAGTACTACAAACATCAAAACGGGGCAAAGGCATGTCGGACCATGCTCAGTGTAGGGTTCCGAAGCCGTTAAGTACTACAAACATAAAAACCGCGCAAGAGCATGTCGGACCATGCTCAGTGTAGGGTTCCGAAGCCGTTAAGTACTACAAACATAAAAACGGGGCAAGAGCATGTCAGACCATGCTCAGTGTTGGTTTTCGAAGCCATTAAGTACTACAAACATAAAAACCGGGCAAGAGCATGTCGGACCATGCTCGGTGTAGGGTTCCGAAGCCGCTAAGTACTACAAACATAAAAACCGGGCAAGAGCATGTCGAACCATGCTCAGTGTAGGGTTCTGAAGCCGTTAAGCACTACAAACATAAAAACCGGGCAAGAGCATGTCGTACCATGCTCAGTGTAGGGTTCCGAAGCCGTTAAGTACTACAAACATTAAAAACTGGGCAAGAGCATGTCGGACGATACTCAGTGTAGGGTTCCGAAGCCGCTAAGTACTACAAACATAAAAACCGGGCAAGAGCATGTCGGACCATGCTCAGTGTAGGGTTCCCAAGCCGTTAAGTACTACAAACATAAAAACCGCGCCAGAGCATGTCGGACCATGCTCAGTGTAGGGTTCCGAAGCCGTTAAGTACTACAAACATAAAAACGGGGCAAGAGCATGTCGGACCATGCTCAGTGTAGGGTTCCGAAGCCGTTAAGTACTATAAACATAAAAACGGGGCAAAGGCATGTCGGACCATGCTCAGTGTAGGGTTCCGAAGCCGTTAAGTACTACAAACATAAAAACCGCGCAAGAGCATGTCGGACCATGCTCAGTGTAGGGTTCCGAAGCCGTTAAGTACTACAAACATAAAAACGGGGCAAGAGCATGTCGTACCATGCTCAGTGTTGGTTTCCGAAGCCATTAAGTACCTACTACAAACATAAAAACCGGGCAAGAGCATGTCGGACCATGCTCGGTGTAGGGTTCCGAAGCCGCTAAGTACTTCAAACATAAAAACCGGGCAAGAGCATGTCGGACCATGCTCAGTGTAGGGTTCTGAAGCCGTTAAGCACTACAAACATAAAAACCGGGCAAAAGCATGTCGGACCATGCTCAGTGTAGGGTTCCGAAGCCGTTAAGTACTACAAACATTAAAAACTGGCGAAGCCGCTAAGTACTACAAACATAAAAACCGGGCAAGAGCATGTCGGACCATGCTCAGTGTAGGGTTCCTAAGCCTTTAAGTACTACAAACATTAAAAACCGGGCAAGAGCATGTCGGACCATGCTCAGTGTAGGGTTCCGAAGCCGTTAAGTACCTACTACAAACATAAAAACCGGGCAAGAGCATGTCGGACCATGCTCAGTGTAGGGTTCCTAAGCCGTTAAGTACTACAAACAAACAAACTGGGCAAGAGCATGCCGAACCATGCTCAGTGTAGAGGCACATAAAAATCAACAAGTAATAACGAATTTTCTATTTAAAGTTAATTGGTGCCGTCTTAGATGATTTTAGTAGGTATAAAATCTTTAATGGCCTGATCTCAAGATACCAATGATGTCTACTTAGCCGTGATAGTTTTCCTGTGAAGTTCGTTAAAATAATATGCTCTTTCATTTAAGTTTTTTTTCTGATTTTTAGTAAACAGAAAACCTAGCTTGGTATTTATACCACTTACTACGCATACCATTACATTTCGCTCGTGACTTCAACAGCGCAGAAATAGGTTTTCGTTAATCCTCGGGAACTGTTCTATTCGGGAAAAAAATTACCCGTGTTCGTATCCGGGCTATAAAATATTCCATCGATTGGTTGAAGCCTTATACTCTGAAAATTTAACAAACAAACACTAAGTAGGTACTAGGGCAGTAGGGGTAGCGAAATAAGTAGGAATGGTTAAAAACTATCCCACAGAGCCTAAGGCATTTTCGGGGATCAATGTAATACTTTGTGAGACAGACAGACCCAAATTCGCATTTATAAAATTCAGCGGAGATCCTATTGCCACTTTCCGATTGTATTTTCAGATTAGCTCTAAGTCATCAAAATGTTGCATTGTCTTCGGATACTATTATACGCTAAAGCCCGCGCAGGTCGGCGCAGAAGTTGTTAATCGCTATTTCATCAGGAACTACGATTTCCGTCTTCCAATGGTATAGTAGTTTGTGCAGTGTTTAACTATCTGGGATAAAAAATACCCCAGGACCAAAACTGGGGTTAAACTATTTTCTTACAATTTATATGAAAATCGGTTCAGTCGTGTAGCGATGAAGGCCACATAACAAGACATACATAAGGTTTTATAGACATTGAAACAACAATAATATACTAGAAACTAGCTAAAATTTAACTCCGTTCACGTAAAAGCCGTTTGTCGCTCTTCCCTCGGGAATTATGCAATTTTCCAACATAATGTGTACCCTATGACCCTTTTCGGGTTTCCGGGCTTCAAGCTATATCCTCAACAGATTTTATTAAATTTGGTTTACCGGTTGATCTGTGAAACCGCAACAAACAAACATACAAACAGACTAATAGGATTACTTTCGCATTCTTAATACTAGCATGGAAGTATGAATCAGTTCGTACTCCAAGAAAAAGAGACTATTTCCACTATTTCCACATTTCATCAAAAATGGTTTAAGCGTGTAAACTTAATATACATCCACCCAGACTACCCAGCAAACTAAATTTGGCATTCATTTTATAATAAAAGACAGAGAAGACAAGATATTATTACAATAGAGGAGTAAACAGCAAATCTGTGCCAAGCTGAGTGAGTAGGTACTTAACTAAATCGTTCCGGTGTTCTTGAGCAACTGGCTGATACGGATTCCGAGATAGTTCCTTGGAGTCCCGACTTGCACTCTCTTCGTTAAAAGCTTGCATTGGAATACAGTCCTCTTCAATTACTTTTTTTAATTTCATACCTTTGTGCTGTAACATTAACAAATATTTGTTTAAGATCCTTGTATAAAATTGGCTATCCACTACTGAACTTAAGTTTTCTACGTAAGGATCACCTTGAATAATTTTATGCGAATTAAATACTCATCGTAATACTTACTGTATTCATATTTATGTATACTTTTTCAAAAACAGAGAACAACAATGTAAAATTCCTGTGACATTTGTCACATAAAAAGTTCTTCTTCTTCTCTTTTAATGGCAGCCACGGGGCTTGTGCCACATAAAAAGTTAGTCGATGTGTGTCATTTAAGTATGACATGTCATCCATCGTTAATCAATATCACACGAAAAGAGGTTCATCATAAGAATATCATTTTAGTTGTAAATCTTAAAAAACAAGAAACATCTTTGAAAATAATGGTAAGCTCCGGTAGCGCTTAATTTCCTCATTACCGTCAACTTTAGCCAACCTATGGGCTTGGGACGATCATAATTATTTGTCTTCTGTCTGTCTTCAATTTTAAGACTCTAGAGGGCGACTGAGTGCATGGCTGCGTGCACAGCCTTAATTAATTTGCAAATGAAGTTCAGTAGTGTACTCGTTATTAATGTTGAGAAACTTCTCTGTTCCTCTTTCACTACATACTTAAGTTTAAAACATCTCCCTTTACGTACTTAGAGTAAGCATTCTACGCCTATTTTGCCAAGATACTGAGGACTATGAGGATTTCTGTAATCGGTACTCGGTTTTAAATCGCAGTCTGGTAGGGTTGTTCCTAAATATGAAACTTCGAAAGCTAGGTATATCCTTTACACTCAACAGTTATAACGCAATCGAAAGAAAGGGAAAGTGCTATTGTAGCGTTAAACTTCGATTTTAGCAGTAAGGCCGACTTTTCCGCCAGACTTTCATTAAATTGCCGTTGAAGTAATAATTATACTCTTATACTTAAATGAACCACTCTTGAAATAATGGTTTTAAAAGCCTTAATTACCGTATTAAGTGATCACTTGGTTTATGTTGCTCGGCAGGCGGTGAAGGTTTGTTAGCGTAATACCTCTTTAGAGGATCTAAAAATCTGTCACGACTCGCCTTGGTCTATGGTCGATTGATGAATGAGTTATGACGTTAACTGTTCATCTGCTAAAAATGATTCGGCGTTTTTTTATTAATTGCTGTATAAAAACGGTTTAGTAGTATGATTCTTGTTTTGATAACTTTAGGAGGTGCGTTGGACACCTCTATGTGTGCGATTTTTACAGTGACGTAGGTTTAATGTGCTTAGTTTGTGGAGACTTAGTCAATCTTAACATTCAGTGTTTACTTAACTGTGTCTCATGTAATTTGAGTTTTAAACTGTTAATATAAACACAGGACATAAGAAATAGTAGTTATTCATCAAATAACTTTCAAGATTAGTTGAGAAATTAGGTACAATTTCAGGCGCAGTAAGTGTTTTTTACTTGTATTTTTACTTCCTAGGTACATTAACACAATAATAACTTTATCTGTGCAAGAAATAAACGTAACATTTCCAATAAATTATCTTTCAATTGCTTTTCACTGAGTAGAGGTGCCTATTAATTGAATTGTTGTGACAGAAGACAAACTTCAATTAATTCCTTATTAAAAATGGTGCATCTGTTATAAAAAATATTGTATATTCAACCCTATTTATAATTGTACAGAGTTTAATATCCTTCAGGTATTGCAATGAAGATGTAGCCTTTTTGACGATGTCAAAATTCCGTTGGTGTCAAGGTTAAAGTTTAATGAACTTTTGAGCTATGAATGGAACCCACATGTCCGTCATTGAGTGTATCGGTTATAAGGGCATAACCATACTAGGAAATATTGATGCTTAAATTAAATTATGAGGAAGCCTAAAATTAAAAAAAAAAAAAAAAACTTGTAGTTAGGTTCAGTTTGACTTACTCTATTACCCCTTAACTCAAAAGTCATTTATCGTGGGTCACCCTGTATATTCACTGTAAACTAAATTACTGGAATGTTCTCGAATCACATGAACACAATCTTCCCTTAATGTTAAAAAAATCGGCCAAGTGCAAGTCGGACTCGCGCACGAAGGGTTCTGTACCATTATCTATAAAAACGTCAAATAAACATGCGAATTGTATGGGAGCCCACCTTAAAAAAATTACTAAAGTGAACATTACGACTAAATATTCCGTGAATATTTCAAGCGAAAAATTCCAACTGTCTAGCTATTACGGTTCATGCCTCAGCCTGGTGATAGACGGACGGACGGACAGCGGAATAGGGTTCCCGTTTTACCCTTTGGGTTCGGAACCCTAAAAAAGAGCATTGACATTTAAAGGGAATAAGGGCTTGTAGAACTGTTACTCGATGGACTTGCAACCTGTCACTAATACACTAGTAAAACTTCTTGTCCTGAGGCCCGTTTCACGAAGCTATAAGTTACAAATTACAAGTGGAAGTGTCTCTCTAACTGCTTTTACTAGATAGAGAGTTCCGCTTGTAATTTGTATCTTGTAGCTTCGCGAAACAAGCCATTGATAGTGCAAAATGTGGTTAAAGCGTTGTTAACAAGTCGTTTTAGAGTTGTTGGTATTCCTGTGGCTCTGTCTACCCCACTCTGGGAATGAAGGCGTGATGTTATGTATGACATTTAAAGGGAACTATGCAAGTTAGCAAGGTTTGTTTTTTCGCTTTGTATTAATGCGTTTGGTCAGAGAACACGCCGTTTGGACAAGTGGTATTTTGCGAAAGGTAACGACTGCAAAAATAAAAGAGTTTGTATAGGGTTTACGTTATACAGTCTCTTGCGTCCGAGAAATGCAAATGGGTTGGCCGTGTTTGCCTATTAATGTCTTAATTGTTTTTGGATACTTATGCTTCTTCACTTAATCATTCGACGTCAAGAATAGCAAAGTGGAGTCGTATAATAAGGACGACCTTGTTGGATTGATGATAGGTGGAAGGAGAAGGAGATCGTTTTTTATTTAATTTAACTATCAGGCTGCTGTCAGAATTTCTTTATTGCTCCCTGCCTTCAGTCTTCGGGTTTAGCTGCATGATTTGAGTGACTAATTACTACGTATGAATTAATTAAATTAATACGTCAGCTTGACTTATCTGTGCTCTTAAGAAACGTTTTCTTAAATATTAAAAGGTTCTTTGTTGCGGCTAGTGTGAAATAATAATAGCACTTTAATAACTCACTTCCTACGTTTTAGATAACATAAGTAAATCTCAATTATAAAGTATTTTTTGTTTTGTCAACGAAGAAACTATTACTGTATAAATATAATTTCCTTCCCCTGTTAATTAGTTATGTAAGTGTATGTATTCTGAAGGTAAGCCGCTTAAGATAGATACGTTTATTTAGGAGTAATGTATTTGTATAGATAATTGGAGTGTATTTGATACCTGCCATACATTTCAGACAGCATATTAGAAAGAAAAATATGTTCATATTGTTGAAAGGATATACTTGTCAGCCGAGTAAAAAACAGTAAGCATAAAGATAAAGAGAAAAAGCAACTTTATTTTTTACCTTGTACGGTACGGATTAGAGTTATGACTTCAACTGTACAGGTACGGTGGCTCGCAGAGAAAAACAACACCCTGTGCATAGAAGTTACCCAGCAGGAGAGGTTAATTTCCTCTGCAGCTGACTGTGCGAGATTACTCTAGCTCCGGTGCAACGCTGCATTAGGAACAAGAGCCTACCTTTGTCTTTGACATCCTAGTCTTATCCAAGCCCTCTATGAAATTCCTGGTGCAATATTGACAAAGGAATATCGAATATGCTCTTTGAAACCCCCTTTCTTAAAGCCTAAGAGGGCGGTCTGAGATTTTTGTATGATTATAATGTTTGTAAAACGTAAACATGAAAGCAGTGAAGATTATGCTAAATTAGAAATTTAAAACTCATTTACGGACTATTTTTGTTACTTACGTCAGACGTTATGACTAATATGGATAAGTCTGGGGTGGGTAAAAAATAAAATAAATAAAGAAATCAATGAATAGATAAAATATTTTACATTTTGTTGTTTATTTTAAATCCACTCCTTTTAACATTGATTCCACTTATAAATAGAACGAATAAAAGCTGTGAAAATAGCCTTCTCAGAAAACAAGCATTGTGTCTAAAGGTCGCGAGGCAAAAATAACTTTTACAAATAAGTACGTTATAACCTTTTAGCCTTAAGTTTCCGGGAAATAAATCAAGAATAAAAACGTCGGCGCTTACCCCTTGATAATAAACGCTAAACAAGTTTTTTTATACGAATTGTCTTCTTAAATTGCTTCTTACAATACATCTATATCCTCTTTACATAGTTAGTATTAAACAAAGTCTCGTTCTGCGTCTGTCTTTCCATCTGTCTGTATGTCCGCTAACGTCTAAACCACGCAACGGATTTTGATGCGGTTTTCACCATCAGATAATTTTTCACGCAACGTTTTTATGTATGTTCTAGACTGTGTGCGGGTTTTACAGAAAACTCACATAAACCGAGGAGAAGCGAGACGGGTCGCTAGTATACATATAAAACTATTCCACGACTGACTGACTGGCGAACAACGCACAAAGCACAAACTAAACCGCTCCACGTAGTGATTTGAAACCTTCGGGGTACACTAAGAAAGGATTTTTCGAAAATCGGGCCCCAGCGAGAAGAGAATAGGAGGATTAGCGGGAAACAAATTTTTCCACAAATCCGGAACTGCTGTTTACCATATTTAGAATCTAGATCATGGCTGGTCTGTCGACGCCTCGGCCTCTAGCTTCTGTATTTATCGATATGCATTACCCATGACATTTTACAATTGACATGTCCTGTCATTACAATGCAACGTTGATTGACGTGACAATTGTTAAATAGAATGTATTATCTATTTCATCTATGATTTATTCACGGAATACAATGAACGATTATAAGTTTTCTAGTCAATAAACAGTAGGTAGATAAGGCTCTTATCTTAGTCTGATCATTGAGAAGAAACCCAAGATGATTGATGTTAATACCAAGTTAAAACAGCAACTACCCAGAGTTTGTTTAAAATACAAGTAAATTGATTAAAGGAGTTACGAAAATTCAGGCGCAATTTTTTACCAGAATTAGTCTTATACTAACCTCTCGATATTTTTTTAATTACTAACGTCCCTGACTGAAATGAAAGGATAAAGAGCTAACTCGCTTTGGCATTGCTCTACATTCTACTGTAATTAGAAAAGAACTCGTTTAAGAAAAATCACATTGTGATACTTGTAGAAAAAACACTCTGTAAAATTATTATATTTAGCAATTTTGAATACCAGACTTTTATTTACATACACTCGTTTATTTAATTTTGATTAATGATGTATATAACAATATTTATTACGCGTCATGTCTCCTACGTAACGGTACGGTACCGTATAGATTATCTACTAGCGACATATTAATGTCGGCACGCTCGTGCCTAATAAACTTGTTACCGAACACCTTACCGCTTAACGGTAACCTCACCACTTAATCATTTTAAATTCCACGTGCAACACCAACACAGTGAAATATTAAAAGTAGGTAATTAAAAAATAAATCGTTTACTATAATCATTTGGCCACCACAGTCGTTTCTTTAGTAGTTAAGTATCTATAAAAATAATTGCTCGATCGATAGTACGTATTTTAACGACAAATACATTACGTTCTTTGACACCGTTCAATAAACCCAACGTTTTTATTTTTTTATGCTGTTGTATGACGTAGAGAACTCGCACGTTATTTAAGTCTTCAAACCATTTATGGCCGCTGATGGGAACTACAGAAATGCGTTAAAATTGAAGAACTGGTGGTGGAAACAGTCAATCAAACTGCGTTGTCTGCCCTAGCTTGACCGTCTCGAGCGGAGGAAAGGATCGAAGAAGATCCTGCATAAAATTGGAGCCTGTCGCGTTGGGCAAACTTTCAATTCGCCGACCGCCTGAGATAAAGATGAGCTGATATAGTAAACAAACACAAATCTGGGGTAGTTACGAGCTGGCTACTGGCGAAAAACCGCACAAGACCGAGACGAGAGCCTTTAGTGTAAGTTGCTCATGCAAAAACGTTTCCGTTTCTCGTATAAATAACATGGACGCAAACGCGATCGAGATGTTTTGCAGCGTGGAAAACAATTTACACTCTAGGCTCCTGGGGCCAATTTTTGAAGCTCACCGACGAGAAATGACGAACTTTAAAATCAATTTGTACAGCGATTCAATCTACGAGCGCTCCCATCTTTTGAATTTGATAAAGGCGTTATGATATCAAATCCAAAAGGTGGGCCCACTCGTAGATTAAATCGCTGCACAAATTGATTTTAAAGTTAGTCTTTTTCCGTCGGTGAGTTCCAAAAATTGCCTACAATTTTATCCTTACAATTTTGAGAAATTGTACACTTGTAAAGTTTTATGGGTTAGAGGCCTGAGCGGCGTTAACTCGTATGGGAAAAACTGATAATTAAGTTTCCTGAAGCGCTCCTATTCAGTAAGGGTTTATTTTAAGAAGCCTTAATTAAGTCTTGAAATATAGTCCTTACAGAAAAAAGTTCTCTATAAATTATTCAAATTTAGGCTATATGAGTCACTCAAACGTTCGTTTGACGTCATATCTGTTCCAATCTTAGCTGAGGTAGTTCTCCTTCTCACCCCAACCGTATCGATTAAACCGTCTAATGGAAAATCGTCCTCTTCTGTATATAAGACGGATCCTAAAGCAATCATTGCCACAGACGTCAGTAATGACGCCGGCTAATGATAAGCCGTTATCATCGTTTCATAATTATTGTATTTGTTTGCAAATTGCCGGTAATCAGCGACGATTTGCTTGTTAACTGCAATTCTGCGAGTGTTCGTATTATATCTATAAAGTTCTACATTACCGTACGTATTGTGTATAGGCTTATTGTGATTTAGCTTGGTAACCCAAACGCTGTTCCAATATTTGCATTTAGCTTTGGTTGATTTTGTTGTGATAGCTGTCACCGCGTGAAACTCGTTTTTGCTAAACTGTAAACGAAATTCTACCTGTGCTTAATCTAGTGAGTAGTAACGCAAAATTAATTCATAGAATATGCAAACATTTTTGAGCACAACCTTTTCGAGCGGTTCGTCTGAGGTCGAAGTTGAATTTTTGGCAGAAGTTAATGTGACAAGCGATAAAAGTTTTCACTAATTTTGGGTGTGACAACACAAAGCATAATATGCGTAGATAGCTAACATTTGACGTCGACACCTATCTACGTATATAGTCACGAGTTGAATATCACCTAAACCCGCGTGATAGGTACTAATCTCTCATAAGCATTCGTGTGCTCATCCCTAAGCAAACCGGCGTTCTTTGCACGCGTGCTCAAGACCGTCTCTTCAAAATTACTATACTTAATCCGTCAACATTGGAGATGGAAAATTTCTATGCCTGTTATATTATAAATAGTCTTAGTCTTACCCTGCTCAGTTGCGTGCTAATATAGGATTGCATAGGCTTTGTGTGGTGCTGTAGATATTGATTATTATCTGTTTATATTATAACTGTTGCCAATGTGGTCATGTTCACAATACTCGATTTTCAATGTAATTACGAGTCGAGTAGTTGTACTTGTACCTCCGCGTCATTATTATAATAGTTTTTATGATTAGTTTTCAGAGAGGAACTATTGTGTGCGATACTAGTTATTTTTTTATTTAGCTTCGTTCATTTTGCGGTTTAACTTCATAATCATTATTATTCATGTCAGCGCGTCGCAGATTCTATTTTTGTGAGGCTAATTTAATTTAGGGCTGGGAAGGCCCTTTTTAACATATTTGTATTCAGTTTACTTTCCGTGTTTTGTGTAGTGGCGTTAAATAAATTCGTTATTTATTTATATTGTTGACGACATGTTAGCCCAGTTGGTACGGTACATGTTACCCTGCTTTCGGAGCTAGCGGTCCCGAGTTCAAAACCCGGTAAGGGCAGATATTTTTTCCTGAGTCTTAGGTGTTTTCTTTGTATTTAAATATGATTTCTCTTTATAAGTAGGCTTATCGTTCTCTTACCCATAAATAGTACAAACCTCGAGTTTAGTTTGTTACTAGGTCAATTTGTGTGTCATTGTCTCCCGATATTTGTTTATTTTGTTTTATGTTCTTTTTACATGGAATATTAAACTACTCCACCGATCATTTGTTCTCAAGTACCAGGAGCTTATAACTCCGTAGTGGTTTTCGCGAACCGCGCCGTGCATACTTGCACAACCGGTCGCGCTCGCGTGCCGCACACAGCATTGAAAATTACGTCATGCGTTTTATTTAGCCTTATGTAGAGCTCAATGTATATACGTAGGCAAGGCAGTTCGCAACCGGTAAGCCACACTCTTACTGACTCATGCCTCCCTGGTACTTCAAGAAGCGTTAAGGATTCGAAAGGATCTCAAAAGGACTGATTCTTCAGTTTAAAAGCGATAAAAAAATCATAAACAATTTATGTTATTGGCAAATTTGGAATATTCTTTAATAGTCCGGTCCGGTCGCTTAATTAGCCGATAGAAATGACCGCGGCTTCGATCGCGTTTAAAATTAGCCGGTCCAATGTATTTTGGTGGAAATTTTATATACTGTAATGTATTTTTTTTGGGATTAGACGAATTTAAATATTTTATAGTTCCTGTTTTCGCAGCTGAGACTGTGAATTTCTGTACGTCAGAAAATCTTGATATTAACATGTTTTAAGCAACAGAGAGATTGGTTATTTATATTCTGTTTGTTTCTGTTCGTGACGTGTTTACCATAGCGAAACCAAGTAGCAAAACATGATACGAATTTGAAATACTGGAAACGAATTCCAAGATACTATTCATAGATGTCTGTCGCATCTCCAAAGAGAAGCATCGATACTTTAATGGCGGAGTAATGAATTGGGAATTAACTTCGTATGCATCAGCGGTCTATAAATTCTCCTTATATGCTACTCAATAGTTTTTGACATCTAATACGCATTAAACCAAAACTTCGGAAACTCTATCCCTTTTACCCTAACATTATTACTCGATCGATAAAACAGAACAGGGTTAATAGCATACCTTTGAACTTTGGGAGTAGACCCCTGGTTACCTTTGAACTTTGGGAGTAGACCCCTGGTTTGCTCGCGTGACCTATTGCTAATTATTAAGAAATGTCTCTGCGTGAGCTTTTAGTTACGTAACGGCCTAAGTTGATTCGTGTTTTAATATCATGACCTCGTTTTGCATCTATCGATCAAGGCTCCTCGTTTTTGTACTTTTGAATAATGATCTAATCGTGAATGTGCTCTTTCGTGATTGTACTTCAGGTTTTTGTTGTTCATCTAAAATGATTTGCAGTGGTCAGTGCTTTGGCTATGTCATTGATGCGATTAAAACGAAGCGATTAAGAGTAGTGATACCTAGCAGAGTAAATTAACCTGTTATTTTCAGTTTAGCATAATAAGGCACGAATCAAGGTCTTCTCAAATATTATGTTTATGTATGTGTATTTGTTGTTAAAGTACGAGAACAATTCTTAAAATTAACAATGAAAAATACTTTAAATTGACATTCCATTTGCGCGTCTAAGCAAAATATTAACTTTGTCCGCAAACGAGTTTCGGTGAAAATGTGATGACATAGAAGATTTTATTTCTATTATTGACATCTAATCGTAACTCGTGGAACCTGATTGGTAAATCTGCCAATTAACGATGTTCAAGGTAGTAATAGACGTCGAAAAAACAACTCGCAAACGTGAAAACAGTATGGTTAAATCGCTGTGTAATTACGTGAATAAAAACCGCAATTCCATAACGTTCAAGCGTCAGTTTTGTTTTGTTAAGGAGTTAAGACACAGATCATATAGAAAATCGATCGACATGTTTAGATGTTTTTGTGCGATCAATGTTATCGACGATCTCCCATACTAGTTATTATTCATTCGGGTGTTTTGATTGAACGGAGCCGGAAAAGTTCGCTGATGCTGGTCGTAGTCAATTTAGGGTTTATGGTCTATAATGAAGTTTTATGGTTAGCCGTTAAAAGTGTGTGGAATAATTTTATCGGTTTTCTCAATTTTAACGTTCGTCTCTCAAAGCTTAATGCTGTTGGATTTTTACCTTCATTTAGATAAAATAATATTAGATAGAAGTGCGTTGTTTTTTTATAATAAGTATATCAATACAATGCATGCATGAATTTCACCCATATTTACTGTATTCTTTAAGCTTTTAGGGTAAGTATACAATATGTCTCATAGGAGTCTAGTTTCCTTATTCCTTCTAAATATCGTCCAAATTCCATAATTAATTGAGAAAGTTGCCGAATACGAACCTTAGTAATTTAAAATGTGTGATTTCTATTAACTTATATACGTACCTACTAGAACACAGAAATCCCACCCACACGCAAAATAGGCGCTAGACGTCGAGTTACGAAAACCAGCCCGCCTTTAAAATACAAAATACAAATACAATACGTACCTACTATCACCCTTTTATTTGACGACACGTCCGGTAAGGGCAGATATTTGTGTGATGAGCACGACTATTTGTTCCTGAGTCTTGGGTGTTTTCTATGTATTTAAGTATATATTTCTCTATAAAAGTAATTTTATCGTTGTCTAGTACCCATAGTATAAGCCTAGAGCTTAGTTTAGGACTAGGTCAATATGTGTGACATTGTCCTGTGATTTATTTATTTATTTATTGTGCGTCTGATGTGTGCTGTTTCCAAAAATTTCGATATCACTGCAAGGTGAACTAGAAGAGATCCCTTAAAGGGATAATTTCTCCTTTGTACATCATCTTTTGGATTTCTGTATATTTAGTTGCTTGTTATTTTCCTGTTTTTCCAATAAAAAATAACGTACTTATATACCTGAAATAGTGTTTAAATTTGGAAGTAAACTATCTACGTCGCTTATATCAATATTACCATTTTGATCGTTTGATCTCCGCTTACCCACCACGTGCACTAACAGCAGCTTCTAGTTTCCATTCGCAACTAAGTAATCCGATTATCCACGTGCCGATTTGCTGTACCCAAGGGCATTTCATGTTGCCATTTGTTTGTTAGTAATATAGGTTAGAAGTATAGGCAATCAATGACAACGACAGGCATCTATTTTACATTGTATTTAGACCTATTGTTGTCGTATTGTCAACGTCATGATAGATTTTAAACTTGACAGTAATGGCCGCTGGTTCGAAAACAATACAAATGCGATAGGGGAAAATCAATGTAGAATAAGGCTCCAGTTTTGAGGATGATTGATTTAGGCGTTGAACAAATCGGTTGGACCGTTTAACCGCCTGACTCCCCAGGTTTTTACTTGAGGATATAATTTCAAAAGGCATCTTATCGTCAATTCGACAAGCTTGAAATTACAATGTTACTAAAATAGATATTGGTTCTTTGGAGGTTATGAGATATCTGCTCTGAAAGTAGGGATAGCCTTTATAATATCGGGGGTTTTTATAAATTGTATATAGTTATTTTATTAAGCTATTTAACTCGCTGAGTTGCTGTCATTCTAATTCAAATCTTGCAAGTAAATTTAAAACCACTTTTCGCTATCGTAGAGTTCAAATTTGGAATCCCTACACAAGTGAACCCGAGGACAATGGATGTTATGGTGACTATGAGCTGATCTGTCGAGGCAGTAGGAAGTGGCAACAGGATCTCCCTGTACTGAACGTATACCCAGCTAGTTTAGATTCGTTAGTTTGGTCTATATAAGCCGATGATGAATGTGCAAAAAAAAGTGCAGTTTGCAACAAAAGCTTGTCTCAATATTATAGGTGTAGTTTGTGAGAGTTAAAATAGCCTTTGTTGTAAAGAAATAGATACAGAATGAGATTAAAAACAACTCTGTATGGAACACGTTTATTTTCTGCTTCGTGAGTTACGAACAGCAAACAAGTAGGTCTATTGAATAACATTCATGAATTGATACCAGAGACCGCTAAACGAATGCTAAAAAAACAAGACCTTCGTAAAACACGTAGGTTTTATTAATGATTTCAAATTACCGAATAGCAACTGCTCTCAAAATAACCCGGAAGTATTCTACTAGTTGATATTAATAGAACTGCTTAAGTTCAGGTCAAACGGAACTGCTCTGACCGCGAATAAAGGTCACGGCTTGTCCGCAAATATAATTGGCCATATTTTCTAGAACCGGTTAATCCAATGTCAAGATTTTTTGTACCGTGATCTCAAGTAAAAATGCTCCCACCTTACAACAGTAAAACTTGGGCTTAGTATTGTTGAAATACAAAATATTTATTCCGTAAATTGGCCACATGGGGCTCTTTTACACATCGCTAATATGGAGTGAATCTACTAGCGCTTTGGACATGACCATCGCTGCGGAGAAGAAACGCCGCAAGAAACTCCAGTAGAAGGTCATGTTTCCAATCATATGTCACTTGACGACACGCTAGCCTAGTTGGTTGTGACCCTGTCTTCGAAGCTAGCGGTCCCGGGTTCAAATCCCGGTAAGGACTAATATTTGTGTGATGAGCACGAGTATTTGCCTGAGTGTTGGATGTTTTCTACATATTTAAGTATATATTTCTCTATGTAAGTAAGATCGTTGTCTAGTACCCATAGTACAAGCCTGGAGCTTAATTTGGGACTAGGTCAATTAGTGTGACAGTGTCCCATGATATTTATTTATATAATACATTAATACTTCAAAGTAAGTTGCCACTTAGGAACATGCTTAAGGGCCCTCTATTCTACGCGGTAAAGAAATATTGATTTTGACATGTCATCGTAAGGTCAACGTTATTATCATGACTCTCATTTACTTACAGTAATGGCGTCCTAGTTAACAACAATACCTACGATACATACATAACATCACGCCTTCAATCCCAGAGTGGGTGCAGCTACAGAAGTACCAACAACTCTAAAAATACTCCTTGATAATTATGTAACCACATTTTGCACTAACAGGCCAAGATGTGACGGGTTTCAAGGCCATCGCCTAACAGTACTACAAGTCCTTATTCCCTTAGTCGCCTCTTACGACATCTACGGGAAGACATGGAGTGGCACTATTCTAACCCGGCAACCACACGGGGGATACCTACGATAACATGTCAAAATCAAAGTTGCTTTAACTCGTAGTATACAGGTTGACATTCTACACGGTAAAACCTTTTTGCTTTTAACATGTTATTGTGGTATCAAAGTTTCGATAGCTCATATTTAGGTCACTTCCTGACTTGTCGGTATGCTTGCAGTAAAATGTACAGGCGGCGTAAACACTGCGTATTAATTGGTAGATGCCACTGGTTGCTTAGAAACCCTTGCCGATTCCGTGTTTTTCTGCAAGCATACCGACAAGTCAGGAAGCGGCCTTACTGGACAGTAACGGCGTCGCAGACGGGTCTAAAACAGTACGATAACATTTCAAAAGCAATATTGTCTTACCCAGTAGAATAGAGACCCATACATGCATTAACATATGATATCCTATTTAGTCGGGAAGGTTCGTATTTATATTGCTTTCACGTTCAGCTTCAGAACCCGTTACAAGCTGGTTACGAAAGCTAGACGAATACGGACTTATCCGACGAGAAAAACGATAAACCAACTCCAAATACGGAAATCGGTATAGGTGTGCCTATAATATTTGAAGAGTTCCGTCGATTTCTCCAGAAACCCATCATCAGATCCTGACCTGATGACAATGGGACGACCTTGGAAGTACGCCCTTTCAAACAAGTATTTTTGTTCCAAATTGGTCCAGCCGTTTTTGAGTAATCGGGGATCATACCTCTTCCTCCTTTTTTTTGAATTCGGTTAAATATACGCTATGCAATATATCTGTAAGGTCAGCCTTAGAAGAAGCTGCACACTTTTGCGCTCTGTCACTTTAATGTCAAACTGCTGCATTATCGTATCAAAGGCGTTAAAGCGACAAGGTACTAAACTGTACAGCAACTTATAAGACTGACTGTACCTAAGTTGGCGTTACTTCCATTACAACTTTGTTCATAACGGCTGGCAACTTATATTATTGCACTTGAATTGTTTGATCAATGTTTCTTGGCGGAAACACACGTACTTCCGTTAAGCTTGGTTTCCTAAGGCCAAGTTTAAAACTTGGATCAAGGAAGTGCTTAATTCATTCCAAAATAACGTGTTGCGTGAACATTATAAGATTAGAATTCGCCATTTGCGGTGTGATTACGATGTAATTACTTCCGCGTACCAGCCTGCGAATTACTTTTAACTCGTCGAAATTTCGAGAAGTCTTTTAAATACATTACTAATTTGTAATCTAGAGTCTACAGTTAGAGACGGATTGAAACTCATCACACTACCTAATTCTAACTACGATAAATGCGAAAGTTTGGACGGATGGATGTTTGTTACTCAATCACGTTACGGCTGAAGGGATCTCGATAAAATTTGGCACAGAGATAGATAAAGTCTAGGATAAATACTTTTTATTCCGGAATAATTAATAATACCCGACTTCTACGCAGACGGAGTCGTGGGCAACAGCAAGTATAGTAAATGCGAAAGTTTGTGTTTGTGGGTTATTGCGTTTCTTCATCCTTCACGCTAAAACGGATGGACGTATTTCCAATGCAATTTGATTTGAAGGTAAAATAAATGAAAATAAAATAAATAAATATCTGGGGACAATCTCACACAAATTGTCCTAATCCCAAACTAAGCTCTAGGCTTGTACTATGGGTACTAGACAACGATAAACATACTTATTATATAGACAAATACATGCTTAAATACATAGAAAACATCCAATACTCAGGAACAAATATTCACGCTCATCACACAAATATCTTCGTGGATAGCTTATACCCTGGAATAATGCAGGCCATCTTTTTTTAAATACTAATGCTACCAGGGCGAAGGTGTGGGCAGAAGCTATTTGTAATATTGATTGTGATATCGATGGGTCCTATTTTTAAACGATAGCGTTATATTTGAATTTAATGATAAAGAAAGACTAATTGAAGAGCTCGAATGCCAAAGTGTCATATATTGATTTTAAAGCCCTTGATACCCAAACAGAGCCTCCTCCCTCTCATTCTTGAAAAAAATATAGCTTTTGTCACACCCACATCACAACAAAGACTTGCTATCTCTAGATAAACAGGTTCTTCTCATGCAGTCGAGTAGAAAAATATATTCTCCCAGAAAAATTGCAATTACTACGTCGATATTTTCTGTGCTACTTTTTTGTAACAGGTGTCAAGTAAATACTAAGGAAGGTCATCTTAGTTTGTCTGAAACATTCTAGAATCATATAGCATAACAGTTTTATTATCGACATTGTATCATTATTACTTATCTACAGAGCAATTCATAGAGCTAATAAATCATACTGTGCCATTACTTTAGTATGTTTTTAGAAAGCCTATTAATTTTCGATCTGGAACAGTCTGTAAGAATCTACTCATATACGTCAGGGTAGAACAGATGCCTGTATAGTCAAATGAAGATAAGCAGCCGATCCTGACACCTGTTATAACAGAAGAAAGTATAACATGTGTGTGAGGTTTTTTGGGAGAATTTACTTCTTATGAGGCCAGACATGCTGCCACCCCTAAACAAGAACAAAAAGAGATGGCTTTATGTGCTTCTGCGTAAAGAACGTGAGATGAAATTAATTAGCGCCCCTTGATGGCAGCGTCAAATTCAAGTAATTGATGACTACCTTAAAACCACAATATTGATAAATAAAATGGTTTACCAGGTTTAAGAAGTTATAAGTACTCAACTATTGAATCAGAAATCGTCGTTAAAGATCGTACCGTTTCGATGTTTCAATCGAAAACATGCCAATAAGGTATCATGTTTGAAAAATAAAACTAGAGGATTTAAGTAAGTAAGTAAGTAAGTAAGTAAATCATTTATTCACAACAAAAACACGCAGACAAAAAATAAAAAGTAACAAAAATAAAAGAAAAGAGATGCCAGATGAAATGTCGCGTTAATGTTGCGAAACGGACCCAACTCAGCATATGCTGGCTGTGAAGCCAACGCTGATCTTCCGTTGGGACCGCTCGGTGAAGACACGGAAGGCCGTACAGACATTTCGGTACTTACATTTAAACAAAAATGAAATAAAACTAAAAAATAACTACATGTCACAACAGACAGCGCCCCAGGTGGCCATGAGATAAACTAACACTATCTGCATTACTTGACAGTAAGTCTTGAAAAAATGTTGTATAGCTTATCTGTGCCAAGCGATGCGCGCTAACAATCTGTGGTTTTTGTGGGTTAAACAAACAAAAAAACTGTGCACAAAACAACAACACAAACACAGTCTAAGTAGGTAAAGAATACTAGTAAGTAAGTATTACTAGTAGTGGTTTACGTTTACATCTTAATGAAAACTAGTAAATATTTATCCTAATTAAAACGGAAACAACCAAATAGGGGGAAAAAAAAAATACACGTTAGTCTCAAGGAAATATGATCAAGTTTATTATATTCATAGAACAGATATTATAGACGTTATGGTTATTCACATGCAGATCGCGGAATACTACTGATTTTATCATTATTTGGCCTTATGTGTATGACAAAATAAAATCCAATGAATACCTGATAATTATATGGTACAAGTTTAACGATCGTCTTCTTTTTGATAAATGCGACATGCGACCCACAAACCGAGCAAAGCATGCAAACGGCGTACGCGTGGTTAAAAAGATTGACTCCATTCTGGATTTTGGGAGTGCCGATCGTTATTGGAAACAACGTACTACTTTCCAAAGTTACTATTCTAAATTGCCTTATAAATTTCAATGTGTCTGCTTTAATGTTGTTCTCAATTTCCATGAATTCTCTTCCTACGTCTTTAACCTTCAACTGCCTAGTTTCTATGACTTTGTGTTTGTTGTTACTACGTTTCCCATTAATTTCCTAGGTTTTAGCATAGTGCTTGACTGACAGGGCTTAATAGGTGCGTGCGGCGAGACCGAGAGGGTTGTGGTTTCCTCTTACTTTGAATTCTAAACGTTTCTGACCTTGGGTTTTGCGTTCAACGCTTTTATTGTGTTGTGAGTGTACGTATATGAAAGATGATCTCAACAAATAAATCAACTCTTTTCACTCTAAAAATGTATGCTTTGCTTCTTATGAGTTTGATTGTTGAGAAAAAAAACGTCTTGATACAGGCCAACAAGGTGTTAGATACAACTCCGTGGTGGAAGGTCAAATCATAAATGAAGTTGCTGTTAAGTGTTACTATCGGGTACGTATCATAATATATAAGGTTCAATATACATAATGGGTCATTATAAATAATGGTTTTATTTCTGAAACCGTAAATTTCTCGGGGTTGTTAAAAAATAAACCTAACTTAACCTAATGCGTTCTACACAATATCCTTTAAAAATGCTGAAAAGTTTACGGTTTCAAAAATAAAACCATTATAATATTATGACCGTTATGGGTTATGACTAACGTGACCATACGTCCCGTTTTAAACGGGACCATCCCTTTTTTCGGTTATCTGTCCCGTCGTCCCAAAATGAAGCTCCGGGACGCACAATTGTCCCGTTTCCCGAAACCGCGCGAAAATCCGCGCACACCTGACGCGAGCGCTGTGCGGGGGAGGGAGACCGCGTCTTCGACAGCCGATTCACCGCACCCCGCGCGCCCGCTATCGGTTACCTTACAGCAGGACACAACTAATATGGCGCGCCGAATCAAGCAATAATAGACTCTTGGTTAACAGGTGTAAGCGCTTCGACGCGTGCCTTATTAATTATGTCGTGTACCAAGCAACGCGCAACGCGGGTAAACGGGTGAAATTATTGCACTATTTGACATTTAATTCCTCATTACTCATTAGATGGCCACGTGTACTTGTCGCTTTGTTTTGTTGTTGTTTGCTGGTCGTGTAGTATTTATTGGTGCGTGAAGATTTTTGTTTCGGAAACTTAATTATGCCGAAACGCAAGTGTTCGTTTAATGTTGGCTTACAAGCAAAATACCCGTTTATTAAGCAAATAAATACTCCCTCGGACGTAACATGCGAAAAGTGTCGCACAGAATTTAGTGTTTCCCATAGTGGTGCCGGTGATATTGAACAGCATTTAAAGTCTGAAAAACATAAAAATGCCGATCGTGCCGCCGCTTCAAGCTCTTCAATGTTGAACTTTTTTAAGAAATCGGACGCCCCAACTTCAAAGGATTTGGATATTGCCGCGGCCGAAGGCGTCTGGGCCTATCACACGATACAAGAAAACCACAGTTTTCGCTCCAATGATTGTGCGTCGAAATTAATCCAATCATGTTTTGAACAGAAATTTACATGCGCGCGTACGAAATCAGAAGCTATTGTAGTAAATGTTTTGGCGCGTACAGCGATCAAAGAATTAAAAGATGAACTTGCTAAGTCCAATTGTATTACAATTTTAAACGACGCTTCAAACCACGGTAATAAAAAAATATATCCTATAGTAGTGCGCTTTTTTCAACCTTACGAAGGTGTGCAAGTAAAAATTTTAGACCTCCAAGACCAACCAGGTGAAACTTCTAATATCATTGTCAATTATTTAGTCCAAGTGTTGACAGATAATAATTTAACAGCAAAAGTCGTGGCATTTTGTGGGGACAATGCCAACGTCAATTTCGGAGGAGCAGCTAGGCGAGGAATTAATAATGTGTTAGTGAAATTACAATCATCTCTGGAAAAACCCTTAATAGGTATTGGATGTCAAGCTCATATAATTCACAATGCAGTAAAATCTGCTGCAGATGGACTGCCTTTGGATTACGAAAGCATTATTGTAAAGATATATTCATTTTTTTATATTTACACGGTTCGAGTTGAAGCTCTAAAGGAGTTTTGCGCTGAAACTGAAACAGAATATCACCAAATGCTCGGCTATAGCAAAACCAGGTGGCTTGCGCTTATGCCTGCCTTGGAAAGAGTCTTAAAAATGTATCAGCCATTGAAAAATTACTTTTTGAGCATTGAAAAATGTCCCCAATTATTAAAAAACTTTTTTGAAGATTCCACATCAGAATTGTGGCTTTATTTCTTACACGCTCAGTCAGCAAGTTTTCACCAAGCTGTATTGAAGGTTGAAGGTCAGACTTTATCGGCAATTGAAGCTGCGAAAGAAATCAATCAACTAAAAGACAATTTGGCTCAGAAACAGACCAATCAGTTTCTTCCATTTACGGTTCGTAGTTTAATGGCGAAATTAAAAGATAATGGCATTGATATTAATGAAGAGTTTGTGTTAAGTACTGCTACAGAATTTTATAAAACAAGTCGTGAATATCTGGAGCAGTGGACTTACTTTCTTACCAAAGAAATGGAGATATTTTATTGGGCAGATTTAAAAAAAGTACCCGCATGGGAAGACGTTCAAAAAGCACTGGATGATTTGATTGAAAAGGGATATATTGATTGTAATAAAGATACAGAAGTATTTGACGAATTTTCATTAATTTCTAACTATATCACGTTGCAAAAAATAACCGAATGGAATAATCTAAATGTTTCCACGGAAAATCGTTGGGTGGAAGTATTTAAACACTTTCGCGCCAACAATCTTCAACATGAAAACTTTTGCATTTTAATTGAATATATTTTATGTCTACCTGCTACAAATGCTCCAGTAGAAAGAGTATTTTCTTTAATGAACAAATTGTGGACGTCTGAAAAAACCCAGTTACAGATACCAGTTCCGAAGGCGATGTTGATAACTAAGGTGAACATAAAAAAAAGTTGCCAAGAATTTTATTCCTATTTAAAATCATCACCAGGTGTATTGAAACAAATTTGTTCCTCTGACAAATATAAATATAATATAACTAAGTAGATATTTTTATTTATGTTCCATACATAATAATTTTAATTTGTAATAGTATCTAACTTCATATACCTACTTATAGTAAAATAAAGGACATTAGAAAAAATGTTGTTAGTTTTTCATTTATAACCTGCTAATTAACGTAAATAAACCGATGTCCCGTTTTGAGTTGAAAAAAAAATGGTCACGTTAGTTATGACCCATTATGTATTTTGAACTTTATATATTGTGATATGATCCCGTTACTATCAGTTCAGTCCATTAATATTACTATTATCATTGCTATTCTCGTCAATTTATGATGCTAATAGAAAAACGCTTTTTAGCGTAACCTTGGCTAACTTGTGCAAACTAAGAGATTGCAAAACTTCACTGTCAATCATCAACATCATTATATTAGCCAAAAGTCGACGTTGCTGGACATAGGCCGTCCTCAAGCATCTCCACGACGGTCGTCTTGCTCTCACATCCATCCAGTTTTCGTCAATATTACCATTATTATAGGTATTTTATTCAATTTACGAGTATGTCATTTACAAGAAAAATCTGATTTAGTCGGCATTTATTTTAGCGTGACTATTCTACTATACTGTAATTCTATGGAACTTGCTAACTATGTAAACAAACAATATATTGAAATTGACATCTAATGTCAATTTTAGTATGGCGGCTTGTTTACATAGTTAGCAAGTTCCATAGAATGACACTTTATGTTAAAACGATACCTCTGACGTATTTCGGTTTTGTCAACGTTTTGATAACGCTTATTTACTTGACCTTTGACAGTAATGGCGGACTAGTTCAAAACAATACCAAAATACTTCACAGGCATTATCGTTTTAACCCAGTAAAATAGAGGCCCTGAAATATTGCAAATCGTCACAGTCATCAAACCATCATTTAAAAAAAACGGGGGAGAATTAGTCCACCACGGTTGGTATTGTGCATCCATCGGTTCAGGTGGACTATTTCGCAGCAATTTTAAAAGAAATTGATTCAAGAATTCTCCGCTGATGCACTTGAGCTCTATTTGTAAGAGCAGTTTTACTCTAACCAGCGGAGTCAGCGATGTATTCTGCAACTATGTGTTCATGTTAGTTAAAGGCGACATTGTGCGCAAAGGTGTTCCTAATTAGAATGTTAAGTGGTTAACTGGTTTCAACGGCTGAGTCATCGTCGCACTGCATATTGTCGTATAGCGTTCTCATGTGTGTTTCTAATTTGAAAAGGACTAGCTTCATTTAATCAATACTTATATTAGATATAATATTATTTAGTGTATATTATTAGCGTAATTTACAATTAGCTTTTACATGCAAATCCTGACTCCACACTGTAGAAGAAAACGGTTCTCGTTTGTTTTAATTAAGTGAATAATGGCCGCACTCGGAGTCAGTTAATGACGATTAATTCGTTCCTTAGTGACTATATTCATTAAATTGTTTGAAAAAGGATAAGAGTTAAATGTCGAGTTGGCGGTTAGTGTCTTTATTTAACACGAGCGTAAGAAGACCTTACGATTCAAAAATTTAATGAACTTGCTGTGGTTCCCAATTAGCTTTTGTTAAAATAACTATTTATTATCATTATTTTATTAAATTTTCAACCAATAAGAGAAATAGTAGTGTTTAACAAAGTAAAATAGAGGCACATTTTGATCAATCCGTTACTAATATTAGGATTGAAAACGTCAAGGCCACTAAGGAACTATATCCAAGTGACGGAATGCATTAAGTTGTAAGAATTTAATTATAACGTTCTGTAATGGCATATAAATTCGTTAAGGTACCTTTTTTTTAAAAGCGGTGGTAGCTCAATCTGCCACCGAAGTTTTTATTCAAGTTTACTTTCAAGTGCTTTAATCGCCATTAATAATCAACCTTCACACAATTTAAACTGTATTGCAACCGCGCTAATTATTTATTAGGTCTTATTGCTGATAATGGAGAAACTACGTCGCAGTCGTAAAAAATCATATATAATGTACATGTGCCGACACAGTTATACGTGAGTATGTGTTACCTTTACATCGTTTCTTGGTTACAAATGAATGCCAAAAGAACTGTTTTGGAAACAAAATGCTTACAAGAGCACTACATATGGAGTTATGTTAAAGATAATTGGGCAGTAAAATTTTAATGCTTTTGCGCTAATGGGTTTTGAAGGATTGTGTGTTGAACGCTCGATTATTTTTAGAAATGTATTGTTTTTTTGGTATATTGTTTTAAAATGTATGCCGTGTGGTTGCCGGGTTAGAATAGTGCCAGTCCATGTCTTCCCGTGGATGTCGTAAGAGGCGACTAAGGGAATAAGGGCTTGTAGTATTGTTAGACGATAGGCTTGCAACCTGTCACTAATTCATAAAATTCTTGGCATGATTGTGCAAAATGTGGTTACAGAATTATAAACAAATCTTTTTAGAGTTGTTGGTATTTCTGTAGCTTTGCCTACTCCACTCTGGGAATAAAGGCGTCGTTATATTATTTTTTTAAATGAATTTTAGCTGGATACTTAATTTTGGAGTCACAAAATGATCACAAGCTACTTTTATATTAGGGCCTGTATTATGGTCGCGTTTTTCGCAGTGGATAAAGCATCCGTCACTTTCGCACAAATGCAAATGCTGGACAGAAGCAGACTGTTGTTATATCCACGTTTATCCACATGGCTAAACCCGACAATGATTGGTCCGACCGATCTCGGTCACGGCGACCGTTTTAGGTAGGACCCTGTTATCGTTGGTGGGCTCGCATGTGGCTTATGTAGCCAATTTTCTTTCCAAAAGTTCTTGCGCAGTGCGGGCATGTGAGCTCACCATCGATAATATTGTAATATATTGCCGCAGGTGGACGGGCTTTCAGTTCGTCGCGCTTGGCGTCAAGCTCAGAGCGCCGTTGTTTTTCAAAATCGCGGACTTTAGTTTGCACCAGAGTCCGCCACTCGGGTCGTTTGGCAGCCTGCTTCTCCCAGCGAGACGGCTCAATGCCGCATCTTTTCATATGCCGTTTAAGCGCATCTTTGTACCTCAGGAGTTGCCCGCCATGCTTTCGCTTGCCCTCCCTGAGTTCTGAATAGAAGATACGCTTCGCCACTCTCTGCTCTGGCATCCTGGACAGATGACCGCACCACCGAAGTTGACGAAGGTGGTCTCTGTACTCGTTTGTCTTCTCGATGTCATAAAAAAATAACATGCGATACAAGGCGTCAATTAGGCACCTCGATTATTCTTCAAAGGTGAGAAGTGTAATGTGGAAGAATTTTTACTCTAGTGCACAACGAGTATTTGAGATTATTTCTTAGTGGGAAACGAGGCAGTTGTTGTTTCAGGGCCTCCTATTCTACTGCGTTAAAGCGGTATTGCGTTTGACATGTTTTAGTATCGTTTATAACCCGGTCGTCGTTACTGTTAAGGACATAAGAGTTATGAAAACGTTGACAATACGGAAACACGTCAAAGACGATATCGTTATTACCGTGTAGAATCTCGGCCCAGTTATTGATTATTTAGTTGAACTGTTACTAAAACACGGAATACATTTGATATTGAATTTAGATTTGTAGAAAAAATTGCGCTGGTAGAATTATGACGTGTAAAAGTGCCCGTGCGGCCTACGTACTGAATAAACAACTTTTACCTTTTTTATCTTTATGAAGTACCCTAATTCCCCAGGCTTGCTGCGGTACACCGTACAATAGGGAACATCATATTTACTTCTTAAGCTCTCTGGAAAGTGCTATGAAAAAGAAGGAAACGTGTAAAGGCGAAACAATTTTCGTGTTGTTTTCTCATAAGATATGAAGCTTTAAAAAGTCATAGTTCGGACCCCCTGCAAAAACACTACAAAATCGACGACAGGTATGACGTCACAGCTGTTGTTCCATGTTTTTAAATATACGGACCTAAATTTGCATTTATTTAAGAAGTTACCTTGTTTAAGGCAATATAGTTGCAATAAAATATTACGTAAATAAAATGAGGATGCCGAAAAAAACAATCAAAACTTTACAAGAGGTTTTAAAATTTTAACAAGTTTTGATTGTATATTAAAAAATGATTAACGGGTTTTTAACGTTTTCTCCTAAATTATATCAATGAAACTCAATTCTGTTTTTCATGCGTGTTCCGTTGTTCCCTATGCTGTTATTTTAATTGTCATTTGTTTTAAATGTATTTCTGTAAGCGTTGCATACATTATTTCTATTCTATTGTATTCTATTCTTCTTACAAAAAAACATCGATCGGGTGATGTATCCGAACTATGGAAACACACATTCACATGAATAGTATTAGTCAGACAGTGTAAGGATAATAGTGATTTCGTTTTGTCAAACAAAAAACAACGTCACGTGTATCTCTGAAGCATCTGAAGGTTGTTGTATCTTGTCATGCGGTAACGTCCGCATTCAGCTCTTTTTAGGGTTCCGCACCTCGAAAGGAAAAAGCGGAATCCTTATAGGAGCACTTTGTTGTCCGTCCGTCCGTCAAGACCTTTTTTCTCAGAAACACGTGGAGGTATCAAGCTGAAATTTAGATCAAATACTCGGTCTACTGTCCCTTGGAGCTGTGAAAAAAATCAAACTTCTAAGCCGACGTACGCAATCTAAAGATACAGCCGTTTATGCCGCAAATTTCCGCAAATTTTCGAAACTCGCAAGGGAATCGAAACCTAAAGGGTACCTACTTCCAGTTGATGTAAAATCTTGAAATTTGGTACGAAGCAACGTCTTATAGCACAGATAAAGTAAAAATTGCGAATCCGCAAAAATTTTAGCTACATCACAAAAAAATAACATTTTACGATTGAAAACTTTTATGCAGTTGGTTAACTAATCGCGACCTATGTCGATATAAGGAGACAACAGTTTTTCAACGGCAAGGTCAAGTTCGTCCCTCAATACAATTTTACATTACAACACAAGTTTGTACGGAACCCTCGGTGCGCGAGTCTGACTCGGACTTCACCGGCTTTTTTATATCGAAGAACCTCATGGTTCAGTCGGTTTTCGTTTAGTCTGCTAGCCTGTTAGTGTGAAGTGTGCTGTAAACGTCGACGAGACGCGTCAACACCGTCGGCCCACGCTCGATTTGAATAAATATCCCATGCCGCCAATAAACGAAGACCACGTGCGGATTATTTGTTCCGTTACTGAATATATTTCCTCGGGTTGATGTAAATATTGAGGTGCGTTGTGAGGAGGGAGATTGTGGCACTTATGAAGCTAAAACAGGAGAAAAGAGGCTGTTTTCCTCAATTTTTTAGTTTATTTTATGGGAAGAAGAGCCAGAGCGTGTTAAACTTTGTATTGTGTGTATTTTCACTTTGGTTACGGGTTTTATCGACGATACAGCTCGGTCAAAGTGGCGGTCTTGCTGGTTCATTGGTCAGTAAATAACTGTTTTATTGATAGATTTTTATTTCATGAATTAAATTTGCATCCTGTTGGATATTTAGAAACTAGAAGGCTAAAGATTAGTTTGGGACTAGGTTCATTAGTGTAAAATTGTGCCTTGACATTTATTTATTTTATTTAGTAGTAATAAACAGGCAGAGAAATTCTTTGGAGCCTTGCAGTGAGCTCCAAAGAATCTCATCATACATGTAATAAATTAAGTTATACGTCGTGTCATACGCAATGACGACGAGTAACATCATTATGACTAATATATAACGTAATTATGTTATTACGCTTGGTTATCCTTCATGGGTAACCATACTAAATAATGATAATGACATTAATGACGAACATATTTGTACTGTCTTGTGCATAGCAACGAGGAATCTTCATAACTAATGTATGGATGCACCTATACTTCATTTGGTAAGGTACTTAACGAAATATACAGAAGCCAAACCACGTGACTGTTAAACAGCCAATCAAAAGCTTTGACGTACCAGTGTTCTGCTTCTATTGGGTGAAGAACTATCACTAGGTTTAATTGTTTTATTTTAGTTAAGTAGTTACGTAAGCAAAAGGAGTGTAGTAAATAATCAAACGACATCGTATTTTGTCGGATACCTTCGTGTTTATCTTGCTTTTACGGTTAGCATCAGCATTCAGCACCCATCGATAAGCTGTGTGAGGGAGCAAGATAGATACAAACTTTTCCTATAAAATACAATGGCGTTTCAATTGACTCTGAGTATTCTAAGAGAGGCTCTACTTCAGTTTGAATATGCATTGAAATTTTGCAGATATGAGACAGTGGCAAACTATTAAAAAACACAAATTAAAAGTTGATAATAATAAAACGAATCGAGATATTGCAGATTGAACCTTGCACGGAACCTTATATGGTTTGTAAACAGTGAACTTTTGTCACCTTATTTGCAACTTTTTAATGTGGACTGTTTTCTACGCAAGTGCAACAACATCAACATGGCGTCCATAGGTGGATAATGACCGTCAATAAACACTTTTACAATCAACTTTTTTATATGTCGTGTTATAAACAAAGAAAAAAGATAAACGCTCGCGTGTCGACGATAGCGCCTCTATCATCTTTAGGGACACGCCACCTTTGGAAGTATTCTATAACGAAACATTTTAAGTAGACGTCGACTTCGCTTACAAATCACTATTAACACTAGAGGTTGCCTTACGCGTAGAATTCGTTTTCCGCTGCTCTTCCAAGTTCTACTTAGGAGTTGATCTTCTAAGATTAGTACCTCTAGTCTCAGCTGTGTACTACGGAACAGTTTTATATAAATACTTGTTTATTGCTCGGATAAACCTTTCTAACTGTATGCAATGACACTAATGACAAGATAAAGAATAAAAAGACACCTACATACATAACATCACGCCTTCATTCCCAAAGTGAGGTAGGCAGAGCTACAACTCAGACTTGTTGGTAATTCTATAACCACATTTTGCACAAACAGGCTAAGATGTTTACTAAGTGACAGGTAGCAAGCAAGCCCATCGCCTAACAGTAACAAGCCCTTATTCCCTTAGTCGCCTCTTACAACCAGGGCTCGGAACCGGTTTAAAAAATAACCGATTAATACCGGTTTTTTTCGGTTTTGCTCCAAACTTTTCTAAAGAACGCGAACGTTTTGAGAACTTTATTTTAACCTATATTAACCGGTTTATTCCACGAGCGGCGAATCGAGAAACCAAAAAATTTGTTCTGAATAAAAACAAAGCGGCGCTTGTTTATGGCGCGTGAGTTGCGTCTCGATTAACCGGTTTTTTTAGCTCGAAACCAGTCAATTCAAAAAGAACTTCATGTAGAGGTTTCTCCAAAAACCGATTAAAAAAAACCCTGTTTATGCGAACGGAACCAAAATGAAAAGGTTTTGCGTCAAGTACAAATTAACGGTTTGAAAACTTTACCGGTATCCGAGCCCTGCTTACGACATCCACGAGAAGACATGGAGTGGCACTACTCTAATCCGGCAACCACACGAGCTAAATGTGCTACCTCTCTGGTCATAAGGCCATGCACTACAAGCATAAGTGTGTTGTTATAACTTATTCCGGTCTGGCTAACGCAAATCTAAATTGCCCTCCATAAAACTTCTATTCCAAACGGTTGCTTTCCTACCGTCTACAAAGTCGACATGTAATAATAGTTCTTTAGCGAATTCGCGGCTCGATCTGTCTAAATATTAGAAAATAACTCCAAAACAGTTGTCAGTTTCAAATAACTTTTTAAGTGCTTTAAAGGTGCTATTTATCGCTTACCTGTATTTAAATACCGTCTGTTACGTCTCATGACCCTTGAAAACATACTCGAATTTATTTATTTATTTTACAAACGAAACGTGGTAACTGATAGGTGCTTTCTGGAGTCATCGTTAATATAGACATTATAATTATATTTGGCCTCGTCGTCCCCCATAAGTCATGAATATTTAATTTTAATGAAAATGTCTATGAGTAAAAATAAGTCATTAATTTTACAGTTGTTACACAACTACAGAACACCCAACGATACAGATTAGACCAAATATTCACGCATTGGCTTATTAAATTATGTTAAAGGCAGAGAAAGAATTTAAGCCTTAGAAATATGCAACTGTGCCATAATGATATTTAGTTAAAACGTTAAAAATACCTTAGATTTATTTCAAAACTAATATGCTTATCAAAACATTATCACTGTTCTAGATTTCTTAGATATATCCCTGTTATTTTAGTATGAAATGTTATTATTACTGTATTGTGGTGTATCACGCACAGTGATATAACCACAATTGTTCAGGTTTTAGGCATGGCTCTCGGCACGCAACAGGATATTAGCTTTTACGTTAATAAATTCTACCGTGGATTCTATTTAAATCCACACTATTTTCGCGTTGAAAACCTTTACACAAATTGAGTCAGAACAGTGATTTCGATCGGTAAGAACTTATAATTAAAAGCCTGTTGCTCGACTACCAGATTTTCTACTAGGTTCTTTTCGGACCTTACTAATGTTCCAGATGTAAAGATGTTTACTAAATAAGCCCGGACGGGCACGTTTACACGTTAAAATTCTACCAGCCCTTCCCAAGAAGAGACTACAGATGAGAATAAAAACGGAAAGCGCCAGAGTAGTCGATTTGCAACCTACGAGTATTATTATAATTTGCACTTCTTCTCATGTTAATGATAAAGGAAACAAGAAAACTTGACTTGAAGTAACAAACCTTCGACATGAGGAAATCGATTCTACCTATTGAGCATATACCTCAAAGCACATATATAGGGTTGAATGTTCTCGTGAATACAGCGTTGTGGAGGGAGGTAATTGAAGGGGTTGTCGATTACAACATAGATGTTTTATGGGTGTTTTGTTAGGGCTTAGGGCTTAGGAGAGGTCTTTCAGTGGCTTTAGCCTGTTTTTGTGTCCCACTGCTGGGAAAAGGCTTCCCTGTCCAGAGAACGTTTCTGCCAAATACCTCGCAGATGCATCAAGGTAATCCCGCCCCTTCGACGGCTTACGTAACCAGTTGCGATCTATTCCAAAGCTTTCAGTGATTTCAATTAGACAGTCTCATCGGAGCTCCTATTTCTGGGTGGTTTGGCCCTCCAGGCCTGCTGCAAAACTAGTTTTAGGTTATGTACCTAAAACTACCTAAAACTACCTAACTGGTTACGAACCTCCGGTTTCGCACGCGGCCGAATTGCATCCCGCCATCTCCTTTTGCGTCTACTTCTGCTACGATGGCTCTCGTGTGGATGCTCATTAATAGTATTTTCGGCCATCCGCCATCGTGCTTTTGGCTGCGTGTCCCAGCACTGTTCCACTTTAACATCATTGTTAATATTACAGGATTTAAAATTAATGTTGATACTTACACTTAAATGAAAAATAGGAAGGAATTCTATCAAGAAACATAGTAACATAGATTTATACCAAGAACAATGTAAATATCAGGTTAAAAGATGACTAATGTTTATTTTCAAACATTGATAAGTACTTCTAACCCAGTCATGTCTTTACGATAATCTTAGGATAATTTCCCAGACTTTGAACCTAATACAACGATGTTTTATTATTCAGTTTAGAAGCTACAAGTGATAAGGTTACTTACCGGTTTCAAAGCAACAACAAGATTATTACTATATTTATTACATAAAATAAATAGATTTTGAATGAGTTAAATATAATGGAAAACGGTCACGATTAAAATCACGGAACGGACATGTCCGAGTCAATTTTTGTCTTCTGTGCAAATTCACTTTAACCGAAATAGATTGCGATTAAGCGTGGGGAAGAGATTTCTCAGACGCGGTCAGGCGCCCGCGCAGTACGTGCCTTGATTCCAAATAGATTTCCGCGGGTTCCGGTTATTACTAACCGTTTCTTTATAAACCCATTGCTTTGCTTCGGCCCATCGACATATAACTGCAACCTCTCCTGCAACCGCTGATATCTTTTAAACTGCCGAACCGATTTTCATGAAACGTAGCTAAGAACCACCCTAACTAAACTAGCTTTCTAATGAAAAAAACTAAATCAAAATCGATTCATCCCTTTGGGAGATTCGATGCTACAGACAAACACCCCTCTTCCTCCGTCTTTCAAGGAGTTCCTAATTTTATTTATTTTAGTGTGCATTTACATTATATTATTATTGGTATTATTTAATTGTGTGAATATTGATATAATACCAGCCTTGAATTTAGAATTGTTGGTAATTCTGTAGCTCTGCCTACCCCACTCTGGGAATAAAGGCGTGACTTTATGTATGTATGTATGTACCAGCCTTGACAATGCAAATATTATGAAAATATTAAAAAGTTTTTATAATAGTTTAGAAACGTCTACAAGACTTGTAACCGTTTGTTGTATAGGTAGACAAAATATCTAATATGTATAACATAGGATACAAACGTTTGATCGGATCATCGGATCATTGTTTTACATGAGATTCAATCGATCTATCTAGTGGAATAATCGCCAACCGCTTCTGTCTGATTTCAGCCGGTTGACTTTCTGGTACAGTCGATTCTTTTAAAAAGTTTACACTTTTGCACCTTATTACAGTGGGATAAGGTGCAAAAATGTAAACATTTCGAGAACTCTACGGTTTGTACGACACGACCTTAAGGTCTTCCCTTTTATTTGCTAAAAGTAATTTCACCTTGATTCTCCCCTGCCTTTTCTTCCTTTTATCTTTCATTTTATTTTATTGTTTTAATGAAGAGATCTTGTCGTAGCATAACTCCTCTTCTATTTTCGATAAACAATTAGTATCAATGGCTGAATTACAATGCAGTGGTGGTAGGACCCTGTGCAGGGTCCGTCCGGATCGCTACCACCATCTTATCCATTAACCACCCACCAAGCAACAGTGTTCGCATTGTTTTGTTCCGGCGTGGGGACAAGACAACCGGTGAAAGTACTACTATTGGCAGCGCATTTGAGGTCTTAGGATTATAGTCTTGAGATTTCAAATGTCTATGGGTCTAAGATTCCACTTACCATCAGGTGGCCTGAGTGCTCGTGTGCCTTCTCGATAACATAAAAAAAAATGCGTTACATGTTATTTCCTCCTATGACCACAGTCATGCAGCAGAAGTGAACGTCTAGAACTAAAACGTTTAGAGATCAAAAGGACATATTATTCTTTCATCTAAATCTTCTGGTCGTCACGAAGCCTTTCCAAGACAATTACGTGTTATAAATCTGATTTAATTTCATTGTAAATGAATGATGACGACATGTTTAGGACGCAATCACGCCGGATTGACGGAACTGATTTCGTCAATCGCCTCTTGCATTTCTAATGACCGTTTCACCTATGGACAACAACCCACTATTTTGAAACTTGTAACCGGCGCCTGCATTGTGATACCACGGCATCTGGTTCCATATAAAGTTCATACATACATACATACATTAAATTACGCCTGTTTCAGAGAGAGGTAGGCAGAGACCACTTCTTTCCACCTGCTACGATCCTGACCAATCTCTTAATGAAAGTTTATAATTATTATTTAACAATGGGGTGACACGGTAATTAGAAGTGAGGCTGATACTTTTTTTTAAACGAACTTCAAAGAAACAGTTATTTTTTAAACTCTGTTAACATTTCTTATTGTTGTTGTTAGACTTACTTTACTAAACGAGCATCAACTTGTGAAAGTGGAAGCAATTTCCTGCAGAGTGATTGCACTTGAGCTGGTCTTGGTCGAGAAAATAATGGCAAACCGGCTCATTATTGTAAGGGAAATAACACAGGAAATGCGCCTTTTACTCCTTCTGTCCAAGAAAGATGGAGTTTTGAACAGGAAAAGTAGTTAAGATAAAATATGTTTTTGCTGGGAAGTGGTAAACGAAATCATCATACCAGATTTCATCTTTTAATAAGATATTTCTGTCTAAAAATCTTATTTCTTAAGCTTCGACAATTATACTCATGTTGGCTTTGATAAACCCGGATGTGATTTATACAATTTATCCCTTACTTACATACACACACATCACACATTCATTCCCAGAGTGGGGTAGGCAGAGCTACAGAAATACCAACAACTCTAAAAAGACTTGTTGATTCTGTAACCACATTTTGCACAAGTAGGCTAAGATGTTTACCAGTGCATTAGTGACAGGTTGCAAGCCCATCGCCCAACAGTACTACAAGCCCTTATTCCCTTAGTCGCCTCTTACGACATCCAGGGGAAGACATGGAGTGGCGCTATTCTAACCCGGCAACCCGGTAAATTATATAACGTTGATTAAATTATTTATTCTTCTTATTTAAATAGCAATATCAATCTGTTATAACAAAGTTAATAGGTTAACGTAAAATGATAATTCTCTGGCCTGTTATTTCTAAAATCGAGGATATTTTATGCCGTGGCTAATATCGTTCTACCTTTTTAATTGCCTATGTCCAAAGAATCTCGTTCGCAGATATGAATGGGCGTAGACTTTCAATGGCTTTTTGTGCAGCGTGTATGAATGCATCGTATGTTGTTGGTGCTGCGATAATTTTCCGTTCCGTTGGAAATGTAGAACCGACCTCCGTTCAATGGGCACGGATGCCGTTTAGCTGTTATTTATGTCATTTAATGTGTACAGCGGGATATATTCTCTGTTTTTATCAAACTACGAATTTATGGAATAGTTAGTATTCACGTTCATGTTTTAAATATGATCTAGTTGATTGTTGAAAATAGGTCCAATGACTTCTAAGCTTCTACTCTATTTAAATAAATATCAGAGGACAATCTCACACAAATTGACCTAGTCCTAAACTAAACTCTAGGCTTGTACTATGGGTACCACTATTTGAAACGTAAATTTAGATGGCGGGAGGCCTGACAAACCATGCCTTCCATTAAAGCATTACATAAAATAAAACTCAACATAATAAAAATGACAAGCAAAACAAAGTAACATAAAATCATGGCGTATAAAAGATAAATACCGGACAAGAGCATGTGTTAAAAACGGGATCCTATCATTTCATAACCAACGTTTCACAAATGATTCATTTCACAAACGTATCATTTGACAACCCGTGTTTTTTTCCGAAACTGTAAATAATTCTGGATTTATTTCAGGACCATCGTGTAGAACCGCATAGGTTAGGTTTGGTTACTTTTATAAAAAATCTGAAATATTTGTAGTTACAGAAAAAAAAGCGGGTTGGCAAATGAATAGGTTACGAAAGGATGCATTTGTCAAAGATTTGTCGGTGAAAAGGCCGAAAATCCTTAAAAACGCCTTCTGATTTGTATGCTCTCGTATGCTATCACTACCCAAACTCGAGAGACCTTCTGCACTGTACCACAAGAGTATATTCAAAATCTCAAGTCTCAAAGCCCAGTGGCTTTGAGACTTAGGCTGTGTGTGGTCTTTCGGTCAGTTACTAGGCTTGTAAAAATATGTATGTAGAGATAACCAAAACTCACGTCCATTCTCCTTGTTGCAGTGTATGAAAGCCTACGTGGAGTTCGAGGTGTGCAATGGGGCCTACGAGGTCTCGTGCCCTGACGCGCGCTGCCGGGTGGGCGCTGGTCTGGCGCTCGATGAGATCTCCCAGCTGGTCGACGCCAGCGTCATGGACAAGCATCTCAAGTTCAGGCTCAACCATGGTCAGTGGGAACTGTTATTATAAAATGGGGTATCAAAAGCAGCCAGACCCTTGTGCAGGGTCCGTCTGAACCGCTACCACCATCCTACCCTTTAAACCACCGCCAAGCAGCATTTTTGTGTTACGGTGAGGCGATAAGACAACATACTACTAGCATTCCATCTTGGTCCTCAAGGTAAGCAATGCATTTGGAGTCTTAGGTTTGCGGTCCTTGGATTGTAGTTTTGAGAACTCAAGTGTCTATGGGTCTCTGATTACGTGATTACTATCGGGTGGCCTGTGTGGCTCCTGTGTCTTATCGTTCCATAAACAAAAACAAGTTCTGTACCGCTGTCCCTTTGACTGTTTGGAACTTGCCTTGTTTTGATACTTGTCAACTTGTATTACACTGGGCTACTTGGAACGCACATGCAGTAGAAACGTCGCGGACTAGCTGTAAAGTTGTATTATTTTAAAGCTGCTTGACAGTTGTGGTGGCGAGTTCTCATATCAGAAAGCGTTTTCAAAGCGAGCTGGAGGCGTTGTTAGTAGAACTCATCGCTCCGCTCTCAGCGGGTGTGTGGTAAAAATATTTTTTGAACTGTGCTGCATTTCTTTGCCTTTACGTTGCGACGAAGATAGATGAAATGAATCTCTAGCGAAAGATTCTATCAAATCGTCCGTTAGCCTATTGTAGAAAATTAAAACTTCGAATCATCGATAAACGATTGCTCTTGCGACAGACAGTATATTTATCGTACCTTTTTTCAAAGGAAGGCTGAATGTGTTTACTAAATCCTATGTACATCAAGATATCTTCGGCTATGATAGACTGCGTAATCTGTAACGACATTAATCTGTGCAGAGGTATGTAACATAACATCAGTCAACTGTCACCAATGGCTCTGTAATACACGTGAATGCTCGCATTACGCAGAGTAATCAACACAGTGCGCTCTGATTGACGCTGAATAACTCTGTCAGCTGCAACAGGGCTGGCAACCGTGAACCTGTTTATATAGTGCCGTAATAATAATCTATACTAAAGTCCGTTTTGTGTTTCTCGCATCGCCAGGAAGGCCTATGTCCAGCGGTGGATGTCGTTCCGCTGTTATAATACTTAGATATTTAATGTTTCTTATAATAGCACATTCATATGTGGAGGGCTAGTAAATTATTTATTCACAAGAACATGGGCACATAACATGATGGTACAAGATATAAGGAGAAGAGATGGATGGAATGTGTGAAGAGGGATGTGAAAAACAAGGGAGTGAATACTGAGAAGAAAAGGACGATCTGCGCCGACCACGAATGATTGGGATAAGGGCAAGGTGATGATGATGAGATCTTATTCACTCTGTAACTTTTGAGACACGATGATGTGTTATTTTAGATTGTTTTGGTTTTGCACATCCGATTTTTGCTTACATGCAAACAAATATATTGGATTCTATTTTGTAACTTTTTTAATATAAATGTAAGGTTCGTTGTATATTGCGTGTAATTAAGTAAAAATGATAATTTAGTAAACATGATAATTGTATAAAAACAGCACAATATTGACCTAAATATCGTTTTAAGTTTGATTAAAGTAATGACCCTTTTTTTTAATTAGTTCACTAGCGACCCGCTAGTGGCTTCACCGCTGCAAATTTATGGCTTTCCTGGTGGAATTTTAATTATTTTTCTTACATTAGAACCTTCTCCTGACAGTAACAAACCCAACAAAAAAGAAACATTAGCGAAATCGATTCTGCCGTTCACGCGTGATGCCGTGACCAAACGAAATAGGGAATCATATTTATATATATATAGATAAATTATATTTTTCACCGCATTGGCATTTGGGAACCCTACGGTCGACGTAATACTAGCATGGCACAATCCCTTGCCATTTGCATGTCGCGCTCTGATTCTCTTTGTATGTCAGGACGTCTATGTTCACTGTAATAAACCAATTGCTGATAGGTTTCTACATAGTTGTAGCTATCTGTAGCTGTTCCTTGTTTCCACGGATTAGGGATGTCTTGATTGATTTAGTATAATTGGATTTGTAGACTCAACTGCCTTACTTGAAAATAAATTACAGGGGGGTGATTCTCTCAACACAGCGCTGCGTCGATATCAAAGGTGAAGTTTTATCCGGCAAGTTTAAGAAGTCAAGTCGGAGCGTGCAAAACATATTTTAGCGCGTGCCTTCTTAATTAGGCAGCTTTATACGACACTGAACTCGACTCACCTGCCTGCTGCCTAATTGAGAGGGCACGCGCTAAAATGTGTTTTTTACGCTCCGACGGGACTTCTTAGACTTGCCAGATAAAACTTCACCTTTAAGATCGACGCAGCGCTGTGTTGAGAGAATCACCCCAGATTGTGATATTCTGAATCTTCCTCTACGACTTTTTTTACCCCTAACGTAAAAAGAGGGGTGTAATAAGTTTATCGTTTGTGTCTGTGTGTCTGAGGCAACGTAGCTAACAAACGTATAAACTGATGTAAACACGGTTTTTTAAGAAAGAAGTAAGGTGGTTTGTTCGGGATAGTTCTTATCAAGGTATGAGAATCATAACATAACGACATCAGCTCTGAAAAAAAAGGTTGCATTATACCTTTTTTTTTTAAATAATAGTTATTAATGACGTTACAGACTGTTGAACTTAGACATATCAATCGTTCTGCACTATCCATTTGTAATTTGCAATTAATTCACAGCCACAAAATACCATAAATTCAACACAAAGAAAGCTTCCAAGTAATCATTATTGTTTCAAACTTACTAGGTATCGAAATAAATGCAAATGCGGGGTTTGCGTGTCGCCAGAGGCTAAATTTAAAATACCGTAATGGTACGGTGGCCACCAATATCGAGATATGGCCCTCAAGGTTGCCTAATGCCTAAACATTAGACCTACATTGTACTAGGATTGTTAGAGCAGAATCAAATGAAACAAAACGGCGTAGATTAGTTGTTAATTGAAAATGAACTAAAACGAGAACCCTAGCCAAGATGCGGTCGCTAACTAGCGTTTCTATACGTTTGGTTTTTAAACCAATCGCGTTACAGGTAGATCACGTGACTTTTCGTATGACGTGGTCAGTGACGCGATTGGTTTATAAACAAAACGAATAGAAACGCTAGATAGAGAACGCATCTTGGCTAGAACCTCTGTAGTACAAACGAGCATGTTTTTTTTTCTTTTGAGCCAGTAACGTTAAAGTATATAACGTCACCGAGAAAATGCGAATGGCGATTAGAATAGCCCCACCATGTCCTTATTTAGTGATAAATTTTGTCGCAGGATAGATTGAATCGCATACATGAATACTTGTTATCCCTTTTATCGATATTCAATGCAATTTCCGCCCCCATTCTGTGAGAATAGGGGTATGAACAAGGAGCCAGGGGTAATATCCAATAGGTAACTGTTCCCGCCGTGTTTGTCAGCGATTATTACCAAGTTCCATCCGAGCTTTCTTGCCTATTTCTGCGTCCAATGCATAAATTATGTATAAATTATACTCTTCCGTCAGGTTAATAACGTAACAGAAGCGAATGTTGGTGAAACTCTTGGTTTGAGATCTGTTACCAGAAGCATGTTTTTTTACCCTGGGTTCCTTCCTATATTCAAAACGTCTCGTTAAAATTTGACACATTTTGTATGTATCAAATGTCAAATTTTAAAGAGACGTTTTGAATATAGGATTAAAAGACTGTTTAAGAAAGAGGGTAGCGCTTTCCACTGCATATACCCACATGTAGGTATGTGTATAAAATCTATATTGCACAAAAATAAAATAGCAAATTAAAAAAAAACGGAAACTAAATCTATTTACAAAGGCAAACTTATCCCTTTAAGGGATCTCTTCCAGTTAACCTTTGAGCGATTGAGAAATAAATAAAAACAACGAATGACTTATGTTTTGTTTTTTACCTCTGGTAGTAGTATTCCTAGCCGTTGCAGTATTCCTAGCCAAGATGCAAACACCGTTTCGTACCTAAATGGAGTTGACTAAAGCTGTCGACGCGATCTGTCATCAGCTTACGTCAATCCTGTACATTTTGTCGATTTTCGATAATCGCTAACTTAGCGTTTCGCATTTTAACTAGGTGTAGTTAATAATCTAGCGTGATTATTTTGTCGGGAAAGTTCGTGTATCTTGCGTTCCCAGTTAGCTTAAAAATGAGTAGCTGAAGCTAAATGAGATAAAAGATACTCAAATACGCGTTTTTCCGACAAAATATGAATTCGTTTGATTATTTTCTACATCTTTAAACGGTTTGACGGATTTTGAAAGAAGTATTTTTACATCTCAGCCTACTTGTGCAAAATGTGGTTACAGAATTATTATCATGTATTTTTAGAGTTGTTGGTGTTTCTGTAGCTCTGCCTACCCCACTCTGGGAATGAAGGCGTGATGTTATGTATGTATGTATGTATTTTTACATTAATCTTTATCCGAGTAGATTCATACGCCATTAATCTTCTCAAATTCTCATGCTAAGAATAAAATAAGAACTGTATAATAAACGGATTATAAATAGATAAACGTTATTGTTTATCGTAAATAAAAGCTCTAGAAAGCTGCGCTAAGCTAGTACGTAACAAACAACTAGATTGGCTGCTTTCTCGATGGCCTATAACACTCAAGTCTAGTTTTCCTAAAACCTTAGTCCTTACCTTAACGCGAATAAGGTTCAGAATTCGAGCAAACACGTGTAAAGACGATGTTTGTAAATGAAGTGTTCTTTGACCCGCAGTCGATGAAAGGTGATCGCGGTTTCCGCTCTGTCGTTTATTTTTCATTATTTCTGCCCTCGTAAGCCAGTATCTTTAATTCAATAGCCAAAGCAGATTCAACCATATCGTGTTGGTAATAAGGTTGCGTTTGCTACAGGAGTTTGGTCTGAGATACTGCCATTTGTGTTAGCAGGGCAGATTTACTCTTTATTACTCTTCACCGCATCCTGTGTTTGAGGCTGCTATATTAACTAACCAAAGAATACAATTATTATACTTTCTCTTTAATATTATATTGGTATTGTTTAGGACATGTCTGCTTTTGAACTCAGAAATAAATGCGATCTATTTGCGGTAGGACCTTGTGCAGAATGATGTATTTCTGTTACCGCTGTAACATCAAATACTAAAAACAGAATTAAATAAATATTTAAGGGGGGCCTCCATACAAATACGTTATTTTTTACAGTTTTTTGCTCGATATTAATAACGGCAACATATAGACTCTTGAAATATTCACAGAATATTTAGTTGTAAATTCACTTGAAAAAAAAATACAAAAAAATATAATTATATAAGAGGAAGTCCCATACAACATACGCCATTTTTTGCCGTTTATTGCTCGATGTTAATAACGGCAATAGGTAGACTATAATAATGTAATATGGTAACTGTGACCCATAGACATTCGCATTCACAAGACTGCAATCCTGAGACTGCAAATGCGTTGCCAACCCTGAGGACTAAGATGTAATGCTAGTTATTTCACCGGCTGTCTTATCTCCAAACCGGAACACAACAATGCGAACACTGCCGTTTGGCGGTAGGTTAATGGATAAGACCTTGGACCAGGGCCTCTATTCAGGTGCGTTAAAACGATATCGTGTTTGACACGTTTAAGCATCGTTTATGTCACAGTCGCCATTATTGTAAATGACATAAGAGTTATCAAAACGTTGACAATACGGAAACAGGTCAAAAACGATATCGTTATTACCTTGTAGAATTTCAGCCCTGATCGCTACCACCAGGTAGCGATCCGGACGGACCCTGCACTAGGTCCTACCACCCGCAAAACATATGTCAACATCATCATCAGCCGCAAGACGTCCACTGCTGGACAAACGCCTTCTCCATGCAAGATTTTCCACAACATGTACATAAAGATCGAATAATCGGAAGGTAATTTACCTAAAGTTCGCTTAGTTTCAGTAAATGCCCCAATGTTTTGCATGTTTCAATGTAGTCCTCAGGGTCGGCAACGTATTTGAGGTCTTGTGAATATAGTCTTGAGAATTCAAATGTCTATGGGTCTCAGATTCCACTTATCATCAGGTGGCCTGAGTGCTCGTGTGCCTTCTCCTTAACATAAAAATATATAGAATACACACCAATTACGTCATATTCATCATCAACGGTCACCATCATCAAAAGTAGTATAAAAACCATATAGGGAGTACAGAAATGAATTAGGGCGGGAGTTAAAGATAAATATGTATACTTTATTATAATGGAAGGTATATGTCGCATTAGTTAATTATAAAAGAAGAAATAATAAATAAGAAAAAACCCCGTGTGGTTGCCGGGTTAGAATAGTGCCACTCCATGTCTTGGATCCCGTGGATGTCGTAAGAGGCGACTAACGGCCGCACCCTATATTCAAACCGCGGACAGATAGCCTTACTTTGGATTAAAATTTGACATATTTTGTATGGGCAAATGACAAATCTCAACCTGAAGTAAGCCTTATCTATCCGCGGTTTGAATATAGGGTTCGGCCGTAAGGGTATAAGCTAGTACAGTTAGGCGATGGGCTTGCAACCTGTCACTAATACACCAGTAAACTTCTTAGTCTACTTGTGCAAGATGTGGTTACAGAATTATCAACAAGTCTTTTAGAGTTGTTGGTATTTCTGTAGCTCTGGATACCCCACTCTGGGAATGAAGGCGTGATGTGTATGTGTGTATGTAAGAAATAATAAAACTATTTTTTTAAGTCTTATTCAAAGCTAAAGTTACGTCGTCCAAAAGGGCTGCAGGAGTATTTATACTTTCTTGATCATATATTTAACATCCTAAGTTATTCACGAAGTCTTTGGAAACATATGGTAACCCCAGCGCGATGTCACGGCAGTATATTGACTTCAATAAAGCCTCTACACAAGATTTACGGTGCGGTAGCCGTAAACAAGCGCCTCATATCGGTAGCGGTTCATATCAACCGCACCGATTTGCAAGCCGAAATGAATGAATAAATAATTATTTTTAATCTTTAAATATAAATGCAGCGGCTTGTCACGCAAACTCCATACAAATATTGTAAATAAAAATGCAAAAGTAATTTTGCTCGTTGGTTTGTTACTCTTTCTCAATGATACTACTGTTTCAATTAATTTTAATACAGACGTAGCTTTAACCCCGGGGAGGGGTACTGTAATCCCGTTAAAAAGACAGGGGTGTAATTCTTTTAAGCGTATCACTTTTTAACTCGACGCAGAACATATAATCCGGCGATTTTAAGTTGTCCCATCATCTGGTGACATGTATATCCAACCATTGATACCTTACTTGTCAATAATAATTTAAAGGCAGCGTCATGTATTATATCTGTATAGTTTATTTCTGCTGAAATTTTGCCTACTTTACGTTTTTTAATTTCTCTGAAGTAAACCATAACTAAATAACACCACAACCACATACATATATATTACAATACAATACAAATACTCTTTATTGAAAACCAAAAACAAAAACACGAAACAGTACATTTAAATCAGGCATACAACTGGCGGTCTTACCGCTAAATAGCGATCTCTTCCAGACCACCTTAGATAGACAAGACACAAATTCATGACGAGGCGGTGTAACCTAATTCCTTTAGAACTCAAACTAAACAACTACAAGATACACTTAACGTAATATTTGTATTAAGTTTTTATACGTATAAAAGAGTCGTGCATTGTAGGGATAACACATGTTCGCATAACGCATTCTCAATTGGGCAACAGGTAGTAGGACGGACGGAAAATAATGATAAACGACTTCTTACGACGACGGCGTCGCGGGCAACACCTGGTGAAATAAATAGACCAACCCTTGTTCAGTAACTTACCGCCCTACTCACGGACATTCATTGATTTAAAATAAAGTATTTTTTTTAGGGGGCTCCCATACAACAAACGTGATTTTTGCCGTTTTTTGCTAGATCTTAATACAGACACCGTGGTTGTATAGATAATGGTACGGAAGCCTTCGTACGCGAGTCCGACTCGCACTTGGCCTGTTTTTTTTGTTTAATCCTTAACTGCGATTACTTTGTTACTGCAAGTGATAGAGAGCTGAAATAGGGACCCTTTTGGTCGTTTGCCCGATTTAAAAAGTCATATATTAAACTAGCTAACTTTAAGCAGTGGCATCTAAGGTTGGTTTGGACCCGGCTTATAGAGAGTGTTCTTTCAGTCCCACTGGCTGCACAATAAACTTGGAAACGATCACTGAATTCGGCTTAATATAAAATGGAACTGCTCATTTTTACGATGCCACTGCTTTTATAATGCAAATATGTGCATTTTATGATCAAAAGTGAACATAAACATAAACATGTTTTTGAAGAAATTAAAGTTATACTTGTGGAATTTCACTTGAACTTTCCATTTATAATCACAACGCAACGCATCTCGTGTGGTGATACCTTACAAGTCGCAGACGAAGGCTAACTAAAGGACACGACCTTCACATCTCCTCAGAGGTCATTTCCTATTGTATTGGTGCCACAATTACAATGATTCATTACTCCATTTATAAGGACCGATATCCTGTTGATTTATTATAAGTAAATCATTTCAGTTTCGCCTTTGCGCATATATTTGTACACATGTACAAATACAAGACGTTATCTTGTAGTTCAATCCCACACATACGCCTTCTTGCGTGTGCAGTATTTTTATAAGTTAACCAGGGCTGGGATTCTACACGGTAATGACGATATCGTCTTTTACGTGTTTTGGTTTTCATCGTTTTGATAACTCTTATATCATTTACAATAATGGCGACCGAGTCATAAACGATTCCAAAACACGTCAAAAGTGATATCGTTATAACGCAGTAGAATAGACTCCCAGGGTTATTATAATCGCGTTTATCGCAATGGATAAAGCATCCGTCACTTTCCCTCTTAACTTGTCAGAAAGTGACGGATCTTTATTCACGTTTAGCTCCGCGATAAACACGGCCATAATGGTAAATGATGGGGGTCTGTGTTCATTATGATAAAAATAATAATAATCCATATTTATCTTTACGTAGTATAAAACGAAATCGCTTTTCTCGTCTGCTTGTCTGTATATCCGCTAACTCCTCCTAAACCACGCAATGGATTTTAATACGGTTTTCATCATCAGTTGTATTGATTCACGGATGGTTTTTATTGTACAATAATTTGTGGTTTATTTACGAATATTACGGAAGACCGAATAAACCGAAGCGAAGCGAGGGCGGCGTCTAGTTACATAAGAAATAATCTATTTTAAGAAGCCACTTGAAAATAAATAAAAAAAAAAAATGTTGACCTAGAAACGATACGCGGGCAAATATGAAGTCAAATGCAATATGGAAGAATTCTATGGTTTAAGATTTCCAATAGAGTGCCAATAGGGTTAGAATGGTCGATGGATG